>CM048823.1:13255815-13855815 GCA_026586065.1 Dioscorea zingiberensis | reverse complement strand
CATTTTATAATTAACCTCTTGTAATAGATTTTTTTTAGAGCTAAACAGTTTTTGGAAGGTCGTTTAGCTCTAGTTTGAGTTGATTGAGTTGGCTGGAATTAAATGATCTTTGAAAGACCGTTTAGTTTCAAAGAGCTGATTTGAGTGCTCTCTGGAGCTTATGGTATTTCCCAAATTGTTTAGTCTTGGAAATAGGGCTCTTGAAGCTAAACAACATTTGAAGGTTGTTTAGCTCAAGAGAAGACCGTTTAGCCTTAGAGATAGGGCTCTTGGAGCTAAAGGACCTTTCAAAAATCATTTAGCCCAGAGTGTTGATTTTCGTATTCTTTGGAGCTAAACAGTGTTTCGTATATTGTTTACGCTGGAGATAGGATCCACTGTTTAGCTCCAGAGAAGATCGATTAGCTCTATAGAAGACCGTTTAGCCCTAGAGATAGGGCTCTTGGAGCTAAAGGATATTTCAAAGGTCGTTTAGCCCCAGAAAGATGATTTTAGTACTCTTTGTAGCTAAACGGTGTTGTGTAGACCATTTAGTTCGAGAGATAGGGTCTACAGAGCTAAATGGTTTTTTAAAGGCCGTTTAGCTCTAGAAAGTTGATTTTAGTACTCATTAGAACTAAATGGTGTTCTGCAGACAACTTAGTCAAAGAGATAGGGCCTTTGGAATTAAATGACTATGATGATTTGTTTGATAAACTACGGGGAGCGCAGGTGTTATCCAAGATTGATCTAGCTCTGGATATCATTAAGTGAAGATCAAGGGTGAGGATATTCTTAAAAGCGCTTTTTGTACGCGGTATGGCTACTGTGAATTTCTTGTGATGCTGTTTGGGCTGACTAATGTTCTAGTTGTTTTTTATGGACCTTATGAATCAGATGTTTAGACCCTATTTGGATAATTTTGTAGTGGTCTTTATTGATGACATTCTGATATATTCACGCAGCTGACAGGTCCATAAGAAGCATTTAAGGATTGTCTGACATGCCAGTAAGTTAAAAGCAGAGCACCAGAAACCAGTAGGATATCTACAACGCCTACCGATACGGGAGTGGAACTGGGAGCATATCATGATAGATTTTGTGATTGGTCGAATCCAAACTTAGCGAGGGTCAAACTCGATATAGGTGATAGTAGACCACTTGACTAAATCGGCGCTATAAAGATCACCCCTGATAAATTTTGTAATTGTTAAAAACTTTTAAGTATTGATATATCATCTGTATGGCCATTTGAAGCGAAATTTAAAATCCCTTGATAATATAGACTTTAGTGCAAATGAGACCATTAGTGGGCCTTCGTGATAAATTGGAGGAGGGATTTATATGTATAAATGAAGATGGTTGGATAAAAGAGCATGTATTACTAAAGTAGCGTTTAGTAGTTGGGATATTGTATCCCATGGATGGGGGATATCCATTGATGGAGAAATTTTTAGTGGGTGTTTGGTTGTGGGATAAAGAGGGATAAAATTTTTTGCTTGTTTGGATGGATGGATGAGGATTAAAATAATTGATATATATATTAATTAATAGATAATAATAATTTTTAACTCAAAAATAAAAATTTTTAGTGGGTGTTTGGTTGGTGGGATAAAGAGGGATAAAATTTTTTTAGTGTTTGGATGAATGGATGAGGATATAGATGAGGATTAAAATAATTGATATATATATATTAATTAATAGATAATAATAATTTTTAATTCAAAAATAATATTATTTTATATTTATTATTAATATATAATTATTATGTATTTTAAACTATTTTTTAAAATTATAAAATAATTAATATAATCATTATTTCAAATTATAAAATTATTATAAACATTTAAATTTAATAAAATTAAATATTTAAATATAATAATTAATAATTATTATATAATTATTTTAATTTGAAAATTATTAATTAATATTTAAATAATATTATATTATTAAAAGTATAGTGTCATGTGGGACCATGTGGGACCACATGGGCCACATCCCTTTCATAAGGGATGAGCGGCGACCCTCTAATTTGGTGGGATGTTGCTCATCTCGTTTTCAGGGATGAGGGCCACCTCATCCTTTTCCATTTAGGTGTCCAAACACCCGGATTTTATTGTAGCTCGGGATGTCCCATCCCCATTTCGGGATATCTCGGGA
The DNA here is from genome assembly GCA_026586065.1 of Dioscorea zingiberensis. NCBI lineage: Eukaryota > Viridiplantae > Streptophyta > Magnoliopsida > Dioscoreales > Dioscoreaceae > Dioscorea > Dioscorea zingiberensis. Next base: position 13,853,676 of record CM048823.1, on the reverse strand, counting down.
TGAGGATGGGATATCCCAGACTTCAGTAAAATTTGGGGTGTTTGAACACCCGGATGGAAAAGGGTCGCTCATCCCGTTTTCAGGGATGTGGATGTGACGCCGGGCGGGGTAGCGATTATCTCGTGGGTTAGCCGGATCCAAGGACCGCAAGGAAGAACAAACGAAGAATCAAAGAACCAGAGAAAATACTCTGAAATTCAGAAAAATATTATTACTTAAAATTCAATAACGAAAAACTAACCCACAAGGCGGGTTAAATAGCCTCAAAAGATTAACCTAGAAACTATCATCTAATCTAAATTTGCTAAAATTGACAAATTATTATTTAAAACTAAACTTATCTAAATTTAAAACTCTAAACAAATAAGATAACTCTTAAAATTCCGAGATCAAATCGGATTCAAATCCTATCCTAATTTGGCATATGAAATATTACAAAAAATAGGAAAAAGACTAAAAACCCTAATTTGGTGGATTAAATATTTTTAAAAATAGAAAAAAATTAAAATTCTTTCTAATATACGATCGTGATATTATTCTTGAAAAATATATACAACAGACAAACAAAGTTACATATGGTCAACAAATGGATGAAACTTTTAATAGATATTCTGAATATATTGACCAAACATTAATTAGTCTATATATAACTTGTAATACATTCTCAACGTATATCCCTTTACCCCAAACATGGGTTCGAAGCTTAAACCTGCAAGTTCATTTTATTCTTGGTTTAGAATTTTTTTTTGCTCTTAATGGACAGTTAACTCTTACTAAAGACTTTATTCAGTTTAGTCACACTACTGTTTCTTGCTTGGTTCTTTCTCCTACATCAAAGTTAGCGCAGAAGCCTGGTGGACCCTTTAAACCTAAAAGAGATAATTATAAAGACAATCTCGATAATTGCAAATGCCTAATAAAAGGATAGTGTAAGACTTTAGAAAACATTACTAATGAATTAGAAATCATTAATAATGAAAAAAATAGATAATTTAGAAACAAAGTTAAAATTTGAAGAAGAAGATTATCTAGATTCAAACAATGAATCTATAGATTTTGAAATATCGTTTGTAAATATTCATAAATTTTATACTGAATTAATAACATTAAAAAATAGACAAGACATCGACAATTTAATTAGTAAATTAGATCAATTAGAAATAATTGGAGAGGATCCACTAAAATATTGGGAAAATAATAAAATTTATTTGTAAGCTAGATATACTAAATCCAGAATATATCATTAAAACACGAAAAATCGAATATTCAAATGCGGATAGAGAAGATTTCAAAATATATATAGAAGACTTGTTAAAACTACAATTAATAAGAAAATCTGTAACCCCGCATAGATCAACTGTTTTTATTGTTAAAAATCATGCTGAAATTGTTAGCGGAAAATCCAGAATGGTAATAAATTATAAAAGATTAAACGATAATACTAAAGAAGATAGTTATGATATTTCTGACAAAGGACAATTAATTAATAGTATTCAGAATAAAAAGATTTTTAGTAAATTTGATTGTAAATGTCACGCCCCGTCCCGGATTCTAGGCCCCGAGCACGTGCACAGACCGGCCGTACCCGAGTAGAGTCAAGCTCAGCTCGAATACAAGGCCTAAGTGTAAATCAGCAGATAATAAACAACAAATAAATCATACTCAAGTCCAATAGAACATAGAGTCGTAAGGGTTCATAGGCCTTATACAAGGTTAGTTCCTTACATGGGTCCTACATAAAAACAACACTCAAAGGAAAAACAAGGGAGACCCTCAGACCTCTGATCTCCCAGACAATCTCTCCAACAGCAGCCCCTAAACCTCGAGATCTGTAAAAGAGAGAAAGAACAAATGCGTGAGTTTTCGAATAGAAAGCCCAGTAAGTACCCACACAGGATCACAAAGACATAATAAAGCAGCATGTCAAATAAAAAGGGGGCCACAACCCCAAGAAAACACAACGCTAGGAGTATACCACAAGTAAAGACAACAGTACGACTCCTAATAACAGATGTCCTCAAGCTCTGTGTCGAGTTTCAAAGAAAACTAAAAGATTACTCCCAGTCAGTATATCCAGCTATGCGCTGCAAACACGACTCTCTGATTGTTCGATCCTCCGGTTGCAAGTCGGTAGTACCACCTCTCGTATGTGTCGACACGGCCAGCGTATCATTCCCATTGACGGGTAGGACAACCAGATCATCGCCCCTCTGGTTCGGCAAGCAGAAATGTCAGGGTGTCCCATTTCCGAACATTTCCTTAACGAAGCCCCCACGCTCTACTGAGTCCGGGCAGTAGACCCACAACAAAACATGGATACCAACATTCTGAAACAAACATACATGCTCAACAGGAAAGAAAATAAATAGACAGCATGTATGATATCAATAAAGCATCTATCAACATGACAAAAAAAAGTCCAAGGAAAACTCCGAAGAGGTTCAAGGCAGGTGTACTTACCTCTTGCTGGAGCTAGAAACCTTCCTAGTCACCTTCTGTAGGGTCTCTAAGACTCCTCGAGAGTATCTGAGAAGAGAGTTTTCTATTAGTGCCAAAATTCCAATAAAAACCCTATACTTCCAGATGCAAATGTAAAACTCTCGCTTCCGGTGGGCCTAAGCCCAACTAAACGGGTCCTTAAGACTCTTTTCACCCATTTCTCAACCCTTAGTTGACTTTCAACCTATACTTGGTCAACTTTGCTCTTGTTTGTCGTAGTACGAACCTTAATTGGTCATATCTAGTCTATTGACCACCCTGGTCGCACTTTGTCGTGTTTAAAAGCCTATTAGATTGAATCTAATCGTATAAGGTTAATTGGGCCCACTCTTATGGGTTAGCAAGCCCTTTAGACTTGGCCTGACCCACCACTATTTAATTTAAAAGGCCATCCACCATACCAGTGGCCTCTCATTGCTTAGTGGTTAGAGCTTGACTATGTTAGTTGGGGGGTTGTGGGTTCAAATCCCCCCTCTAGCTCTTTTTTTTTTTTTTCTTTTTTTCTTTTAACCTGGTTTAATTAACCTTGTCACCCGAATTAACTTAATCACCTAGATACCTAGGTATTAAATTAATTAGTCATCCTTGGTAATGTTTTTCCTTAACTAACTTAGATATTAATTATTTAAATACCCAAATATCATGTATCAACAAATCTATTAAATTATTTTAATTAAATTTCTTACCACTTGATTAGACCAAACCATATAGGTTAGCCATCTAGGTTCAGCCTAATTAACTTAAATCAATCCAACTAAACAATTAAAAGAATTAGTTAACCTAAACTTTAAATTAACTAAATAAACTATGCATTTTGTCACACTTTAATGAATTAAAAATAAATTCATTTCTAATCAATTAATCATAGTCTATTAGTTAACTATTATTTTATATATTATTTATTTTTATTTTTATTTTTTCTCTCTATCTCTCCCGGCCGAGCCTCATCGGAGGAGTTCGTTGGGAAAGTCTTCGCCCCATCCGAGGACCCTCGCCGGCGGTGATCCCTGCGTGAAGCTCTGTCTCAGCTGAGGCAAGCGTTTGCGCACATCAGTGGCCTCCTATTCCTCTCCCCGGTGTCTCTCCACTCTCGGTCGTGATTACCAGCTCCAGCGAGCTCGGAACCTCACTAAACATGCACAAAACTCAAATCCTTCGCCGAAAAACGAAATTACCTCAGTTAACGACCTCTTGTGGTGTTAGCAACAGCTACAGTCCCTCTCCGAGCCACTACCTCCTTCTCCGACCACCTTCTCCGGCGACTGCCCTCTCCTTCGATCACTCCTCTGTTCACGCAGATGTTCTGCTCCATCTCGCTCGAGGACTGCTCTTATAGAGCTCACGAGAATTGGAAAGGGCGTCGGTTTCTCGCTCGTAACGGCTGGAGAAAACAGCGAGATGGCCGGCGGAAGCTGTTTCCGGGAGTGGCGCGACTGTTGCCATGGGGAAGCGGCAGTGCCTCGGGATGAACACTCGCAGATGAGCGGTGGTGATCCCCAGATCCAATCCAACGACCAGATACTTGCACAAATGCCTCGTATCACACTCACAGTTTCGTTAGACAGCCACGATCACATCGTGATCAACGGCCGGATTAACCCATCTTGTCTCAAAATTGAGACAATCAGAAGATGAGCGGTCCTCATCAACCCGCACCGTGAGGTCACTCACACCGCCTCCTCTCTCATTGCCTCGGATCCAGCATGCGATCAGATGGATTTATTTCCAATGTGACACGTGGCCTCATCGAGGCCGTTATAATGCTCTGAGATCGGTACTAACCCCTGATCTTCTAATTCTGGCCGTTCAACCTCTTCTATAAGGTTCCTTTTCATCCAGAAAAATTGCCCAGAAGTCCCTGAATTTTGTTAGGTTACATTTAAGTCCTCCTGTGAGAGAGGACAATTTCAATCAGATCCTCAACACTTTTGGAAATTATAACTAGGTCCCTAACAACCCAAAATAGCCCTAATTAGGGTTTTATTAAATTAATTTCCTTTTTTTCCCATTTAATCAAACCCTTTAATTAATTTGGGAATTTCTTTAATTTATAATTAATTAGAGAACATTGAAGCATAAAAAATCTTGGATTTTTACAATCCTCCCCCCTTACAACAATTTCGTCTCCGAAATTTTCATTCTGAAATCATCAGGTGACAAACAACTCAAGGTAACGTTTCCTCATATCCTCTTCACGTTCCCAAGTCGCTTCTCGATCAGAGTGGTTGCTCCACCTTATTTTAACAAAAGGGATGGTTCTATTCCTCAACTGCTATCTTCCCGGCCCAAGATAGCTACTGGGCGCTGCTCATAGGATATATCCTCCTGGACTTCCACAGGAATCTGGGGAATCACACGTTTTGGGTTATGAATACATTTTTTCAACATATGAAAGACATCATGAACCTGAGCAAGGTCCTGAGGTAAGGCCAACCTGTAGGCCATGGCTCCTATGCGCTCCAAAATCTCAAAAGGTCCGATATAACGCGTGGCAAGCTTCCCACGCTTCCTAAATCTCACAACCCCCTTCATAGGAGATATCTTCAGGAACACTAAATCCCCCACCTGAAACTCCTGATCAGAACGTTTCCGATCTGCATAACTCTTCTGTCTGCTTTGAGCAGTCTTAAGTCTCTCCCTGATCATCCTGACATGCTCCTCTGTCTGCCTAATAAAATCCGGCTGCTCAAGTGTCTTCTCAGCTACCAGCTTCCTCTCACCCACATCCCCCCAACAAATAGGTGTCCGACACTTCCTCCCATAAAGTGCCTCTTACGGAGCTATCTTGATGCTTGCCCGATAACTATTATTGTAGGCAAACTCCACTAAACTCAGACGCTCATCCCAGGACCCCGTAAAGTCCAACACGCATGCTCTCAACATGTCCTCCAACACCTGGATGGTCATTTCAGACTGACCATCCGTCTGTGGGTGGAAAGCTGTGTTGAATGTCAAACATGTGCCCAGAGCTGTGTGCAAACTTTCCCAAAATCTAGAAACGAACCTGGTATCGCGATCAGAAGTGATCGACATCGACACCCCATGTAGTCTGACTATCTGATCAATATATAGTTGGGCCAACCTCTCTAAGGATGCTCCCGTTCTCAAAGGTATAAAATGGGCTGACTTAGTCAAGCGATCCACTATGACCCAAATTGATTCGTTACCCCTCTGAGTACGGGGCAACCCAGTTACGAAGTCTATATTGATGTGTTCCCATTTCCACTCTGGAATGAGTAAGGGTTGCAAGGTTCCTGCTGGCCTCTGATGCTCCGTCTTCACCAACTAACAGGTGATGCATCGGGCCACAAACTCTGCGACCTCTCTCTTCATACCCTTCCACCAGAAATGATCTTTCAATCCCCTATACATCTTTGTACCACCAGGATGAATGGTATAGCTAGAATAATGGGCCTCCTCAAGAATCTCCCTCTTCAGCTCGGGGACGTTGGGAACACAGATTCGATCATCAAATCTAAGGGTATCATCCTCGTGTACCCTAAAATTGTGTCGGCTCTCCCTGGCCAATCTGCCTTTTAATCTCATCCAGAATAGGATCCTGCCTCTGTGAATCTCTAATCCTCTCCAACACTGAAGGTCGGATATGCAAGCTGGCCAAAGTGGCATTCATCTCTGGTAAAACAACCTCTAACTCGAGCCTCCTCATGTCCTCTAACAAAGGCCTCTGAGCGGTTAACAATGCGGCAACTCCATAGCAAGACTTCCTACTCAGTGCATCGGCCACCATGTTAGCCTTGCCCGGGTGGTAATGGACACTCAAGTCATAGTCTTTAATCAGCTCTAACCAATGCCGCTGTCTTATGTTCAATTCCTTCTGAGTGAAAATGTACTTGAGGCTCTTATGATCGGTGTAAATCTCACAAGGTACCCCGTAGAGGAAATGACGCCAGATCTTTAGAGCAAACACGATTGCTGCCAACTCAAGATCGTGCGTGGGGTAATTCTCCTCAAAAGGCTTCAACTGATGGGAAGCATAGACAATTACCCTCCCGTCCTGCATCAATACACATCATAGGCCAGTTTTGCACGCATCACTGTAAACTATATATCCACGTCCACTTTGAGGCAAAGCCAGAACTGGTGCGGATATCAATTTTTGTTTCAGTTCCAAGAAACTCTTTTCACAAGATTCGGTCCAAATGAATTTGGTACCCTTTTTGGTCAATCTGGTTAAAGATGCTGCTATGACTGAGAAACCCTCAACGAATCTCCGATAATAGCCTGCTAACCACAGGAAACTCCGTATCTCCCGAACTGTGGTCGGTCTCTTCCAATCAACGACCGCTTCAATTTTCTTGGGGTCTACAGAAACTCCAGCTCCGCTGATCACGTGCCCCAAGAAAGCGACTCTATCAAGCCAGAACTCACACTTTGAGAACATGGCGTAAAGTTGGTACTGCCTCAAGGTCTCTAGCACAATCCTTAAGTGCTCCTCATGTGCCTGACGGCTACCTGAGTAAACCAGTATGTTGTCGATGAAAACCATCACGAACCGTTCCAAGTACTGTCGGAAAACCCGGTTCATCATATCTATAAATACTGCCGGGGCATTAGTAAGCCCAAACGGCATCACCAAGAACTCATAGTGGCCATATCTTGTACGAAAGACACTCTTCGGGTTGTCAGCTTCCTTGATCCGTACTTGATGGTACTCAGATTTCAAGTCAATCTTGGAAAATACTCGAGCTCCCTGCAACTGATCCAATAAATCGTCAATCCTAGGCAACGGGTACTTGTTCTTTACCGTCACCTTATTCATCTCTCTATAGTCGATGCATAGTCTCATCGACCCATCTTTCTTCTTAACAAATAGAACATGTGCTCCCCAAGGCGACATGCTGGGTCTTATGAAACCCTTCACCAACAATTCCTCCAATTGTGTCTTCAACTCCTTAAGCTCTGCAGGCGCCATCCTATAAGGAGCCTTAGACACAGGAGCTGTTCCCGGAACCAAATCTATCGAAAATTCCAGCTCTCTTTCTAGGGGCAGTCCCGGTAAGTCTTATGAAAATACATCCGGATACTCCTTCACTACTGGAACATCTGAGACTACGGTCTCACCATCCTGTTTCTCCTCAGAGATAGAGGCTAAATAACCTATACATCCCCCTGGGTAACCTCTGGGCCTGGAGAGCTGAGATCTCCTGTACTAGTGAACAAGTCTGACTGCCATGAAATGTAAACTCTTCATCTCCCGGCATCCTAAACACTATTCTCTTCCTATGATAGTCTACCACTGCGTAAACTGAAGAGAGCCAGTCCATCCCGAGGATCACATTGTAATCCTTCAGGTCCATCACATGCAGATCAGCGGGTAACTCCCACCCCTCAATCACTATTGGGAATACCGGTACAATCCTACTCACCAATTGGCAGCTCCTATCGGAGTATCAACACTCAGCTCACAAGGTAACTCTACAACCGCCAAGGTGTGTCTTCGTGCAAATCGTGCAGATACGAAAGAGTGTGTAGCACCTGGATCAAATAAAGTGCAGGCATAAAAAGAGCTAACTGAGATGGTACCTGCGACAACATCAGTAGATGCCTGGGCGTCCTCGGTCGTCAGGTGGTAAAGTCGTCCATGATTCATGGGCCTCTGCTGCTGCTGAGGCTAGCTAGGAGTGAAAGATTGCCCTGTTGTCGCCTTTCCCTTTTTATCACCCCCCTGTGGCCTCGGTGGTGGTCCAACCGATTGTCTGGAAGTCTGCTGTGATCCTTGGGTTCCTCTAACTACACTGTCCTGTCTGACGCTGAGGGCACTGAGCTTTCTTGTGATCAAGACTCAAGCAGACAAAACATCCTCCTGTAAGCCTCGGGCACTGAAACTTCTTATGCGGCCCCTTGCACTCAAAACATCTAATGGTTTAAGCCACGCTAGCTGATGACCCTTTGCCTTCAGACGAGGCTGTAGACCCTGTTGGCTTGTCATAAGGTCGGTATTTCTGATCAGGCCTACGTCGTCCTGAACTTTTTCCAGCTGATTGCCCCTGACTGTTAGACCCTTTGTCCTTCTTCTCCTTTTGGGACGACCCCTGGGCATCCCCCTTGCAAGAGGCCTCTGTATACTTGGCCAGAGCTACCACCTCTATATAGGTCTTGCACATGTGACTAATCACAATCTTCTTCAATGATGGTTGCAGTCTGGCCTCAAACTTCATTACTCTGCTTTCCTCAGTAGGGACCGTATCAGGTAGAAAATGGGCCAGCCTATCGAACTCTGTCTCATACTGCTCCACTGTTTGGCCGCCCTGAGCAAGTTGCGAGAACTGCTGTCCCAACTGTACCAAATGACCCCTAGAAAAGTACTTGGCGAAGAACGCAGTCCTAAACTCTTCCCAAGTCTGGAAGGGCTCACCCTTCCTCAGTCGTATCTCGCCAAAATACCAATCCTCAGCCGGTCCCTGAAGCATATAGACAGCTGTCCTGATCTTCTCTGCCTCAGTAGCCTGATAGACCTCAAAGGTCTTTTTCATTTCTCTTATCCATAGCTCAGCCACGTGAGGGTCAGTGGCTCCCTCAAACGGTCGGGAAAGGGCCTCTTGATCTCCCCTAGTAGTCCTCTGCTAGCAGTGGGGATGGCAGGTATAGGTGGAGGTGGTGCTCGTTGCTGCCTAGTCTCTTGGATCAGCCCCATCATCTCTCGCATAAGCTCTAGCATGCTCATGGCGGGTACCTCCTCCCTGGGACCTGGGCCTTCAGCTGGAGGCACTTCAGCATTGGATTGGGCAAGTACCTCCTGTTCCACCTCCATCTCGTCTAAAGGTGGGGGTACTTCCTCACCCTGAAGTTGCGACACCTCCTCGATAAGTGGCTGCGGCACCTCAACTCGACGAGTTCGCCCTCGCCTACCTCTACCTCGTCCTCAACGCCCTCCTCGTCCTTGATTCATGATCTAACTCTCAAATATTAGCAGGGTGATTTCATCAACACAAATAAACAAACTTTTATTCCAATTAAGAACAAACTCCAGAAAGGAAAACACAACCATAAGTAGTTCATACAACACTCAGGGTTTGTAAGACTACAATTTATTCAGAACATAACAAACTAGTCTCAATCTAGATGGTGCCTATCGGGAGACAGTGGGGTGTAGTCGACAAGTGGCATGGGTTCAGGGGACAGATATTCCCCCGCCTCCTGAGGTCCTCAACTAGGTCCTGGTGCGCCACCTGGGCAGTAAAAGGCGAGATGCTCATTGCTGCCACAACTACGACACCAAAGAGAAGGGTGCCTGCACTCAGGCATCCGGTGCCCATATCTACCGCAACGTCGATACCTCACAATAGTGATCACGTTAGCCGTCGAGGCCCCAGTCCTAACTCCCAGCTGCACATCGAGACTCCTACTGTAGTCTTGTGCGCGGCTAACACGCCTAGGGACCCTAGTGCTCAAGTTCACCTGCCTCTAAATGACAGGGACCCTCTGACTCTCGGCTATCCGCCTCTGGACAAGCATCTCTACTGTGGACTGAAGTCTATCAATCCTCCGATTGGTAGCTTCCACAGCCCTCCTCATCTCAGCCAAGTCTTCTCAGGAACTGGAGGGTCAGCACCAGGTGGTGGGGTGTTCTCTCGAACCAACTCCACCTCCTCGGATGATCCTCCTTAAAATATCTTGTTCATGGGGTTCTCCTCCAGACATCCTTGCTACCTGTATTTAAAACCAAGAGTTAAACTAACGTTCTACTATTTCTTCTACCCCAAACCCACACTCAGACTCAACACCTATCTAAGGGCAACTAGGGTTTCGGTTATCTGCTTAGAAAAACCTGGGCTCTGATACCACTTTAATCTGTCACGCCCCGTCCCGGTTTCTAGGCCCTGAGCACGTGTACAGACCGGCCGTACCTGAGTAGAGTTAAGCTCAATTCGAATACAAGGCCTAAGTGTAAATTAGTAGATAACAAACAACAAATAAATCATACTCAAGTCCAATAGAACATAGAATCATAAGGGTCCATAGGCCCTATATAAGGTTAGGTCCCTACACGGGTCCTACATAAAAACAACACTCAAAGGAAAAGACAAGGGAGACCCCCAGACCTCTGATCTCCTAAACAATCTCCCTAGCACTAGTCCCTAAACCTCGGGATCTATAAAAGAGAGAAAGAGCAAATACGTGAGCGTTCGAATGGGAAAGCCCAGTAAGTACCCCCGCGGGGTCACAAAGACATAATAAAGCAGCATGTCAAATAAAAAGGGGGCCACAACCCAAAGAAAAAACAACGCTAGGAGTCTACCACAAGTAAAGACAACGCAACGATCCCTAATAACAGATGCCCTCAAGCTCTATGTCGAGTTTCAAAGAAAACTCAAAGATTACTCCCGGTCAGTATATCCAGCTATGCGCTAAAAACATGACCCTCTGGTCGCAAGTCCTTAGTACCACATCTCGTACGTGTCGACACGGCCAGCGTATCATTCACACTGACGGGTAGGACAACCAGAGCATCGCCCCTCTCGTTCGGCAAGCAGAAATGTCAGGGTGTCCCATTTCCGAACATTTCCCTAACGGAGCCCCCACACTCTACTGAGTCCGGGCAGTAGACCCACAACAAAACAGGGATACCAACATAGACAGCATGTATGATATCAATAAAGCATCTATCAACATGACAAAAGAAAGTCCAAGGAAAACTCCGAAGTGTGGGTTCAAGGCAGGTGTACTTACTTCTTGCTGGAACTAGAAACCTTCCTAGTCACCTCCTGTAGGGTCTCTAAGACTCCCCGAGAGTATCTGATAACAGAGTTTCCTATTAGTGCCAAAATTCCAATAAAAACCCTATACTTCCAGATGCAAATGCAAAACTCTCGCTTCCGGTGGGCCTAAGCCCAACTAAACGGGTCCTTAAGACTATCTACTTGGTTACCGACCCTTTTCACCCATTTCTCAGCCCTTAGTTGACTTTCAACTTATACTTGGTCAACTTTGCTCTTGTTTGTCGTAGTACGAACCTTAATTGGTCATATCTAGTCTATTGACCACCCTGGTCCCACTTTGTCGTATTTAAAAGCCTATTAGATTGAATCTAATCGTGTAAGGTTTATTGGGTCCACTCTTATGGGTTAGCAAGCCCATTAGACTTGTCCTGACCCACCACTATTTAATTTAAGAGGCCATCCACCATATCAACAGCCTCTCATTATTTAGTGGTTAGAGCTTGACTATGTTAGTTGAGGGGTTGTGGGTTTAAATCCCCCTCCAGTTTTTTTTTTTAACCTGGTTTAATAAACCTTGCCACCCGAATTAACTTAATCACCTAGATACCTAGGTATTAAATCAATTAGTCATCCTTGGTAATGTTTTTCCTTAACTAACTTATATATTAATTATTAAAATACCCAAATATCATGTATCAACAAATCTATTAAATCATTTTAATTGAATTTCTTACCACTTGATTAGGCCCAACCATATAGGTTAGCCATCTAGGTTCAGCCTAATTAACTTAAATCAATCCAACTAAACAATTAAAAGAATTAGTTAACCTAAACTTTAAATTAACTAAATAAACTATGCATTTTGTCACACTTTAATGAATTAAAAATAAATTTATTTCTAATCAATTAATCATTGTCTATTAGTTAACTATTATTTTATATATTATTATTATTATTTTTTTCTCTCTATCTCTCTCGGCCGAGCCTCTTCGGAGGAGTTCGCTGGGAAAGTCTTCTCCCCATCCGAGGACCCTCGTCGCCGGTGATCCATGCGCGAAGCTCTGTCTCAGCTGAGGAAAGCGTTTGCGCACATCAGTGGCCTCCTATTCCTCTCCCTGTTGTCTCTCCACTCTCGGTCGCGATTACCAGCTCCTGTGAGCTCGGAACCTCACTAAACATGCACAAAACTCAAATCCATCGCCGAGAAAGAAATTACCTCAGTTAACGACCTCCTGGTGGCGTTAGCAGCAGCTACAGTCCCTCTCCGAGCCACTACCTCCTTCTCCGGCGACTGTCCCTTCCTTAGATCACTCCTCTGTTCACGCAGATGTTCTGCTCGATCTTACTCGTTGACTGCTCTTATAGAGCTCGCGGGAATTGGAAAGGGCGCCGGTCTCTCGCCCGTAACGGCCGGAGAAAACAGCGAGACGGCTGGCGGCAGCCGTTTCTGGGAGTGGCGCGACCGTTGCCGTGGGGAAGCGACAGTGCCTCGGGATGAACACTCGCAGATGAGCGGTAGTGATCCCCGGATACAATCCAACGGCCAGATACTCGCCCAAATGCCTTGTATCATGCTCACGGTTTCGTTAGACGGTCACGATCACATCATGATCAACGACCGGATTAACCCATCTTGTCTCGAAATTGAGACAATCACAAGATGAGCGGTCCTCATCAACCCGCACCGTGAGGTCACTTACACCGCCTCCTCTCTCAGTGCCTCGGATCCAGCATGCGATCAGATGGCTTTATTTCCAATCTGACACGTGGCCTCATCGAGGCCGTTATAATGCTCCGAGATCGGTACTAACCCCTGATCTTCTAATCCTGGCCGTTCAACCTCTTCTATAAGGTTCCTTTTCATCCGAAAAAATTGCCCAAAAGTCTCTGAATTTTGTTAGGTTACATTTAAGTCCTTCTCCTGTGAGAGAGGACAATTTCAATAAGATCCTTAACGCTTTTGGAAATTATAACTAGGTCCCTAACAACCCAAAATAGCCCTAATTAGGGTTTTATTCAATTAATTTCTTTTTTTTCCATTTAATCAAACCCTTTAATTAATTTGGGAATTTCTTTAATTTATAATTAATTAGAGAACATTAAACCATAAAAAATCTTTGATTTTTACAGTAAATCTGGATTCTGACAAGTTAAAATGCATCCCGAAAGCATAGAATGGACAGCATTCACATGTCCTGAAGGACATTTTGAATGGTTAGTCTTACCTTTGGGTTTAAAAAATGCCCCAGCAGTATTTCAAAGAAAAATGGATGAAATTTTTAAGAAATATGATATATTTGTATTAATTTATATAGATGATATTTTAGTATTTAGTAAATCAATAGAAGAACATATTGGACATCTACAATTAGTATACAGAATTTATGAAACATGGATTAATAATCAGTAAAAAAAAATGAAACTTTTTAAGACCCATAGAAAATTTTTGGGCCTAGAAATTTGAAATGGCACCATCAAATTACAAGAACATATAACTACAAAAATTTTAGATATGCCAATAGATGATTTGCAAAAAGCTAAAAAATTACAATCTTTTCTAGGTTTATTAAATTATGCAAGAGGATTTATGAAAAATTTGGGAAAAATAGTTGATCCTTTATATGCAAAAACTTCTTAAAAAGGACAAAAAACATTTATTATCGAAGACATAAAATTGGTTGAAAAAAATAAAAGAATTGGTAAAAAACCTACCTCCCTTAAATTTACCATTAGATGCAGATTATATTATAATACAATCCGATGGTTCAAATATCGGATTGGGAGCAGTTCTTATAGCAAAAGCTAATAAATATAAAAATAAAATAGGCGAAAAAATATGTGGCTATGGTAGTGGCAAATATAAAGAAAAAATGAATATCAGTAGCATAGATGCTGAATTGTTAGCTATTAATTATGCTTTAGATGTCTTCAGAATTCATATTTTATCTAAAAAAGAATTTATAATCAAAACTGATTGTGAGACAATTGTAATATTTGATAATAAAATGAATGATAAACGGAGTAGTAAACGACGATGACTAAATTTTATAGATTGAATTATTGGTAATTGTTATAATGTACATTTTGAGCATATTAAAGAAGTAGACAATATAGTTTAGCAGATTTACTTAGTCGAGCATTGATTGACTTTACTATGAAATCTTTTGACAGATGTAACCAATCAGACCAAATAACGCAACATCATCTTCTAGACCTCGGCTCAGAAGATTGCCCGCTTCTCTCTTGTAAGAACAATTAAGTTTTGGTAATACTAGACTAATAGTATATCGGAAAAATAATATTTCTTTTAAACTGTTATCTCATATAGAAGTATCAAAAGAACATTAATGCTTATTAGATAACTTATGGATTGCACGAAATACCATTTCTACAAATCCAAAGTATTTTCTCGTATGTTTAAATGCTTTATCAGAATATTTTCATAGCATACGAAATAATTTTAAGTTTTATACTATAGTACAAAGACGAATTTGCTGTGTTTTCAAAGATTGGAGCGAAGTTTTAGAAAATATTACAAACTATGATTGCCTGCTTTTTAAAGGTTTTAATTATATTTCGAAAACATTCGATTTTGCACAAAAACATATCGGGTCAATTTATTACATTTCTACTTCTCTTAAAACTCTTCCAAATCAAGTTTCTTTACTAAGAACTAATGTTATTGTTGAAGATCCATCCGAGAAAATTTTGTTTTGCTCAACTTGTGATAATTTCTAAGTAATGATAAAAAAGAATATAGATATTATAGCCACCCTTGAGAAAGAAAAACAAGTATTACTACACAAAAATGTTCTTCTGCAACAACAGTTTCAGACAGCCCAGCAAGCCAGAAATGGGGCCCAATTAACTTCATAACCTAGCCCGACTTAAACGGCAGTCGGTAAAGGCAAATCAAGTCCGTTTATAGCTGAGTATTTGCCAAAAATACAACCGAATATTACCAATAAAATCATAACATCATTGGCTAGTCCAGCTCAACAGGTAGCTGATAAAGACTTCTCAAATCCTGTGACGGGTGTGGCTTTCCCAAAAATCCAAATAGATAAGTGTAAAGAAACGATAGGAGACAATAAAAATTTAAAACAGATGTTACAACAAATGATAAATACTACTTTGCAAAAAGAAAAAGAAAAAGAAGCAGAATTTAGCTCAATTTCAGAGTCTTTAGCACCTTATTATCCAGAATTTGATGATTTCAGCCAACCACTATATGAAATAGATTGGGAAGACACCCAAAAATTACTTAAATAGTTAGAAGCTGATAATGAAAAAGAGAAGGATAAGTCTCGTGGTAGTTTAGTTGAAGAACTTAATTAAAAATATAGCTAAGATTCTAATAATTATCTAGCTAGTATCTATGTAAAATATTTTATATCTCAATCATTAACTTTTCTAGGTAGCTACGCCCTAAAAACGATAGTTTATACTTCAATTATATACACTCTATATAGATTCTAATACCTATAAGATATATGGTTTAATTTACAACGAAGCACTTCTTTCAAGAAAAGTAGACTTTAATTTTCAACCAAGCACTAGATTCAAGACGAGTTTGTTTTTCTTTGTATAAGTTTACAAGTTTTCTGCAGGCTTTCTTGGATCTTCACCTCTCTACAAACTTCTCCTAACACTCTACCAAACAAATGACCTCTTCAACGCATACTCCTCCATCTCCCATCGAAGCCAATCCTACCGATTATTCTGAATTCTCAACCCTGACTTGTCCACAAAAATTAATCTTGTCTTACTTATTCCATATTTCCTCTCCCATTAAAGACATATTAGTAAAAGAATTCATTGAACTGAACGATGAGAACAAAACCCTCATCAGTGTCTTACATGGGCAACACAAACTCATCAGTTCTCTTTTCAACAACTCTCGCACCTTTGCTTACCATGAAGTCCTTCGCGTTCGCTGCCAACTCCAACAATTGCAGACGAAAAAAGATGAACTGCTTGTTGAACTCAACACGTACAAACACGTCAATCCAAAGTCCTATTCTCCGGGCATCTTTCCCGATCAACTTCGCTTCATCTACCAGGATCCCACGCGGCACCATCATTTCAATGCCCTGCCAATGGCCATTGCTCCTACCAACTTGTTCTCGTCGACGCCACCATCGACAAAATGCATTACTACACCAATCCATCTTACACGCATCTTATAGATTATCTTCGGCAAGTCAACTACAAAAATTCTGACGATCAAGAAGACTCCATTGCTTGCCCTTGTGGATGCGATGCTACATCACCAAAAGTTGGCTAATCTGCTGTTTGGACTTTCTTCTACATATGTTTATCGTTTTCTTATGTTTATGGTTTTCCTATCGTTGCTGACAACACTTATGTACTAAATAAGCCATTTGTCTATTTCGTTGTCCTCATCCGAGTGTGCTTGTGAAGCGTGGTGTACTCTAAGAGGATAAGAAAAGGATGATAAGGATACTCACTATGAAAGATAAGGATGCTTATTTATCTTCATAGCTAAGGATTCCTTCTTATCTTCTTATCTTTCTTATGTCAAATAGAAAAGTGCCACCTAGCCTTGTAATTGTATGAGAAGATGCTTTTCTCTTGTATATAAGAGAGCCCCTAAGGCATCTCTTGAGCATCCATCTCGACCCCTCTAAGAGATAAGAGTGTTTTACGAATGTTTTCATTGTAAGATGTCTTCTTGTGAATAAAGTGTGAATCTTGGTTTGGTTTTGAATTGCGAGTTTCCTTCTCCAAAGTACTTCGACTCCTTTTCCCCCTCGAACGGAAAAGCTTTTCTTTGTGAAGATATGACCACAAAGAGATAGTGTTTTCTTGTTTTGTATAGTTTTCCGCTTCCTACCGCTAATCCCTCCGGTAAAAGAGAGATTAAAAGAAACTTATAATCATTCTATTTTATCTCGTAAAATCAGTAGTAAAGAGAGAAGCAATACTTAAGATTTTGTAAACCAAGAGGTAAGTGGAAATCAAGGCCGAGATGCAAATTCAGAGTCTATATCCGTTATGCCGTTTGAAGGTGCTTAGGATTTATGGGTGTTCTTGTGTATGATTTTGCTCTTGTTTACTCTTCTTTCTTGAATGGACATAGTTGGTTAGGGGCTTGGTTATGGTTCCTTGGAAATCTAGTTGGTTAGGGGCTTGTTTTCCTTCCTCTCCAAGCAAACGAATGGTAAAAAGCACTGTAGATATTTTACTGTAGTAAAATTTTCTCCTCTATAGCAAAATTACTGTAGCTCGGTATTGTAGCAACTGAAAAAGCTTGGTTACTGTAGCAACCGAAAAAAAGAAAGGGGGGGCGCATATACATCCCAAAGAAAAATAAGTACTAAATAAAGCATAAAACATATTGCAAACAAAACTCTTTACGCTCAAAATTTCTCACAATCTCTCAAAATTAAAGAGCTTTAATCTTTACTTTTTAAGTTTCAAAGTTTATCCTTTGTAATAGCCGTAATTTCATTAAGATGTTTTAGAAGAATTGTAGGAACATTTGATACTTGAATGAGTATATTTTTTTAGATACTGCTTATAGACATAAACCAGGCGAGGGTAATTTGTTTGAATTTTCGTTACCGTTGATGTTTGTTGTAAAAGCAGTAAACATTCTTTTTGTAAACTTTCTATTTTAAGAGAAGTAAACAAATTTAATGTTGGTTCAGTTATATCAACTTCTTGATTCATATAATTTAGATCTAATTCTTTTGGTTGCTAGATTTGTTGCCAATTTAGATCTTTTGGTTTTAAGTTACATATTTGGTTTACAATGACATTACAACTCTCATCATCACTATCGCTATCACTATCGATATTAGTTTGCTCAAATGTTGCTGATACTATACTATATATGGATTCTGTCTCAGATAGTAGTTCATCTACTTCTATAAGATCTTCATGTATATTCTCAATAAGCGTACATCTCATATTATTCATATTTATTCGTCTTGGATAACTATTCATTCAAACAAATTACCCTCGCCTGGTTTATGTCTATAAGCAGTATCTAAAAAAATATACTCATTCAAATATCAAATGTTCCTACAATTCTTTTAAAACATCTTGATAAGCGTTCAAATGAGCATATTTACGCATCATCTTTACATGTATCTCTATGTCAATTTCAATTATTTATAGCCCGCCAGTACTTAAAATGCTTCATATATTGTAAACAGCGCGCTTATAAGCAACCCCGAGTGAAAGGAAGTAGTTATCGAGAAAATGAAGACCAAATGAAGACATTTTGAAGAGAACAAGGGCTGAACCGGGTGATGAACGGCCGTCCACAACCAGACACAGAAGCTGGCAACTAAAGGAGGTGAACGGCCTAGTGAATGACCGTTGACACGCTCGCTCGTGAGCAACCTCGTAGCATGAACAAGCCGATCGGGCACGCCTGCTGACATGCCCGCTCAAAGCGTACCAGAGCTTGAACGGGCCGATCGCCTATTCAACTTACCGCTCGTGAGCAACCTCGCGGCTCAATGGTCTGATGAACGGCCCGTTTACGGGCCCGTCATCGTTACTTTTTCCTACCACGGGCCCATCCGGGGCAAATTTGTAAATCTGAAGGGAAAAACCCTAATGTGAGGGTATAAATAGGTTTTGTTTTGTTGTGGAGAGGGAGTTTGGCTGGGGAGAGAAGCTAGAAGAGAGATTAGGGTTTGGGGGTAATCTCCCCTAACCTTGAGGATAGATATTTCATCGGAGTTGCAACCATTGGAGGTAATGGTGTTCTCCATTACTCTCTCTTTTGTTTGTAATCCTTTCCGTATGGATTTGAGTTCCCCATTTATGGAGAACTAATCTATTGGTACTTGGGTATGTTGAACTTTTGGATTGAACATTAATAGCATTGAATGTTGATGATGATTTGTTGGTATTTTCTTGAATGTCTAATGAATGTTATGTATTGATTGTAATCTCATCACTGGAAATTACTTGTGTGCAATACAAGGGCTAGAGCTAGCGCCTCCTTGTATTAGGAACTTGCTTCATTTGAGAGTTTCATGAGTACACCGAGGAATCGGGTACTAGACGGGCGAACAACTCTTTCATACGAATTCACCCCCATGATCCTTCCAATATACAGACATTCCCTTGAGCTTCACATCAAGTCCTAGGAGACTAGTTATCTAACCTCCTCGGAAGAGGGGTTGGATATAATTTAGGGATTATTGGTACAAGAAGTATAAACCTTGATTCATAAACGTCTTTGCTCACCTTTAGAATTAAAATCCAAAAGGGATACATGCTCAAGTATCCTCTCCTGCTATCGATTAATCTCAATCAACTCTCGATTTTTAGTTTTTATCTTCAATCTTTTTAGTTCTTTAGTTGTGAGAACCAAAACCCCCTAATTTTACCAACTAGACTAGGGTAGTAAATCTTGGTTTGAATGCAGTATTGTCTATTCCCTGTGGTTCGACATCTGACTTTTCATAGTCCACTCTATTACTTGACTACGACTCGTACACTTGCGATTTCACCCATCAAGTTTTTGGTGCCGTTGCCGGGGAATAGAATTACTAGTTACACTTGGATTTTATTAATTTAGTCTCTTATCTTCTTGTTGCTTTCTTTCTTTTATTTTGATCCTTTGGATACTTACTTTTCTCTTATCTCTACTTGTGAGGACTCGTTGCATGATCCGAAAGCATTCCACGGGTCTACTAGAAAGAGATAGTGAGATCGACAGAACCTTCCACCGACGTCTGAGAGGATTAGAAGGATCATCACTGGAACCTCCTTCTGAATCACAAAATTCAATAACAGTTGAGGTTGGCACTGAGACTGCATTAGTACCCAATATGGCCGAAGGAAGGCGCACACTAGCCGACTACGAGAGGTCCCACTACACCGGAGAAGAATTTAGCATCCATCCCCCGAATGTCAACATTAACTCCTTCGAGATCAAAGGTATCACCATGAACATGCTCCAGAATTCAGCACAGTTTGATGGGAGGCCGGATGAGGACCCTCATGCCCATATAACCAAATTTCTCCAAATTTGTGGCGTTTCCAAGCCGGATGGAGTCTCCGATGAAGCTATCCGGTTGAGACTATTCCCATGGAGTCTAAGAGGGGGGCATACAGTTGGCTTACTTTGCTCTCACCCGGATCCATCCGCTCGTGGGCCGACATGCTTGAAAAATTTCTTGGCCGCTACTTTCCTCCAAGCAAGGCCGCCAAGCTTCGATCCGACATCAACTTTTTCAAGCAAGGTGGAACCGAAACCTTTTCTGAAGCTTATGAAAGATTTAGAGAGCTAATACGCCGTTGCCCCCAACATGGGTTGGACCCTTGCAATAAGGTCCGCACATTCTATAATGGATTGGACAACACCAATAGACAACTCGTTGATTGTGCCGCCGGGGGATCATTGAGTACCAAGTACCCCGAAGAAGCAGAGAAGATCTTCGAAAACATGGCCGGGAATGAAGCCCATTGGTCCACAAGGGATAAGCAAGTTAAGCTCGTGGGATCGGTAGAAGGCCCTCCTTCTAAAGACACTTCCCTTGCTGAAAAATTGGACACCCTGTCAAAACAAATTGACCGCCTTACCGCGGGTGGTGCCCCCCATATTGGTAGTAGCTCAGTTTCGGTTGCCGTTATGTATTGGACTACTTGTGGAGGAGGCCATGAGCTATCAAACTGTCCGATCTCTTGTGTTGAGACATCACCCATGGAACAAGTCAAATACATGGGAAACCAACAGAGAATGCCAAATAATCAGTACCGACCACACAACCCAATGTGGAACAATCCGGCGCTTTCATATGGGAACCCCCAAGCGGGACAATATCCACCCGATTTTCAGCCACTGCCAAGGCCACTGCAAGAAAAGAAATCCACCTTGGAAGAAACCATGTTGAAATTCATGCAAGACACTAGTGCCTCAATCAGAAATTTTCAAGCAGCATTTCGGGGATTGGAAAACCAGGTAGGGAAATTGGCAAAGGATGTCTCAACAAGGCCGCAAGGCACCCTTCCAAGAAACACCGAGGCAAACCCCCGGGAGCATTGCAAGGCCATTTCCTTGAGAAGTGGCAAAGAAGTGCAGTCATCTATTGCGCCATCCCCTGTTGAAAATACAGTGGGGGTTGAGGAAGTTGAACCCCAAGAAAACTCAACGGGGAAGCCGGCAGAGAAAGAAAAAGGGGTAGATCATACGCCCACGGCCACATATCAACCTCAACTCCCCTATCTGGAGAGGCTCAGAAAGGACAAGGAAGAAGCTCAGTTCACAAAGTTCATGAGCACGATAAAACAGCTACACATCAGCCTACTGTTGGTGGAAGTTCTTTCCTAGATGTCGAAGTATGCTAAATTTATGAAGGAACTGGTTTCCAACAAAAGGAAGCTAGAAGATGCAGCTGCTGTCACCTTGAATGCTCAATATTCTGCCATATTGCAACATGAGCTACCCAAAAAGCTAAAGGATCCAGGGAGCTTCGTAGTCCCTTGCACGCTTGGTGAAGGAGTTGTGAAAAAGGCATTAGCAGACTCCGGGGCGAGTATAAATGTAATGCCCTATAAGCTGCATATGTAGTTGGGTCTTGCGGCCCCAAAGCCAACGGGGATGACACTCCAACTAGCCGATAGATCTGTGAGACGGCCAAAGGGGCTAGCTGAAGATGTGTTGATTCAGATTAATCAATTTGTATTCCTAGCTGATTTCGTCCTTCTAGATGTTGATGACAATGTAGACGTCCCGATTATACTCGGTCGGCCCTTTTTGGCCACGGCTCAAGCCATGGAAGACCACGCTCATGGAAAATTGGCGCTTCGAGTAGGGAACCAAGAAGTGGTATTCAAGTTACCTGAAGCCATGCGACACACCATGGATCACGATGACACCTCTTATAGTGTCGATGAAGTTGACAAGATTACAACTGACTGCTTGGAGGACTTCTTACATACTGATCCAACATTCCAACTGTTAGAGGAACTAAACGAACAACCTGAAGAACTCATGAATGTTGGCACCGCATCAACTCAACCTCCAAAGTTATCGCCGAAGTCAAAGTGGAAGGAGCTAAAACTCATTGCCGGTGGCTATATATGGAGACGAAGAAAATGGGTACCTCCTAATTCCTCAACTTACCCACTAAATGAGGGTGACCTTGGTGTGAATTCTCAAACTTACTCCATATATGATGAGTTGGGAAAGATTCTGTTTGGTAAGTGTTTTTATGGAAACACTGATGGATACTTCTTCACATATGACACTCCATAGGTAAGATTGAGGTACGTCAAGCTTGTGACGTTAAACAAGCGCTTCTTGGGAGGCAACCCAAGTCGAAACATCCTTAAATCTTGTTTCCTTGTGTCCTTTGTTTTACAATGATAAAGTTTGTGAGATATGTTGATATTAAATCTCTCATCCGCATCTGCATCATTAGACTCATCATGCTAGTCATGCACTAACTTTTGTTCAAAATTTGGGCATTAAAGAACCCGTGCGATGCATGAAATTCACAATGTTTTGTGTACTGACCAGTGAACGGCCGTTGACTTGACCGTTCACTTTGTTATTAACTCTGCCATTACTCATTTTCTGCAAACACCCTAATTCGCTCTCTCAAAGCCAGCTTTGCAGGAAAACCGGCAACATAATTCTTTGCAAAGTATACCATGTCCCAACTCAATTTGCGCATAAGGGTTCCGCTACTCCTTCCTCACCAACACTTCCAAGTTGTATCACCGTCAACACCACCTCGAGTGGAAGGCCCACGCCCATGCATTGAAGATGATGAAGAGGAAGACACAACTGTGGTGCTCACCAACGCGTTCGCTTTCCTAAACGTCAACGAGGTGACAACCACTAGAGAACAAACAACCTTAGCACCAACCTTGCATCTCTCACTTAAACCCACACTAGCATCCGATGAGCAGTTACAAACGGAACATTGAAATTCATTATTAACAGAACTCTTTTTTCATTTTTTGTTTAATTTCGTCACCTTGTCACACGGACTCTACCCTGTGACCTCTCTTTTATCTACTTTTGTGCACTATTGACTCTATAATCCCTCTTGGCACTACCTCTCTATATTGCTATATTTTGCAGGAACCCGCAGCGGCACGCCTCGGCAACAGCTTTCACGCGTACATCACAATGCCACATCATGCACTTCACTAAACCGGGGAAGTTTCAGTTTGCCGTCCTCATCATTCTCATTGAATATTATTTACCTTGCAATCTAATTATGTACATTGAGGACAACACACAACTTCAAGTGTGGGGATGGGTAGCTCTTTCCCATTATTTAATCTATTGCAAAACAATAAGTGTGGGGATAGGGAGCTATTACTTTTACATGAACATATCAAAATGAACCTATGATGGCACCATTAGAGAATATAATGATTCACTCTACTTTTAGTTCACCATTTCAGTACTCAAATTCTATTTAGAATTCTCCTATGACACACCGTGGACACCTAGAGACATATTTATGTAATTCAAAGCTCTAGTACAATAGATAACACATTACCGTGTTTTGTTGACTTTGATTGCTAAACATTATTCTCAATGGCTCCAAGAGGCTTCGTGGCACTAGTCGAATCTCTAATCCTTCATAATTCAACTCAGTGGACAAGTAAGAGATGAATAAAATAGCATGTATACACTAGGTGAACTAGTAGAGCAATAAAGACAATGTTCCGCTACTTGATGTGATATAATAAATTGGGGTCCTGGCCCCTAATCAGGGTGTTCCTCAACTCAGAAATCACTCCCAAGTATGAGCATACCTAGGTAGAGCTGTAACCTTCTAAGTAGTCAAGTGTTCCGGTGCCTAAACAACATGTATATCTTGAAGAAAAGAAGACCTACACTCTACACTGATCTTTAGGGAAAGTCGGATCTATTAGAGATGCCCTACCCCAAAAAAAAAAAAACAAGTCCACCATTCACTCAAAAAAGGTTGGAGTGTCCTAGAACTCAGGGCCTCAAGGACCCTCTAGATTCCATTGAGGTAATGTTTGTCGGGCTAAGACTTGAGGACATGGTATGTGGAGTAACAACCTTCACCTAGAGCCGCGATAATATTATACAAACTCTAAATCCTGGTGTGAACATAGGAGAATGCATACACTTTGATGGTGAACTTAGGAAAGAGCGGATTCATTGACTATCACCGCCGGAGGTTGAACACTTATCAGTTTTATTCTATTTGTACTTTCATGGTCTTGTTTGCTTGAGGACAAGCAAATATTCAAGTGTGGGGATATTTGATAAGTGTTCAAATGAGCATATTTACGCAACATCTTTACATGTATCTCTATGTCAATTTCAATGATTTATAGCCCGTCAGTACTTAAAATGCTTCATATATTGTAAACAACGCGCATATAAGAAACCCCGAGTGAAAGGAAGCAGTTATCGAGAAAATGAAGACCAAATGAAGACATTTTGAAGAGAACAGGGGCTGAACCGGGTGATGAACGACTATCCACAACCAGACACAGAAGCTGGCAACTAAAGGAGGTGAACGGCCAAGTGAATGACTTTTGACATGCCCGTTCAGAGCAACCTGTAGCAAGAACAAGCTGATCAGTCGCCCGTTAACATGCCCGTTCAGAGCAGCCTGTAGCTTGAACGGGCTGATCAGTCGCCCATTCAACTTACCGTTCAGAGCAACCTGTGCTCTGAACGGTCTGATGAACGGCTCGTTCACGGGCCCGTTTATCATTACTCTTTCCCACCACGGGCCCATCCGGGGCAAATCTGTAAATCCGAAGGGAAAAACCCTAATGTGAGGATATAAATAGGTTTTGTTTTGTTGTGGAGAGGGAGGTTGGCTGGGGAGAGAAGCTAGAAGAGAGATTAGGGTTTGGGGGTAATCTCCCCCAACCTTGAGGATAGATATTTCATCGGAGTTGCAACCATTGGAGGTAATGGTGTTCTCCATTACTCTCCCTTTTGTTTGTAATCCTTTCCTTATGGATTTGAGTTCCCCATTTATGGGGAACTAATCTATTGGTACTTGGGTATGTTGAACTTTTGGATTGAGCATTAATAGCATTGAATGTTGATGATGATTTGTTGGTATTTTCTTGAATGTCTAATGAATGTTATGTATTGATTGTAATCTCATCACTGGAAATTACTTGTGTGCAATACAAGGGTTAGAGCTAGCGCCTCCTTGTATTAGAACTTGCTTCATTAGAGAGTTTCATGAGTACACCGAGGAATCGGGTACTAGACGGGCGAACGACTTTTTCATACGAATCCACCCCCATGATCCTTCCAATACACAGACATTCCCTTTAGCTTCACATCAAGTCCTAGGAGACTAGTTATCCAACCTCCTCAGAAGAGGAGTTGGATATAATTTAGGGATTATTGGCACAAGAAGTATAAACCTTGATTCATAAACGTCTTTGCTCACCTTTAGAATTAAAATCCAAAAGGGATACATGCCCAAGTATCCTCTCCTGCTATCGATTAATCTTAATCAACTCTCGATTTTTAGTTTTAACTTCAATCTTTTTAGTTCTTTAGTTGTGAGAACCAAAACCCCCCAATTTTACCAACTAGACTAGGTTAGTAAATCTTGGTTTGAATTCAGCATTGTCTATTCCCTGTGGTTCGACATCCGACTTTCCATAGTCCACTCTATTACTTAACTACGACTCGTACACTTGCGATTTCACCCATCACATCTTAATAAAATTACGGTTATTACAAATGATAAACTTTGAAACTTAAAAAGTAAAGATTAAAGCTCTTTAATTTGAGAGATTAATTTTGACAGATTGTGAGAAATTTTGAGTGTAAAGAGTTTTGTTTGCAATATGTTTTATGCTCTACTTGGTACTTACTTTTCTTTGGGATGAATATCCCCCCTTCCCCCCCTCGCCTGCCCCTTTTTTTTTTGCTGCTACAGTAATCGATGCTTTTCGGTTGCTAAAGTAATTGCTACATTACCGAGCTGCAGTGATTTTGCAACAGTGGAGAAAATTTTACTACAGTGAAATATCTACAGTGATTTTTTTCCATTCGTTTGCTTGGAGAGGGAGGAAAACAAGCCCCTAACCAACTATATTACCAGAGAACCAGTTCATTCTAGAGAGAAGAGTAAACAAGAGCAAAATCATACCCAAGAACACCTATAAACCCTAAGCGCTTTCAAACGGCATAACATGTATAGACTCTGAATTTGCATCTCGGCCTTGATTTCCACTTACCTCTTGGTTTATAAAATCTTAAGTATTGCTTGTCTCTTTACTACCGATTTTACGAGATAAAATAAAGTGATTATAAGTTTGTTTTAATCTCTCTTTTATCGGAGGGATTAGCGGTAGGAAGCAGAAAACTATACAAAGCAAGAAAACACTATCTTTTTGTGGTCATACCTTCACAAAAAAAAGCTTTCCCGTTCAAGGGGGAAAAGGAGTCAAAGTACTTTGGAGAAGAAAACTTACAATTTAAAACCAAACCAAAATTCACACTTTATTCACAAGAAGACCTCTTACAAAGAAACATTCGTAAAACACTCTTATCTCTTATAGGGGTTGAGATGGATACTCAAGAGATGCCTTAAGGGCTCTCTTATATATAAGAGAAAAGCATCTTCTCATACTATTACAAGGCCAGGTGGCTCTTTTCTATTTGACATAATAAAGATAAGAAGATAAGAAGGAATCCTTAGTTTTGAAGATAAGTAAGCATCCTTATTTTTCATAGTGAGTATCCTTATCATCATCTTCTTATCCTCTAAGAGTCCACCCCGCTTCACAAGCACACTCGGATGAGGACAACGAAATAGACAAATGGCTTATTTAGTACATAAGTGTTGTCAGCCACGTTAGGAAAATCATAAACATAAGAAAACGATAAACATATGTAGAAGAAAGTCCAGAAAGAGAATTAGCCAACTTTTGGTGATGTAGCATCGCATCCACATGGGCAAGCAGTGGAGTCTTCTTGATTGTCAGAATAATTGTAGTTGACTTGCTGAAGATAATCCATAAGATGCTTGTCAGATGGATTGGTGTAGTAATGCATTTTGTCGATGGTGGCATCGGCGAGCACATGTTGGCAGGAGCAAAGGCCATTGGCAGGGCAATTGAAATGATGATGTCGTATGGGATCCTAGTAGATGAAGCGAAGTTGATCGGGAAAGATGCCCGGAGAATAGGACTTTGGCTTGCCGTGTTTGTACGTGTTGAGTTCAACAAGCAGTTCATCTTTTTCTATCTGCAATTGGTGGAGTTGACCACGAAGGCGAAGGACTTCATGGTGAGCAACGGTGCGAGAACTGTTGAGAAGAGAACTGATGAGTTTGTGTTGCCCATGTAAGACACTGGTAAGGGTTTTGTTCTCATCGTTCAGTTCAATGAATTCTTTTACTAATATGTCTTTGATGGGAGAGGAAACATGGAATAAGTAAGACAAGATTAATTTTTGTGGACAAGTCAAGGTTGAGAATTCGGAATAATCGGTAGGATTGGCTTCGATGGGAGATGGAGGAGTTTGGGTTGAAGA
Organism: Dioscorea zingiberensis; assembly: GCA_026586065.1. Classification (NCBI taxonomy): domain Eukaryota; kingdom Viridiplantae; phylum Streptophyta; class Magnoliopsida; order Dioscoreales; family Dioscoreaceae; genus Dioscorea; species Dioscorea zingiberensis. The sequence continues at coordinate 13,825,989 of CM048823.1, read as the reverse complement.
GGCCATTTGTTTGGTACAGTATTAGGAGAAGCTTGTAGAGAGGTGAAGATGCAGGGAAGGCTGCAGAAAACTTGTTAACTTATACAAAGAAAAACAAGCTCGTCTTGAATCTAGTGCTTGGTTGAAAATTAAAGTCTACTTTTCTTGAAAGAAGTGTTTGGTTGTAAATTAAACCATGTCTTATAGGTATTAGAATCTATATAGAGTGTATATAATTAAAGTATAAACTATCGTTTTTAGGGCGTAGCTACCTAGAAAAGTTGATGATTGAGATATAAAATATTTTACATAGATACTAGCTAGATAATTATTGGAATCTTAGCTATATCTTTAATTAAGTTCTTCAATTAAACTACCACGAGGCTTAGCCTTTTCTTTTTCATTATCAGCTTGTAACTATTTAAGTGACCAATCCATTCAATCTAGTGGTTGGTTGAAATCATCAAATTCTGGATAATAGGGTGCTAAAGACTCCGAAATTGAGCTAAATTCTGCTCTTTTTTTTTTTTTTTTTTTTTTTTTTCAAAGTAGTATTTATTATTTCTTGTTACATCTGTTTTAAATTTTTATTGTCTCCTATCTTTTCTTTACCCTTATCTATTTGGATTTTTGGGAAAGCCACACCCGTCACAGGATTTGAGGAGTCTTTACTAGCTACCTGTTGAGCTGGACTAGCCAATGATGTTATGGTTTCATTGGTAACATTCGGTTGTATTTTTGGCAAATACTCAGCCATAAACGGACTTGATTTGCCTTTACCGACTGCCGTTTGAGTCGGGCTAGGTAATGAAGTTAATTGGGCCTCATCACTGGCCTGCTGGGCTGTCTGAGGCTGTTGTTGCAGAAGAACATTTTTGTGAGTAATACTTGTTTTTCTTTGTCAAGGGTGGCTATAATAGCTGCATTCTTTTTTTATCATTACTTGGAAATTATCACAATTTTAGCAAAACAAAATTTTTTCGGATGGATCTTTAACAATAATAGAAGTTCTTGGTGAAGAAACTTGATTTGGAAGAGTTTTAAGAGAAGTAGAAATGTAATAAGTTGGCCCGATATGTTTGTATGCAAAATTGAATGCTTTCGAATTATAATTAAAACCTTTAAAAAGCGGGCAATCATAGTTTGTAATACTTTCTAAAACTTCGTTCCAATCTCCGAAAACACCGCGAATTCGTTCTTGAACTACAGTATAAAACTTAAAATTATTTCATATGCTATGAAAATATTCTGATAAAGCATTTAAACAGGCGAGAAAATACTTTGGATCTATAGAAATGGTATTTCGTACAATCCATAAGTTATCTAATAAGCATTGTTGTTGTTTTGATACTTCTATATGAGATAACGGTTTAAAAGAAATATTACTTTTCTGATATGCTATTAGTCTAGTATTACCAAAACTTAATTGTTCTTACAAGAGAGAAGCGGGCAATCTTCTGAGCTGAGGTCTAGAAAATGATGCTGCGTTATTTGGTCTGATTGGTTGCATCTATCAAAAGATTTCATAGTAGAGTCAATCAATGCTCGACTAAGTAAATCTGTTGAACTATTGTCTACTTCTTTAATATGCTCAAAACGTACGTTATAACCATAACCAATAATTCTATCTATAAAATTTAGCTATCGTCATTCACTACTCCGTTTATCATTTATTTTATTATAAAATCTTACAATTGCCTCACAATCAGTTCTAATTGTAAATTCTTTTTTAGATAAGATATGAATTTTGAAGGCATCTAAAATATAATTAATAGCTAACAATTCAGCATCTATGCTACTGATATTCCCTTTTTCTTTATATTTGCCACTAGCATAGCCACATATTTTTTCATCTATTTTATTTTTATATTTATCAACTTTTGTTATAAGAACTGCTCCCCATCCGATATTTGAACAATCGGATTGTATTATAATATAATTTGTATATAATGGTAAATTTAAGGGAGGTAGGTTTTTGACTAATGCTTTTATTTTTTCTACCAATTTTCTGTCTTCGATATTAAATGGTTTTTGTCCTTTTTGAGAAGTTTTTGCATATAAAAGTCCAGCTATTCTTCCCAAATTTTTAATAAATCCTCTTGCATAATTTAATAAACCTAAAAAAGATTGTAATTTTTTAGTTTCTTGCAAATCATCTACTGGCATATCTAAAATTTTTGTAGTTATATGTTCTTGTAATTTGTTGGTGCCATTTCCAATTTCTTGGCCCAAAAATTTTATATGGGTCTTAAAAAGTACTATTTTCTTTTTACTGATTATTAACCCAGATTTACAATCAAATTTAGTAAAAATCTTTTTATTCCGAATACTATTAATTAATTGACCTTTGTCTAAAATATCATAACTATCTTCTTTAGTATTATTGTTTAATCTTTTATAATTTATTACCATTCTTGATTTTCCTCTAACAATTTTAGCATGATTTTTAACAATAAAAGCAGTTAATCTATGCGGGGATACAAGTTTTCTTATTAATTGTAGTTTTAATAAGTCTTCTATATGTATTTTGAAGTCTTCTCTATCCGCATTTGAATATTTGATTTTTGTTGTTTTAATGATATATTTTGGATTTAGTATATCTAGCTTACAATAAATTTTATTATTTTTTCAATATTTTAGTGGATCCTCTCCAATTATTTCTAATTGATCTAATTGACTAATTAAATTGTCAATCTCTAGTCTATTTTTTTAATGCTATTAATTCAGTATTTAATTTATGAATATTTACAAACGATATTTCAAAATCTATATATTCATTGTTATAATCTAGATAATCTTCTTCTTCAAATTTTAACTCTGTTTCTAAATTATCTATATTTTTATTATTAATAATTTCTAATTCATTATTAATGTTTTCTAAAGTCTTACACTGTCCGTTTATTTCGCATTTGCAAGTATCGAGATTGTGTTTATCATTATCTCTTTTAGGTTTAAAGGGTCCACCAGGCTTCTGCGCTAACTTTGATGTAGGAGAAAGAACCAAGCAAGAAATAGTAGTGGAACTAAACTGAATAAAGTCTTTAGTAAGAGTTAACTGTCAATTAAGTGCAAAAATAAATTCTAAACCAAGAATAAAATGAACTTGCAGGTTTAAACTTCTAACCCATGTTTGGGGTAAAGGCGTATACTCTGAGAATGTATTACAAGTTGTATATAGACTAATTAATGTTTGGTCAATATATTCAGAATATCTATTAAAAGTTTCATCCATTTGTCGACCATATGTAACTTTGTTTGTTTGTTGTATATATTTTTCTGGAATAATATCACGATTGAGTATGCATTTGGTACTACCAGTATCTAATAAATCAACTAAATGAATCTCATAGTCATTATGAAGAAATAACTTGACTGGAATTGTTAGACACGAGATTTGATTCATATTACAGATTAGATCGTCCTATATATAGGTGGTATTAGAGGAAGATGGGCCCGAGGGTCCAGGTTCTAAAATGGCAATCATAATTTTAATAGTTTTATTTCATTTTCGAGAACATCCATTAGTCTTTCTAAAAGTTGAAGTTGAAGTTTATGTATATTACTTTCTCGAATTTGCGAAGAAAGAGATATGTCAAATTGTTGTTGAATACAATTTATACACCCTTCAAGATAACATAATAGACATTTTGCGCGTTTATCTTTGATAGGATAAAAATGACAAATGAAACAAGGAATATTATCTAGACCAGTTTTAACTTGCCATGTATGAAGACAATCAGTTTTAGGTATTTCTTCAAAATTCATAAGTTCTAAGTTTGATCGAGCATCTATCTAACCAAGGTATTCATAGTCTTCAAATAAATATTTAAGATCGCTTTTGTTTGTCCAGTGATAATAACTTTCTTCACCAAATATGTAGTTTAACAAAGTTTGATAATGAGCAATGTCTTGAGAATATTGCTGTGAGGTGATGATCATAGTCTGGTTTTAATAAAGTAATAATAATCCGATGCAAATACTATATTAAGCTAATGAATATGTTTTAATAAAATAGAGGGTACATTTGGGATCTTAATTAAGATGTTAAGTATGTATTGTTTGAAAATATATTCAATATACTTATAGTCTTAAGAAATAGAAAATAAATTTGTAATACTCCATAATTGTGTTAAACATTCTTCTTGTAAGTGTTCTATATTTAAAGTACTAAATAAGTTTAAGGAAAATTGTTGAGGATTAGGAGGGTCTATATTCATTAATTCAATCCCGAAATTATTTGGTTGAAAATAAGATGTATGACAATCTGTCCAATAAGTCGTAGTAGAAGTATAACGAGAAGGTTTATAGTTAGATGGTATTGGCTTAAGAGCTAATGAGAAAAAACATTTGAGGGCTAATCTGTGATTTCTGCCGATATGCATTATATGCTAATAAATCCATTTGATATTGGTCTGGATTTAGGGCATCTCTTGAGCATCCATCTCAAGCCCTCTAAAAGATAAGAGTGTTTTACGAATGTTTCCTTTGTAAGATGTCTTCTTGTGAATAAAGTGTGAATCTTGGTTTGGTTTTGAATTACAAGTTTCTTTCTCCAAAGTACTTCGACTCCTTTTCCCCCTCGAACGGGAAAGCTTTTCTTTGTGAAGGTATGACCACAAAAAGATAATGTTTTCTTGCTTTGTATAGTTTCTGCTTCCTATCGCTAATCCCTTCGGTAAAAGAGAGATTAAAACAAACTTATAATCACTTTATTGTATCTCGTAAAATCAGTAGTAAAGAGAGAAGCAATCCTTAAGATTTTGTAAACCAAGAGGTAGGTGGAAATCAAGGCCAAGATGCAAATTCCCAGTCTATACCCGTTATGCCGTTTGAAGGTGCTTAGGGTTTATGGGTGTTCTTGGGTATGATTTTCCTCTTGTTTACTCTTCTTTTTTGAATGAACTGGTTCCTTGGTAATCTATATGGTTAGGGGCTTGTTTTCCTCTCTCTCCATGCAAACGAATAAAAAAATCACTGTAGGTATTTAACTGTAGTAAAATTTTCTCCACTGTAGATATTATATATTATATATATATATATATATATATTATATATATATATATATATATATATATATATATATATATATATATATATATATAGTCGCTACTTTATGCCCGTTTAACATCTGCTCCAGTACCCACTCATTTTGGCCCCTGGAGCATGTTTGAAGGATTTCCAACCATACGGACGGGAAGATCATCGAAAATTAAGCTAGCATATCAATTTTCATACAATTTGGTGATTGTTTGGTCCTCCCACTTAATGGTCGAAATTCTGAACCGTTAAAATTTTTCTATAATACGAACCGCTAAGTGGGAGGATCAAACGGTCACCAAATTATATGAAAATGGACATGCTAGCTTATTTTTCGATGATCTTCCCATCTGTACGGTTGAAAATCTTTCAAGCATGTTTTAGGGGCCAGAATGGGAGGCCAGCCGGAAATGAACAATATCCGGCCGGCTTGAGCTTAGAATCACCGTTATATATATATATATATATATATATATATATATATATATATATATATCTGACTTCGATTACAATGGTAGGCGGATCATCTTGATCGGCCGACTTCCATTTTGGCTCCTGGTGCATGTTTGAAGGATTTTCAACCGTATGGATGGGAGGATCATCGATGAATAAACTTGCATGTCCATTTTCATATAATTTGTTAACCGTTTGGTCCTCCCACTTAACGGTTCTTATTTTAGGAAAATTTTAATGGTTTAAAATTTCAACCATTAAGTGGGAGGGCCAAATGGTCATCAAATTAGATGAAAATGTACATGCTAGCTTATTTTTCGATGATCTTCCCATCCGTACGGTTGAAAATCCTTCAAACATGCTCCAGGGGCTAAAATGAGAGCCGATCGAATCAGCACAGTGATCCGGCCGGCCTGAATCTATCATGGCATTATATGTATATATATATATATATATACATATATGTATATATGTATATATATATTACGCAATCTTTGATGAAAGAGGATTGCGAGAAAGAACAGTGTAAGTGGCAGTAGTGGGACCAAACTGAATAAAATCTTTAGTAAGAGTTAACTATCTATTAAGTGCAAAAATAAATTCTAAACCAAGAATAAAATGGACTTGTAAGTTTAAGCTTCAAACCCATGTTTGGGGTAAAAGCATATAAGCTGAGAGTGTATTACAAGTTGTATATAAGCTAATTAATGTTAAGCCCAGAGGCAAAAGAAAACAATTAGAACAATCTATTAAATTTTAAGGTCAAAATAAAAGACAAATTTTAAATTTTACTGCACATGATACTTAAAACTGGATTAGTATACTTGATGCATGGAAAAATCGAGTAGTTTCAGACTACATATGTAATTTTAATGAAGTAGGTGCAGAAGAAATGTATAGATATTTAGTGACATTTCTTGATGAAAGTGTTAAAGCATTATGGGAAGCATATAAAAGATAAAGGCCTCGAGAGTTTCAACATCTATTAAGTGTAGGACCAAATTCATATAATTTTGTTCATAGAATATAGTTCTTAGTTACAAGAAAGACCTCAATTCTTGATTTGTAGATCTTCAGAAAGATACGATGTTACAATTAGAACAATTAAGTTTACATGATTGGAATTACATTAAAGAATTTGTACAAGACTATTTATATCAAGTTCTTTATTCATATAATTTAGGTCTAGTTCTTTTGGTTGCCAAATTGGTTGCCAATTTAGATCTTTTGGTTTTAGGTTACATATCTGGTTTACAAGGCCATTATTGCTTTCATTATCACTTTCGCTATCACTATCAATATTAGTTTTTTCAAATGTTGCTGATACTATCCTATGTATGGATTTTGTGTCAGATACTAATTTATCTACTTTTATCAAATCTTCATGTATATTCTCAATAAGTGTAGATCTCATATTATTCATATTTATTCTTCCTGGACAACTATTACTAAGATGGTCTTGAGCTCCCCAAGTAAAACACTTAAGTTTATTTCGATATATTATTGTTGGTTTGTATTTTTAACATGTTTGTTTAGATTTAAATAAGGTTTTTTTACTATATGATTTTCTTATATAATGTCTTTTTCTTAAAATGTTTATTGTTTTTGTTTTAATACTTCTTGTAAGGTTTTTGCTTATCCAATCCATAAGCTTGTATTACAAAAACTATATTCACATTTTTTTAGTTGTTGTTGAATCTGTATATTGGTACATTTTTATTTTAGTATATCTAAAATAAAAGAAATATAATGGTCGATTGAAGTAAATGGAGCAATTGGGTGTGGATTCCATTTTTCAGTGATCTCTTTTCCTAGAACTCCAGGTAATTTTCTTAATAATTTTATACCTAACTCATGGTTGAAAGCATTTTCAGAGATAATTATGCTTTAGATACATTTAGAATTCATATTTTATCTAAGAAAGAATTTACAATAAGAACTGATTGTGAAGTAATTTTACGATTTTATAATAAAATAAATGATAAACGGAGTAGTAAACGATGATGGCTAAATTTTATAGATAGAATTATTGGTAATGGTTGTAACATACATTTTGAGCATATTAAAGGTGTAGACAATAGTCTAGCTGATTTACTTATTCAAGCATTGATTGACTCTACTACGAAATCTTTCAACAGATGCAACCAATTAGACACAATAACGCAATGTAATAACCCACCCAGAACCTATATATAAATATGTATTAGAATGAAAATGTGAAGAGATTGTTTGTAATTACCTATTGGTTCGAGGACCTAATTAAAATAATGGTGATTTAATGTGTTTAAACCAACATGGTCCAATTCATCATGTCACTTGACTTGGATTAACCTTGTAGGGATTAACATGAGATAAAATAGAGAACTATAAAATGATTATGATTTTTCTTTATCTCAAATATGATTTGTAATTTTAGTAGAATATTATATTTGAGATTAAATTAGACTTATCTCATGAATATAATTATAATTGATCTCTATCCAAATATGGATTTAAATTTGATTATGTGTTTGAGTTTGAATTGTATTAAATATGGATTTTATTTTGATTAAGATTCAAAATTGAGTTTGAATTGGATAAAGATTTATAATTGATATTTATCTCAAATATAAATTTTTATTTTGATTGAGAATCAAAATTCTAGTTTGAATTGGATAAAGATTTGCCTCGTAGAGATAATTTTAGATTGTTTGTGATTATAAATAATAATTTTATTATAAAATCAATGGTTAGAGTTGAATTGGATGAAGACTTATCTAATAGAGATAATTATAAAATATTTGTGTTTTATCTCTATCTTGTTAGAGTAAGACTAGGATACTCCCCTCTATATAAGGAAACGCATAATTAGAGAATTGATATACAATTTGGTAAGAAAAGTTGAGTGATTTCATGTGAGGGTTCTTCAAAGGTTCCCTCTTAGTGAGAATTAGTCCAAGTATTAGGAGAAGGAAGGTCCGAACATGATTAAGCACTAGGGAGACTGCAAGTTGAGTTGACTGCAGATGAACTCTAGTATTTTTTGATTTGATTTCTTGAAGTTTTATCGATGTTTATTTATCGATGGATTATGAAAATATTATTTTCAGTATGTACTTGCATTTGCTTATAGTAGAGCCACTTTGCATGTTTCGTATATCAATCTATACCTACGTCATGTATGCACCGGTCAAGATAGGCCTGTCAAGGCTCGGGTGAGGAGTCCTTTGGTCCATGGGACCAATGGTTTTCTGAATACTGCCTGATGGCTGGTTATGTGAGTATGAAATGAGATGTGAGCACGGCTAGTGCTATTAAGATTGGGTGCATATAGACTAGGTGTGATTGATATAGTGACCTTGATATGCCAGTCATCTTTTTAAATTGTGATTTACTCGTGTTTGTGAAATGCAAAAGTTGAGATTTAGTAGCATCTCATCTGAATTATCTTTGATTGGCATGGGACTTTCTGATGTGATTGATATGCGCATAGACCAGTAGGTGTATTGTTTCGTTCTGTTATATATGAGAAATATCTGCTATTTTTTGTATATAACCCTAGTGTGATGTATGTCTCTCACTGGGCTAGTTGTAGCTCACAACTCTCCCACTATTTCAGGGTACATGAATAGGTCAGGGTAGCCAACTTAATTGACTTGAAGTGATATGGAACCGAAGATCGATGCGACGGTTTATTGTTTAGCTGGCACTAAAGTCTAGTGTGGGTCATTGTATTAATATTTGATGAGTCGTTTTATGAACTAAGATCTTATTTTGTATTTGAGTCGAATAGTTGATATATATAATATCAGGATTTGATTTCCTTCATGGATTGTATTAGGTTTGTAGCAAAGTTATTCTGATTTTGTGCCTTGCGTATTTATGGGGGCAACCTTATAAGTACGCGGCGTTTGTCTCCTGCTTGGGTCCGGGTCAGGTTTGGGGTGTGACACGCTGCATCATCTTCTATACCTCAGCTTACAAAATTGCCCCATTTTCTCTTAATTTCGGTAATACTAGATTAATAGTATATCAGGACAGTGATATTTCTTTTAAACCGTTATCTCATATAAAAGTTTCAAAAGAACAACAATATTTATTAGATAACTTGTGAATTGCACGAAATACTATTTCTACATATCCAAAGTATTTTCTAGCCTGCTTAAATGCTTTATTATAATATTTTCATAGCTTACGAAATAATTTTAAGTTTTATACCGTAGTACAAGGACGAATTCACGATATTTTCGAAGATTGAAACGAAGTTTTTGAAAGTATTGCAAATTATGATTGCCCGCTTTTTAAAGGTATTAATTTTATTTTAGAAGCATTTGATTTTGCACAAAAGCATATCGTGTCAACTTATTATATTTCTACTTCTCTTAAAACTCTTCCAAATCAAGTTTCTTTACCAAGAACGTCTGTTATTGTTCAAGATCTTTCCGATAAAATTTTGTTTTGCTCACATTGTGATAATTTACAAGTGATGATAAAAAAGAATGTAGCTGTTATAGCCACCCTTGAGAAAGAAAAGCAAGCATTACTACACGAAAATATTTTTCTACAACAGCAGCTTCAGACAGCTAAGCAGGCCAGTAATGAGGTCCAATTAACTTCATTACCTAGCCTAACTAAAACGGTAGTCAGTAAAGGCAAATCAAGTCCGTTTATGACTGAGTATTTGACAAAAATACAACCGAAGTTTACCAATGAAGCCATAACATCATTGGCTAGTCAAGATTAACAAGTAGTTGGTAAAGACTAGTCAAATCCTGTGACAGGTGTGGATTTCCCAAAAAGCCAAACAGATAAGGGAAAAGAAAAATTAGAAGTTGACAATATAAATCTAAAACATATGTTACAAGAAATGATAAATACAACTTTGCAAAAGGAAAAAAACGAAGATGCAGAATTTAGCCCAATTCCAAATTCCTTAGAACCTTATTATCCTCTAAATCCAGAATACGATGAATTCAGCCAACCATTAGATGAAATGGATTGGAAAGACACTAAAAAATTACTTAAACAATTAGACGTTGATAGTGAAAAATAAAAGTCTCGTAGTAGCTTAATTGAAGAGCTTAATTAAAAGTTAGCTATAGATTCTAACAATTCTCTAGTTAGTAGCTAAATAAAATATTTTTATACCTCAATTATCAACATTCTTAGGTAGCTACTCCCTAAAAAAGATATTTAATTCCTTAATTATATACAGTTTATATAGATTCTTATACCTAAGTGAAATTTGTTTTAATTCACGACCAAGCACTTCTTTCAAGAAATATATACTTTTATTTTCAGCCAAGCACTTAATTCAAGACGATTTTGTCTTCATTTTTTTTTAGTTATATAAATTAACTAATTTCTAACACCTTCTTCTTCATTTTCAACCTTTTATTCAACTCTATCAAACATGGCCTCATTACCGCAAACTCCTTCATCTCTCATCGAAACTTCTCACATTGATTATTCTAACCTCTTGACATTAGCTTGTCCACAAAAACTAATCCTTTCTTACTTATTCCATGTTTCTACTCTCGTAAAAGACATGCCAGTGAAAGAATTTGTTGAGTTGAATGATGAGAACAAAACCCTCACCAGTCTACTACATGGGCAACATAAACTTATTAGTTCTCTTCTCAATAATTCTCGCACCTTCGCTCACCATAAAGTCCTTCGCATTCGCCATCAACTTCAACAACTACAGTCCGAAAAGGATGAACTTCTTGTTGAACTTAATAATTTCAAGCAAGGAAGAACTAAACCCTATTCTCCTGGCATCCTGCCTGGTCAACTTCGCTTCATCTATCAAGATCCGACTAGACACCATCACTTCAACTGCCCTGCTACTGGCCACTGCTCTTGTCAGCTCATTCTAGTCGATGCTTCTATTGATAAAATTTACTACTATACTAATCCAACATACACTTATATGCTGGACTACCTATGACAGGTCAACTATAACAATTCTGATGACCATGATGACTCCACTTCTGGCCCCTGCGGACGCGACACAACACTACCGAAGGAATAGTCTGCTATTTGGACTTTTTTATACATATATCTATATTTTCGACCGTGGCTGACAACACAACTACTTACTAAATAAGCTACTTGTGTATTTGGATATCTCCATCAGAGTGTGCTTTGAAGCGTGGTGGACTCTTAAGATGATAAGATGACAAGGTAAGATAAGGATGCTCTCTTATCTTTAAAGATAAGGATTCCTTCTTATCTTTAGTACGTCAAATAGTAAAAAGCCACCTAGCCTTGTAATAGTAAGAAAATATGCCTTTCTCTTGTATATAAGGGAGTCCTTATGGCCTGATGTAGGAGGCTCGAGTCAAATGTTGCTAGGTTGGCGGGTCAACGTAAAGATAGGAGGCGGTCGAGTCAATTCCAAGATTATGACGGTTTTGAGTGCGGTTTGGTGTTTGGGCCATAACTTTGGCTATAAGCGTCAGATTCAAGCGCTCAACCCCAATCCAGAAAGCTCGTCTCGACTCGCATGTGGGGTTCGTCGAGCACTTTCCTTCATCCTCAAATACCACTGTTTTCCTCGTCGTTTCTTTGTTTTTCGGTATTTTTTTCCATTTTTGGTAATACTTCATATCTAATTTAGGATAGGATTTGCATCCGATTTGAACTCGAAATTTTAGGAGTTATCTGATTTTTTTAATTATTTTAAAATTAGATAAGTTTTTCGTTTGAACCAAAATTTGCCGATTTGGGCAAATTTGGATAGAAGATAGGTTTTCTAAGTTATCTATGTTAGTTTTTTTCAAGCTATTTAAACCCGGCTTGTGGGTTGAATTTTAGTCATTGATTATTGAATAATATTTTTCTTTTGAAGTTTCATAGACTTTCTTCTCTGTTTGTCTTCCCCCTTTCTTGTGTTCTCTTGTCAATCCCCTGATTGTCACCGTCCGGAGGTTAATCACTACCTTGCCCGGCGTCAGTTGGTATCAGAGATCGTCTTCTTCCTGTGACATCGACATCAATGGCTGGAGGTCGTGGTGGCCCTGGTGGTCGTCGTGGTGGACATGTTTCGGCAGAGGAAGGTCCGTCTAGAGACCCAAACGCCTTGGAAACGATGAACGAGGATCTACAGGGACAAGTAGTGGAGTTGACCTAACGGTTGGCAACACGAGGTTTGGAGGATATTTGAGTCCACCTTCGTCAACCCTTGTTCCCGGCGTGGGCAATCGAGAGAGCACCGTGCACGAGAGGAGCGCCACGGAGATCTCGACTTTTGGATGGAGTTGCCTGAATTTACTGGAACCCTGCATGCTGAAGTCTTTATCGATTGGCTGAATGAGGTAGAGAGGATATTTGAGTACAAAGAGGTCCCCGATCATCTAAAAATGAAGCTAGTTGCTATTAACTTGAAGGGCCGAGCGTCTGCGTGGTGGAAGCAGCTGCGATGTTCACGGGAACGACAAGGCAAACCAAAGATTGCAGATTGGGACAAGATGAAGAAGAAGATGAAGAGGTACTTCCTCCTCTTCGGCTATACCCAAACCTTGTTTCAACGGCTTCATACGTTGAGACAGGGTACGAGATCGGTAGATGAGTACACAAAGGACTTATACCAATTGATCACGCGGAACGACTTATCCGAGACGGAAGAGTAACTGGTGGCATAATATGTCCGAGGTCTATACCAACCATTGCAGGATGTTCTTAGTCTGCACTTGTTATGGACTGTTTCATAGGCGTACTAGTGCGCCCTCGCTGTTGAAAAGCAGCAGAACAGAAGACCACCAATTAGGAGCGATCAGAGCAACGAACCAGTTTGCCACCAGGAGTCCCGCCCCATCCAGCAACTAACGTCAGGTAGTTCTAACTGTGCTGTTCGTTGTTATCGATGTGGTGAGCAGGGGCACAAGTCACCTAAATGTCGGAAACCCGGTAGTCAGAAGGGAAAGAACGTGCTGATTGAAGAGGACAATGCGGACGAGGCTGAGGAGGCTGTGAGCCAGTTTATGATGATCACGAGGATGACGACGACTGGGCTGGTAACGTGTTGTGTGGGGACGACCATGAGACCTTAGTTGGTCGCAGGAGTCTGCTGATCACCAAAGAAGATTCAAGAGATGACTGTTTGTGAAACTTCCGCAGGACTTGCACAATTATCGGCAAGATATGCAAGTTGATCGTTGATAGCGATAGCTGTGAGAATATGGTATCCAAGGAGGCTGTCCGGAAATTACAGTTGAAGACAGAGCAACACCCAAAGCCGTGCAAGTTGTTATGGTTAAGTAGAGGCAGTGAGGTAAAAGTAGAAAGACGATGCCTCGTGTGATGTCGTGCCAATAGATACCTGTCATGTATTTTTGGGGCGACCTTGGCAGTATGATCGTTGTGTTTTTCATAATGGGAGGAAGAATACATATTCCTTTAGCATCAAAAGGAGAAAGATTGTGTTGATACCTTGATTTGATGAAGCCCTTACTGACCGGGTAACTAATACTACTAACCTACTTTCTATCTCCAGGGTTTTGAGCGGGATCAAGCACGGGGATCCAGATCTACCAACAGAGATGCAGTCGAACTTGGGGTCCAGTTCTTTCCAACCCGGGGTGACTGATGCAGGATGCTCGAGTTAGATATTGCCAAGTTGGTGGGTCAACGTAAAGATGGGAGGTGGTCGAGTCAATTCCAAGATTCGGATGGTTTTGGGTGTGGTTCAATGTTTAGGCCATAACTTTGGCTACAGACGTAAGATTGACACTCTTAACCCCAATCCGGAATGTAATACCAATCTCGCTAATGAGGCAGATGTCACTCAAACTAGGCCGGGAGTGCACCCAACCTATAAGCTGTGTAATTTAAACCTGAAATTAAGGATCATGTACAGTAAATAAGATTCATATGTCATAGCATAACCGGTTACACACCGGGAGTCATTCAAATAAAAGTCATAATAGAGTACAACACAAAGAGTCATGGGCAACTATGACCCCAAATACAACGGAAGAAAACATAATTAGAGCCTAATACAACCCAATAACAATAAACATAGGAACAAGTACGCTAGAGCTAGCTAGACCTCGATCCCTGCTCGAGATACGAGCTACTATCCTGATCTAAGTTTAAATCCTGTAACAGAAAAACATAATCGAAAGGGGCTGAGCTATACAAGCTTAGTAAGGACTACTCCACCAAGTATTATACATACCTGTCATCTATTCTAACATACTAGAACATAAGCAATGCAAGTATAAATTATGAAGGTCAGCACAGTTATCTTAAATCTTGATAAGAATGCTAACACAATCAGAAATCTGAAGAAAGCTCATAAACAATCAGTCACGCCCCGAACCACGGCCCAGGCACGTAGACAACCGGCCGCACCCAAACAGGGACTAGTCCCCATTCAGGCGCAAGGCCTCAGAGACTCTTATACATTAAGTATTCAGAGGTAATAATAACAGCGGAATCATAAGATAAAAGAAGAAAGGAGTTTATACAACTCCGTACAAGTACAATACCGGGTTTACACAACCCAAGACTAGGATCTAGTCCAGTCACCCCTAGATATCCGTACAACAAAAGAGTACAAAATACAAGTCTCACACAAGATAAAAGAGGTACGCAGACCTCGAGATAAATACAAGTAACCTAGTCAACTACTCGGTATATCCCCGCCTAAGCTCGACCCTACTCCTCCTCGTCTGAACCTAAGAAACACACAAGTCAAGTGCATGAGCCTAAAGAAATAGGCCCAGTAGGGTCGCATAAACAATAATAAGAGGCGGAAGCCATAAACAAGAAATAAGATAGATCAAAAGCAATCATGCGAGTGAATCGTAAATCACTAGCAAATAACAAGTAACTGGAATGTGAATAAATCCACAGATGTATTTAATCTTTGGCATATATGATACTAAGATGTCTACGACATCAACGACACCATCAGTATCGTCTTCGGCCTAAGCCGGATAGCGCTATAATAATCATGTACACATGGCCAGAAAATGCCGCTCTCTGACTGAGCCAGGTGGCCTGATATTATACGCCCTCTACCGAGGCATCCGTCCAATGGAGCATCAAGTGCTCGTGGCCAGATATTATATGCCCTTTGCCGGGGCCTAGTGGCCAGATATTATACGCCCTCTGTCGGGGCATCCGTCCGATGTATCATGCCTGAAAGTAAGAGATGTCTAGTACAAATACCTAACAACAGGTATATATATATATATATATATATATATATATATATATATATATATATATATCCAAGGCAGAAACATCTTGAATATATAATAATCAGTGACCTCATCGAGATCGGAAGTCAATACGTATCTAAGGAGTAAACTCTACTCAAATACGCATAAGGAAAAAAAAAACATGAAAGCAACAATCTCCTCGAGATGTAAAACTGATACATATGAGGAAACCCATCTCGAATATGTATTGGGAACCTCTCGAGGAAATAAGAGCACAAAATCAAAGCAAGGTAGGAGGAAGGAATACTCACAAACCTCCCGTGCGAGAGCCTACCTGGCTAGAAGCAGAATCTCTGATCCTCGTCGCGTCTCACGCGTGTGAGTCGGGATCTAGTAGATGGAATAAGAATCTCAGTATCTCCATACTAACATACGACAAAAGCGTCCTTACAAATCTACTACTTATTAGCTACCATGAAGTTCAATGTTCATGTGTTCTCTTAGAATACGGATACTATTTTCGTATTCTACTGAAATCATCTCTTTTAAATACTAAAAGGCATATGAAGCCCTAACAAGGAAGAACTAAGACCTATTCTCCTGGCATAATTCCTGATCAACTTCGCTTCATCTATCAAGATCCGACTAGACACCATCACTTCAACTGCCCCGCTACTGGCCACTGCTCTTTTCAACTCGTTCTAGTCGATGCTTCTATTGATAAAATTCACTACTATACTAATCCAACAGACACTCATATGATGGACTACCTGCGACAGATCAACTACAACAATCCTGATGACCACAACGACTCCACTTCTTGGCCCTATGGATGCGACGCAACATTACCGAAGGAATAGTCCACTGTTTGGACTTTTTTATACATATGTCTATATTTTCTGGCGTGGCCGACAATAACTACTTACTAAATAAGCCACTTATATATTTAGTTGTCTCCATCAGAGTGTGCTTTAAAGCGTGGTGGACTCTTAAGACGATAAGACGATAAGGTAAGATAAGGATGCTCTCTTATCTTTAAAGATAAGGATTCCTTCTTATTTTTAGTACGTCAAATAGAAAGGAGCCACCTAGCCTTGTAATAGTAAGAAATGATGCCTTTCTCTTATATATAAGGGAGCCCTTAAGGCCTCTCTAAGGTATCAAACTCTAAGGTATCAATCAATCATCCGATCCTCCTCCTATCTGTCACGATGTTTTCTCTTGCGAGCCTTATTGTGAATAAAGCGTGAAGACTTTTTTTTAAATACTTTGAAGATCTTCTTCTTCTTCTCGTCTCTTTAACCCTTTCCCCCTCTCGAAAGGGAAATTTTTTCTTTCTGAAGGTATGGCCGCAAAAATATGATGTTTATATTTTTGAAGTGTATAGCTCTTTGTTTTCTTCTAATCACCTAATAATCCATCTTCTCTAAAAGAAAGATGCAATAGTAAGAAAGACCAAACACATTATATCCATCAGACTTAACTTGGAAGAATTCAGTAGTAAAGAAGGAGGGTCTATCCTTAAGATCTTGCAAATAAAGAGGTAGGTGGAAGCCATCGGCCACGATAGAAATTCCCAGTGCATGCCCTCTAGCCTAACATAGGCGTTCAAGGATTTTTGGGTATTCTAGGAAATGATTTTGCTCTTATTTACCAATCCTTCTTGAATGGACTAGACTCCTTGCTGGGTTTGTTGCTTGTAATCGTATTTCTTCCTTTTCGAATGAATTGCACATTCTTGAAGAAAAAATGGAGAAAATTGAAAAATCGATGTAGCAATATCACTGTAGCACCGGTCACTATAGCACTACTGTAGTAAAAATAAAATAAAATAAAATAAAGAAAATAAAAAAAGGCCACACCCCCTCGAACGAAAGTAAGTACTGAGTAGAGGTCACACATATACGGTTAATTTGGTATCAGAGTCTTCGAGTCTTTCGGACCTTCTATGCCAACGCAACTACGACGTTGGTTCTCCTCCAAGCTTGAATCAGAGATCGTAGAAGTTTTTTGTTTGACATGATACTAGTAGGAATTCATGTTGTGTGGAGCCAGTAGTAATAGATTAAGAGATGAAACTGAGGTCTGAGGTTGTAAATTTCCAGCTATTGCCCGTTTTGTGCCGATGAGGCTTTGAGTGCTCTATTGGGTGTTCGCGAGATAAAGCTCTGTCTCTAATCTTCATATTCTAAAGAAATGGAACTAAGTGATGTAAAATACGAACTTTGTATAGGCTTAATATTAGTATTAATTCCAGGAAAGGGAAAAGGTCCAGAGGGAGCTGCTGAAGGACTGAGCGATTCCTACGAATTTGCGAAAGACCTGTGAAGGATTTAAGGTGAGGGGACTTCACCGTAGATCTATCTTTAATTCATGTATTTATCGGGATTTCGGATTTATCGCATTCTTATGAGTTTATTTCGGTTTGTAAATGCCGATGGATTTATTGCTATACTTGCATGATGTTTTCATGTCTGTATAATTGATTTAACTTTAAAGAGCATGAGAAATGATTAAGGAAACCCTAAGGGGTAGTTACAGATTATACACATTATTTCATATATCATAAGTTGCACCTTAGTTAGTTATGTATGGGGGACCCAACAGGGGGCTCACGATAGAGCCCATATATTTAAGTAGACGAGACCGAGCTAAAAAAGGGGATTTGTTTTCAATCGTTTTTCTTAAGACCAAAAATGTTTGTGAAAGTCGTTCTTTTATAAAAACCCCCTTCTTGTCTCTTGGGAGAGCTCGTATCGGATACGAGATGCTCGCTTGACGTACACATATAGATGTATGCCTCTGGTCGTCAGGCGTCGGGTTCATGTAGATGTATGCCTCTGTTCCCGGGCATCAGGATCATGTAGATGTATGCCTCTGTTCCTGATGGTAGTTGGTGTCTTTACGCAGACATTTTAACTAGGGGTGCACGCTTGTATAATATGAGGCCATTGCATATACATGTTCACTATATGCTTGATATGATATGAGATTGTGTAAAACCCGCCCCAAAATAAATAAAGATTTATTTTTCAAAATTATTATTTGGCAATTTAATGAGGTGCGCAGTGAAATTTTGAAAAAAAAATCACAGGTCTGAATAATCCAGATTAATTATTCTTAATTAATCAAGGTTAAACATGTGTTAATTAATCCAGATTAATTATAGACTAATTAATTCGGATTAATTATTGAGAGAAGAAAATAGACAAATATTCAAATCCCGGGAAAGGTGGATCTGGTCGGGGACTGAGACAACCCCGTGATGCCACAGTATACCCGTGACAAAGGATTTGACCGAAAGCCGACATTCCCGGACCTGGTCTGACGAGAGACAGATCCCAGGAGATTACAGTGTACTCGTGCCACTAGGACCATTGACCCGAGACTCGCGGATCTGGGTCAGGCCTGAGGACGAGAGAATCATGATAGTGGACCCCGGCATGAAACAATTCATAAACCCGAGGGTAAATAGTATGCATGTGACACTATAAGGTTATTTAGTTATTAATTTAATAAGGAAGGATTTTGGTTTTATGTTATTATATATGTAACTTTAGAAGAGAGAGAGAATGAAAACAATCAATCATCTCTCTCCCCCTCTCTCTCTCGTGCTGAAGAGCTTCAGATCAAGGAAAAGGAGGAGAACCTCCACCATTCTTCTCCACGCCGTTGAGCTTTGCTCACGCCTTTCTCCCCACCCGCCGGCTGGCTACCCCGAGCAGCCACCGGCAAGCAACCGACAACCCCCCATGCACCCGGCGAAGCCGCTACCAACCTCGCAGGCCGGCCATCATGCGGGCCACTGAATCCTCGGACGCCTCGGCTGATGCTCAAAGACTGGCCGAGAACCCTCTTCCCCGGTGGCCACCTCCGATCCACCCCCCCTACGGTGCTACCTGAGCTAGTGAGCGCTCAGCCTGTCCGCCGCCCAAAGCCCAACTCCGGCGACTTCCTTGCTCAGTGCCAGCCAAGTACAGTGCCCGGAGGGCAATGACGACACCAACCCTTATTCCTCCGGCGAGACCCGACGAGGAACCTCCCACTTGGCGCAAGGCGTCAAGACTCAAGAGCCCTAGTAATTCATACAAACTTGAATTGGGGAAACCCAAATTACTTCATAATTTAGGGCATGAAGCTTATTAGATTATTGACTGATTTTGGGGTTGTTAAAGAGAGCTTTGAGTAGGGGACTAAGATGTATGTTATACAAGTATTAAGATGATAGTTGTATGCTTATAAGAACTTAATGCTTGGCGATGTATAAAGAGTGATATCCATGTGTAATGGATACTCTAGTGTGTATGTTTGTATCGATTCGGGGCCCTATAAATAGGGGAGGTGCCGCCGAATTTTTCATGAAAATCTCTAAGTGTAAATGCCCTATTAGTATTCATGTTAACTTGCTTAAGTGCTATTAGCTCTCATGATTTAACATGCTTGACGATTTCGTGCTTTAGATTAATTAATCTAGTCTAACTAAGCATGCTTAAGGGCATTCTAAGGATCTTAAAAACATAAAATGCATATTAAGTAGGAAAGCACACTTGGAGTGAACTTAATGTCTTACAAGCATGATTAAGTATAATGAATCATCAATTGTGGAGTTAATTCGACAAGAAGTTCATTCTTTTCAGACTGCAATTGTTGAAGTTGGTTGCGAATACAAAGGACTTCATGGTGGGCAAAGGTGCAAGAATTGTTGAGAAGAGAACTAATAAGTTTATGTTGCCCATATAGTACACTGGTAAGGGTTTTGTTCTCATCATTCAACTCAACAAATTCTTTCAATATCATCTCTTTTATGGGAGTGGAAACATGGAATAAGTAGAAAATGATTAGTTTTTGTGGACAATTTAATGTCGAGAGTTGAGAATAATTAGTAGGAGTAGTTTCGATGGGATATGGAGGAGTTTGAGATGGAGAGGCCATGTTTGGTAGAGTTGAATGAGAGGTTGAAGATGAAGAAGAAGGTGCAAGAAATTTGTTAATTTATACAAATAAAAAAAAAATGAAGACAAACTCGTCTTGAATTAAGTGCTTGGCTGAAAATAAAAGTATATATTTTTTGAAAGAAGTCCTTGGTCGTGAATTAAAACAAATTTCTGTTAGGAATAAGAATCTATATAGAGTGTATATAATTAAGGAATTAAATATCTTTTTTAGGGAGTAGCTACCTAAGAATGTTGATAATTGAGGTATAAAAATATTTTATTTAGATACTAACTAGAGAATTCTTAGAATTTATAGCTAACTTTTAATTAAGCTCTTCAATTAAGCTACTACGAGACTTATTTTTTTTTCTTTTTCACTATCAGCATCTAGTTGTTTAAGTAATTTTTTAGTGTCTTTCCAATCTATTTCATCTAGTGGTTGGCTAAATTCATTGAATTCTTGATTTAGGGAATAATAAGATTCTAAAGAATCTGGAATTGAGCTAAATTTTACTTCTTTTTCTTTTTCCTTTTGCAAAGTTATATTTATCATTTGTTATAACATCTGTTTTAGTTTTTTATTGTCAACTTCTAATTTTTCTTTTCCCTTATCCGTTTGGCTTTTTGGGAAAGCCACACCAGTCACAGGATTTGAGGAGTCTTTATCAGCTACTTGTTGAGTTGGACTAGCCAATGATGTTATGGTTTCATTGGTAATGAAACATCCACTCTCTAATGAGACAAATGTCACACTAGCTGGGTCGGGAGTGCACCCAACCCATAAGCTGTGCAATTTAAACTTGGAATCAACGATGTACTCTAAAATAAAATCCATATGTCAAAACATAACCGGTTACACACCGGGAGTCATATTTAAACCCAAGTCATAAATAAAGTACAACACTCAGAGTCATAGGCAACTAGGGCCCCAAACACAGCGGAAGGAAAACATAATTAGAGTTTAATACAACTCAACAACGATAAATATAAAGCTAGGTACGCTAGAGACAGCTAGACCTCAATCCCTGCTCGAGACACGAGCTACCCTCCCCATCCAAGTCTAGATCCTGTAACAGAAAAACAGTATAGAATAGGGGCTGAGCTATTCGAGCTCAGTGAGTATGGACTACTCCGCCAGGTATTACACATACTTATCATTTGTACTAAAATACTGGAACTTAATCAATGCAAGGATAACTCATAAAGGTCAGCATAATTATCTTCAATCTGGATAAGAATGCTATCATGATCAGAAATTTGGAGAAAACACACAAGCAATCTCATACCATACCAAGCATATAGTAAACATATATATATGCGATGGCCTCATATCATACAAGCGTGCACCCCTATCTAAAATGTCTCCGGAAGGACTCCAATACCCATCAGGAACAACGGTATGCCTCTACATGATCCTGATAACCGGCGCTACATAAGTCTGGTACTTGACGACCAGCGGTATACCTCTATATGTGTACGTCAAGTATAAATCCCGTATCCGATACGGGCCCTCACAAGAGACAGGGAAGGGGTTTTTATAAAAGAACGACTTTCGCAAACATTTTTAGTTTAAAAAAAAACGGTTGAAAACAAAACCCCTTCCTTAGCCTGGTCTCGTCTACTAAAATATCTGGGCTCTATCCCGAGCTTCTGCTGGGTCCCCCATACATTAACTAACTAAGGTGTAGCTTATGATACATGCAATAATCTTTAACTACCCCTTAGAGTTTCCTTAATCATATCTCATGCTCTGTAAAGTTAACTCAATTATACAAGCATGAAAATACTATGCATGTATAGCACCCTTCGGCATCCACAAACCGAAATAAACTCATAAGAATACGATAAAACCGAAATCCCGATAAATACACGAATTAAATCTAGGTCTACGGTGAAGTCCCCTCACCTGAAGTCTTGGCAAGTTTCTAGGAATCGCTCGGTCCTTCGGCAGCTCCTGCTGGACCTTTTCCCTTTCCTAGAATCAACGAGAGCACTAAGTAAATACAAAGTCCGTATCTTTTTCCATAACTTAGTCCTATAGTTTAGGAATACGAAATCTAAGGATACAGAAGTCGTATTCTTAACTTAAAATTCCATTTAGCTCCAAGGAGTATATAAGAGACATTAAACTCATAAAATCATATTTTTCCTACTTAACGATTATTACATGCCTTCAACACTTCTATAATATTTCTAAGCATCCTTAATTTGCAAGGTCGATGCATTTAAAGCATGTATACTTAAAGATGATAATCATGAAGCTATTCAAACTTAAGCATGTCAACATGAATGTTAATTGGGCATTTAGACTTAGGAATTTCATGAAAAATTCGTCGGCACCCCCTATTTATAGGGCGCCAAAATAAATACAAACAATCACCAAACTATCATTAAACTTAATCCATAATCATACAACTAAAATTAGTCTTAATTCATGCAATACATGGCATAACTCTAACCCCCCCACCCCCCCCCCCCCCCCTCCCCCTAATTCTCACCATTAATCCCTCAAATCCATGCCCTAAATCATGCCATTAGTTTAGAGTTTCACCACTTCCAAGCCCATTGTCCCCCGAAATAATAGAATTAGCTGATCGATAATACTTGCCCGAGATCGGCTCAAGCTCACGGCCGAAACTGTAGGCGTCACCGGACCAAGGAGGAAGGAGGGCTGTCAACCTGCCGGCCAGCCGGTGCGGTCAGATCGGGCGCAAGAGAGGGAGACAACGGAGGGGGAAAAGGCTCTGTGTAGGCCGCCGGTCTCGGAGACAGAGAGAGGTAGGAGAGGCGTCGGGCGGAGCTCCGATGACCGCCACGCCCTTCGTGTAAGCGAGGGAGGTGAGGGAGTTGAGAGGTGCATAGCTTTTTGGAGGCTGTTAGGAGCCAGTCCGGTAGCTCACCGGTGAGGGCTTGAGAGAGGTCAAGAGAAGGAAAGCGGTGGTCGTGGGTTTGAATCTGAAATTTCAGAGATAGAGGTTGTATCTTTTCTCTTTATAATAAACTAAAGTTCCTCTCCTCCTTTTTATATATATTATCCTCCATACTTTGTCACATGTCTCTTAATCACTTTGATTTCTATCAACTCTACTGTGACCATATGTCCACTTGAGCTCGTGAGAATTAATCATTGCTCTGACCGAGCTCCATTATCCTCGCTCAATTATTAAAGTCATACCTACTTTATATTTTTAAATTAATATTGTACCACCTGTTGTAGTGTTAGAGTTAGATGGTTGCCCGACCGAGATCCACATATCCCGGCTTTTATCATTTAGTCTTTCACGGGCCTACTATAGCCTCAAGGGGTTTGTCTCTGGTCAGACTAGATTCGCGAATACCGTCTTTTGACTCATCCGATCTACTTTATCGAAACTCGAACATTTGTCTGGTTCTCCTACTTAATTAATCTTTGTTTATTAACACTTACGTACTCTCCCAATTAATTAATCGAGATTCCCTAGGCCCATTAGTTGCGAGGCTGAATTTAAACTTATTATTCCTCGATTTTTCCTTTAATTGGGCTTCAAAATAATTAATTTATTTTTTTGTGTTAATTAATCTCATTAATTATCGAAGAATTCTGATTTATTTACTTTGAAAATTCGGGACGTTACAGTTCTCCCACCCTTATGAAATTTCGTCCCCAAAATTCTATACATATACATCTAAAACAGATGAGGGTACTATTCCCTCATCTGGTCTTCTCTTTCCCAAGTGGCCTCCCCCACTTGGTGGTGACTCCATAAAAACTTTCACCAGAGGTATTGTCTTGTTTCATAGGGCTTGCTCTCTCCTGTCAAGAATACGTATCGGTCCTTCAACGTATGTCAAATCTTGAGCCAGCTCTACGATTGGTCCTGACATTATCTGATGTTGATCTCCGAGGCATTTCCATAGAACTGATATATGGAACACGTTGTGTATCCTTGACAGTTCCTCTTGCAGGTCAAGTCAATAGGCTACTGGGCCTACTCTGTCCACTATCTCATAAGGCCCGATATACCGTGGGTTCAGTTTCCCACGTTTGCGGAACCTAAATACTCCCTTCCATGGAGATACCTTTAAAAATACTCTATCTCCCACTTCAAATTCAAGGAATCGGCGGCGGTTATTAGCATAACCCCGTTGTTTGTCTTGGGCCTTCTTCAACCGCTCTCTAATGAGCTTTACCTTCTCTGCAGTTCTATACATATACATCTAAAACAGATGAGGGTACTATTCCCTCATCTGGTCTTCTCTTTCCCAAGTGGCCTCCCCCACTTGGTGGTGACTCCATAAAAACTTTCACCAGAGGTATTGTCTTGTTTCATAGGGCTTGTTCTCTCCTGTCAAGAATACGTATCGGTCCTTCAACGTATGTCAAATCTTGAGCCAGCTCTACGATTGGTCCTGACATTATCTGATGTTGATCTCTGAGGCATTTCCATAGAACTGATATATGGAACACGTTGTGTATCCTTGACAGTTCCTCTTGCAGGTCAAGTCAATAGGCTACTGGGCCTACTCTGTCCACTATCTCATAAGGCCCGATATACTGTGGGTTCAGTTTCCCACGTTTGCGGAACCTAAATACTCCCTTCCATGGAGATACCTTTAAAAATACTCTATCTCCCACTTCAAATTCAAGGAATCGGCGGCGGTTATTAGCATAACCCCGTTGTCTGTCTTGGGCCTTCTTCAACCGCTCTCTAATGAGCTTTACCTTCTCTGCAGTTTGTTGCACTAGCTTTGGGCCGAGTATCTTCCATTCACCCTCTTCATCCCAACACAGGGGAGTCCTACATCTTCGACCGTATAATGCTTCATACGGTGGCATACCAATACTGCTCTGGTAGCTGTTATTGTAGGCAAACTCTCAAAGTCCCAGATTTTCATCCCAGCAACCGGGAAGTTCCATGATGCTAGCTTGAAGCAGGTCTTCGAGTTTTTGGATTGTCCTTTCGGACTGTCCATCGGACTCTGGATGGAACGCCGAGCTAAGGTCAAGTCCTGTCCCCGAGCCTTATACAAGCTTTTCCAAAAGTGAGAAGTAATCTCAGGTCTCTGTCAGATATTATTGATACGGGTACTCCATGCAGTCGCACTATTTGGCCCACGTATAGCCGTGCCGATTTGCCCCGAGAATAAGTAGTCTTAATTGGAATAAAGTGGGACGACTTTGTCAACCTGTCGATGATCACCCAGATAGCATTTTTGCCCTGACTGATTCGTGGTAAACCGGTCACAAAGTCCATTGCTATCCTTTTTTACTTCCATTCAGGGATCTCCAAGGGTACCAACAAATCATACACCTAGCCACGTACTCCGCAATGTCCTTCTTCATTCTCCTCCAGACATAGTTCTCTTTGATATTCCGGTACATCTTGGTGCTTCCTGGATGCATAGTATAAGCAAAGCTATGCGCCTCCTCCATGATCTTTAGCTTGAGGGCCATTTCATTGCGTGGCACATAGATCCGAGCACCTACCATTACTGTTCCATCTGGAGATAGAGAGTAATTACACTGACCATTCCTTTGCCCCCAAAGTCTTCCACTTTGTAGTTTACCAGCTAACTTCATTAACTTTGGGCCCCGTAGTTGAGCTTCTTTGATTTGCATAATCTGCAGCGGTCGATGGTGGAAGCTCGCCAATCGCACCCTCAACTCATCCACCGAAAGCTGCGCTCCTGTGTATCTCAGACGTGGAGTTGGGCAAGGATGGTGGTCCCCAATCGCGCCATCGTCTTCCAACTCAAAGCATCGGCCACCATGTTCACCTTCCCAGGGTGGTACTCAAATGTGCAATCGTAATGTTTCAATAACTCCATCTACCTTCGCTGACGCATGTTGAGCTCCCTTTGGGTCATCAGGTACTTCAAGCTTTTTTGGTCGGTGAAGATTTTACAGGCTTCACCATAGAGATAGTGTCGCCATATCTTCAATGCAAAGACTACTGCAGCTAACACCAAATCATGCACTGGATAGTTCACCTCATGGGTATTTAGTTGTCTGGAAGCATAGGCAATAACTCTGCCCTGTTACATCAAGAAACACCCCAAACCCTGGTATGAAGCATCACTATATATGTCAAAACCCACTCCAGGTGCAGGTAAATAAATTTCAAGTAAAGCAATTAAATAAATTTCATATTCATTATGAAGAAATAACGTGAGTGGGATTGTCAGACTAGAAATTTGATTTAGATTACAAATTAAGTCTTCGTGCAGATAGGTGGTATTTGAGGAGGATGGGTTTGAGGGTCCATTTTCTCGAATGGACAACCGTATTTTTAATAATTTTATTTTATTTTCGAGAACATCTATTTCGTTTTTTTTAAAGATGAAGTTGAAGTTTATCAATATTACTTTCTCGAATTTGCGAGGAAAGAGATATGTCAAATTGTTGTTGAATACGGTTTATGCACCCGTTAAGATAACATAATAGAAATTTTGTGTATTTATCTTTGCTAGGATAAAACTGACAAGTAAAATAAGGAATCTTATTAAGGCCAGTTTTAACTTGCCATGTATGAAGACAATCGGTTTTAGATAATTCTTCAAAATTCATAAGTTCTAAGTCTGATTTACCATTTATCCAGGTATAATATTCATAGTCTTCAAATAAACTTCTCAGATCTCTAGTGTTATTCCATGTATAATAACCGTCTTTACCATATTAACCAAGTTTGATAATGGGCAATATCTTGAGAATACTGCTGTGGGGTGATGATCATAGTTTGGTTTTTAATAAAATAATAATAATCTAATGCAGATGCTAGAAATGATGAATATGTTTTAATAAAATAGAAGGTACATTTGGGATCTGAATTAAGATATTAAGTATGTATTGTTTGAAAATGCATTCAAGATACTTATAATATTGGGAAATAGACCATAAATCTGTAATACTCCATAATTGTGTTAAACATTTTTCTTGTAAATGTTCTATATTTAAAGTACTAAATAAGTTTAACGAAATTTGTTTATGAAGATTTGGAGGGTCTATATTCATTAATTCAAGTCCAAAATTAGTTGATTGAGAAGAAGATGAATAAACATTTGTCCAATAATTCTAAGTAGAATTATAGCTAAGAGGTTTAAAGTTAGATAATATTAGCTTAAGAACTAATGGGAAAGAAATTTGAGGGCTTGTCCATACTTTCTGTCTATATGTGTTATATGCTAATAAATCCATTTGATATTGGTCAGGATTTATAGTTAGTCTGTTTTGAGTAAAAATATAACAAAGTTCATCTTGTGTAATAACCACAATATCATTAAGATTTTTTAGAAGAATTGTAGGAACATTTGATACTTGAATGAGTATATTTTTGAGATACTGCTTATAGACATAGACCAAGTAAGGGTAATTTGTTTGAATTTTCTCTACAGTTGATGTTTGTTGTAAAAGCTATCGACATTCTTTTTTGTAAGCTTTTTATATTAAGAGAAGTAAACAAATTTAATGTAGGTTCGTTTATAACAAGTTCCTTATTCATATAATTTGGATCTAATTCTTTTGGTTGCCAAATTGGTTGCCAATTTAGATCTTCTGGTTTTAGGTTACATATCTGGTTTACAAGGCCATTATTGCTTTCATTATCACTTTTGCTATCACTATCAATATTAGTTTGTTCAAATGTTGCTGATAGTATATTATATATGGATTCTGTGTCAGATACTAATTCATCTACTTCTATCATATCTTCATGTATATTATCAATAAGTGTAGATCTCATATTATTCATATTTATTTCTCTTGGACAACTATTACTAAGGTGGTCTTGAGCTCCGCAAGTGAAACACTTAAGTTTATTTTGATATGTTCTTGTTGGTTTGTATTTTCTAACATGTTTGTTTGGATTTAAATAAGATTTTTTACTATCTGATTTTCTTATATAATATGTTTTTTTCTTAAAATGTTTATTGTTTTTGTTTTTATACTTCTTATAAGGGTTTTGTTTATCCAATCCATAAGCATGACTTGTATCAATCTTATTATAAAAACAATATTCACCTTTCTTTAGTTGTTGTTGAATTTGTATATTTGTATATCTTTCTTTTAGTATATTTAAAATAAAAGAAATGTAATTGTTGATTGAAGTAAATGGAGTAACTGGGTGTAGATTCCATTTTTCAGTGATCTCTTTTCCTAAATCTTCAGGTAATTTTCTTAATAATTTTAAACCTAACTTATGATTGAAAGCATTTCAAGAGATACATAGTAATAAAAATAGTTTTATACAAATTCTTTAATGTGATTCCAATCATATAAACTTAATTGTTCTATTTCTAACATAACATCTTTCTGGAGATCTACAAATCTAGAATTGGGGTCTTTTCTTATAACTAAGAACTGTATTCTATTAACAAAATTATATGGTTTTGGTCCTATACTTAATAGACGTTGAATCTCTTGAGGCCTTTCTCTTTTATATGCTTACACTTTCACCAAGAAATGTCTCTAAATATTCTTCACACCCCAACTTGGATTTTAGGACCTCGGGCACTTGAGCAAACCGGCCGTACCTAAGTAAGGCGCACCCTCTTAGCATAGATAAATAATCTCAGAGTCCTACAAAAGGGTCTAAATGCCTTACACATTACTAGGCCCTACAAGGGTCTTAAAATCAAAGTCTCTCACACAAAAAAAAAGATAAGTGAGGTCCTCTGACCTTGGCAAATAACCCTCGACTCCTGAGACAGAGTCCTCTACTCCTCAGGACCTGAAAAAGAGAAAAGGAAAAACAAGCGGTCAGCTTTCGAATGGAAAGCCTAGTAAGTACTTTGCAAGGATCACAATGATGTAAATTTAACTAAGATGATAAATGATAAGTGTAACGCCCCGAATTTTCTAAGTGAATAAATCAGAAATTTATTCGATAATTAATAAGATTAATTAACACAAAAAATAAATAAATTAATTTTAAAGCCCAATTAAAGGAGAAATCGAGGAATATTAAATTTAAATCCAGCCTCGCAACCAATGGGCCTAGGGAAGGCCCTATTGGGCCAAGCCGTTTACACTCAAAATAGTTGGAAGTGGATGGTAAAGATAACCCCGATTATTTAATCGGGAGAATTCATAAGTGTTAATTAATCCAGATTAATTAAGTAGGAGAATCGGACAATGTTAGAGTTCCGATAAAGTAAATAGGGCAGGCAAAAAGCCGGTATTCGCGGATCTGGTCTGACAAGAGACAGACCCCGTAAGGCCACAGTGTACCCGTGACACTGGGATTATTGACCCCGGGAAGTTCGGAACTGGGTCGGTGAATCATTGAAAAGATAATATTTAATAGAGGGCGATGGGACACAAAGGGGGGAAAGATAACATAAACTAATCCAAGTGGGTTGGAGATAAATTAAAATAATCTAAAGTGATGAAATAATGTAAGGATGGAATTAAATAATTAAATAAAATAATATACGTATCATGTATATAGCTCAGACTTAGGTCTGAGGATAAAGGAATTGAATTGGTTTAAGTGTTGACCATCTCTCTTGCTTTTCCTCTCGACTCCTCCTCTCGCGTGAGCTAAGCCTTTACCCACGCTTGCCCCATCCCCGGCGACGCCGTCGACGGCCGTGCCCGCGCCCGGCCGCCACTCGGCCAGACCGCCGTTAACGGACCTGCGCACGTCCCCAGCTCCGACGCCCGGCCGTGTGCGCGCCTCTTGCAGCCGCGCGCCACCCTTCGCCGGCCTGCGCCGCCCGGCCTACCGTCGCGCCGCCTCGAGCTGCACAGCGCTTGAGCGCCGACTGGCCACCCGCGTCCAGATCCGACGACTCCTGTCCAACCAGCCTTCTTCTGCTCCCTGTCCGGCCTGCAGCTACCTCGTCGGCGCCGACCAGCCTTCCGTCCACTCCGGCGAGCAATCCCTCCTAATCGGCGAACCATTTCAAACCTTTAAGAAGCACAGTGAGATTCCTTGATTCTAATATCGGGTTATGAAGGGATTTGGGGAATTGAATGTATGCATGAATTAGGGATTGTAGGACTGTGAAATTGGTGAACTTAGATGCCATGAACTGTGATGATTGAATAGATTCAGTTACATGTGGTTAATTATGAGACCATGATTGTATAATTTTCGGGGTCCTCTAAATAGAGGAGGTGCGGCCCGATTTCTTCTTGAAATCCCTAAGCATGAATACTCTATTAGAGATCAGTTTAATATGCTTATGTATAATTAGTTCCATGATCGTCATGCTTTAAGGACACATGCTTTAAATTTATTAATGTCGGCTAATTAAGCATGCTTAAGGGTAATCTACAGATTTAAAGATATGTTATACTTGTCAAGTATGTAAACATGGTCTTATGAATTTAATGTCCCCTATATGCACATTGAGTAAATAAGAGTCTAAGTTAAGAATACGGAATCGTATTCTTAAATCTTCGTATTCTTAAGCTATAGGATGAAGTTATGGAAAAATACGGACTCTGTATTTAATTAGTACTTTCATTGATTCTAGGAAAGGGAAAATGTCCAGCAGAAGCTGCCGAAGGACCGAGCGATTCCTAGGAATTTGCAAGGACTTAAGGTGAGGGGACTTCACCGTAGATCTGGAGATATTTCATGTGTTTTATCGGTATTGTGGCTTTATCGTATTTTATTCGGTTTGTGAGTGTCGATTGATTTATGGCTATACTTGCGTAGTGTTTTCATGCCTGTATAATTGATTTAAATTTTAAAGAGCATGAGTAATGATTCAGGAAACCCTAAGGGGTAGTTAAAGATTAATTCAAGTATCATAAGTTGCACCTTAGTTAGTTATGTATGGGGGACCTAGCGGGAGGGCTCAGGATAGAGCCCAGATATTTGAGTAGATGAGACTGGGCTAAGGAAGGGGATTTGTTTTCAATCGTTTTTTTTTTAAACTAAAAATGTTTGCGAAAGTCGTTCTTTTATAAAAACCTTTCCTGTCTCTTGAGAGAGCCCGTATCGGATACGAGATGCTCGCTTGATGTACACATGTAGATGTATGCCTCTGTTCCCGGTATCAGGATCATGTAGATGTATGCCTCTGTTTCTGGTGATTGCTGGAGTCCTTACGGAGACATTTTGACTAGGGGCGCACGCTTGTATGATATGAGACCATAGCATATACAGACTTACTATATGTTTGATATGATATGAGATTGCTTATGTGCTTTTACTCGGATTTCTGATTGTATTAGCATGCTTATCAAGATTAAAAGATAACTATACTGATCTTCATAATTTAGACTTGCATTATTTATGTTCCCGTATTTAATACCGATGACAGGTATGTACAATACCTGGCGGAGTAGTCTTTACTCACTGAGCTTGTATAGCTCAGTCCCTTTTCTATGTTGTCTTTCTACTACAGGATCTAGACTTGGATCGAGATAGTAGCTCATGTCTCGAGCAGGGGTCGAGGTCTAGCTGGCTCTGGCGTGCCTGTTTCCACGTTTTATTTATTTGGGTTGTATTAAACTTTAGTTATGTACTTTCCGCTGTAATTGGGGCCGTAGTGCCCATAACTCTGTGTGTTGTACTCTACTATGACTTTTATTTGAATATGACTCCCGGTGTGTAACCGATTATCTTCACGTCATATGAATTTTTATATAGAGTACATGATCAATTTCAGGTTTAAAATATACAGCTTATGGGTTGGGTGCACTCCTGGCCTAGCTGGTGTGACATCTGTCTCATTAGCGAGATGGGTGTTACATTTAGTGGTATCAGAGAGGTTTGCTCCTTGACCTTAGAGTTTTAGAGGTAGTCAGAGCCTTAGGGTGGGAGTCAGAGTCAGTTAGCATAAAGAGTTAGCTGTATAATTGCTAATTAGGGTTATGTCCTTAACTGACACTTATTAAATATCGTAGAATGCCGCCAAAGAGAGGACGTGGGAGACCACCGAGGGTGCTACGTGAGGAAACCCAGGACGAGCCGCACGTGGATGCCCCTACACCTGAAGAGTATGGCGATGTATCACATGCACATCCTGCCCAGGGATATAACCCGGGTGTACAACTTGTACAACTTCTTCAAAGTCTTCCACCTACCTGACGCCGAGCAGGGTAGTGATTAACCCCCGGGCGGTGGTAAACAGTGGAGATTGATAAAAGAAAAGGAAAAAGGGAGGAAAAAAAGAGAAGAAATGTCTGTGAAACTTTAGAAGGAAAATATAACTCAATAATCAATGAATAAAATTCAACCCACAAGTTGGGTTTAAATAGCTAAAAAAAACTAACCTAGATAACCTAGAAATTCTTTCTTACCCAAATTTTGCCCAAATCGGCAAATTTTGGTCAAATAGAAAAACATATCTAATTCTAAAATAACTAAACAAAATAGATAACTCCTAAAAATCCGAGTTTAAATCGGATTCATATCCTATCCTAAATTGGCATACAAAGTATTGCCAAAAATGGAAAAAAAACACCGAAAAACGAAGAAACGACGGGGAAAACAATGGAATTTGAGGATGAAGAAAGGGTCCATCAAGCAAAGCTGATGGACCCCACGTGCGCGTCGAGACGAGCTTTCCAAATTTAAGTTGAGCGCGCGAATTCGATATCAACAGCCAAAGTTATCGCCAAAATACCGAAACGTGTTCAAAGTGCTCCCCAATTCCGGACTTGGGTCGATCATCTTCCGCCTTTACGTCGGTCCGCCATGTCGTGGTATGCCAAAGCTCTCATGATGCAATCAGATAGTTCGGCATCGTCTGACTCGGGCTCTCCTGCATCAGCCTCCCCGGGTTGGAAAGAACTCGTCCTCGAGTTTTTATTAGTTGACTCCACAAAGCAAGGGTTCAGATGTTTCACATTGAAGATGTCTGAGGTCTTCAAATGACTGGGGAGGCGCAACCGGTATGCATTGTCATTGATCTTCTACAGGAATTCACAGGGTCCGATCTTCCGTTCCTTGAGCTTGTTATACTCACCCACGGGGAAGTGATCTCGAGTGAGGACAACCCACACTAAGTAACCCTCATCGAATAACACCTGACGCCGCCGTTTGTCTGCATTCATCTTGTACTTGGTATTGCTCTCCTGAATAGCTAACTTGACCTGCTCATGAATAGCTTGAAGATGCTCAGCCATCTCATCAGCTCGGGATGAACACGACCAATTCGTGGGACGGGGGTCAGATCAAGTACTCCTAATGGGTTCCTCCCAAAGACAACCTTGAATGGGCTCAAGTTGGTAGTCCGATTCTTCGATCTATTGTTGGCGGATTCGGCTTGAGGTAGTGCCAGATCCCACTGCTTCGGTTTAGTTCCAGCCAAACTTATCAATAGGTTACCCAAACTCCGGTTCACCACTTCAGTCTGGCCATTTGTCTGGGGGTGATATGCACTGCTAAAGTTCAACTGTGTTCCCAATTTCTCCCACAAGCCTCTCCAGAAGAGGCTAACAAACTAGGTGTCACGATCGAATGTAATGGAGCGAGGGACACCATGCAAGTGAACAACCTCTCGTAAGTAAAGATGTGCAATGCAGGTAGCATCCATAGTCTTCCGACAAGCTACAAAATGGGTGACCTTGGAAAATCTGTCAACCACCAGCATGATAGTGTCTGAGACCCGCTGGGTATGAGGAAGGCCAAGAACAAAATCCATACTGACGTCAAGCCAAGGGGCTTCAGGGGCTGGCAACGGAGTGTACAGGCCTGCGTTGGTGAGAACTCCTTTGGCCCGTTGACACACAAAGCAGCACTTCACAAAGTGAGCAACGTCGCTAAATAGCTTCGGCCAATAAAAGTCTGCAGCTATAAGGGCGTAGGTCTTATCACGACCAAAGTGCCCTCATTATGGAGTGCGCTTATGATCTGCTGTCGTAATGAACAGTCAGGGATGCACAACTGCAGGTCTGGAAATAGGTAACCGTTATGCAAAATAAAATTGTGATGATGCCCCTCGGTTTCCTCCTGAAAGATCCGCTCAAAGGAAGGATCATCTGCATACATATCTGTGAAAAATTCAAACCCTACAACTTTGGCGCTCATTGTGGTGAGAAGAGAACTGCGGCGGCTCAAAGCATCTGCTACATGATTGAGGCTTCCTGCTTCATGCTTCAAAGTAAAGGTGAACTCCTGCAAGTATGCCACCCAATTAGCGTGCCGCCTGCTCAGTTTGTGTTGGCCATTGATGTATATCAGGGCCTCATGATTGGTGAACAGGATGAACTCCTTCTGTATAAGGTAGTAGAGCCAATGCTTCAGCGACTGAACTATGGCATAAAACTCCAGGTCATAAGTGGAGTAGTTCCTCTTCGACCGCGACAGCTTCTCCCTAAAGAAAGCTACCGGTCATCCTAACTGGCTTGGAACACCTCTAATGCCAGCTCCAGATGCATCACAGTTGACCTCGAATACTATGTCAAAGTCGGGAAGTGCTAGAACTGGTGCTTTTGTCATCTTCTATTTGACCGGGTGGAAGCTAGTTTCTGCCTCATCCGTCCACTTGAAATCACGCCAATTGAGACACTCTGTGATGGGGGCAATGAACCTGCTAAAGTTTCGGATGAATCTTCTGTAGAACAAGGCCAGCCCATGGAAGCTTCGAACAACATACAAGGTCTTCGGTCTAGGCCACTCCAAGATTGCATCTATCTTTGATTGACCTGCATGAAGACCGTCAGTAGAAACAACAAAACCAAGGAAGGTCACAGAAGTGGTGAAGAAGGAACACTTCTTTCTGTTGACGAACATGCGCTCCGTTCTCAGTAACTCAAAGACAGCGCAAAGGTGGTCAAAGTGTGAGGACCAACTCAGACTATAGATGAGGATGTCATCCAAATAGACAACCATAAACTTACCCATAAACGGTCGTAAAACCTGGTGCATGAATCGCATGAATGTGCTAGGGGCGTTGGACAACCCAAAAGGCATCACCATCCACTCGTACAGTCCATTTGTGTCTTGAACGCCGTCTTCCACTCATCTCCAGGCCGTATTCTGATCTGGTGGTATCCGCTCTTCAGGTCGATTTTAGAGAAGACCTTTGAGCCGGATAGCTGATCCAACATGTCATCCAGGCGGGGGATGGGATAGCGGTACTTGATGGTGATTTTGTTAATTGCTCGGCTGTTTATACACATGCGCCACGAGCCATCCTTCTTTGGCACCAACAGGGCTGGAACTGCGCAGGGACTCATGCTTTCTCTGATGTAGCCGTTCCTTAATAACTCCTCTACTTACCGATGCAATTCCTCGGCCTCCTTGGGACTGAGGCGGTATGCCGGTCGATTTGGCAAGCTCGATCTTGTGACAAGATCTATCTGGTGTTAGATGTCCCTCAACGGTGGGAGTCCTGAGGGAAGTTCCTCTCACATCAAGTCCGCGAACTCCAGGAGCAACTGCTGCACCTCTATTGGCAGATCTGGATCAATGGTTGTGGTATTATGCATGCAAGGTAGTAGTGCATAGACTACATCGCCCTGCTTGATCCCGCTTAAAAATCTTGACATAAACAGTAGGTTAGTATTGGTTACCGGGGTAAGATGCTTTTCTTCCCGGCGGGGTGCCAACACGATCTTCTTTCCCTTGATGTTGAGGGAATAAGTATTCTTCCTTCCATCGTGAACTATGCTCCGATCATACTGCCATGGTCGCCCCAGTAGTAGGTGACATGCATCTATTGACACGACGTCGCACTATGCATTGTCAAAGTACCTCTGCCCAATGGAGAAAGACACGAGACATCGCAGATCTACTTTTACCTCGGTGCCTTTGCTCAGCTATGATAGATTGTAGGGCTTCGGATGTCGCTCCGTCTTTAACTGTAACTTCTAGACAGCGTCTTCAGACACTACATTCTCACAACTACCACTGTCGATGATCACCTTGCAAACCTTGTCGTTCTCATAACAACGAGGGTCTCATGGCCATCCCCAATCAGCACGTCACTAGCCTCATCATTATCTCCATAATCATCATAAACTAGTTCCTCAGCCTCCTTAGCCTCGATCTCTTCAATTATGAGGTTCTTACCCTTCTGACTAGCAGGTTTTTGACACTTGGGTGATTTATGCCCCCGCTCACCATATCTATAACAATGAATGGCAGAGTTAGAACTACCTGACGGCGCTTGATGGACAGGAGGGGTGCCTGAGGGCGAGTTGTCCGGCTACTCTGATCGCTCCTGATTGATGGTCTTCTATTCTGTTGTTTTTCAATAGTGAGGGCGCGTTGGTATGCCTCCAAAACTGTCCATAGTGAGTGTAGACTGAGAACATCCTATAATGGTTGGCGCAGACCTCCCAGATATCGAGCCACCAGTTGCTCCTCTGTCTAGGATAAGTCGTTCCGCGCGATTAATTGGTAGAAGTCCTCTGTGTACTCATCTACCGATCTTCCGCCTTGTCTCAACGTATGAAGGCGTTTAAACAAGGTTTGGGTGTAGCCGAAAGGGAGGAAGTGCCCTTTCATCTTCTTCTTTGTCTTGTCCTAATCTGCGATTTTTGGTTTGCCTTGTCGATCTCGTGAACGCCGCAGCAGCTCCCACCACGCAGATGTTGGGCGCTTCAACTTTATGGCAACTAGCTTCACCTTCAGACGATCAGGGACCTCTTTGAACTCAAATATCCTCTCGACCTCGTTCAACTAGTCGATGAAGACTTCAGCATGTAGGGTTCCAGTAAATTCGGGCAACTCCACCCGAAAGCCGAGATCTCTATGACGCTCCTCTCGGGCACAGTGCTCTCTGGATTGCCCATGCCGGGAATAGGGGTTAATGAAGGTGGACTCGGAGTCATGGTCTAAAACCTCACGATCCCCCAAATCTCGCGCCACCAACCGTTGGGTCAACTCCGCTACTTGTCTCTGCAGATCCTCGTTCATCGCTTCCAAGGCGATTGGGTCTCGAGACGGACCTTCCTCTGCCGGAATATCTCCACCACGACCTCCAACCATTAATGCCGAGGCCACAAAAAGATGATGATCTCTGATACTAACTGATATTGGGCAGGGTAGTGATTAACCTGCGGGCGGTGGTAAACAGTGAGGATTGATAAAAGAGCAAGAAAAAGGGAGGACAAACAGAGAAGAAAAGTTTCTGAAACTTTAAAAGGAAAATATAACTCAATAATCAATAAATAAAATTTAACCCACAAGCCGGGTTTAAAAAACTAAAAAAAACTAACCTAGATAACCTAGAAATTCTATCTTCTTATCCAAATTTGCTCAAATCGGCAAATTTTGGTCCAATAGAAAAACTTATCTAATTCTAAAATAACTAAAAAAATAGATACCTCCTAAAAATTCGAGTTCAAATCGGATTCATATCTTATCCTAAATTGGCAAACGAAGTATTGCCAAAAATGGAAAAAAAAAAAACACCCAAAAACATAGAAATGATGTGGAAAACAGTGGAATTTGAGGATGAAGGAAGGATCCATCGAGCTAAGCTTCTTTGACTTCACGTGCGCGTCGAGATAAGCTTTCTGAATTGGGGTTGAGAGCACGAATCCGATATCGGTAGCCAAAGTTGTGGCTAAAATACCGAAACGTATCCAAAGTGTTCCCCAATTCCGGACTTGGCTCGATCTCCTTCCGCCTTTACGTCCGTCCGCCAAGTCGTGGTATGCCAAAGCTCTCATGGTGCAATTAGATAGTTCGGGATCGTCTGACTCGGGCTCTCCTGCATCACTACCCTTCAATTAGAGCAACGTGACACTGTCATTGGTATTCTTCTAGTACATATTCCATATTCGGACCCATGCTTCTTGTCTAAAGGAACCTGAACACGTATAGTACTGCCTGCATTTCTCCAAGCACAAGTAGACCAGTGCTTGATCAGTAGAAGGCAACCAGTTATTCCTTCGTGACATCCTCCGCATATCTTGCTGGGACTGCATTTCTTCGGGCTGCCCTCCAATCACTGTCCGATTTCCCTGTCCTCTTTCCCTCAATTAAATGGGTTCCGTGAGATGCACTGGCAGGATAAAAAGGAATGGATGAGAGCCAAGGAAAACAATGAGAACTAGCTCAAGAAACAGTATGAAAAGGTCACAGAGAAAAAGGTAATTTGAACTGGTATTCCAAAAGGAAACCAAACCAGTAAACCAGAAAGCAAAAGCATGGGGTTTAAGATACTCCATAAAATTGATAATGAAATTAGAGACGAGAGAAAAAACCCATTATCAATGATAAATCTTGGTATTTTTCAGACTAATTGAATGATTTTTTTTTCAAAATATATCAATCCCAAGTTCAATCACAAGTCATGGTTGTAACACCCGCCCCGAAATAAATAAGTATTTTTATTTATTTATTTCCAGAATTTATTAAATAGTAATTTAATACGGTAAGCAGTGAAATTTGGGAAAGATATAAGGGTTTAATTAATCCAGATTTAAATAAGTACTAATTAAATCCTGGGAAAAGTGGATCTGGTCGGGGACTGAGACAACCCCGTGATGTCACGGTGCACCCGTGATACTAGGGTCGTCTGACCTGGAATTTCTGAATCTTGGTCGAGTATGGGGACGAGTCCCGTGTTGATTAGTCGCCCTCGTGACGGTACAGTGATAAGATAAGACCAAATAAAATTGTCGGTCTTTAGTAAGAGATATTTTGGAAGATATTATAGATTAATCGAAATTAATTTTTTGAAGATGGATATAAAGTATTAGGGATAATTATTATGAAATAATAATTATAATAATATATTGTTTCCATAAATAAGAGAAAAGGGAGAGAGAGAATGAATGTAATCTCTCTCTCTCTCGATTAAACCTAGAGACCCTCCCCTTCTCCCGTCTTCTCCATCAATTGAAGCCATACCCGTGCCCTACCTGCGGTCGTGCCCACCCTTGCCGG
Organism: Dioscorea zingiberensis; assembly: GCA_026586065.1. Lineage (NCBI taxonomy): Eukaryota > Viridiplantae > Streptophyta > Magnoliopsida > Dioscoreales > Dioscoreaceae > Dioscorea > Dioscorea zingiberensis. The sequence continues at coordinate 13,786,653 of CM048823.1, read as the reverse complement.
TCAACCACCGCCGACCGCCTCCGTAGCCCCGTCGCGCAGCCAGAACCCGCCGGCCACACGCTCCCGGCATCCGTCCCCAACCTCATGGCCGCGCTGGCCATGACCTCAGCGACTGGTCGCTGCAGCCACGGCCGACCGTGCCCCCTGTGCCACCGCCACCGCCTTGCCTCAAAGACGGCGGCCCCCAGACGCTACAAGCACCGCTGCCCGCCACCGGCGCGCCACCGGCCACCCAACGCCAGCAAGACCGCCGCACTGCCAAGACGCTGCCACGCTCAGCAGCCCCACTATTGGCCTGCAGCCTTGCGCGTTGTCACAACCCTGCAGCCCCACACGTCCCCTTCTTCCTTCCTTGTGACGGTGAGCATAGTTCACCATGATTAGTTGATTGATTTCATAAGTCAAGGCATGGAATTCAATGTATTGTTGATAGCTTTAAGGAGGGGCTGTTAAGAGCTTTGAGTAGGAGATTGATGATGTTAATGAGTTATATGTATGCTCATAGAGATGGATAATCGTATGTTTATATGTATGATGTTGTTTTGTTTGTCATGTGTGGAATGTTTGTATAAATTTTCGGGGCCCTATAATTAGGGGAGGTGCCGTCGATTTTTCATGAAAAGTTAAGGAGAGAATACTCTAATTAAATCCTAGACATCATGTTTTCATGCTTCTAGGTTTTAGAAGAGTGAACCTTTACTAAACGTGATTAATTGGGGGTATTGGAGTTATATGGAGGTGTGGTTGTATGTGTTGAATATAATTTGAGGCTCATTTTATGCTTGTAGAAATGCCATGAGAAACTTGTATGTTTTAAGCCAAGGTTTGGACTGTTGCATGCTAAGTTGGTTAATTAGATAATCAGCCTTGCTAATGTTTAAATGTTAATTAAGGTTGCATGCTAAGTGCTTGAAGAAATGTCTCTAAGAACCAGTTTGTTGAGTGCCTCAAGTAGATGTATTTATGGGCAGTCCTGCAGATGGCTGTCCCCTTCGTGGGACAGCTGCGCTTTCTATACACCTCCGTTCGGAGTGTGTAATACGTCATTGGAAAGGTCTTGAGGTCTTCTTTCTAATGAGCGTTAAATGAGAGAAATCCGATTTACGGTTTAAAATATATGACCATTTCTTTCCAGCTGCGCAGGACCGACAGATTTCTGCATTCTTTGTGGTTGGACATTGAATGGGTGTTAAATCCCTTAGTGGCATTGGATACACGGGCTGCCATGAATATATTTTTAAGGTTTAAGCTGATAGGTCTTCATGTTAGTTAAAATGTTTACAGTAATGGCTTAACACTTGGTTGGGCTTCAATTTGAGGTTTCAACTTCATGATTTGAAGAGTTACTGTAGCTACCGACAAAAAGTAAACTGTTAATTCTAATGTCCTCCAAAAGCATCGGAATTCGATTCTGATCATTCTGATAGTTTGGGAATGTATTTAAACTAATAAAAATGGTGCGGGCATGTGTTATATGGCCCTAACCTATCGGTTATAAATTAAAAAGCTGACATTTCGGTAAACTTACGATTAAGGTAATTAAATGCATGTAATGCATTCCTTTTGATATAAAATGTTATGTGATGAACAATTACCATGTTTAGGACGTGGTGAGGTGGTCGAGGACCTGAGTGGAAGACTCGGACCTGGGTAGGTCCAAGAAGCGAATGAGGTAGGATACCGCACGGGTGCTGTGAGTATTTCTAACTCATAGTATTCTCTTGATTGTTGTTGTTGTTGTGCTAGATGGATGTTGGAGTCCATCTTTTGATACCTGCTCTGTCGGTTGACATGTTATGCTTGTTGAATTTATCTGAGCTTGTATGTTCTGATATGATCTGCTGTGAGTGTGATTTTCTATTTATGCTTGTTTGAGCTTTCTGATATTGTTCCGCTCAGTCTGTTGACACTCGGTTTGAGTATTCCTTCCTCCAACCCTACTTTGATATTGTACTCTTATTTCCTCGAGCGGTTCCCAATGCATGTTTGAGATGGGTTTCCTCATATGTATCGGTTTTATATCTCAAGGAGATTGTTGCTTTCATGTTTTCTTATGCGTATTTGAGTAGAGTTTACTCCTTAGATACGTATTGGCTTCCGATCTCGACGAGGTCACTGATCATTATATATTCGAGATGTTGCTGCCTTGGATATATAGATATACCTGTTGTTAGGTATTTGTACTAGCAATCTCTTACGTACAGGCATGATATATCGGACGGATGCCTCGGCAGAGGGTGTATAATATCTGGCCATGAGACCCCGGCAGAGGGTGTATAATATCTGGCCACGAGCACTTGGTGCTCCATCGGACGGAGGCCCCGGCAGAGGGTGTATAATATCCGCCACTGGCTCACCAGAGCGGTATTTTCTGGCCATGTGCACATGATTATTATAGCGCTATCCGGCTTAGGCCGAAGACGATGCTGATGGCGTCGTTGATGTCGTAGACATCTTAGTATCACATATGCCAGAGATTGAGTACATCTATGGATTTATCCGCATTCCAGTTACTTATTATTTGCTCGTGATGTTGTTTCACTTGCATATTTGCACTTGCTTTATTTTGTTCTTTGCTTATGGCTTTCGCCACCTTTATTGTTTTATGTGCAATCCTACTGGGCCTTTCTTTGGCTCATGCACTTGGTTGCTTGATGTTTTTCCCAGGTGACGACGAGTAGCTAGGAGCGGGACTCAGGAGGGAGCTTCCGCGGGACAGCCTAGTAGCGTCGGGGATATGTTGAGCTGAGGTCTGTGGGCCTCTATTCCTTTCGGAGTGAGGATTTCTTGTGTCATTCAGGACCTGTTAGGGTTTTGTATTAACCTTATATATTTTCTTCCGCTAATTAATAATTTAAACTTTGTTTTGATTATCTGCTTGTGTTACTTAGCCTTGCGTGCTTCTAGGGGCGACCCTATAAGCACGCGGCGTTTGTCGCGTGCGCCGAGGCCCGGGATCCGGGTTCAGGGCGTGACAATGGTTGTTTAAAATAGGAAGCATGAGCTTCTTAGGTACTCCTATGAGGATGGCTTCAAACATACCTCGTCCTTGGCCTTGCCGATCGACATCGTCCTTCTAGTCTACGGATTGGCCTCGGGGAACAAGTAAGCTGCTGTGCTTCGAGAGGTGGAGAAGAGGGGAGGCTGGTCTTCATACAGATCAGGGAGATGGAGAAGAGGGGGCTCAGGTTGCGGCGCGGACGTGCATAGCTTGGGGCGATTCAGAAAAGGGGAAGAAGATGAAGGTTAGATCAGTTAGATTGATGGTGGCAGTTGGATAATACCCGCATTTAATCTTTCACAGAAAATACGTTTTAGTAAGTTAGGTCAGTTTGAAATAAAAATATTTAATACATATTTACAAATATGTTATATAGAAATATTTTAAAATATACATATTTATAACATATGTATATTATTATAAATAAATAAATAATTTAATATAAATATTTATAAACTAATATATTAGAATAAACATATTTATAAATATTTATAAATAAATATATTAGAATAAACATAAGTAAAACGTATTTGTAAATATAACCAAAATCAATATTTTAGAATAAACTTATTTAAAATATATTTATAAATATGTTATAAATAAAAATGTTACATGAAAACATATTTAAAACATACTAATGTAAATATTTTTTAAATATGTATTTTAGAAAAAACATATTTGTAAATATTTAAGTATAAACATCTTAGAATAAACATATTTATAACAAATTTATAAATAAGTTATTAATAAATATTTTAAAAACATATTTATATATTGGTAGAATAAACCAATATGTTAGAAAAAATATATTTAAAATATGTTTATAAATATTTATAAATCCAAATTTTAGAATAAAAATATTAACACCAATATTTAATGGAAATTAATCTTCAAGAAGGCCCTCATTCATCCATCTAATCAATAGTAAATGAACCTAATAATGAGTCAATGACACCAATCCACATGCAAACATAATACAATATTATTAAAAGTTGCTCATGTCGCCACTCAATTTAAAAGCAAAAGAAAGGGCAATTTAGTCAATTATAAAATTGGGTAGATACAATCAACAGCCATTAATATATACATAAATACATGGCTAATGATGGCTTTCAAGTCTCAACAATTGATTTAGATTTTCCAGCTCTTTTTGTGCTTTCGAAACTGTGCCAAGGGGTTACCCTAGGGCTATCCCCCAAACAAACACTGCCTATAGTGTGATAACACAAAAAGATGAAATAGGGATTTGAAGTTGAGTTTTGTTTGAAAAGAAAATTTTTATCAACCTAACCAAGGTTTGATTTAATTAATATTAATAAAGTAAGTTTTTTTAAATTATAGTATTTCAATTAATGATATATATATATATATATATATATATATATATATATATATATATATTTATGCTTACGCGTAGGCCTTATGTCAAGTCACGATGCGCGCCGCTTTTGGCCCACTTTCACAATGTTTTGAGGAAATCAAACCGTATGGATGGAAAGAACATCGAAAATAAGCTAGCATGTCAATTTTCATACAATTTGGGAACTTGTAGGGTGTTCATCTTAAAGGGTGAAATTTTGAACCGGTAAGATTTTTATAAATTTTCACATGTTAAGATGAAGACCCTATAAGTTCTCAAATTGTATGAAAATTAACATGCTAGCTTATTTTTTGATGTTCTTTCCATCCATACGGTTGGAAATCTTTAAAACACTGTGCAAGTGGCCAAATGGGAGACGACCTTATTTACACAATAATCCGGTCGGCCTTATTATATCACTCACTTGCACAGTAATACGGCCGACCTTATAATATCACTCCTGATCTATATATATATATATATATGTATATATATATATATATATATACATATATATATATATATATAGATCAGGAGTGATATTATAAGGCCGGTCGAATTACTGTGCAAGTAAGGTCGCCTCCCATTTGGCCACTTGCACAATATTTTAAGGATTTCCATCCGTATGGATGGAAAGAATATCAAAAAATAAGCTTGCATATTAATTTTCATACAATTTGGGAACTTTTAGGGTCTTCATCTTAACGGGTGAAAATTTATAAAAATCTTACCGGTTCAAAATTTCACACTTTAAGATGAAGACCCTATAAGTTTCCAAATTATATGAAAATTGACATGCTAGCTTATTTTTCGATGTTTTTTCCATCCATATGGTTGGATTTCCTCAAAACACTGTGAAAGTGGGCCAAAACAAGGTGACCGCACTTGCACAGTGATAAGGCCGGTCGCATAGTATCAACCCCATATGTATATATATATAGACGTGGTACCACGCGGTCGGCCGGATGCACTGTACATTTCTGGTCGCCTCCCATTTGGCCCCTTGGAGCATGTTTGAACGATTTCCAACCATACAGATGGGAAGATCATCGAAAAATAAGCTAACATGTCCATTTTCATACAATTTGGCAACCGTTTGGTCCTCCGACATAACGGTTGAAATTTTGGACTGTTTATATTTCTATAAAATAAGAACCGTTAAGTGGGAGGACCAAACGGTTACCAAATTGTATGAAAATGGACATGCTAGCTTATTTTTCGATGATCTTCCCATCCGTACTGTTGGAAATCCTTCAAACATGCTCCAGAGGGCCAAAGGGGAGGCAACCGGAAGTGCACAGTATTGATGTCGACCAAACAGTTACCAAATTGTATGAAATTGGGCATGCTAGCTTATTTTTCAATGATCTTCCCATCTGTACTATTGGAAATCCTTCAAACATGCTCCAGAGGGCCAAATGGGAATTCCCTCATTTATAAGAGGGGGGCTCGATACCAGGTTCTTTTGAAGAGAATGTGATCCATGAGAGCCCGAGTCTGATGATGCCGAACTGTCTGATTGCACTATGAGAGCGGCGGAAGGTGATTGAGCAAAGTTTGGAATTGGGGAGCACTTTGGAGACATTTCGGTATTTTGGTCATAACTTTGGCTACTGACATCGGATTCACGTGCTCAACCCCAATTCAGAAAGCTTTGCTCGATGGATCTTTCCTTCATCCTCAAATTCCACTGTTTTCCCCTCGTTTTTTCGTTTTTCGGTGTTTTTTTTTTCTATTTTTGGTAATACTTCGTATGCCAATTTGTGATAGGGTTTGAATCCTATTTGATCTCGAATTTTTAGGAGTTATTTGATTTGTTTAGTTATTTTATAATTAGATAAGTTTTTTTTTTAACCAAAATTTGACGATTTGAGCAAATTTGGATAATAAGATATGTTTTCTATATTAGCTAGGTTAGTTTTTTTCAAGATATTTAAACCCGGCTTGTGGGTTGAATTTTAGTCATTGATTATTGAATAATATTTTTCTTTTGAAGTTTTAGAGACTTTCTTCTTTGTTTGTCATCCCATTTTCTTGTTCTTTGTTCATTGCCCTGGTTACTATTGCCCGTAGATTAATCACTACCCTGCTCGACGTCAGAATGGAACCCCTTAGCAAAGCAACCCGGTAACAATAGATCTTCATTAGTGGCGGAGCCATATTGGGTCTTGGGGGCACGTGCCCCCATAGGATTTTTTAAATTTATAATATATTTATATGCAAAATTAAATCAAATATACTCTCATTCACTTTCTATTTCTCTCTAGTCCCATACTCCGAATTCTCTCTCTGCCTTGTTTATGGTTTTAACCATATTTTTCTCCAAATTTTTTTTTTTAATCTTTTCTCTTATGCTCATAACCACCATAACCACTTAATATTCCTAAAGAGAGCGTTTCTCAAGGACAAAGGGAACTAAAAAGTAAGTTATTCATCTTTATATATGTTTAATTTTTATTTTATTTAGTTAAAATTATTATTTTTAATACAGTAAATTTAAATAGATATTTGATGTTAATTTCTTATTTTGATAATTGTTGATGAAAATAATTATATTTTGTTATGATATGTGGATTTTAGAAGTTTTTGTTGAATTTAGTTATAATTAGTAATATAAGTTTTGATTGTAAATACGTACGTACTAAGTGTTTGATAAAATACCTATGAGAATTAACTTGTTAAACTAAATATAAGTTGTATGAGAGAATTAACTTGCTACGACCACTATTGAAAGAGTATTTTCTAAAATGCATTTTATGAAGACCAAGCTACATAATCGAATTAGGGAGCAATGGTTGAATGACAATTTTGTTATTAACATTGAGAAAGAAAATTTTGATAATATTCATAATGAAGTTATTTTGCGACGATTTTAGATCATGAAATCTCGTTGTGGAAACCTGTAACTTTTTTATTAAGTTTAATATTTTGATAATATGTTTTGTAATATTAATTTTATTGAAATTTATATGATGCCTCCTTGAACATAAATCCTAGCTTTGCCATTGATCTTCATGACTGTTGGTTATACATATTAATAGTTATAGTTTTTAATTAATACATTATGTTTTCTAGAAAATGTTATTTTTATTACAAGTAAACTCCTTTTGGTTAAGTAGGAAGTAAACCCGTTTATTTCATTTTATTCTATAAGTAAATAATTTATTAAGCAAGTTATTGTTATAACACAAATATTGTTAAAAAGCATTTGACAAAATTCAATTGGATAACTTCAACTCAAGCAACGTACCAACGGCATAAGGGCATATTGGTACCCTATTATTTTACTAGGAGGTTTCACTCTCCGGAAAAGAACTCGGGAAACCACCCCTCCTCCTCTCTCCTCCCCTCTTGCAAAAGTGGGAACTCAGACGCATCAAGCGTGTTATGTGCTTGGCCCCATTTTTGACTTCCCTCATAGAGACGTTTGTCGCCTTTATCCAAAAAAAAAAAACACAAAAAAACAAAAAAAAACAAAACTAAACTTCAACTCAAGCAACTTGATTAAAGCATGCCTCAAGCATACAGTCATTTGTTTGCATTTATCATAAAAAAAACCTCAAAATTTCACATTGGGGGTATTTCTTGTTTTTATCAACACTACGAGCAAATATTTAGCATTTTTAGGTATATGAATAATTGCAAACTTTTTGCCAAAGGCCTCTTGGCTGAGCGGCATGGTCCCTTTCGTAAGGTGTTCGTCTTTGGGAAGTCCTCGTTTCGAATCCCCGCTGCGGAAGGTGAGGGCGTAGGTGAGTGGGACACCCAGTGGGGTCTTGCCCAAGCTTGCACGTGAGTCTTCTCCGTGTATGGGATTGGTACTCACGAGCGGTAACATAATGCGCCCTGGCGCACCCTACGAGCGGTCTGCACTCAGTGTATCCCGCAGGCAGTTGAAACTCGTGATAGTCCATCCTCCTACGCACGCCTTATTTGATAGCCTTGTGCTCGGGTTTATCTCCTTATTCAAAAATAAAAAATAAAAATAAAAATAATAAAAATAATAATTGCAAACTTTTATAGTACATTGTCAAAAACATAAATAAAATTTGTAAAAATAAAATCACAATTATATATATATATATATATATATATAGCCATTCAAGACACCCTCCACCCATACACAATGGCTACTTCCCCTATCATCATCAATCCATCTCTACTACCTCCCACCATCTCTCACACTTCAAGAGCATCTCATTCCTCATCCATGAACACAAGCAACCACTACTCATCTCTTCAATCGGCCATGAAATCGTTGGAGCAATACTCTTTGGAAGGAAAGCGAGCTGAAGACCACCAAGCCTTCTTCAATTCAATCATCTCCACTTGTATAACAAACAAAGCTTTCCGTGAAGCAAACCACCTCCGCGCGCACATGGCGCGCATAGGGTATGAGCCTGGCCTCTTCTTGGACAACCAGTTCATCAATCTCTATGCTAAATGTGGGCAAATCGAAGTGGCCCGGGAGGTGTTCGACAATATGCCTGAGAGAAATGTGGTCTCTTGGAATGCCTTGCTTTCTGGATATTGCTCGAACGGATACTATCTTGATGCTCTGAAACTTTTCTGTTATATGATTGAAACAGGACAGGGACCGAATGACCCGACTTTGCTCAGTGTTCTCCGTGCATCTGCTGGCTCGAGGAATGCAGAACATGGACGACAGATACATAGTTACATCCTGAAGATGGGTTTGTTCTCTTGCATTACATTGTCCAATGCATTGATCGGCATGTACTCAAAATTTTGCAGAACAAGAGATGCTGAATTGGTGTTTGACAGCATGGCAGAGAAAGATGAGGTCTCATGGAACTCTATTATAGCTGCAAAAGCTCAGAATGGGGTCCGTGGCATGGGAGCTATGGACATGTTTGTTGAAATGCTGAAGGGAGGATTGCCTCCAGATGATTACACCTTTGGTAGCTTGCTCGCTTCTGTTGGTTTGATCGGTGTTGAAGAAATCCATGCTCAGATCACCAAAAGAGGGCTAGGTGGCAATGTTATTGTAGGGAGCGCCCTTCTGGATGCCTATGCCCGGTGTTCAAACCCGCAGGATGCTTGTCAGGTCTTCAAGATGATGCAGGAAAGGAACACTGTTGCATGGAACTCTGTTATATCTGCATGTTTAATGAATGGAATGGAACATGAAGGTCTCAAGCTTTACATGCAAATGGCTGAATGGGGGGTGCTTCCAGATGAATATACGATGTCTATACTCCTCAGGGCTGCGGCAGCAAGTCAATGGTCTGTAATTACAGGGAAGCAGCTCCATGGACTTGCAGTTAGAATGGGACTGCATATGGATACATTGATTGGAAACAGCCTCATTACCATGTATGCCAAACACGAAGAGATTTCTGATTCATGGCAAGCTTTCAAGAGTATATCAGAATCCGATATCATCTCTTGGAACTCAATAGTCCATGCTCACCTCCAGAATCAGCAATTTGAGCAAGCACTGGCCCTCTATGTACAAATGAAAGATTCAGGGATCGAACCAGATGAGTTCAGCTTTGTTGCTGCTCTGGTAGCCTGTGGTGAACTGGCTTGGCGCAATACTGGAAGAGGAGTTCACTGCAATTTGGTCAAGATTGGCATGACACCAGATGCATTTGTAGGAAGTGCACTCATTGACATGTACTCCAAATTCACAGCCACATCAGATGCTAAGAGGGTTTTCGATGAGGTCGAGGATAAAGATCTTATCACATGGAACTCGATGATTTCTGGGTTTGCCCAAAACAGTTATGTAGATGAAGTTCTGAAGCTTCTCTCTGCCATGAGAATAGAAAACTTTGAACCAGATGATTTCACTTTCGCAAGTACGCTGGCAGCATGTGCAAATACCATCACAGTAGAACATGGAAGGCAGGTGCATTCTCTAATCCTGAAATCAGAACAAGAAATGGATGCAGCTGTAGCTAATGCATTGATAACAATGTATAGTAGAGCTGGAAGAGAAAAGGAAGCGGAAAAGGTTTTCTCCAAACTTACAGTCAAGAATGTGATATCATGGACAGCGATGATCGGAGCTTACATTCAGTGTGGCTACTCTGAAGAAGCATTTCAACTCTTTGAACAGATGGAAACCTGTGGAGTGACACCAAATGAAAAGACATTCATCGCTATATTAACCGCTTGCAGCTACACAGGCAAGAGCAAAGTAGCTGAGAAATACTTTAAGTTAATGGAGACAAAGTACGGGATCAGACCTGGATTTGATCATTGTGCCTGTATGGTAGACATTCTGGGGAGAGCAGGAAGATTACAAGAAGCTGAAGACTTCATAGAAAGTATGCCATACAAACCAAATGCTCTTGTATGGAAAATACTGTTGAGTGCTTGCAGGATTCATGGTGATCTGGAGCGAGGGAAGAGGTCCATGAAGAAGATAGTGGCTCTTGATCCTGGTGATTCTGCTGCCTATGTGCTGCTTTCAAACCTGTATGCATCTTTCGGGAACTGGGATAGTGTGATGGAAGTGAGGCAATTGATGAGAGAAAATGGGGTCAAGAAAGAACCTGGAAAGAGCTGGATCGAAGTGCATAATAAAGCTCACGAGTTTGTGGCAGGCGATTGCTCACATCCACAAACCAATGAAATATATTCCAAGCTGAGAGAGTTGCTGAGACAAATGAAAGCAGAAGGTTACATTCCAGGTGTGGAGTTTCTCATATGGTAGGAGAACAGGGAAATCTATACTTGTTCCTAAATGGGATGTACCTGTGGCAAGATACAGGCTCGTGTTGGACTTGTGCATCTCGCTAAATGGGCAAGGAAAAAGGAGAAAGTTGCAGAAGGATTTGTAAATAATATTCAATTGGAAAAATTCGGTGATTATCATCCGCAGAAATTCTGAACTGAAAAGAATAGTAAATCCAAGTGTAATTATACAACTGTGATGTATGTATTTTTATCAATAAAGTTTTTGAAAAATGAAGTATTTATACTACATTCAAAGTACATGTCTGGACTTTTACACTTGAGAAAATATTGAAACCCTCAAATTGAGATTTTTTGCAGAAACTGCACATTTGGAATCCAGGACCATTTCATAACTATCATCACTTCAAATCCCGATCCTTTTTTTGGTATTTCAAGAGGTATAAGTAGCTAAAAATTACATTTTAAATACAAGCCTTAGGGCATGTCTAGATCCTTAATGGTACTTCGTCTAATCTTTTAATTTTTTTCTCTAGTCCGTCAGTCTTGCCATTTTTGAAAGGCTAAACGCAAGTTCATTCTCCTCCCTTGGGATCATCGTAATGTTCCAATGTTTGAATTTCACCAATAGTCTGTAGTAGAGATCAACTCCATTTGCTAATCATGGTTGCCCTCCCTTTCTCTAATTGCTTTGTATATGTTAAGGATGTTTGTGTACACTTGGATAATGTCCCCCCCTCTTGTTCAACAGCTCTCTGTAGTCCTTTCCTCAGTGCCTCCATCTCGCATTCCATTCCTTATTCCACCCTGCTTTCCAATCCTAATTCCACCATACTAGGACCTGCTCCTGCAAGGAAGGTAGAACCCAAGTTACTTAAAATTACATATCCTGAACCCCATTGCATGTGCCTATTTCCCAAGACCCATCAATGAATAGCAGCATTTGATATTTGTGGTTATTCCAACATCTTTTGTTTTCCTTTCCCACTTCTTCCTGTGAGTCTTTGTTCTCTATGTACTCCTTTGCTAGGTTGTAGCTTGCAACTGCATTTATGAACGAATTGAATCTTATTTTTCTGAAGATGGCATTGAATCTAGCCTTCTAGATTTGCCACTGTTGGTTTTAGATCTTGGAAAAACAATTTTCAAAATATGCGGAAGCGAGAATAAGCACGTATAAAACAAGATCTTGGATCGGTATTCATCAAAAACACCTTTTGTGAATACTTTGTAAATTATAATAATTAATTTTAATTTATGAATTAAAAAAATTAGATCAAGAATAAAAATCGCGACGGAAACATTTCCCTCGCTATTCTGTCGCTGATTTATTTTACGACGGAAATTCATGGTTTCGCGAGGGAAATTATCCCTAGGTATTTTCCAGATTTCTTAGCGTACCTTGAAGTTGTAGAAGTTTAAATCCTCCGAGATCGGCAGATCTTCTTTTCCCGAAACCACGGTCTTCCTTACGGTAACAAAAATCCGAGATGGACTTGTGTGTGGGCACAACTCAAGATTAATCAGATCACTAAACTGATTATTGTCTCTCTCTAAAACTCATCTAATGAGCAATTGAGACTAGGAATTTTGATAAAGAACTTTTCTCTCTCTTTTCTCTCTTAGGATTCCTCAATTGGTTCCTATCTCACACTCTCTCAAACTTATATCAAACTCTTTTGAAGGTCATCATAAACTCTTATAATGAGAGGAGAAAGGCTACTCCTTTTATAGAAAAAATAACTCTCCTTTTTAAACTGAGATAAGATTTCGATTTGAATTCAAATACCCTTTTTTGAATTCAAAATCAAATTTTTGTCATACAAAAATTTAGAGAGATTTTAGGCCAAATTTAAAAGATAAAATATCCTTATATTTATCTCTTTCCATGTGTTTAGTTATTTGATTTTAGATTTTGTCACGCCCCGAACAAAAATGGGACGTTGGCAGATCGGCCGCATACTTGTGGGAATGGGCCGCACCGTGTATGCAAGGCCTCATAACCTATTTATAATTACTACAAATAACTGAAGAATATGAATTTATTGCTAGATCTCAAATGTTCAATTCAACATTCAACATAATCTAACAGATGGGCAAAGTCTATGAAAATAAACCAGTACAACTTAATTTATTCAACACACTAGAGAAAATCCCTAAGACACTAAGGATAAGATCAGGCTCTGGACATCTCATCTACCCACCGACTAGCTGCTCCTCGTGATCTGAAAAAAAAGTCCAGAGATTAATGAGCTTGGGAGCTCAGTAAGTACCCACTAAAACAGTAAACCATGCAGTGTTTTAAGATAATAAAAAAATATGAATCAAAATAGTAAAAGGAAAAAGAATTCGTAAATAACTCAATAATTTGCAAAAATTATAGTTTCTGAAGTTATCATACAAACATACTAGCAGAAGGTTTAGTTATTCTCAAAATACTAGAGTCTCCCAAACTTTCTGTGACCACTAATAACCTCGGTGGCACGGGTCAGAAACAGAAGGCTGTTATTATAACCGACAGCATGGGGAAACAGAAATAGAAGGCTGCTATTGTGACCGACAGCACGGGTTGAACTAGTTCATAATGTATACGCAGTCGCATTACCTGGCCAATGTTTAACCCCCATTGACGAAGGTCAGAACACAGACAGTTTGGAGACATACTCGAAAATCAGGATAAATATCGCAGGAAAAAAATTAGTCATATAATCAGAATCGGAGAGTATGTCAAGCAAGCAAATGTCAATAGTTCTAAACCGAACATACATGCATGGTTCAGTTTTGTACGGAAAGTAGATCGATTACAGTTTCTTTGAAACGTCAGATAAAATCAATATATAATTTAAGTTATAATAACAAAAATAATTTCTACAAGTTGATAAGAAAAACCTTGCTTAATTTAGTGGAATACATACCTCCAAACTCCAAGTTTATTCTAACCTCAACTCAAACCTCCGTGTTAAGAACTAATATAGAAAATATAGTCTCGGTTATTGAGCTTTATAAAACTTACACAAAATTGTTCCTATTCCCAAGTCTCTCTACATGAACACCCCCGCATGAGATCCTACCTATAAGTTATCTAATTTACCTTATTTAATTCCTGCAACTAAATCTGAGAACAATCAAACAAATCTTTTTAATCATAAAAATAAATTTGTTTGTAACATAAGTTATAAATAAAATAACTACCCAAAAGAACAGAAAAATCGACAGCAAGGGAACAAATGAATCGGTTGGTAAAAAATTATATATATATATATATAATAAAACCAAATAAAAATAAAAAAATAAATTAATTAAAATAATACCAAAACATAGTAATAATAAAACTTTGGCAGCCCGTTTCCGAAAAGTTCAAATCAAGAAAAAAATAAATAAATAAAATAAAACAATTTTAAATTCATTAAAGAAGCATGAGGGCCTGAGGCTGATCTCAAAAAAATAAAAATAAATAAATAAAAAATAATAATGAAATCAAACACATACATGTAGACAGACGTTTTTTTTTTTTTTTAGATCAGTTGTGTAATTCAATGACTTGCACGAAAAACGAGATCATAATAACATAATGATATTTACAAAAGGTTTAATATTAATGCAAAATATTGGAGCTTTATATTAAATCTTATAAAACCTATGAAATAAATAGCGAATTAATATAAAACAAAAAAATCAGCATATAATACAAAGAAGAATAAAATAAAAATTTAAGCCAGCAATCAAATTGAAACCTAGGTTGTAAATCACTTGCATCATAAATAATTTTTATTATCAATCCTAATTTAACCCAACAAATCACAACAACAAGAGGTCTAAAACCATCTTCATCACACAATCTAGCCCTGATTCTAACAAAAGTTTCAACTAAGATAAACTAAAACGAGGATCAATCGAGGGCTCACCTTGATAGCCTATCACTCAAAACCCGGTCAACTGAGGGGAAGATTTTTGAGAAAGAGAGAGAGTAGAAACTCCTACAGATCGTCTAAACACGAGAACAATTAGGGTTCCAATAAGGGCAGGCGGTGTGAGAGGATAATTAATGGGATTTATAACTGTGTTTTAAATTTTAAGATTATGTTTTTATTTTTATTTTTATTTTCTCAACCGTTTTAAGATAAGGTCTTTGACTAAATCATTAAAGAATATAAATATCAGCCCACTTTGCTCTTTAGTCCCTACTATTTTATATATTTATTAACATCCAACAAGCGTATTATTACAGATTCAAAATCAAAAATCAAACTTAGAAACCAACTTACTACATACATTGAATCTAGACATATGCTTCACAAGCTTATCTAAATTCAAATTAATTTGAGTTTATCTTAATTTTAACTCAAATTTAAACACATGTGTTTTGGCTCACATTATCCAATAAGTCCATAAATAAATATATAATCAAATTATGTATTTATTTATTTTATTTATAAATAATCTTATTATTCATAAATACTACAAATTAATTCTCAATTAATTTGCAATAAAGTGATCAACACAAAATCAACTGAACTTGTCCAATCGGAGTTCCTTGTCCGGAGGGGGACTTAGGCTCCAATAAAACTTTATATTAATCAATTAAACTCTTTAATTAATCAATATGTTTTATTAATTCCAAAGTTACTCCACTAATAACTTGGAATTGCACTCCCGAAATTATAGATATAAAATTACTCGAGATTCGAGTCGTCCATCTGATATAGTCATCTCCTATATATTGATCCTCCATAAATAATTCATAATTAGAGTTAGGTAAAGATCAGTTAACCTCTCTAATTACATCTTTATCCTCAAGTACCAATGATTCTCTAATGAATGATAAGATTCAAGAGTAAATCAAGAATCTGAGTACTCATACCATTCAAGCCCTGAATCATCACTCAAAGGAATTATCTGTCTACTTCTTATGAAGAAGGAATGGATTCCGTCTTGCGATGTTAACATTGCGATGTTAACATTCCCTGCTATTCATTTTGTTACACCTCCAACATACAAAGTTTAAGGATCATGATCTTATAATCCGTACCGAGTAAATCAAGAGATGTAACGCAATAAATAGGAGTTTGCTAACCACTCAGGATTAAGATCATTACATATCCGACCATCAGTGACATGATTTGAATGCATTATATTTTAACAAAAATTATATTTAGAAGGAACCACGTTTAGGATATAAACTGCAGTTCTTAGCGCATAACCCCAGAAAGAAGTGGGGAGCGAAGAGTAACTCAACATTGATCTTATCATGTCAAGCAGGGTTCTGTTTCTTTTCTCTGCAACACTATTTTGCTGCGGAGTACCTGGTGCAGTGAGTTGTGATACGATACCACACTCTACAAGAAAATCTATGAATTCTGTGTTAAGAGATTCACCTCCTCGATCTGATCGAAGAATTTTGATTTCTTTGCTAAGTTGCTTTTGACGATTGCTTTTAACCCGATTGCTTTTAAATGACTTTGAAAACCTTAAACTTGTCAAAAGTTTCAGATTTCTTTTGCATCAGGTATGCATATCCGTATCTTGAATAATTATCAATAAAGGTGACGAAATATTCATAGCCTCCTCTAGCTTGGACATTTAAGGGTCCACATACATCAGTCTGTATCATCTCTAGAGGTTGATTAGCTCTCTCTCCTTTTGCAGAAAAGGATCTCTTGGTCATCTTACCTTCCAAACAAGATTCAAAAACTGGTAGGTCGCTAACTTTTAGTTCCCTTAAAGGACCTTCATCCTTTGTCAGCCTTTCAATCATGTTCTGGTTAATATGGCCAAGTCTGAGATGCCATAGATATGTCTCGTTCTGATCAGAAACGTTTTGCCTTTTACTCTTTGGTTCAGCTATTTTAATTATCTCAGTATTAAGCAGTAGTTTATAAATTGGTCTGAGAAAATAAAGACCATCATCCAGATATCCAGAACAAATATTCAAACCATTCTTTGAAATAGAAACTGTTTCAATCTCAAAAGTAACTTTAAATGATTGTTCATTTAATCTAGAAATCGAAATCAAATTTCGTCTAAAACTGGGAATAAAATAAACATTGTTCAAAATAAGAAATTTATTTCCAGGAAACTGAAGTCGCACTTCCCCTACTGCCTTAGCTGAAACTCTGGCGCCATTGCCCACGACCATCGTGTACTCGTCATCCTGCAGCTCTCTACTCTTGTGAAGGCTCTGTAAAGAAAAACAAACATGATTAGTCGCTCCTGAATCAATGACCCAGGTTGAGATGTCACTCTCTACTAAACATGCTTCAAGGACAAGTAAATCATATTTACCTTTCCCCTTTTTCTTTTCCTTCAATTCTTCGAGATACTGCTTGCAGTTTCTTTTTCAATGTCCAGGCTTGTCACAGTGGAAACATTTTCCCTTTTCAGCCTTCCCCGATTTTTTGGAGTTGGCATTCTTCTGAGGGTTGCCCTTTTTCTTGAACTTTCCCTTGTTCTTTCCAGCATTGTTCTTCTTCTTCTTATTGTTCTTGTCAGAAGAATTCTCGGCAACATTTGCCTCGCCATTCTTTCTGTCAATTATAGATTCGAAAGCTTGCAACTCATTCAACAATTGAGTGAGATTATAAGCCCTTTTGTTCATAACATAATTGTTTTTGAACTGTTGGAACTTAGTGGTCAAACTCTGAAGAATTATGCTTACTTGAGTCTTCTCGTCAATCTCTGCTCTATTCAACTCACCCTCATGAAGATGATTTATCATCTTCAGCACATGGGGTCGGATCTTAGTCCCAGCCTTCATCCTGTCATTCATAAGTGCATTGTGACAAAGATCTAGCCGAACATTCGCTACGATGGTTGTCCAAACATACCATCTAGGGACTGCATTTTCTCATAAGCAGTTTCCATCCCTTCGTGCTGCCTGCGGAGCAACTCATTCATGCCCGCTAGCATATAGACCTTAGCTTTATTATTTTCCTTAATCCAGTGATCATAGGCATCCTTTTGAGACTTAGGTGCATTATTGGCTGGTTCAGGAGGACATTCCTCCAGGAGTACAAACTTATAGTCTTCATTGACAAGTAGCAAGTTTATATTACTTTTCCATTTGGCGTAATTTTCGCCAGTCAATTGTTCAAGTGATAGCAGACTGATTAATGGATTAGACATGCTGAAAATTAAAAAAAGTTACAAGTGCATCAATACCACATATATTTAATTTTAGGGCATAGTATAGTATTAAAAATAACTATAATAATTGCCCAACGATAATTCAATCTACCAAAATATTGTGCTGCCGTAGGGTAGCTCACATATTTTAAAATTGAACTGAAACATTTTCAATCAATAAATACTCATCAAAGATATCTCATATTTTTCAATATTTATTAACTATCGTAATTCGGGTCAAGATGCAATAAACTATTTAATGCATCTTTATGAGTGTAGCCCATTGTTTCGGAATCCAATTATTTCACTCTAGAACGCCGCCGTAGGGTCGGTCATTAAAGAGATCCATAATTACATCCTATCTCATGGAGGTCAACCCTAGCATGAATTAAATGGACACCCTCCGTAGGGAGGACGAAATCATGGCGTCTCGAGGCGCCATTCAAAACAGCATTCATTGTACCAACAATGGACACCTGTGGGTAAAATTGTCATTTTACCCTCTCCCACTAATTATTTTCAAATGTGCAATTATAACATATTTCATATTTTAAAATCAAAACAATTTCAACTTTATAATAAAAACAAATATGAAATCAATTTTAACTCTTAAAATTTTAATTGCATCATGAATATTTAAGATTTAATCTCATTAAATTTTAGGCATAATTAATAAACATGTATATCAAATAATATGTGATTGTATATGAGTAGGAAAACTATCCTAGATGACTTGTATTATGCATCATCATACTTTTATATAACATTACACAGAACAAATAGGATAATTTGCATAATAGTAAAAGACTTTGATGTGGTGTCTTTGGATATTTCTAATAGTACAACCCATAAAATAATCAAAGAAAATTTCTAAAATTTCCTAAATTCTTTTTGGGTTTTGGCCTCCTTCATCCATCATGAATGTAAAATCCATGAATTTTAGGAATAAAAATTTTGTTATATTCCATAAAAATAAGATTCATAAATTTTATTTAATTCCTTAAGCTTGAAGGATGGAGAATTAAAAAGCTTTAAAAGGGAATTAAATTAAGTTTTGAGACCAATTAGTAATAATTGGGAGTTCAAGGACCTCTAAATAATTTTGTTAAGTATTAAGGACTAAAAGAAAATAGTCTCCTCTCTCAGACTTGGACTAAAACATAACCTAAAAACTTTCAGGGGTCTTTGGATAATTTGCCAAGAGAGAATCTCTATATAATTAGGTGAACGGCTGAGATAAGATCATCTCAGCCCATGCCTTATCTCGGAGCATTATAAAGGCTCACGAGGAGCCACGTGTCGGCTTAGAGATGAATCCATCTGATCGTGGAACGGTTACGAGGCAAAAGAGATGGTTGGTTTGGAAATAACCTTACGGTGAGGGTAATCAAGAGCCGTCAATCTCGTTTTCACCTATATTTCGAGATAAAGAATGGAGATCTGGCCGTTGATCTTAAATCCATCCCGACGGTTGATGTAACGCCCCGAAAATTCTGAGTTATCTTTTGGTTAATTCTCTAATAAATAATGAGATGGATTAGAAAGTTTATAATTATTTGAGGGTTTAAAACTTCTATTAGAGAGAATCGGGAATTTAGGGGGGGGCTAGAAATCCAACTTCACGGTTATTGGGTCGGGCCACTCCGGTTCGAAATAGTTGGAAGTGGATAATAGAGGAAGCCGGATTAATAAGTACATAAATTATCAGGTGTAAATTAACTAAGACTAATTAAGGGAAATACACGAACGTTGGAGTTCCGATAAAGTAGATCGGGCGAGTCAAAAGCCGAAAATCGCGGATCTGGTCTGACAAGAGGCAAACCCTTGAGGGAACAGTACACCGTGATGACTGAGATCATTGACCCGGAATTTGTGGGTCTGGGTCAAGACAGACAGATGGGTGAATAATTGAGTTGGGACGTGTGAAGCTACACTAAAACATGTGATGCTACAGGGACTTCATTAATTATATTATTTTATATGGAAGGTAGTTAAATGATGAATGGAAATAGGGTGGATCAAAGTGGTCATTGGAGCCATGTGACAATGATAATATACAATATTGGAGCCATGTGACAATTTAATGTTTGAATAGTAAAATTTATTGATGATAACATTGGAAGGAGATAAGGTTGATTAAAGAGGTCATTGGAGCCATGTGACAATGGTAATATATAATATTGGACCCATATGACATTATTGGGGTGATGAATTAATTAAATCAAAAGATTGAATGTAATGACTATCATGGTGGACAAATAATGAAAGCTATCATCATGTAGTCTTGTATGATAACATATAGGAGGGACTTAGGGTTAAGTTGGGAAATAAGAAGGATGGAGAGAATCCATTGAGCCAACCCCCTCTTCTCTCTCTCTCTCTCTCGTTTTCCTCTCCTCTCTCCCTAACCCGCGCCTGCAGCCTACCTGCGCCCACCGCCGGTCAGACCTCGACGAAATCGGCCGACCACCACCGCCGGCCGGTCCACGCAGCGCCACCCGCGGCTGCCCCCTACTGACGCGCCCACCGCCGCCTCAAGCGGCCAGCGCCGCCGGCGACCTCGACCACTACACGCCGCCACTCGCCGCCACTCCGTTTAACTGCCGGCCTGAAGCCACAAATCAGCCCCGATTACCCCTTTGAGCAATATCGTTGCCCTAGCCTCTTCGTCACTCCGACAAGGTTTCTTCTTCCTCTTATGAACTTGGAAAATTGGGGGAAACCTCATCATGATTTCAGGAATTTGGACTGAAATGAAGTGGAAGAGAACTAATAACTTTGAATGTCTCTTGATGTTTAAAGGTGAATTGGGTTGGGAGTAGAGAGGTATTAAGGGAAGATTTAAAAGATTAGAAGCTTGAATGGAGTTACAAAAGTATGATTTAGTTGAAACATGTTGTATGTGCTTGCTTGTATAATTTTCGGGGCCCTTTAAATAGGGGAGGTGCCGCCGAATTTTCATGGAACTCCTAATGTATTAATGCTTATGAATGATTGTGTTAACTCACTTAGATATGTTTAACCTCCATGATAAATATGCGTATGTGTAATTAATGACGATTAACTAAACATGCCTAAGGGTAATATAGGGGCTTAAGGGCATGTATACTCATTAAGTATGAAAACACGTCCTTAAGAGTTCAATGTCTCTTACAACTACCTTGAAATAATTAGAAGTTTAAGTTAAGAATACGGAATCATATCTTTCAAACTCTGTATTCTTAAAACTATAAATATGGAGTTGGTGTTTATTTAGTACTTTCATTGATCTTAGGGAAGGGAAAAGGTTCAACGGAAGCCGCCGAAGGACCCAGCGATTCCTAAGAACTTGCAAGGACACATGTGAGTGGACTTTCTGCACATCATGCTTTGTTCAAGAATTTCAACGCATTTTGATTTTCTCGTGATTTATACGAGTTTTGAATTGAATTGTGGTTGCCGATGGTTTCCATTTCTCTTTTAGTCTTTTGGCCTTCAAGTTTGCACTGATTAAGAAGGTGAACTAGTATATTCCCTATAAAGGAATACCTTAAACTGGTAGAATGAAGAGTTAGTAAGATAAGTTGCACCCTAGCTAGACAGACCGGAAGATTCAGCGAGGATAGAATTAGGAGCATTGTTAGTGGGTTAGGGATGGAGAGGTTTTCAAATGGTTTTCCAAAAATTCATACTTTCAACTGTTTTAGCATGAACTTTCATCCCGACTCCGAGAAGCCCACATCAGTGCGAGGTGCATTTTGCATGACGATTCAGGCACGGTGAGACATACCCCTGATCGTCGAGGATGGGTGCTCTACGCCCTAGGATAGTTGTTTCTTCCGGGGAAATCAAACCTAGGGTTGCAGACTTGTGTTTCAGGAGGTGTTGCATATCTATTTAGTGCATGTATCATGCAAAGTAAGATTGTGATTAGCTTATGCGTTTACGCGGGTTTTTCCGATTCCGAGTACATTGGCATGTTAACTCAAATCAAGATAACATACAGATTCCCATGTTTTGAATTGCATACATGCTAGTATCTTGTTTTAGTTTGAGATTTGGATGTATGGGACAGGTATGCGAATACCTGGCAGTAGTGTTCACAATTCACTGAGCTCGCATAGCTCAGCCTCTCGATTGTTGTTTTTACATTGCAGGACCTAGGCAGGGACCGCACAGTAGGTCAAGTTACGGGAAAGGGTCGAGGTCTAGATGGCTCTGGCTTGACTACCTGTTTTACATTTATGTAATATTTGTGAGAATTTGTTTTGTAATTTGGATTATGGTTGTATTTGGGGCCTTGATGCCCAGACTTGTTATGTATCGTTTTATGACATGACCTTGGTCATGTCTGGACTCCCAATAGGGAGCAGGCTATGCTATGATTATGACTATGTCTGAGAGCATTTTCCTTATATTATGAACCTAGATTCCACAGCTTATGGGTTACAGGCACGCCCAACCCAGCTGGTGTGACACCGGCCTTTCATTTGAAAGGGGGTGTTACAGTTGATCTCGTCAGATGCCGGATACGAGAATGTATGTTTAAATCGTGGCCCTTGATCGTGATCAAGCGATCTCGGCCTTCCATCGTCAGAGTGACGATCCCGAGGCCAGCCGTCCCCTCCACCAGTCGCCGGAAACGCTAGCGCGAGTATCGCTGGCTACTCCGGCCGTTTCGCGCGAGGCCGCCGGCCATTAACGGCGAGCCTTTTCGTATGGCCGTCGCTTCGGCTGGGTTCTGAGGCCTATAAAAAGGGGCCTCTGCCCTACTGTCTCAACCCACAGTGAAGTCAAGGGAAGGGGTTTCCGGTGAGCTAATCGGAGAAGAGGTTTCCGGCCGTGAGAGAGCTTCTATCGCCACCAACATCGCCAGAAGGACCGTAGCCAAGGTAGGATTCTATTCCCGGTTTGAATTTTAGTTTTGAGGCATTGAATGTGAGGTTTCGAGCTCGCCGGAGATGCTAAACCTAACCGCGAGTGGTGCGCGATGGGGAGAGGGAATTGGGGTCAGTGAAGGTGCGATACGTACTCGTGAGGCCGAGAGGAAGCTCCAGGTACCCTTTGTAGGCGAAAGGAGCTCACGGGCGAGGAATGGCCATCTCCGGCGATCTTCTCCTGTGAAGCTCGCACAGAGAGAAATAAGGCGTTGACGGTGAGGTTGAAGGCCTATAAAGGGATCTCGGGTTGAAGGGGGGCTCGGTGCAGAGGATGCCGGCCAATGCGACCCTCCCAAGGCGATCTTGGAGTCTCCCTACCAATCGTCATGATAAGGGAGAAGAAGAAGAAAAATAGAATAATTTTTTTTTTCTTTTAAAAGTTAGAGTGATTATTATTTCAATTAATTATTTAGTGTTAAATTAATTAGTTGAAATATTTTCTTAGAAACTATGGAAGTGTGACAACAAATGGATTAATAGATATAGTTATATTAGTTAGGGGATGTGACGAATCATTTTAATACATAATATTATTTAACTTATATAGTGTGACAATTAATCTATTATTGATTAATTTGATAGTATAGTTTTGATTATTGAAGTGTGACATTTTAGTTAATTTAAATTATTAACTTAAGGATTTATTAATCAATGGAAAAACCTTGACATAGTGTGACAATAATTTTAAATTAATTTGATTAATCGAATATAGTTAGATTAATTAAATTAAATTGCTTAGTGGATAAGATTAGTTGATTAAGGGGATGAATTAATCGATTAAGCTAGTTTAATGGGTAGTTGGATTAAACCGGTTGGGCTTGGTCTATGGGCCAAGTCTAATTAAACTTAGTCAACTAGATAAAGTTAATTTGAAAAGCCAAATGCAATTAAGTTGGTGATTAGTTTGGTCAAATTAACTAAAGCTAAATAATTCAATGGGATTTATTTTAATGGACCTAAGTAATGTGACACCAACAATTTAATCAAATTTTGATTAAAAGTTATCATGGTACTATGATCGAATTAATAAATATTAATTTGGTTAAATAGACTTGGGTTAGTCTACTAAGTTGGGTTGAACCAACTTAAGAGTTTGGTTAGTCACATGGTCTTGGGTTATTCAAGTAAAGAATGACAAAAGCTAAGTTGACTAATGAGGTTAATTAAATTAATTAACCTAAGGTACCTAAGTTAAACCATGGACTAATTAAAATAGGAATTAGGTCCATTGTTCTGAAAGCCCAATGGGCCGGGCTCAAGAACCCCTTGAGTCTAGTTTTATTACTAAATTAATAAGAGTGAGAATTTAGGGTACTGGAAAGGAAATAAACCCTAAACAAGGTAAAACCCTAAACCTTAAGGTCATGAATTGCTAAATGACCAAAATGCCCTTTCTTAGTTTAAAAGGGCCAAGGCCAAGCTAGAATGTGTAATGGGCTCGAAATGGGCCCAATCTAACTTGAACGCCTAGAGGTGACCAAATAAGGATTAGACTCGACAAATGAAGATGGAGTTGACTAGGTCTGACCAAGCTGGGTCTGAAGTCAACTAAAGGACAGGGAAACAGGGGATAAGGACCAATAACCCGAGAGGTGGTCTCTAGGACCCGTTAGTGGGCCTAAGCCCAATAAGAACGAGAGTCATGCATATGCAACTAGTAACATAGGGTTTTATTAGAATTTTACCTCTAATAGAAACTCTATCTGTTAGATACTCTCGGGGAGTCCAAGAGGCATTTCAAGAGGTGACTAGGAGGGCTTCGAGTTCCAGTGAGAGGTAAATACTTTTGCCTCTTCCCTTGGATGATTGTTTCCTTGTTGAACATTCGTATGCATGCTTATTGGATTCCCTGGATATTTATTCCATTGATCTCATACTTGTGCACGTTATTTTCGTGCCTAGGAAGTTTGTTTCCCTGCTCATGCATGCTTGTATGCCCCTTTGGGGGTATTGCTCCATTGATATCATAATTTGATATGATTGCATGCACTCGTAATTTGTTCTCTTGGACACCTACTTCGATGTTAGTGTGTGCATGTTGAGATGTTAGCATCCTGTAGGGTATTCTTGTGAGTGTTGAGTGTGCCTACACATTTGGCCAGACGCGTGGCCGTGGAATCACGTGAGCTTGTCTACCGCGGTAGGTATACCTTAACTATGCCGTTTTGAGGATTCTCCGTCCTCGTATTCTTTGTTTCCGCCGATTAGGGGTAAAGCATTTGGTAAATCTTTGTTTCCGTCGGTGGGGTAATAAGCTGGTAAATCTTTGTTTCGCCGCTGGGATGATGATACCGACAAAATACGTCTATGTTTAGTAGCACTACTAGACCATGGACCGAGGGTCGATATTGGCTGAGGCTGATAACCGACTAGGGAGATTGACTCGTGAACTCTTAGGAGTTCTATGTTGAGATTACATTTGTTAGGAGCCCTATCGTTGTTATGGTAGACTCCAAGAGTTTGATTTGTATGGGTTTTGGCCCAGTTTGTGTGGATTGATGATATTCGATTTGTTCATTTTGACTTTTCTTGTATCATCTGTGTTGCTTTGGATTATCATTGAGATTCCAGCGGGGTACTTACTGGGCTTTCCTTTCGAAAGCTCATGCGCTTGCTTCCCTTCTTTCTTTTTCAGGTTCCGAGGAGTAGGTGACTCAAACTCGGGAGTTGAGCGAATGGTTGGGCTGATTTTGGAGAGGTCCGAGGACCTAAGGTTATGTGTGAGAGTCTCACTTGTAGGACCCTTATAGGGCCTTGACCGTGTGTAGGGCATGTAAACCCTTTTCGGTCTTAATTCCGTTGTAGAAACTCTGCAAATGTTTAAATATGACATTTTGAGATATAATCTGATTTTTATGTGTTATCTGTTACTCATCTAGGCCTTGTATCTGAGTGGGGCTCGTCTCCATTCGGGTACGGCCGGTCTGTTCACGTGCTCGAGGTCCCTTGATCAGGATCGGGGCGTGACAATGAAGACATGAATTTGAAATTACATGTGAAGGGCCTAATTTTAAATTTGATCTAATAAACAAAAATCTAATCCAAAGGCATCATGTAATTAACTACCAAAGTTCTATTCATTCAATCATATTATAAAAAATATTCATCTCATCACATGATATAATAATGTATGCATATGCCTACCTATAATTATTATAATATTCACGAGTAGATTATCACATAATCAATGAATTAATTAATATAATTTACAACCTGGCTCTGATACCAGTTGTTGGTTTTGCGAGGGAAATTTTCCCTAGGTATTTTCCAGATTTCTTAGCGTACCTTGAAGTTGTAGAAGTTTAAATCCTCCGAAATCAGCAGATCTTCTTTTCCCGAAACCACGGTCTTCCTTCCGGTAACAAAGATCTGAGATGGACTTGTGTGTGGGCACAACTCAAGATTAATCTGATCACTAAACTGATTATTGTCTCTCTCTAAAACTCATCTAATGAGCAATTGAGACTAGGACTTTTGAGAAAGAACTTTTCTCTCTCTTTTCTCTCTTAGGATTCCTCAATTGGTTCCTATCTTACACTCTCTCAAACTTATATCAAACTCTTTTGAAAGTTATCATAAACTCTTATACTGAGAGGAGAAAGGCTACTCCTTTTATAGAGAAAATAACTCTCATTTTTAAACTGAGATAAGATTTCGATTTGAATTCAAATACCCTTTTTTGAATTCAAAATCAAATTTTTGTCATACAAAAATTTAGAGATATTTTAGGCCAAATTTAAAAGATCAAATATCCTTATATTTATCTCTTTCCATGTGTTTAGTTATTTGATTTTAGATTCAAAATCAAAATCAAACTTAGCAACCACCTTACTACATACATTGAATCTAGACATATGCTTCACAAGCTTATCTAAATTCAAATTAATTTGAGTTTATCTTAATTTTAACTCAAATTTAAACACATGTGTCTTGGCTCACATTATCCGATAAGTCCATAAATAAATATATAATCAAATTATGTATTTATTTATTTTATTTATAAATAATCTTATTTTTCATAAATACTACAAATTAATTCTCAATTAATTTGCAATAAAGTGATCAGCACAAAATCAACTAAACTTGTCCAATCGGAGTTCCTTGTCCGGAGGGGGACTTATGGACCTATAATCCCGGGCTCCAATAAAACTTTATATTAATCAATTAAACTTTTTAATTAATCAATATGTTTTATTAATTCCAAAGTTACTCCACTAAAAACTTGGAATTGCACTCCCGAAATTATAGATATAAAATTACTAGGGATTCGAGTCGTCCATATGATATAGTCATCTCCTATATATTGATCCTCCATAAATAATTCATAATTAGCTAGGTAAAGATCCGTTAACCTCTCTAATTACATCTTTATCCTCAAGTACCAATGATTATCTAATGAATGATATGATTCAAGAGTAAATCAAGAATCTGAGTACTCATACCATTCAAGCCCTGAATCATCACTCAAGGGAATTATCTGTCTACTTCTTATGAAGAAAGAATGGATTTTGTCTTGCGATGTTAACATTCCCTGCTATTCATTTTGTTACACCTCCAATATACAAAGTTTAAGGATCATGATCTTATAATCCATACCGAGTAAATCAAAAGATGTAACGCAATAAATAGGAGTTTGCTAACCACTCAGGATTAACATCATTACATATCCGACCATCAATGACATGATTTGAATGCATTATATTTTAACGGAAATTATCAATGATTCAAATCACATCGTGTCCCAGTCCTACATAATCTCATTATGTATAGTGCACTCATTAGATGTCCCTCTACATCAATGGTTTGGATAAAATCATTTCATTCTTAATGATAATGAGCTGCACTAGTGAAAATCAATTAAAGATTCCATACTTTAATTGTTAAGTCAATTGACCAATTTTCACGGACTAATTTAAATTATCATCCTTAAACAATATCCTCCCATATATATAACACTTATATATATTTATTCAAGGTTACGTAGATAGTTATGGAATTTTGTGATATTCATAAAGTATTCAAACAATACATGCACATGTAATAATTATATTATTTTATTCATAATTAAATAATATTCATGACATCATATGCTTTAGTGCATACATCCCAACAGCCACAACGTGTTTGCAATAAACTTTCGTTTGCTCCTATGAATACCTTCAATAAGCCAGCTCCCATCTTGGGCATCTCTGTCATTCCATTTCCAACCCTATAACACCTTTTTGATTTGCACGAACCTCCACACTTGTTCTGACTCTCTGCACTCAAAGAAAAATGGTCAGTGGTTTCACTATAATGACTGCTTGTTCGACACAGATCTTGTGATGCCATTTTGAAGTTGTACAACAACTCCTTTGTTGGGAGACTATTGTGGAAGAATTTCCACAAGAATATTTTAATTTTGGGTGCCACATTAAGTTTCCACAGTCTTTTCCATCTCCTCTAATGACTTCTTTCTTTGCATCCTCTATACGTTTCATAAATAGTCACCATCACCGCCTTCTGGATCGGTGATTAATCAAATACACATGCAATTAATGAAATGCAAATATGTCGTTGTCCATCGAATAAAGGTTGTTGATGAGCGCGACATAGGCACACCAAGCATAACACACAAACCATATATTTAATAGATAAAATGGATGTTCATGTCCACATCACCATACAACCCTAGAACAAGACTTCTAGCCTAATAACATGGAGTTCAAAACCAAAGATTCATAATATTCAAACATCAAAACCATGTTCACAAATACGAGGACTAAAATCAATAATAACACAAAAGGTGCCGATCTTAGCCCTTATGTCAAAGTCCTCTCTTCCGCAAGGAGGCCTTGTGGCCCTCCGGATCACCGGTTATTGCATTGGTTGAGGTTGTCCGAGCACCTACACACTTCTACCTTCGGGTCGTTGCTGCTCAGTTGTAAAACCCAGATAGAAACCGAGATCGTAAATAAGAGAAACTCTAGGAGTCCTTATATAGCTACGACCAACGATGCATCTCTCCATATGGAGTGATGTGTCCCAAACCGCCATCACTAGGGTGCATGCACGTTAGCGACGCATTTTTCCCTATGGAAGATCGCATCGCTAAATCTCAGTCGATTCAGAAATAGGGTCAAGACGCATTCTTCGCAAGCGAAGGTCGCATCGTTCATTGACAGTCTTCACTTCAGCAATAGTCAATATGTGTCATTCCTAAGGAAGGACGCGTTGGTCACTGTCTTGACCTCCCGGTGAAGTTTTGCTCAGCAGTGGCTCATTTAGCTTTTGCTCCTAGGTTTTCTCCCACTCGTGTAGCTCATCATGAAGGCTAAAAATTTGTCTTTCCTACATTAAACACAAATAGTTCGAATTAGTGCCAATAATTATCAAAATCATGCCGAATTCACATAACTTGAGTGAGCTACCACAAGTTATACAATTTATAAGAATTAGGACTAAATATGAATAATTCTTCCTATAAAAACACACACTTAGTCCTAAACATTAAGCATATATCCTATAAATATATGTTAGCTCAGAGTGCTAACAACCTTGCTCTGTTAATGGATAGAGTTGTTTCATCAACCTTTACTAGCTTACCAAAGAAGGAGGTTACTACTTCTAGTACTACTATGGACCAATATTCCCTGGAGAGATAGTGTAGTTAAATCCACAGGGTGGCGGATGATAGCTTTTCAAAGGAGGGTTGAAAATTTTCTTTCGAGTAGATTAGATGGAAAACAAGCCTGTTAATAGTCCAAGGACCATCAAAGAGCAATGATTCCACCATTTCACTAGAAGAATATTTAATCAAATAAAATTCATTTGGCATATTGATTATGGAGAAATCCCAGTAGCTATGTCATAGTCTACCTTAATTTTCCTTAACTCTGTTAATAGAAGGAAGCTTATGAAATACCTTCCTGCATAGTACCAGTTTCATGGGTCTTGTGCTCGGGCCATCACTTCCTCTTCTAGTATGATGATGTCGATGACAAAGGCTTCAGCTTGTCGAGAAATGGTCTTGTAGTGGTGATGGTCTCTGCTGAGGATGGCGGTGGTATGTTATTGACCACATTCTCCCGGGTTCTGTTAGCGTTCTTCCTTCCTACATTCTCTTGTACCTATTCCCTCTTCCTGTCGTAACGCCTGGGTACTTACAAATGTAACTAGAATAGAGATGAGTGTCAGATCAATATTGATTTCATTAGTATGGGATCTTCTTTGAGTTCTCGACCCTCTTGACGAGGAAGCCCCATCCCCACCTACCATAGTAAGTGTGGGGAGACAAGATCGTGTGGGGGAGTGAGGAGAAAGCACGCCGGATTGAGTCTTGGGAGAGCGTTCTTGGTAGAGTGTTTGAGAATTCTCTCCAACCCTAACTTATTTTGTGGGAAGGAACAAATCCGGGTCCTTTATTATGGTAAAATTTCTATCTATATCACCAAATTCTCTGAGTGCAAATCATGATACTATTATATTAAGAATTGGTTCAGTTTGCATACGCTAAGTACACATTGGTAGTGTTTTGAATAGTCAATAAGAGGAGGATTAAAGATCTTAACCAAGAATCAAATACCCTAAGGTTGGCTAATCTAGATTAAGAATCTTATTCTTGATTAAGATGTATCAAAAATACAGATTAAGCTAATCCACCTTTCCCATGAATTAGCTTAGTCCTGGATTTTTTTTTGGTACAAAAAAAGAGCATAATTACCTAAATATTACAGACTCCTTTACCTTATAAAAATAGTCCTACAACCATGTTAGCATGCTTTGAGTATTATTGTAGAAAAGGCTTGTCCTTGTATTTTTTATCGTCTTCACCAGTGTATCAAAGCATATATTCTCTTCCCTTGATATCAAGATCATCTCCTAGTTTTGTATTTGACTCAATATCCTTCTGCACTCCTCTAGTGCTTCTATTGTTCTCGAGTTGTTATCTTCTCTATCTTGTTGGAAGATTCTCGACAGGCATCCGTTATCTATATGCAATAGAGCTTGATTTCTTCCCATGCTTATTAATCTCCATGTTCCTTCCTTTAGTGCTTTTAGTTCCCCCCTTAAAGTTAGAGTGTTCTTCACAAGTTGTAGCTCCTGCAATACATAGGTGTCCTTTGTTAGTAATAATAACATAACCTATCCCTGCTCTACTTACCTCTGTATCCCATGTAGTGTCAATGAACAACAAATGTTTATAGTTTTCTTTGTTCCATTTCCTTTCCATATTCATTCTTATGTCCTCAATTGGGTGATTCCTTTGCTTGTATTCTATTGCTGATATGATGCTTTTCTGTACAACCATATGGGGTATGCTATGCTTTCTTCTGAAGATTAAATTATAGCGGGCCTTCCATATTTGCCACAAGGTATTTCTAATGATCAACTTCTCTATTGAGGATACTTTGTGGTCTCCTAAGAAACCATTGACCATCCGGTTCCCATCTATTAAGTTTCATATTTTTGTATTCTAGCTATTGAGGTAACTATTGTCTTCATCTCAGCCCATACCTGTTGAGACCACTTACATTCATGGAAGAGATGATTAGTAGTTTCAGTGCTAATCTTGCACACTGGACATGGATCATTTGGTCCAAAGTTTCTGTTATACATGTAACTTCTGTTTGGGAGATAGTCATGGAAGAACTTCCAAAGGAGCATCTTTACTCTTGTACTATCTCTAGTTTTGCAAAGTTTTTCTAACCTTGCCATGTGTCCATCTGATTTTGACTCTACAAGTATCATAAATGGTTGCTGACAGGGATTTCCCCAATGTTTCTTGAGTCTAGATCTATGTTCTTTCTTCGACCTCCCAAATAATCTACTTGGATTATAGAGTGTATGATTAAGTTTCAAAAATTTTCGTTTATCAGCTCCTTGTCCGATTGTGTACCTATTGTTATTTGACCAACTGTCAGACTGTGGGTTTCTCTTTCACCTGTATATCTTTAAGATCAAATTCCATATTTATAAAAGTTAATTTACATTGTAATGGTATATCAAAGATCTATGGGTCTAGTTAGTCAGAGCTAAGAGTTTATTCTGGTATGATGTGATCTCTAATTATGGGAATGATTTTCATTAGGGTTAAAGCCATTTTTGGTCCTTGGAAGCAGGTCCAATGTTCATTTTCATTCTAAATTTCAAAGTTGTACAATACGATCCCTGTATATTGAGTATTGTGTCACATTTGGTCCCTGACGCTGACGTAGCGTTGATGTGGCACTAACGTGATGTACAAATGAAATATGTGATATTTATTTCTTTTCTTTCTTTCTTACA
Organism: Dioscorea zingiberensis; assembly: GCA_026586065.1. Classification (NCBI taxonomy): domain Eukaryota; kingdom Viridiplantae; phylum Streptophyta; class Magnoliopsida; order Dioscoreales; family Dioscoreaceae; genus Dioscorea; species Dioscorea zingiberensis. The sequence continues at coordinate 13,754,318 of CM048823.1, read as the reverse complement.
GGTGGTCGTATTTTGATGACGTGGGGGGCTGCTGGCATGCTATGTAAGTGCCATATCAGCATCTCAAGTTTTCTCTAGCTAACGTGGCATGTAGGGGCCATATTAGCTAGAGAAACTTAAGGTGCTGATATGGCACCGGCATGCCATGTCAGCAGTCCAGCTGGCTTACCACGTCATCAAAATATGGCCGCCTATAAAAGCAAAAAATAAATAAAAACCCCATATTTCATTCATATATCACGTCAGTACCACAACAGCGCCACGTCAACGTCAGGGACCAAATGCAACAGAATACGCAATGCATAGGGACCGTATTGAAGAATTTTTGAAATTTAGGATAGAAATTAACATTAGACCTGTTTCGGGTCAATGTTCATTTTTATCCGTTATTTCAAAAAATGTTTGGTCCTTGTGTATTGTGAATTTTATTGATTTTTGGTCGTTGGTCGCTGATGCTGACGTGGTGGCCAAATGAAATATATGAAATTGTTTATATTTTTTTCTTTTATAGATGGCCAAATTTGCTAACGTGGAGTACTGACATGTGACCTTATTTGGTGACGTGGATTGGCAGGTGTATTGCTGACGTGGCTCCAACATGCCATAGACATTAATTTTTCGCATGGGGATTTAAGACTTGCTAATATGACAGTACTTGTTGATGTTGCAAACCCTTTTAAAAAATAGATTTTAATAAATAATTATCCTTAACACATCAACACTTTGCATATATATACATATCTATCAACATAGATAAAGCATTGATACCTAGCAATTCATGAACAACATTCTTTAGCAAGCAAGTATGCATTTCTCTTCTAGCTCTAACATCTCTGATAGCAGCAAACAAGCCAATCATATTTATCATAGCAATTTTACTAGGCTTCTGTAACGCCCCGACCCGGATCCAGGGACCTCGGGAACGTCAACAGATCCGCCGTATCCAAGTGGAGATGAGCCCCACTCGAATACAAGGCCTAAAAATGATAAGCAGATAACAATAATAATCAAATGTTCATTAATAATAAAGAACAATATCAGAGTTATACAACGGAATTAAAAATCATGAAGGGTTCCAGGTACCCTACAAAGCTCTATACAAAGTCAGGCCCTATAAGGGTCCTACAATAACACCACCTCAAGAACAAGTGTGACCTGAGGTTCTCGAACCTCTACAAAATCAGCCCAACCCTTCGCTCAACTCTTGAGTTTGAGTCACCTACTCCACGGAACCTGAAAAAGAAAGAAGGGAAGCAAGTGCATGAGCTTTCGAAAGGAAAGCCCAGTAAGTACCCCTGCAGGTCACATAGACATAAATAGGCAATATGTCTTCCAATGAGGTCACAACATCAAGAAACACAACTCTAGGAGTCTACCATAAATAATTCAAAGGTACGACCCCTGATACAGAAACCCTCGGGCTCTGTAATGAGTTTCAAGAGAACTCAAGGTTTACTCCCGGCCAGTAAGTCCAGTTTTTGGATGTAAATACGACCTAGATGGTCGTTTGACCCTCCGGCCACAGGTCGGTAGAACTACCTCTCCTTCGTGTTAACACGGTCAGTGTACCATGCCCACTGACAGGTAAGACCTCCAGAGATTTGCTTCTCTGGTAGGGCTGTCAGGAAAGTCAGGGGGTCCTATCCCTGAACATCCCTAAATTGGAACTCCCTAGCTCCACTGAGTCCGGGCAGTAGAACAAACTCAACCTACACACACCCACCCGACCAACACAAACACCGTGTGTCTCTATGGTCAAGTGCCGGACAATAGGGGGCTATGCTTAATGAGTACGCATACTCCTCCGACGCATACCTGCCCTGCCTGCACACAAGCACCACGAACCTTCACAGTATCGCCTCGGTCATGGGTTGGTATGCTCAGTGAGCATCAACGAAGAGATAGTGAAACCACGCACTCCTATCCGGACGGAGCACAGGCTCACGTGTTTCCACGGCCATGTGCCGATCAACGGATCCTCGTGATCAGTTAACACTACCTCTAGCACACAAATCACACACATACCAGGAAAGATATCAAAAGAATATGTATGTGCATGCATCCAAGAATATCAGGTACCAAAAGACATGCTAACAAATAGCGTACGTCAAATCAAGAAACCCCAAATAATGGGTGGAATCTAGGCAAGAGTAACTTACCTCTAACAAGAGCTGAAAACTTCCCTAGTTTCCGTCTGACGTGTCTCTAAGCCTCCACGTCGATATCTGATAGCAAAGTCTCTATCAGTGTCAAAATAGCAACAACCCTACATCCTAGATGCACATGCAGAACTCTCTCGCTTTCGGTGGCCCTAAGCTCAATTAAACGGGTCCTTAAAACCATCTATGTGGTTACCGACCATTTTTCCTCATTTCCAAGTCCTTTAGTTGACTTTCAACTCTTGGTCAACTCTAGTCAACTTTGGTCAACTGTCCTACCTTACTTTCATGGTACGCACCCTCATTGGCCGTTTATAGTTTCCTTAGCTAAATTGGGCCCATCTACCAAGCCCAGTAGTTTAGCTTAACCTTGTCTTGTCTTTTATTCGACCCTCAACTTTTCACTTGGTTAACTGATCCATTGTCCAACTTGACAATCCATTATTCGTGACCCTAACATATAGCTCGATCATGCTTGGTCGCTTTGACAAATTGGGTCCACTTGTCTAGCCTACTAAGCTCTTTAATCTTTATCTGATCCATCACTTAAAAGAATCAATCTTTATCGTAGTGGTCTTGAGTTCAACTCTAAGTCCATGACTCAAATTATTTCAATTGATTTATCTTACAAACCTTGGTTTGGATTAAATCAACTTAACAGACTTAAACTTAGTCTTCTAGTTTAATTAACCATTTATGTTAATTTGATTAAGCCTAATTTGGACCCAAATCCACTTGTCTAACTAGTCAAGTCAATCACACTTTATCACATGACTAGCCACGTACTTCTAGTGTCCTCTTGAGTGCCACAACTCCCCGAGAGTATCGGCATACAGAGGTCCTATTAGAGATACGATTCCAAATATACCTATGTCTCTAGTTACAAATGTATGCCTTACGTTCTTCTTGGGTTTTGGCCCACTAACGGGTCCTAAAGACCACTTCTCGGGTACTGGTCCTTACCCCCTGTTTCCATGTCTTTTAGTTGACTCGGGACCCAACTTGGTCAAGCTTAGTCAACTCTTCTTTTATTGGTCGAGTCTAAACCTTAACTGGTCATCTCTAGACATTCTAGTTAAATTGGGCCCATTTCTAAGCCCATTAAACATTTACCCTAACCTTGGTCCTTTCTAATAAAGAAAAGGGCATTTTAGTCATTTGGCAACATTGACCCTACGGTCCACCTTGTTTAGGGTTCATCTAGTTCCTTTGAACTTATTTAGCCACCTTGCTAAATAATTTCCGTAACTACATTCGAATTATTCTATTTATATTTTGTCACATTACCTTAGTTTGACCCTCGACCCCTACCCGGTCAACTTTTGGTCAACTAGTCAACTTGACACACGCTTGCCGTGGAATACACCCTATTTGACCATTCTTGATCAACTCAACTCACTTGAGCCCACCAACTAGACCCAACAGTTTAATTAATTAAATTCTATTAATTAATTAATTTCCGCTAATCCACTTGATTAGATTTAATAAAATCTTAAGTGACCAATTTGTTATTGATCTACCTAAGTCTTAAAAACCCATTAATCTTTTTAATCAAAACACCAACTACTAGCATTATCATACATAGAATAATCAAAATGAATTATTCTAATAACTGGTTATACTAACAATATCTCCACAATTATTTAAATAGTTGTCACACTATAATAACCAAATCCCCTTTTTATCAATTTGCCTAATCAAACAATTAGCTAGTTAATTACTTAATTAACTACTAACCATGATTAACAAATTAATTAGATAACTTTCCACATTATAGTTTGACAACTATTTATGTGTCACACTATAGTTTCAAATTATTAACAATTCTAATAATTTGTCACACTACTATAGTTTAATAGGGTTACTTTGATTAAATCATCCCTAAGTTTAAATTCCCTTCCATCATGGTCATGATCATACCAAATAATCAACTAGATTTATGTCATCCTATCAAAGTTCCAAAACAAATAACTATACAAGTGTCACACTTCCATAGTTTGCTTTTAAATTTAATCAAAACTATACCAACAATCAAAAATAATTGTCACAAACCAAAGTTATTAGTATAGTTATTGTAACTATACCAAACTAATCAATTAATGTCACAACTCTAAAGTTATTATTTTAATCAAACAGTTACTACTTTAATTAAAACAATAACTTTAATTATTTTATTTTTTTTATCTACTCTTCTTCTTCCCTCTCGTCACTGCCTTCTTCTCCAGCCGAACACCGGTGAAGCCAACGAAGTTCACCGGCAACCTACAGGCGTCAGAAACTTCACCGGCGTCAAGCTCCTCTCGGCCGGAAACACCTTCGGCGCCAGCACACCAGTGGGCTCCTCTCAAGGCCGACCCTCAGACCGTTCCAAGGAAGTTCGACATGGCGACCCTCTCTATGCATGCACTACTCTAGGGTCTTGGGAGGGATGAGAAACTTACCAGACGGCTGAGGGCGACGAGGAATGCCCCCCGAGAGCTTCCCAACGCCAGGAAAGACCTCTCTGTCTTTTCCGGCGAGCTCAACTTTTCCCAGCGAGCTTGGCTGCAACCGTTTTCTCTTCCCCATCTCGGTCTCCTCCTCCGTCCAAAGACGATCATGATAATACTGAGCTCAAAGGTGGACGCGAGCCCGGCTTCCGTCGTGCAGAGAAGCTTCTCCCTCTCTCCGATCACCACTCGACGGAGGGCTTCCTTAAATGGGTTCATCTGCGCTCAGTGCCTCTGCACAGCGAGATGACCTCCAGTTATATAGAGACAGAGGGAGACAAAGCGCCGAGCGCTTGGCGGCCGCCCGCCGGCAACGGCCGCCTTCATGCAGTAACCGCCGGGAAGGCGGCCGGACGCTGCAGAGGCGCATCGGCGGTGGTCGTGCCTCGAGATCAACACCTAGGGACGGACGGTGGTGATTACGTTGATTACATCCAACGGTTTATAACTAAACCCCCCCTGCCTCGGATCTGTCAACCCACAGATCAATGACTGGGATCAAAAGAAAATCAACGACCAGATCTTCTCTTGACGCCTCGAACTTAAGACGATCCATAGATGGACGGTTCTCATCCGCCCTCACCGTGGGGTTATTCCCATAGCTTCCTTCTCAAGCGCCTCGTAACTAACACACGGTCAGATGGATCAGTTCTAAGACTGACACGTGGCTGCGCATGGGTCGTTATAACGCCCTGAGATCAGCCCCTAACACCGATCGTCTAATCCTGACCGTTGAACCATTATTATAAGGGTTTTAACCTGAAAAATTTTCCATAAGTCCCCATACCTTTTCAGGTTACATTTTGGTCCACCCTCTGAGAGAGAATATTTTCTATTAAGTCCCTGACTTTTCTTGGGTTACAACCAAGTCCCTCTCCGGTGAGAGAAGACAATTTCTTTCAAGTCCCCAGTATTTTCAATAATTATGAAAAGGTCCCTCTGACTCCCGACTAACCCTAATTAGGGTTTTAAACCTTTTAATCATTTATTTTTACCTTCTTTCCTTTAATTAAATAAACCACCAATCTTTCCTTTATTTAATGAATTCATCCCAGAATTCATTCATTCCTCTTTGTTACCAAAATACCCTTGGTAGCCCCAATTATACCCAACTAGGGTTTTTTTAAACTCATTACTAATACAAATCCATGTATTTCAAGTTTGGGGAATTTTCTAAAGAAAATTTAGAAAATTTATTTCTCCATCAATACTTCATTTTGATCTAACCTCGGGGGTTTTCCTCCATTTCCAATTAAATAAAACCCATTAAGGAAATTTTTAATCCCCAAAATTCTTGGGTTTTACAGCTTCATACGTAACACAAGCATTACCTCGACAAGATTCATTACATCATCAAATTAAGGACATGTGAGAGTGTAGCTCCGAATCATAGTGCTCCATGAGATAACATCTCTCTGAATCATTTCATTGAACACTGTCTCTGCACATCTTAGACTTCCACATCCCGAGTACATATGCATCAAAGTGTTATAGATGAAGATATCATCTTAACTGGCCTTTAAAGTGAATCTATGATCCTCCATACCTTGTTTCAGGGAAGAGAGTTGTGCACATGCCTTGAGAACTGAAGGCAGTAGGAAGTTATCAGTGAAGGCCTCGATGGGGCGAGCGTGAGCACAGAGGTTAGGGGCAAGATGAGGCTAGTTGTTCTTGAGATAGGAGGTGAGGAGAGAGTTAAGGTGGAGCTGGCCTCTAACAGTGTGAGTAAGGTGTTTGTGCAAGCTCTCATTAGTGTGGAAAGGAGGAGCCAAGAGAGGGAGGAGTGATTATCATCGGCGAAAGAGAGGAGGCAGCTATCGGGGATCTATGAGATCGAGGCCATCAATGTAGAGAGCATGGACAATGATGGGTTTGGTATCGTTAAGGCAGATACGGGCGGTGCCAAGGGAGTGGAGAAGGTTAGATCTAGTACAGAAAGATATGTATGGATTGTTCTGATATCTATTGTGACTGCCCACAAAATTCACTTGCTCGATAGATTCTATGCCGACCTCTAGAGAAGAGCGCATAGGAATTGGATGGCCCCCATGTTTTCCAAAACTCATCACCGATGTTTGCTGTGGAAGGATATTATCTAGGCGCATATTGATTGCTTCATCTTGTGCTGTGATGAGTGCATAATTATACATATTTTCATACTATATTTGCATACACTTTACTTATCATTTAATATGAATTCCTCTACTTTTGTGCTCTTCTGAGTGTGGTGTTGTGATTGGACAGATAAATAGGTACCTGGGAGAAAATAGGTAAAAACCAAATAATTTGAAGTTGTTTTATAACAAAGAAGCAATAAAGGAGAGGAGGAGATAGAGCTGTGAGCCGTCTGAACGAGCTGCAGAAATTTGAAAATTATTACAAGATCTACAAGACTCCATGTCACGCCATGACCCTACCTTCAGGCCTCAAGCACATTCACAGACCAGTCGTACCCAAGCAAAGGTACACCTTACACGGATACAAGGCCTAGGTGAATCATAAAGCATGCAATATAATAAATCAAAATATCATAATTAATTTGACTTTTACAGTAGAATTAAAAATACAAATTGGTTTTGGACACCCTACAAAGGTCATACAAGGGTCCTATAATAATGTCTCACACACAAAAGTCATATGAGGTCCTCGAACCTTGGCAAGCTATCCTAGTCCCTTGCGCAGCTCCCGAATCTTGATCGGCTATCCCTCAAAACCTGAAATAAGGAAGGATGCAAATGGAATGAGCTTTCGAAAGGAAATCTCAGTAAGAACCCCCACAAGGAATACAACGAAATCAGCAATGTCAATAAAGACAATCCCGAAACAGTAATCCAAACAAACACATAAACATATCATGAATAAGGCCAAGCCAAACACAAAGGGATCACTACTAAATAGGAAGTACAAAACAAAGCAAAAGTTCATTCAATAAACAACAAGGTATTCAAAAACTCTCGAGTCTACTCCCCGGTAGTCATCGACCTTAGCTGATCTTCAATCTTAGTCAGTAACAGACCCTTGAGTCTGTTAGCACTTCTTCATGTATGTACACGGCCAACGTATCATCCCACTGACGGGTGGACAGCCAGAGTATTTGTCACGCCCCGACCCGGTTTCAGGGACCTCGGGCACGTGCATAGACTGGCCATACCCAAGTGGAGAGGAGCCCCACTCGGATACAAGGCCTATGTAAATCAAAAGCATGCAGTAAAATAAATCCATTAACATCAACAATAATTAAAGTTCTTACATCGGAATCAATAATAAAGTCAGGGTTTAAAATACCCTACAATGGTCTATACAAAATCAGGCCCTATAGGGTCCTATAAAAGTACAATCTCACTCATAGAGAAATCCTGAGGTCTACGAACCTCGGCAAGCTATCTCGATCCCTCACGCAACTCCTGGATCTAATCAACTAATCATTCAAATCTTAAAAAGAGAAAAAGAAGCAAGTGGAATGAGCTTTCAAAAGGAAAGCTCAGTAAGTACCATCGCATGGAGTATAAAGAAGTCAATGAAGTCAACCAAGAAATAGTGATCCATACAAAACCATAAACATGTCAGAAAACAAGGTTAGGTACAAGAATCACTATCTGACAATCTCGTAACAAAGAATACAACAAACAATAGACAAGAAAACTTTCACGTCATCTCCCGGTGCTCATCAACCTTAGCCGATCATCACTCTTAATCACATCCAGACCCTCAAGACTAGTAGTGCTCCTACGTGTACGTACACGGTCAGTGTATCATCCCACTGACATGTGGACATCCAGAGTTTCCTCTCCCTGGTAGGACTACAGGACATTCAGAGTGTCCTCCCTCTGAACGCTCGTAACTTATCTATCAAAACAAATACGGCGTGTCTCAATGGTCTTATGCCGGACAACAGGAGGCTATGCTCAGTGAGCCCGCTCACTCCACTAACGCATACCTACCCAACCTAAACACAAACACCACGAGTCTCCACACTATCGTCATAGTCACAAGTGGGTATGCTCAACGAGCATTCAACAACAATAGTGCAACTGACACACGCCGTTCTGGCCAACGCACAGGCTCACGTGTTGCCAGGGCCATATGCCTGTCAACGGACAAACATGCACAGTAAACACTATCTTACACAAAGCAACCATACACATACATGGAAAGGAAACAAAACAACAAGCAAGTATGTGCATGTAACCAATAAACAGATCATCATGAAAGAACAAGTATGTTATCAAATAGCAACATCAAACACAAAAAACCCAAAGATGGGTTGGAGCAAGACAAGTGTACTTACAAATACATGGCAATAGCAAAGTCAAGAAAACCTAAATCTGCGTGGGAGCTAGGCAAAGATACTTACAAAGAAATCATCCAACAAATGAGGGAAACAAGCCAAAGGTACTTACAAAAAAAAGACATGGCAACAACAAAGTCAAGAAACACTCCGTAGAGTAGGTACAAGGCAGAAGCACTTACCTCTACTAATGATGTCCGAAGTCACATGGAACTCCCTCCTGACGCATCTCTAACCAGATCGGGAAACTATAGAAGACCTAGCTGTCCCTCGAATGGGGAAGCCAGATTGCAGCAAGTGACCAACTCCAAACTTGACTAACGTAACCCAGTTCCCAGCTGACTGAGTCTAACCAAACCGGACCCAAGTCCATTAACTTGTTTCAACCAATTTAATATTACTTGATCAAATCAATCCTAACTCACATAACTATATTGACTAAACTCGGTTTGATTTAAAACAAACACAATTTAACTTAACCACTTAAGTTAACCTAGTTTGCTTTAACATAGATCTAACCCAACCTACTAACTCAATTAACCTATTTGATCTTAATATGGTTTGAGTTTAAAATAGGCTTAACCCAAACCACTTAATCACCTATGAGGATCATATTAATTTATATGCCCACACACAATGCAGAATTTCTTCCTGTTTTGCGCAGTCGGAAAGGATTGTCCATATCTTCCAATTCAGATATCTGATTATATTGATTTAGGATTCATCGGAAAGCTCTTTTCATAAAATTTCCAATGATATATTATGCACTATAATCAGGGTAATTCATAATACCTAAAATACCCCCGAAATCAACAGCCCGGACTAGCAAAATTCACAGATTTTCCTACTATCAAATACTTAGTCATAAATTTTATTATAATGATCTGATTTCAATGAAATTAGATTTGATAGATTCGTGAAGAAGATTAGAATCTGAAAAAAAGTTAAAAGATCATAAATCAGAGAAAATATGGCCGAATTTTGCTAAAATTACAGGTCTGCAGGTTTTCTACAGGGTTTCGGTAAATCTGTTGTATCTTTTAATCTGTAAATCGGATCGGATTAAAACAAAGTTCAATGGATTTCTAAGAACAGGAAGAAGATGGATACATTTATTTGAATACGATTAGATGACAGTGTTTATATATAAAATATTATCCCGGTTCTAATAAGATTTAAAATTCTAATAGATTTAAATTTCCTAATCTTAATTGAATTAGGACTTAACCTATGATAAAGCAAGGATTTAAATCCTAAACACAAATCCCAAGACTCACGAATGCAAATCCCAAGGCAAAAAAAAAATATAAATAAAAAAGATAAAAAAATAATAAAATAAATAAAAATAATAATAATTTTAAAAAAAAATCAAAGCAGCTCGATAAGAAAAGTTTGATCAAATTTAACGGGTATGATCAAATTGAGATAGCAACTTTGATCTTATCTTAAATAAAAATAAAAAAAATTTTGATTTTATCTCCCGAACCAGATCAGAAGAAAGAAACAATTCAAATTAAAGTCAAAAACTGAGAAAGAAAAGAAAAAAAATCATCTTAAAATATTCGATTTTACTTATGGAAATGAAATAAAAAATAAAATAATAATAATAATGATAATGAATGAAAAAAATAAATAAATAAAAATAATAAAAATAATATAATAATAATGAAATAAATAAATAATAATATAAATAAAAATAATAATAACAATAAAAATATATAAAAAGTGAAATAAAAAAATTAAATTAAGTAAAATAAAAAAAATTATTAAATTTCATCTGAGCATACGGTTTGGATAAAATTAACTAAAAAAAATAATATTAACAATAATAAAAAGAGTTAGTTAATAGGATAAGGTTAACAACAAAATCATAAAATAAAAATAAATAAATAACTGAAAAAAGGAGATAAAAAAAAGAGATAGGATTTGGATAAAAAAAATAATAAATTAAAAGATGGCTGGGTTCTCTCTCTCTCTATATATATATATATATGAAGAAGGAGAAAAAAAAGTGGGGAGAAAAAAAAAAAGAAGAAATTAAAGAGGACTTTGAGAAATCGATAGAGAAAACACAAGGTATTTTCCGTTCTTCTTCTCCATTATGTAATTGGACTTTTTTTTGGCCTCTCACTGCCTTCAACCCACCATGGAGTTACCCTTGTGGAACTCTTGTTGTCGTCGCCGAGTTGTCGCTGTTCATCATCGCCTCTGCCGAGCCACCCTTGTGGGACTCTTGTTGCCGTCAAAAAGCCACCCGCCGATTGAGCCACCCTTGTGGGGCTCTTATCGCCGCCGAGCAGCCGTCGTTCATCAACGTCTAGTCATCACCGATTGAGCCACCCTTGTGGCGCTATTATCGCCACCGAGCCACCCTTGTGGGGCTCATCGTTGTCGCTAGGTCACCCTTGTGATTGTCGCCATTGAGTCACCCTTGTGGGACTACTGCCAAAGGAGGAATGATAAAAATAATAATAATAATAATATAAAAAAAATAAAAAAAATAAAGAAAAGGAAAGAACAGCAAAACAAACAAAGGGGCGGATGAAATAAGGAAAAAGGATGGAGAAAAATAAGAAACGGGCAGAGAGATTGAGACAAATAAAAAATAATAATAATAATAATAAAAAAGTAAAAAGAGAAAGAGATCAGAAGGCGTACCCTTTCTCTCCCTCAGCCATCTCCTGGACGCCGTGTTATTGTCTGTCGCCGCCGTAGATGTCTCCAGCCACCGTTGCCAAAAAGAAGAAGCATCACCAATTTGCCGCCGCTGATCCGTCCTGCTGCCCACCGCCGCCGACAGGACACCTGAACAGATCATCGCCTCTCGCCGCCATCATCCCCTTGGCCTCGGTACCCGCCAACCGTGAGTCAGCCGACCGCCTCTTTACTTAGCCATCACGCCGATCCGCTGCCGACCGCGCCATTGATCTTGCTGCCAACAATCACCAAGGCGCCAGGCTCCTTCGTGGACCCTGTCTATGTTGCTCGAAAGTGACAAAGATGGTGGTGGAGAAAAGAGATATAGCTGATGTCTCTTTGTCATTGTCAAAAGTGAGCAGATCCCTTCCCAAAATCTTCAATAAAAGTCCTTTAGTAAAGAAACTAAGGCTGGAAAGTCCACCATTGAAGTCACCATTGGTGAAAATAATAAAGAAATTGCTGCAAATCCTATTCAGAAAACATCCAGGCTTCAAGGAGGTTCAAAAAATGAAAGTATAACCAAGCATTGTATTTGAAGGCGACATTCATTAAACTGACGATGATACTGAAGCATACTGACAAGAAAATGAAGGAACTATTGTTGCTGCCATTTAATGGAATTTTTGATATGTATTATGGGATTGTCATAATGGTTTGTTAGATCAAATGACAAGAATTTCATGTAAATGTGGGAAGTTATACTTAATGGAATTGTTAATTTAATTCTACCAAGCATGCGCCTAAACTATTTGATTAAATGCCTCAAAGAAGACATAAGACAATAAAAAAAAAAAAAAATTAAAGATCCCCAACTGTGTGGGACTGGAGTTGCTCGGATCCCAATCATTTGTGTCACTCAAAGAACTTGAAAATTGTTCACTACCCCGAGCAAACATGTCAAAGTTGTTGTTGTTACTATGCTGGGCATGGAATAGATGGAGAATTAAAGAGGGAATTGACTTTATGAGTTTCCAGAGCACTTTGCATATGTAGAACCAGATTTAAAAAAAGAAATTCGGAAGATACATGATGTTTTTCCGGTTGTCCCAAAGATGGATTAAATCTAAAGATAAAACTGCTGCTTAAGTGAAATCAATGTTTTCGAAACAAAATAAATTGTCTTCGAATATAACTGCTGCTACTGTAAAAAAGAAGAGGTGGTTGTGGTTTGATTGTTTCTATGAAAATAAAAAAAAGGGGAATATTGTTTCATGTTGACTTCCAATATTGTAAGTTAACCACTATGGCAACATAATTGCAAGCTAGGTGCTGCTGGAACGCTTTTGGAACATTATAGATGGAAACAAAATGCTTGAGCAAATAAAAGCTTGAGAAGTATGTACATGGGAAAGTGATAGGAATGAGAAAACATATCAAATGTCAATAATAGAATTTTCTTTTGAGAATTAGATTCATAAATAAAATAAAATAAAATAAAATAAAAACATGTTTTTACAATGAAAAGTACACATGGCCACTGTGAAGTGACGTGATTTAATTAAAGGCATGGAGGGACATGAGCCACCTTTGTTGACTTTTTCTACAAGTCATCAAGGAAATTTTATGAGCTGGGGCTGGAGGAATTAAACTAATATATCATGATGTTGCCTTTGTTTTCTTAATCCTATAATCCACTTTTCATTGAATGGTTATTGATGTGGAATGTGAATGAAGGGACATTTAATTTGTGGTCTTGGTTACAAACAAGATTCAATGTATTACTTATCATTCCAAATTCATCTCATGCACAATGAAACAAAGCCTAAAGTATTTAGGCTAAAAATGGGCCCAATCCAATTATGGGTTTAGTTTAAAATGATGAGATTTGAATATAGATCAAGCCCAAGCTATTCGTGTTAACTATGGGCATGGTCCAATTTCGGTTGGGATTTGAACCTAGATCAAGTCACCTCTATATGTTCGATTCATCAAACCTCCAAAAACTCAAGGATATTGAATCTTGAGGTGACAATGGAATACTTACCTCGAGACGACGATGAGGTGCGGGTCTCGAGGTGATCAATATAAGCACGTATCTCGAGATGGCAAAGGGAAGGCACAGAGTCTTGAGATGGCGATATAATATTCATTTCAAGGCAGCCAACAAACCCAAATCTCAAAATGGCACACATCCCGATGCGACCAAGTAATACGCATCTCAAAATGGCCGATATAAAATACAAATCTCAAAGTGACACGCATTTCGATGCAACAATGGAACACGCATCTTGATGCGGATAATGAAGTACAAATCTCAAAGTGACACGCATCTTGATACGGTGATAGAACGTGCATCTTGAAGCGGATGATGAAATACAAAACATAAAACGGTATGCGCATCTTGATGCAACTGATGAAGTACATATCTTGAATTGGCACAAATCTCGAAGCAACGATAAGCACGCATCTTAAGGCGGCTAATAAATATAAGCGACACATATCTCAGGACGGTGATGAAACACTCATCTCGAAATGGTCAATATAAACCTAAATCCTAAAGTGGTGCAAATCTCAATGCGGCAATGAAGCATGCATTTGAAGCGGCTGATAAAACACAAATTTCAAAGTGGCGAGGCATACATTCCAAAGTGGAAGGCGGCGTTATTTAAATAAATAAATAAATAAATAATATGTATATGCATCCATATGTTGATATTTACATGTAATGGAAATTATGATTTGCAAATAAATGAAAATATTTTTGTTCATTGCCTTTACTTGTACTTATGCCCTTAATCGGAGGTTCCCAAGACTCTGTCTGGGGTAATTAATAATAGAGGCTTGCCTCTATTAGGAATGGAAGAACTAGCAATATTAAAATAAAATAAATAAAATAACTCATTTGTGATTCGATATATCGCCTGGTGTCTCTTCACAGTCACGATGCCAGGCGGGTATTTTCGATCTCACAGACAGAAAGGATTCTAAACTTATCAATGTTTTCTATTTTGATTCTACGTGTCAATGATATCATCCAATTATTCTGAACTTCTAATCTCAAGATATATATATATATATATATATATATATATATATATATATATATATATATATATATATATATATATATATATATATATAAATAAACCTTCAATATTTTGGATCCTAAAACCTATAGATCCATATCTAAAATAACATAAATCATCTAATATGTTTAGAGACTAATCTGAATCATACCAAAGATCTAATATTTGGAGGAGATTGTTTGGAGATCGAAAAGAGACCTCCTCTTGTCTCCCTCACAGCCCTGGCCGTCGACGGCGAGAAATAAAAACCTAGAGGCGGCTAGGGTTTTCTCCTCTATCTATAGAATTATAGTAATATCAAATTTACATAAAACCCCCTAAAGTATTACTAAATTATCATGCTAGTTTTTTTAGTGGTTATTTAGAAAAGAGTCCCTAGACTCTTCTGAAATTCCATACTAGTATGCATGGCTTCCACGTGAATTTAGTAAAGAACCCTCCAATTTCTCTCAATTCGCAGGTAAGTCCTCCTGTGTGTGAGGGAACCAATTTTAACTTAAATCCAGCTTTTCCTTGAAATTACTAAAAGGTCCCCAATTAACCTTAATTAGGGCATTAACCATTTAAATCCCTCTTTTTCATAAACTCCAATAAATTCCAAGTACGGGGGACTTCTCTAATTATCTAATTACTTAAAGAAATTAAAGAACATTTATCCCAACAAAGTTTTAACTTGGGGACTTTCTTTTATTAATAAAAGATTTTAGGTAAATAATAAGAAAAATAATAACTTAAAATCTTGGTATTTTACAGTATCCTCCCTCTGATAGGAAGACAGGACGATCAGAGTGTCCTCCCCTACACGCCTGCACCAAATCTGCACCAAGCGAGAGACTCCACAAGAACAAACAAAAGGCTGACACACACATACTCGGCCAACGCACAAGAATACATGTGTCCATGGTTAAGTGCCGGTCAACATATGTGTGGACCTGTCCTATAATCACCATTCACCACCCATTAAAACAACCCAAAGTAACAACTAAATATACAGCCTTTCACTAACGCTTGCACACAGACCATTAAGACTCTCCCCTTTCTCTCAGACCAAACCATATACATAACCATCGGAGCCTCTCTAGACCAAGCCTTATAAGTATTCCATCTATTCCCTTCATCAAATTCACTCATCATCTTTATATCGAATCCCTTCTAAGGCCATGCCAGACGCCAGAAACCAAACACAAAAACAAAACAGAGGTCAAGGAGCTTACGTGATCTTGGATGGCTAGGGGATGGCTCCGACCGATCGTCCACCCTCCTCTTTGTCACGGCGAGGCAACGGAGTCTCCGTTCACCGGTCCGAGTGCTCTCGATTCCCAGATAATGTCAAAACAATGGTCTTTCACCTTCATTCGTCGCGGCGAAGAAAGGACTACGCGCTCAGACAGCCGCGGTGGCGCAACGACACCAAGACTATCTTGATCACCAGAGGTACCAGGCTCCTCCGTCTCTCTCTCTCTCTAACCTTTGGTAGTGGCGGCCGTGAGAGGTGGGAAATTAGGGTTCGATCGAAGGCATCCCTGCATATATATATATATATATATATATATATATATATATATATATATATATATATAGGTTATAATGATCTTAACCGAAATTCAAAATCCACTTCTAAACTTATCCGCAGGGTACGCAGGAGGCTGGCGCGCAAGAACACCGCTTTCCCCGCCCACGCTACGCCGTGACGCAGGCTTAACCGGTCATCTCTCTGGGCATCCCTCCACCGTTGGATCGGCACTTAAACTAAACTGCAACCCATCTCGGCCGTTGGGTTTCAATGAATAACACCACATCAAATCTGGGCCGCTAATCTCAACTAAAGATTATCTTATGCATGGATTCCTTCACGTGCATGATGTTATCGTATATATATATATTTATCTATATTACCTATTTTATTAAATCCAAAATATTATCTTTAACTTTCAAAACCATGAAAGATTCTTCAATCATTCTCATCATCAAGTGACTGCAAGTCATTATTATTATTATTGTAAAATCCACGAATTTTATTAGGGAAAAATATTTAAAATATTTCCTTAACGCGATTAGTGTAAATGTGGGATTAAATGAATTATTTAAATGGAAATTTAAATTATTATGGGGTCTGCAGGGACCTAATAGTAATTTTTGAAAGACATAAGGACCCTACAGAAGTTTTCCTCTCTCACAGATTTGGACCTAAGTATAAATATAAAAGAATCAGGGACCTCTCATAAATTTCGTGAGAGAAAACCCTATCAGAGAGAATGAACGACTGAGATTAAATGATCTCAGACTAAAGCAAATCGCGAGGCATTATAAGGGTTTACAGAGAGCCACGTGGCGAGCCCAGATGAAATCCATCTGGTCGTGGGACGGATACGAGGCAGAGGAGAGGGTTTTTATGGGAGTAAACCCATGGTGCGGGCGAGTGTGAACCATTCATCTTGTGGTTGACCATATCGCGAGACAAAGGATTGACATCTGACCATCGATCTCAAAGATATCTCGACGGTTAATCTGGAAGAACGCTGGATACGAGGGAACCAGATTAAATCATAGCCTTTGATCCTAATGGAATGATCACAGCCCTTTATCCTCGAAACCAGATCCCGAGGCAGAACTCACCCTTCTCCTTCAGCCGGTTGGAACGGACAACACCGCCCTCACGCCGGCCAAGCAGCGCATGAAGTTCTGGACGACGCGCGGCGCATTAAAGGTGGCGCTGACGCTTTGGGCCGTCTCCCGAGCCCTATAAAAAGGGGCGTGACACCAACTGTCCCGACTCACCAGACTCGAGCTCGTTCTATTCTCCGGTGAGGTGACGACGCGGTGAAGGGGAAGGAGCTCGTGGAAGCTCGCTACCGAGGAATCCAAAGCAGTCAGGGGACCAAGGACGCGGCTCACGGGGAAAGGAAGGGCAGCGCTGTGACAACGCGAGGAGGAGAAGGATCCACTGCCAGCCGAGTTTGTCGGAGTAAAAGCAGGGGGCGTTTTCCGGCGACTCCATCGTTTCCGACCTCAGCAACCTCAGGTGAGTGTTCTAAAAACCCCGTAGAATATTTCCGAGTCATTGCTACACGCATAAGATCGACGGTGAGAGCTCGCCGGTAAATCCTTTCTCGCGGCCGAGAGAGAGTTTTGGTGCTCGGTAGGAGGACGTGCTCCGGCAGCGCAGCGGAGGGCTCGGCCATGATCGTGAGGCCGTCGGCGACGAGGCCCGAGCCCGGGCAGGCGTGAATGGTGGCCGGAGAAGGAGCCGGGACGCCGGTGGCACTCGGTCGCGCGAAAAAGAAGAAGAAGAAGTGAAAAATAAAAAATAAAAATAAAAATATATATATATAACATTAATCGTTTAATTATTTCAAACTTAGGGGTGTGACAATAATTAAACATCTATATACTTAGGGGTGTGACACTTATTTAATTAATTAAAATATTTTTCTTTCCTCTCTTCTAAATGAGAACATTAGTTGATTAACTTGGTATAGTTTTATTGATTTGTATAACATTAGTAGTGTGACAATTAAAGTATTTAATTGTTTACTATTGATAGAATAATTTTTTTTAAGCTTTGGTAGTGTGACAAAATCAAGTTGATTATTTAGTATAATCAAGTTAATTATAAAAGGAAATATTGGTGATAATGAATAATTGATCATTTGAAACCTTATAAAATGTCACATGAAATTGATTTAATTAACTAATGTAGTGGGAATGCTTAATTAGTTAATTAAGCTAATCTAGTTAATTAGATTAGTGTGGACATTGGAGTTAGTAAATGAACTCGGGTTGGACTAAACCACTTTGGGCTTGGGTCTAACCTAGCTATCAAGACGGATTAATCATCATGATTAAAGAAATAAGGTTGAGTTAGTTTACTTAGTCAAATTAAATTGGTTTAAGATGATTTGGGTCCAAATTGAGTTGGCTCAGTCGATTGGAGAAATACTACCATCTTGATCAATTTAAAAATGTGGGCTTGGCTTGTAAACTAAACAAAGAATTTAACTAAGAGAGTTAATCAAGATAAAGTAGGTCAACCTATTGAGCCAAGTTGACTAATGAGGTTAATTAGATTAATTAACCTAAGGTACCTAAGTTAAACCATGGACTAATTTGAGTAGGAATTGGGTCCAATGGCTTAAAGGCCCAAGGAGCTGGGCTCAAATAATTAAAACTTTGTTCTTAAGATAATAAGAATAAGAAATAGGGGAACTGGGAGGGAACTAAACCCTAAACAGGGAAGGACCTTAAACCCTAGGGTCATAAATTACCCTAATGACTAAAATACCCCTTTCTCAATTAAAAAGGGCCAAGTCAAGCTAGATTTCTTATTGGGCTTAGTAATAGGCCCAATTCAACTTGAATGACTAGGGATGACTAAATAAGGTCCGGACTCGACAAGTAGACTAGCGTCGACTAGGTTAGACCAAAGTAAATCTACAAGTCGACTAAGGGACACTGAAACGGGGATAAGGGCCGCTAACCCGAGAGATGGTCCAAAGGACCCGTTAGTGGGCCTAAGCCCAATAAGAATGTAAGGCATGCATGAACACCTAAGGACATAGAAATATTATGGGAATACTGTTTCTAATAGGACCTCTGCATGCCAGATACTCTCGGGAAGTTGTTGGCACTCTAAAGGAAGCTAGAAGGATATCTAGTACCAACCAGAGGTAAGTTCACTTGCCTAGTTTCCACCCGGTAACGGGATTTCTTGAACTTGCTATGTAATCCTGATACATGCACTGTTGTTGCCATACATGCTATTCTTAATTGTTCTTGAATCCTGTTAAGCGTGTATGTTTGTTTACGGGACGTTGGTGTCCCTATTTGCTATGTTCTACTGCCCGGACTCAGTGGAGCTAGGGAAGCTCCAATTTTGGGAACGTTCAGGGATAGGACCCCCTGACTTTCCTGACAGCCCTACCGGAGAAACAAATCTCTGGAGGTCTCACCTGTCAGTGGGCATGGTACACTGACCGTGTTAACACGAAGAAGAGGTAGTTCTACCGATCTTTTGACTGGAGAGTCAAACGACCATCTAGGTCGTAATTATATCCAAAAAGCTGGACATACTGGTCGGGAGTAAACTCCGAGTTCTCTTAGAACTCACTACAGAGCCCGAGGGCTTTTGTAGCAGGAGTCATACCTTTGACTTGTTTGTGGTAGACTCCTAGGACTTTATTATTGATTTTATGATCCTGTTGATTGTCATTTTTATTTTGATGACACTGTGACCTGCAGGGGTACTTACTGAGCTTTCCCTTCGAAAGCTCACGTGTTTTCTCTTTTCCTCCTTTTACTGATTCCGAGGTTTAGAGGGGGAAGAAGCTTGAAGAGAGGGACTCCGGGAGATCAAGGTTTATAGGAGTCTCAGTTATCTTTATTTTTATAAACTTTGTTATTTGTAGGACCCGTATAGGGACCAGACTTCTATAGGGCCTATGGACCCTAATGACTCTATGAACTAGAGTTTGTGTTTGTTTATGGATTGTTATCTGCTTATCACATTATTAGGCCTTGTATTAGAGTTGAGTTTATCTCTTCTTTAATACGGCCGGTCTGTAGACGTGCTCGAGGTCCCGGGATCCGGGTCGGGGCGTTACAGATTAAAGTGGTATCAGAGCGCAAGTTCTCTAGATAGAGCAGATAGCAGACCCTAGATGCCCTTAGCCAGTTGTATAGACTGAGTGCGGGACTGGGGTAGTATAGATAGTGGTACGTTAGATTGACACCCGGTTTACTTGCAGGATGTCGGGACCATCATACCGTGATTCGTCTGATGATGAGGTGGAGTCTGTCCGGGAAAACACTCCACCACCCAGAGCTGACTCATCCGAGCCCGCCGAGGTCCTCTCCGAGATGAGGAGGACGCTGGAAGCCACCAACCGAAAGGTTGACAGGCTCCAGACTACCGTTACCATGCTGGTCCAGGGACTTAGGGACCACATCGCTATGTAGAGGCCAGTAGGACCCATGGTTCCGTTGGCATGTGAGATCGTGAGCCCTAGTATTCCTCCACGACGCTGTGTAGAGCCCGTGACTACCGCCGTGCATTGGGGGTTCAGATTCGGAGAGAGCCGCAGTCCATCTCCGCCGTTCTCGTGATCTCACGGTGCCGCCGATGTGGAGTATACGCAATCGTATGACGGAGTGTAGGCGCCTTCCGGTGCCGCAAATGGCGCCACGAGCATTTAGCTTTTTCCTGTCCGTCTGGGGTGCCAGGACCTAGCAGGGGACCCCAGGGGTCCGGAGGACATCGACCGTGCCCTGACTACACCCCACTATCGCCCGACGCAGCATCATCCGGGTGAAGTTCTTGTTTTAGTTGCTAGAATAATCGTAGTCTTACAAACTTATGTGTTGTATGAACTACTTTTATTATGTCTCTTAGTGTCTTTTGTTTTAAGCATGTTGACTCTAGTTGTTCCTTTTGAAATGAATAAAAGTATATTATCATCATCACCTGTTTTTCTGGAAATAAAAAGTAACCTTGTAATCCTTATACAGTTAATCAATGGATCACTTGCGTGGAGGTCGTGGTGGTAGGGGAAGAGGAAGGGGTAGGCGAGGGCGACCTCGTCGTACTGAAATGCCACAGCCTCCTATGGAGGAAGAGGTCCGTCAACCGCAGGGTGGGGATGTACCCCCGCCTGTGGACGAGATGGAAGTTGACCAGGGGGTGCCTGCTCAATCCAATGCTCAGGCGCCTCAGGCAGAGGGCCAAAACCCAAGGGGGGAGGTACCCCCCATGAGCATGATGGAACTAATGAGGGAAATGTTGGGGCTAATTCAAGAGACCCGACAACAGCGTGCACCACCAACCACCCCTACGACAAGTAGAGGATTACTAGGGGAGATCAAGAGACCCTCTCCCCGACCTTTTGAAGGGGCTGCAGACCCCCATGTTGCTGAACAATGGATACGGGAAATGGAGAAGACCTTCGAGGTCTTCCAAACTACTGAGGCGGAAAAAATTAGGACCGCCGTGTACATGCTCCAAGGACCCGCTGAAGATTGGTACTTTGGAGAAATTAGGCTGAGGAAGGGGGAGGCCTTCCAGACTTGGGAAGAATTCCGGACTGCGTTCTTCGCCAAATATTTCTCGAGAGGACATCTGGTACAGCTTGGGCAACAATTCTCCCAGCTTGTCCAAGGAGGCTCCACGGTGGAGCAATATGAAACTGAGTTTGACCGGTTGGCTCGCTTCCTTCCTGACATGGTTCCGACGGAGGAGAGCCGGGTGATGAAATTTGAGGCCGGACTGCGGCCATCACTGAAAAAGATCGTGACTAGCCACATGTGCAAGACCTATACGGAGGTTGTGGCTAGGGCCAAATACACTGAGGCTTCTTGTCAAGGGGACGCCCAGGGGTCGTCCCAGAAAGATAAAAAGGAAAAAGGGTCAAACAGCCAGGGCCAATCATCTGGAAAGAGCTCTGGAAAGCGTAGGCCGGACAACAAGTACCGACCCTATGGGAAGCCAACCAGGTCCACAGCCTCATCTGGTGGAAAAGGGTCTTCAGCCAGTGTGACCCAGAATATTAAGTGCTACGAATGCAAGGGACCACATAAGAGATCCCAGTGCCCAAGGATAACTGGAGGGTGTTATTTCTGCTTGGCCTTGGATCACCAAAAGGCCCAGTGTCCTCAGCGTCAACAAGGACAGAGCGTGGTAGGGGGAACCCAGGGATCTCAACAAGCTTCCCGATAATCTGTTGGACCTCCACCAAGATCACAAGGTGGGGATAAGAAAGGGAAGGCGACCTCAGGACAGCCTTCTACACCAAACCAACCCCAGCAGCAGCAGAGGCCAATGACCCATGGTCGGGTCTACCATTTGACAACTGAGGAAGCTGTGCATCGCCAGATGTCGTGGCGGTACCATTTCGCTTAGTTCTTTCTATGCCGCACTTTATTTGATCCCGAGCCACACACTCCTTCAGATCCGCATCGATTTGCACGAAAGCATACTCGCCTACTATAGATCTACCCTGTGACTTGTGTGTAGACACCCCCGTAGGAGCTGCCATGATTGTAAGGAGGATGGTACCGGCATGTCCAGTGGTGATTGAGGGGCGGAAATTACTTGCAAACCTGCATGTAATGGACCTGAAGGATTACGATGTGATCCTCGGGATGGACTGGCTCTCTTCAGTTTACGCAGTGGTAGACTGTCGTGGGAAGAGAGTTGTATTTAAGATGCCGGAAGGAGAGGAATTTACTTTTAAAGGCAGCCACACCTGTTCCTTAGTACAGGAGATCTCAGCTCTCCTGTGTTGGAAGCTCCTTAGGGCGTGTATAGGCTACTTGGCTTCTATTTCCGAGATGAAGAAGGATAAGGAGATTGTAGTCACAGACGTACCAGTAGTAAGGGAGTACCCTGACGTGTTTCCGGAAGAATTACCGGGACTACCCCCGGAAAGGGAATTGGAGTTTTCCATTGATTTGGTACCGGGAACAGCCCCTGTGTCTAAGGCTCCTTATCGGATGGCGCCTGCGGAGCTTAAGGAATTAAAGACCCAACTAGAGGAATTATTGGACAAGGGTTTTATTAGACCTAGTATGTCACCTTGGGGAGCACCTGTTCTTTTCGTCAAGAAGAAAGACGGGTCGCTACGGTTGTGCATTGATTATCGGGAGTTGAATAAGGTGACTGTAAAGAATAAATATCCTCTACCAAGAATTGATGACTTACTGGATCAGCTACAGGGAGCTCAAGTCTTCTCTAAGATTGACTTGAGATCTGGGTATCACCAAGTAAGGATTAAAGAGACGGATATCCCGAAGAGTGCTTTCCGTACTAGATACGGGCACTACGAGTTTCTGGTAATGCCGTTTGGGCTTACCAATGCCCCGGCAGTCTTTATGGACATGATGAACCGGGTATTCCGTCAATTTTTGGACCAGTTTGTGGTGGTATTCATTGACGACATCTTGGTTTACTCAGGAAACCACCAGGCCCACGAGGAGCACTTAAGAATAGTGCTAGATACCTTGAGGGAACATCAGCTTTACGCAAAATTCTCCAAGTGTGATTTTTTGTTGGAAAGTGTAGCTTTCTTGGGCCACGTGGTGAGTGGAGCTGGAGTTTCAGTCGATCCCAAGAAAATTGAAGCCGTTGTGGAATGGAAAAGACCAACAACGGTACGGGAGATACGGAGTTTCTTGGGATTAGCTGGTTATTACCGGAGATTCGTTGAGGGTTTCTCGGTAATAGCAAAGACCAAGTTAACCAAGTTGACCGTGAAGGGTACCAAATTCGCTTGGACCGACTCACGTGAAAAGAGTTACCGTGAGCTAAAACAGAGGTTGATATCAAGACGGTGTTGGCGCTACCACAAAGCAAATCCGTGGGTATCAGCCTACGACGCCGCAAGATCGGCCTTGGATGTGTGTTGATGCAAGACGGGCGTGATTGCTTATGCATCACGACAGTTAAAACCTTACGAGGAGAACTATCCTACACACGATCTTGAATTGGCAGCGATCGTGTTTGCCCTAAAGATCTGGCGACACTTCCTCTACGGTGTTCCTTGCGAGATTTACACCGATCATAAGAGCCTCAAGTATATATTCACACAAAAGGAATTGAATATGAGACAGCGGCGGTGGTTAGAGTTAATCAAGGACTATGACCTCAGTGTCCATTACCACCTCTGCAAGGCTTAACGTGGTGGCCCGATGCAATCGAAAGCAGAAGTCCGGATATGGAGTTGCCGCTATGTTAACAACTCGTAAGCCTCTCTTTGGAGGATATGAGAAGGCTCAACTTAGAAGTCGTCGTTCCTACTATGGATGTCACGTTGGCCAGCTTGCATATCCGACCCTCGTTGTTTGAGAGAATTAGGGTTGCTCAGAGACAAGATCCTGAACTGGAGGAGATTAAGGAGCACATGGGCCAGGAAGAACCAACTCGGTTCAGAGTCCATGAGGATGGCACCCTTAGATTTGATGAAAGAATTTGTATACCAAATGTCCCTGAAATAAAAACGGAAATTCTAGAGGAAGCCCACTATTCGGGCTACACCATTCACCCTGGAGGTACCAAGATGTACAGAGGGTTGAAGGACCACTTCTGGTGGAAAGGGATGAAGCGAGATGTTGCGGAGTTCGTGGCTAAATGCATTACCTGTCAGATGGTAAAGGCGGAACATCAGAAGCCGGCAGGGATGTTACAACCCTTACCCATTCCGGAATGGAAATTGGAGCACATTAACATGGACTTTGTAACGGGGTTGCCACGCACTCAAAGAGGCCATGAATCGATCTGGGTTATAGTTGATCGGCTAACAAAGTCGGCCCACTTTATACCGTTAAGGACAGGAGCATCCTTGGAAAAGTTGGCCCAGCTATATATTGATCAGATCGTCAGATTACATGGGGTACCGGTGACTATCACCTCTGATCGAGACACTCGATTTGTCTCTAGATTCTGGGAGAGCCTGCACACCGCTTTGGGCACGGGACTGGCATTCAGCACAGCTTTCCACCCACAGACTGATGGACAATCTGAAAGGACCATCCAGGTGCTAGAAGACATGTTGAGGGCATGTGCAATAGATTTTACAGGGTCTTGGGATGAACGCCTAAGTCTGATAGAATTTGCCTATAACAACAGTTACCAGGCAAGCATTAAGATGGCACCGTATGAGGCACTCTATGGGAGGAAGTGCCGAACTCCCATTTGTTGGGGAGACGTGGGAGAGAGGAAACTGGTAGCTGAGGCGACAATTAAGCAACCTGATTTTGTAAGACAAACGGAGGAACATGTTAAGATGATCAGGGAGCGACTCCAGGCTGCCCAGAGTAGACAAAAGAGCTATGCCGACCGAAAAAGATCCAATCAAGAGTATCAAGTGGGGGATCTGGTATTCCTAAAGGTGTCTCCAATGAAAGGGGTCGTAAGGTTTGGACAACGTGGAAAACTTGCCCCACGATATATTGGACCTTTTGAGATATTGCAACGCATAGGAGTGGTGGCATATAGGTTGGCCTTACCCCAGGATGTAGCTCAGGTTCACGATGTCTTCCACATTTCAATGTTGAAGAAGTGCATTCGTGATCCCAACAGGGTCATTCCTCAGGTTCCGGTGGAAGTCCAAGAGGATATGTCCTACGAGGAACGCCCAGTAGCTATTTTGGACCGAGAGGACAAGCAGTTAAGGAATAGAACCATTCCTTTTATTAAGGTGAAGTGGAGTAACCACACCGAGCGGGAAGCTACCTGGGAACGTGAGGAGGATATGAGGCAGCGTTTCCCAGAGTTGTTTGTATGAAGTATAATTGTGTAGAAATTTCGAGGACGAAATTTTGTAAGGGGGGAGGATTGTAAAATCCACGAATTTTATTAGGGAAAAATATTTAAAATATTTCCTTAACGCGATTAGTGTAAATGTGGGATTAAATGAATTATTTAAATGGAAATTTAAATTATTATGGGGTCTGCAGGGACCTAATAGTAATTTTTGAAAGACATAAGGACCCTACAGAAGTTTTCCTCTCTCACAGATTTGGACCTAAGTATAAATATAAAAGAATCAGGGACCTCTCATAAATTTCGTGAGAGAAAACCCTGTCAGTGAGAATGAACGGCTGAGATTAAATGATCTCAGACTGTAGCAAATCGCGAGGCATTATAAGGGTTTACAGAGAGCCACGTGGCGAGCCCAGATGAAATCCATCTGGTCGTGGGACGGATACGAGGCAGAGGAGAGGGTTTTTATGGGAGTAAACCCATGGTGCGGGCGAGTGTGAACCATTCATCTTGTGGTTGACCATATCGCGAGACAAAGGATTGACATCTGACCATCGATCTCAAAGATATCTCGACGGTTAATCTGGAAGAACGCTGGATACGAGGGAACCAGATTAAATCATAGCCTTTGATCCTAATGGAATGATCACAGCCCTTTATCCTCGAAACCGGATCCCGAGGCAGAACTCACCCTTCTCCTTCAGCCGGTTGGAACGGACGCGCGAACACCGCCCCTCGCCGGCCGTTGTGCGCATGAAGTTCGGACGACGCGCGGCGCATTAAAGGTGGCGTTTTCGACGTTTGGGCTGGTCTCCCGAGCCCTATAAAAAGGGGCGTGACACCCACTGTCCCGACTCTCACCGCACTCGAGCTCGCTCGTTCTATTCTCCGTGAGGTGACGGACGGTGAAGGGAAGGAGCTCTGGAAGCTCTAGCCGAGGAATCCAGCGCAGTCGTGGACCAAGGACGCGGCTCACGGGGAAAGGAAGGGCAGCGCTGTGACAACGCGAGGAGGAGAAGGATCCACTGCCGGCCGAGTTTGTCGGAGTAAAAGCAGGGGGCGTTTTCCGGCGACTCCATCGTTTCCGACCTCAGCAACCTCAGGTGAGTGTTCTAAAAACCCCGTAGAATATTTCCGAGTCATTGCTACACGCATAAGATCGACGGTGAGAGCTCGCCGGTAAATCCTTTCTCGCGGCCGAGAGAGTTTTGGTGCTCGGTAGGAGGACGTGCTCCGGCAGCGCAGCGGAGGGCTCGGCCATGATCGTGAGGCCGTCGGCGACGAGGCCCGAGCCCGGGCAGGCGTGAATGGTGGCCGGAGAAGGAGCCGGGACGCCGGTGGCACTCGGTCGCGCGAAAAAGAAGAAGAAGAAGTGAAAAATAAAAAATAAAAATAAAAATATATATATATATATATAACATTAATCGTTTAATTATTTCAAACTTAGGGGTGTGACAATAATTAAACATCTATATACTTAGGGGTGTGACACTCATTTAATTAATTAAAATATTTTTCTTTCCTCTCTTCTAAATGAGAACATTAGTTGATTAACTTGGTATAGTTTTATTGATTTGTATAACATTAGTAGTGTGACAATTAAAGTATTTAATTGTTTACTATTGATAGAATAAATTTTTTTAAGCTTTGGTAGTGTGACAAAATCAAGTTGATTATTTAGTATAATCAAGTTAATTATAAAAGGAAATATTGGTGATAATGAATAATTGATCATTTGAAACCTTATAAAATGTCACATGAAATTGATTTAATTAACTAATGTAGTGGGAATGCTTAATTAGTTAATTAAGCTAATCTAGTTAATTAGATTAGTGTGGACATTGGAGTTAGTAAATGAACTCGGGTTGGACTAAACCACTTTGGGCTTGGGTCTAACCTAGCTATCAAGACGGATTAATCATCATGATTAAAGAAATAAGGTTGAGTTAGTTTACTTAGTCAAATTAAATTGGTTTAAGATGATTTGGGTCCAAATTGAGTTGGCTCAGTCGATTGGAGAAATACCAGTCATCTTGATCAATTTAAAAATGTGGGCTTGGCTTGTAAACTAAACAAAGAATTTAACTAAGAGAGTTAATCAAGATAAAGTAGGTCAACCTATTGAGCCAAGTTGACTAATGAGGTTAATTAGATTAATTAACCTAAGGTACCTAAGTTAAACCATGGACTAATTTGAGTAGGAATTGGGTCCAATGGCTTAAAGGCCCAAGGAGCTGGGCTCAAATAATTAAAACTTTGTTCTTAAGATAATAAGAATAAGAAATAGGGGAACTGGGAGGGAACTAAACCCTAAACAGGGAAGGACCTTAAACCCTAGGGTCATAAATTACCCTAATGACTAAAATACCCCTTTCTCAATTAAAAAGGGCCAAGTCAAGCTAGATTTCTTATTGGGCTTAGTAATAGGCCCAATTCAACTTGAATGACTAGGGATGACTAAATAAGGTCCGGACTCGACAAGTAGACTAGCGTTGACTAGGTTAGACCAAAGTAAATCTACAAGTCGACTAAGGGACACTGAAACGGGGATAAGGGCCGCTAACCCGAGAGATGGTCCAAAGGACCCGTTAGTGGGCCTAAGCCCAATAAGAATGTAAGGCATGCATGAACACCTAAGGACATAGAAATATTATGGGAATACTGTTTCTAATAGGACCTCTGCATGCCAGATACTCTCGGGAAGTTGTTGGCACTCTAAAGGAAGCTAGAAGGATATCTAGTACCAACCAGAGGTAAGTTCACTTGCCTAGTTTCCACCCGGTAACGGGATTTCTTGAACTTGCTATGTAATCCTGATACATGCACTGTTGTTGCCATACATGCTATTCTTAATTGTTCTTGAATCCTGTTAAGCGTGTATGTTTGTTTACGGGACGTTGGTGTCCCTATTTGCTATGTTCTACTGCCCGGACTCAGTGGAGCTAGGGAAGCTCCAATTTTGGGAACGTTCAGGGATAGGGACCCCTGACTTTCACGGCGACCCTCTGGGAGAAACAAATCTCTGGAGGTCTCACCCGCCAAATGGGCATGGTACACCCAATCGTGTTAACACGTAAGAAGAGGTAGTTCTACCGATCTTTTGATGGAGAGTCAAACGCACCATCTAGGTCGTAATTATATCCAAAATTTGGACATACTGGCCGGGAGTAAACTCCGAGTTCTCTTAGAACTCACTACAGAGCCCGAGGGCTTTTGTAGCAGGAGTCATACCTTTGACTTGTTTGTGGTAGACTCCTAGGACTTTATTATTGATTTTATGATCCTGTTGATTGTCATTTTTATTTTGATGACACTGTGACCTGCAGGGGTACTTACTGAGCTTTCCCTTCGAAAGCTCACGTGTTTTCTCTTTTCCTCCTTTTACAGATTCCGAGGTTTAGAGGGGGAAGAAGCTTGAAGAGAGGGACTCCGGGAGATCAAGGTTTATAGGAGTCTCAGTTATCTTTATTTTTATAAACTTTGTTATTTGTAGGACCCGTATAGGGACCAGACTTCTATAGGGCCTATGGACCCTAATGACTCTATGAACTAGAGTTTGTGTTTGTTTATGGATTGTTATCTGCTTATCACATTATTAGGCCTTGTATTAGAGTTGAGTTTATCTCTTCTTTAATACCTACGGCCTCAGACGTGCTTTCGAGGTCCCGGATCCGGGTCATGCTATAAATTATTATTATTATTATTATTATTATTATTATTATTATTATATATATATATATATATATATATATTTCTCTCTTTCTTTTGATTTTAAAACTTTAATCATATCAATATAATATAACGTAATATATATATATATATATAATATCCATCAAATCAAGTCCTCCTTTCGTTCATGTTTGCACATAAATCCCTACTTTTTGACACTTTTACATGCAAGTCCTTATTTGAGAGAGGGGCATATTTCATTCAAGTCCTCAAACTTTATAGAATTACGGATAGGTCCCCAACATTCATAGAAATTACCAACCACCCTCACTGTTTAATTCACTAGAGAGGGGCCAAAGGTGTCACAGCTGAGAGGCAAAGGACTTCCGCACACGAGATAAGAACGTAGGTTCGAATCTCCTCTGTGAAGGAGTGAGTGCGCATGGTGTGGGTTAGAGCTGGATTTCGGCCGCGTGCCCGAAAGCGACGGCCAAAGATTTATCCTCGGCCGCGTACCGCACGGCCCGAATGAACGAAGCAGGCCGTGCCAGGCACGGATTTGGTTCCGTGCCCGTGTAGGGCCAAAGCCCCACGGCGTGCGGGCCGTGCTGTCACGGCCCATTACGGACCGGCCCGAAATCTGACACGTGGCAGCGCCATATTTTGCCACGTGGCGGATTTTAAATTTTTTTTATTTTTTTTTAAAAAAGTGGGCAACTCTTATGGAGCTGTTGACATGTTTTAAATTTATTAATTTAAAACTTAAAATTAATTAGGTGTTAGACAGTCACTTTATGTTGATTTTTCTTCGATTATTAATCTTTCGGTTCCACACCCTCCACGAACAAGTTTTAATTTTCTCTTAAATTGTTCTTTTTTCTTTGGCATTTTGCTCCTTGTTTCAGATTTATTTATAATTTACCTTGAATTTTAAATGTAGCCTCTAATCTAGAGAGGTAATATGTTTCAGATAAAATGTAAAACTCCAAATGAAATATAAGATACACACTTGCTTAAAACTGATCTGCCTGATCAATTGAACGTATTCTTCTATAGATTCCATCTTATATATGTAGCCTCTAATCTTGAATAGGTAATATGTTCAAGTAAAGCATGCTGATTTACTTGTCCTTCTGTTATCTGATATGCAAGGATGGGGAACTGATGAGAAAATGAACCTCCTTTCCATCTTTTTTTCATGCTCACAGAAAAAAATATATTTTTATCCAAACATAAAAATTATAAATATTCTTGTCCACATCTGAAAACACTCATGTAATCATACAATAAGGATTGAAGGAGTACCGAGTTTGTGGTGCTCATGATGAGTGCTTACAATTTGTGAGAGGTTTCATTAGATATGAAAAAAAACCAATTTAATCTGTAAATATAAACATATATATATATATATATATATATATATATATATATATATATATATATATATATATATAAAGTTTAAAAGATTTATATATAGTAGTATTAATCTTGGGAAGTAGATAAGCTTGTGATTTGTTTCTCATGATCATGTACAAACAAAACATTAGTAAAAGAAGTATTAAATAACATAAAGTTGAAGCTTTGATCAAGTAAAAAGATTTTCACTGCTTTCTTTTTTTTTCAGTAGTGTTTGATTAATTTAGATTTATTTTATAGTTTTTTAAAGATTTTTTTAGATTTTTTTAGATTTTTTTATATTTTTTAAGATTTTTTAAAATTTAAATAATATTTTAATAAATGGGCCGTGCTTGACCCGTGCCGACGGCCAAGACGGGCCCGGATGGGCCGTGCTTCGCGTCGCCAATCAGAAAAATTTTTCGCGTGCGTGCACACGGCACGAAAATGGCGCCGGCACGGCCGGGCCCGTGTCGGCCCAAAATCCAGCTCTACTGTGGGTCACCCAGTGGGTGTGGCACATGCACACACAGCTAAGCTTTGTGTGGGATTGGTAGTCACGGGCGGTAAAGAAGGGGTGGTCTGACCCCTTCGGGTGGTCTGCACACAGTGTATCCCGCGGGCGGTCAAGTCGTGCCCTGGAGTGAAACCCGTGATAGTCCAATCCGTGCGTACGTCCTATCTTGAACATAATGGCGTTTATCCCCTTGTTTCAAAAAAAAAAAAATTCACTAGAGAGGGGGAAAATTTCCTTCCAGTCCCCAGACTTTTTCCTAAATTACTCATTAGTCCTCAAAAGCCTTAATTAACCCTAATTATGGTTTAAGTCCATACAATTCCCACTTTTCCAATTAAACCAAGCTTGGGAAATCTCTTTAATTAACAAGTTAATTAAAGAATAATTAGATTTTTTTTTTAATCCCAAAAACTACAAAAACCCTGGTCTTTACAATATGAGTATGTCTAGTGAGCACACACAACATTAGACAGTAATACTAATATACTCTTATCCGGATAAAGCATAGGCTCACAGGCATGTAACAGTATATACTATTTTACAAGGAACAAGCATACAGATATAACATGAGCAGTCCAAAAAAAGAAGAAATTAACTATGTGTATGTAACAAGAAATAAACAGGAGCAACAAGAAGGTATGCTGTCAAGAAACAGTAACCAACAAAGCTAATAAACACTCAAAAAATGAGGCTAAATTAAGATTACTCATCAAAGAATAAAGGTTCCAGGCCGAAGTACTTACTTCTATTAAAGGTCTACTCAATAGATTGAAGTCCTTCCGGAAGTGGGTCAGCGCTCTACGTCAATGTCTAGAAAATATAACAATGGTGCCTTAGTATCTGTTTAAATATCAAATAGCTCATTATCTTATTACTATACTTAATTGGGCCGAGGGCCCATTATCTTATTACTATAGCCTAGCGGTTAAGGTTCTCCATTGTGACTTTGGACGCTTGTGTTCGAATCACAGTATTTACAATTTCTCTTTTTATAACTAGGTTTCAAAACTTGATTAGGTCCAACTTGAGTTCATTTTTAAATGACTAAATTCTACAATTCAACCAAACAACTTACCATAGCCTAGTGGTTAAGATCCCCTAACTGTTGTTGTGGGATCTTGGGTTCAAATCTTGTAACCAACACTATCACTACTTTATTTTTGTCCTAGCCCACTGTCATTGCCCAACCTAACCTATGACTTGATCAATCAATTGATTTAAAAGCAATCCAGGCTCAACCCATCAAGTTAATTAGACCTACTCTTGTTCGAACCCAACTGTTTTTTTTTTAATGAGTCTATCTGTACGGGCACAACCCTTTAATCAACATAACTTAGCTTATTTAACTTGGTTCAGTCGAATGAACTAACCTTAAAACCCAAGCCAAACTCAATCGGTATAAAAAGACTCAACCACTTAACCGGTTAGACTAAACAAACAAACCCAACTCATTGAACTCATACACTACTTGGCTTACTTGACTAACCCGTTTAAACATTAAGCCAAACTCGCATAACCCGTTAACCCATTAACACTGGACTCATCTTCAACTTCTTTTCAGGACTTCAGAACCGCAACCACCCCTACGAGCACGACCTCATCAGCGCATAGGCGGCGCTCCGGTTTTGTGCAACAATTGCCGACGGAGTACGAGTGGTTGACCCGCTCCCCGTCCGTCCCGAGGTTCCACCATGGAGTGTGGTCGAGTCTCTCTCTCTCTCCACATTATCATAGCACCTGCTCTTAGTTGGGTTCCGCCCCCTGCGTCCAATCTTTTGGCTGAAGACAGCGGAGGTCCCCGGAATCATTCTCTCAGCGTTAAACTCCTACTTTTCTATACATGCATGGCTATCTTTAAGAATCTAGGAGAAAAGAGACTTACCGAACGGTTGTGGCGCAGTGTTCCTTCTGATCACGAAGAGTGCTCCTCCTTGGCTCCATGGCGACAACGGAGACGTTGATTGGTGATCCTCACTTGGTCGCACTACTATCCTCGATACCCAGGCCGGAGGAAGAAGACGAATGAGAGAGAAGGGCGGCGCTGAACTCAGATGGTCTCTAGGGTTTACTGAAGGCTCTATATTTATAGGCGTTCTCGGAGGAGATTTGCCCAATTTGGATAAGGTTTATCCTCTCGTTTTTAAACTTCTCCTGCGGTGGCTGGCGAAGGGGATAAGCTCCAGGTGGTGGCGACGCGGTGGAGAAGAAAAACCCGTGCCTCATGATCGTTTCTCATGGGTGGATTGCCAAGATTAGACGCTTGCGATCAATGGTGGTCCGTGCATTACAATGTCTCGTAGCTGATTCTCTGATGCGATGAACGGATACAATGCTAAAACGATGAACGGCTCGATCTATCCTACTTGCCTCGAACTTACTCGTTTGTTAAGATCAACAGTTGCAATCGCTCTGAATGATGGAACAGATAAGAGGCTGAGATTAGTTTGTGTGCACCGAAACTTAAATGAAACCTCAAGATGAACGATACAGATCAATTCATCTCGCTTGAGTTGGTTGACTATATCTGTGTGCATGATTTATCACGTAATTTTGCAAATCAGTCCCCACCCCCCCTCCTCTCCCCTCTTTTTAATTAGTTTACATACAGGTCCCTTGTCCAGAGAGGAATAAAATTATGTTTCAGTACTTAGTTTTTCTGGAAATTACAATAAGGTCCTTAATGACTCCAATTAGTCCTAATTAATGCATTGTCTAATTAAATCCTTCTCTCCACAAAATCAGATAAATTCCAAACATAGAGACTTCTCTAATTAAATAAATAATTAAAGAAAAATAACTAGAAGACTTTATTTCAAATAATATTCAATTACATCCTATCCTTAAGGACTTTTATTAACCTACTAACCAAAGAAACAAACTAAGAGTTATAAGAAGGCATTTATTCTCCAAAAAATTATATAAAATAAACCATAAAATCTTGGGTTTTAAGATCCCCCCCCCCCCCCCCCTAAAAGAATTTTATCCCCAAAATTCACTCCTGGTCCCCAATAGCTAAACTGGAATTTCCACCGGTCTTAGGTGATACCTGCATCTCCTCTATAGTAAGATGATAGACCAGTCCATGAGTCCAAAGTCTCTGATTGGAGGAAGACGGCTAACTTTCCCAGGTTGTCTTTCTTTTCTTGTCACCCCCTTGTTGTCCTTGTGCTGGTGCACTTGACTGTCGTGAGGCTCTTGTGGACCCTCTGGTCGAGTTGGTGCACCCTGTATCCCTTGACTGGCTCCAGGCTCAGTCTGAACTTGAGGGCACTGAGCTATTCGATGTTCTAGGTTACTGCATCCAAAACAGGCTCCAGTAACACATTGACATTCTTCCTATTTGTGCGGTCCCCCGCACTTAAAGCATCTCAGCGGTCGAGACACACTATTGGAAGATCCTCCACCTCCTGATGCAGCTGATGATCCAGAAGACTTGCTATACAACTGGTACTTGCGCCCAGACTTTGACTTCTCAGAGCTTTTCCCAAATGACTATCCTTGACTGTTTCCATGCCCTTTATCCTTCTTGTCCTTGTAAGGAGGTCCCTGAGAGTCACCGTGGCTAGAAGCGTCACTATACTTGGCCCTAGCTACTACCTCCGAATAGCTGGTGTAAATGAACCCAGCTACAATCTTCGTCCATGATGGCCACAGTTCGGCCTCAAATTTATGCACTCGACTCTTATCTATGGGTACTAAATCGGGAACGAAGCGTGCCAGCTTGTCAAACTCAGCTTCATACTGCTCTACGGTCATCCCTCCTTGAGTGAGATGGATGAACTATTATTCCATTAGAAGAAGTCTTCCCGGAGAAAAATATTTCGCAAAGAAGGCCTTCTTGAACTCATCCCAAGTCTCAAAGGGCACATCCTTCCTAGTTCGTACCTCCCCAATGTACCAATCCTCTGCGCTACCCTGCACTAGGTAGGCAGTCGTCCTTACTCTATCCTGATCCTCAGCCTGATACATCTCGAAGGTCCTCTCTAGTTCTCGGATCCACAACTCGGCCGCTTAAGGGTTGGCAGCTCCATCAAATGGGCGGGGAGAAAGCCTTTTGATCTCCCTTATCAGGCATCTAGTAGGGGCTGGCGAGGCAGGCAGAGGCGGTGGTGGAAGTGCCTGCTGCTGGTGTCTTTATTCTTGTATGTATCCCATCATCTCTCTCATTAGCTCGATCATAGTATTGGAGGATGCCTCCCTCCTCATGTACGGGTCCTACTGCCTCACGGCCCCTGAAGACTGTGACCGAAAGGCCTACCGCCGACCTCCATTTCCCCTGGGGGTGGTGGGGGTACCTCCTCCATCGAAGGCTGTGGAACCTCATTATGGCGAGGTCTTCCACGTCCCACGTACCATGATAGCTGCGAAGTATCCGCAAATCTATTTCTTTTTGAAGGCTATAATCCATACACGTATCTCAATGAAAATTCAAAATAATAATAGATTCAAAACAAATGTCAAGTGCCTAAACACATCGACTTTGGGTGTCAATCGACCCCAACTAACTAACATAACTCCTAACCCTATCCCAAAATTGGAACGACAATAACTGCATTATGGTAGTGGACCCTGCTTCTTGAATCTTGTATTCTTGCGCCGGCTTGGGCAATTGTTCTTGTGATGGTTCGTGCTACCACAATGACGGCATGTAGGAGGGGGACGCTCGCAATCTGCTATCCGGTATCCGATGCCCCTACAACGTCTGCACCACTCTACTATGCAAATAGTCAGGGTCAAATCATGACAGAATCCTCCACAGTAGTCGTATCTGACCCTCTTTCCCCCTTTAGGCAGTGGTCCTCTTGCCAAGGAAATGTAGAAAGGATGAGATTATCTGTGGTATTCCAAACTTGGAAGCACCGGTTGTGGCCTCCTTTCGTCATCCAAATTTGCATCCAGAAATTCCTCATTCTGGGCTATCTATTAATTGTATTGTCACACTCTCCGGGTCGTTCCTAATTCACGATCAGACAAAAAACGCATGAGATCATAACCCGATGGTATGGGGTCTCCCTCAATTACTTCAATCTCCTCCAATCTCCCCACGTCAGACATAATCAGCTCTGCCAAGCAACAACACACTAGTTAGTCATTCGAAGTCCTGATCTACCCGACCCACACTCAGTCTACCCTTTTTG
Organism: Dioscorea zingiberensis; assembly: GCA_026586065.1. Taxonomy (NCBI): domain Eukaryota; kingdom Viridiplantae; phylum Streptophyta; class Magnoliopsida; order Dioscoreales; family Dioscoreaceae; genus Dioscorea; species Dioscorea zingiberensis. The sequence continues at coordinate 13,717,686 of CM048823.1, read as the reverse complement.
ACTAAGTCATTATAGCAACTAGGGTGTCATCTATCAGAATGCTACTTTAATTTTAGTATTTCTAATATCTATCTGCATGTTAATCTTTGATATCACTTTAATCTGTCACGCCCCGATCTGATCTTCAGGCCTCAGATACATATACAGACCGGCCATACCCATGCAGAGGTACACCTCACTCGGATAAAAGGCCTAGGTGAATCATAAAGCATGCAATAAAATAACTCAAAATGTGATAATTAATCATAGTTTTAGAGCGGAATTAAAAATACAAATTTGTTGAACACCCTACAAAGGTCATACAAGGGTCCTACAATAATGTCTCACACACAAAAAGTAATATGAGGTCCTCGAACCTTGGCAAGCTATCCTAGTCCCTCGCGCAACTCCTGAATCTGGATCGGCTATGCCTCAAAACCTGAAAGAAGGAAGGAAGCAAGTGGAATGAGCTTTCGAAAGGAAAGCTCAGTAAGCACCCCCGCAGGGAACACAATGAAATCAGTAATGTCAATAAAGACAATCCGAAAACAATAGTCCAAACAAACACATAAACATATAATGAATAAGGCCAAGCCAAACACAAAGGGATTACTACTAAATAAGAAGCACAAAAACAGAGCAAAGAGTTCATTCAATAAACAATAAGGTATTCAAAAACTCTCGAGTCTTCTCCCCGGTAGTCATCGACCTTAGCCAATCTTCAATCTTAGTCAGTAACAGACCCTCGAGTCTGTTAGCACTTCTTTATGTATGTACACGGCCAACGTATCATCCCACTGACGGGTGGATAGCCAGAGTATCCTCCCTCCGACAGGAATATAGGACGATCAGATTGTCCTCCCCTGAACGCCAACACCAAATCTACACCAAGTGAGAGACTCCACAAGAACAAACGTAAGGCTAACAGACACACCCGGCCAGCACACTAGATAACATGTATCCATGGTCAAGTGTTGGTCAACAGTTGAGTATGTCAAGCGAGCACACACAAAATTAGACAATAATACTAATATACTCTTATCCGTATGGAGCACAGGCTACCGTATTTCCAAGACCACGTGCCGATCAACGGACAAGCATGTAATAGTATATACTATCTCACAAGGAACAAACATACACATATAACAGGAATAGTCAAAACAAAGCAGAAATTAACTATGTGTATGTAACAAGAAATAATCGGGATGTTGTCAAGAAACAGTAACCAACAAAGCTAATAAATACTCAAACAATGAGGCAAAATCTAGATTAATCATCAAAAAATAAAAGTTTTAGGCCGAAGTACTTACTTCTATCAAAGGTCTACATAATCGATTGACGTCCCTTCGAACGTAGCTTAGCACTCTACGTCAATATCTAGTAAATAAAACAATGGTACCTTAGTATCTGTTTAAGTATCAAATAGCTCATTATCTTATTACTATACTTAATTGGACCGAGGGCCCATTACCCCTTTAAGTTAATAAACACCACCCTTCAATCAACTACGTTACTGTAGCTTAGCGGTTAAGGTTCTCCATTGTGACTTTGGACGCTTGTGTTCGAATCACAGCATTTACAATTTCTCTTTTTATAACCAGGTTCCAAAACCTGATTAGGTCCAACTTGAGTTCATTTTTAAATGACTAAATTCCACAATTCAACCAAATGACTTACCATAGCTAAGTTCTGTTAATTAAAAGTTTGGGCCCGTACAAATAGAATCGTTCAAAAAAAAAAACTAGTTGGGTTCGAACAAGAGTAAGTCTAATTAACTTAATGGAATGAGCTTGGATTGCTTTTAAATCAATTGATTGATCAAGTCATAGGTTGGGGTGGGCCATGATAATGGGCTAGTACAAAAATAAAGAAGTAATAGTGTTGGTGATGAGATTTGAACCCAAGACCCCACAACCACAATAACTTGGTTTAGTCGAATCAACTCGCCTTAAAACCCAAGCCAAAGTCAACAAATTTAGACAGACTCAACCACTTAACCGGTTAGACTAAACAAACAAATCCAACTCATTGAACTCATCCACTACTTGGCTTACTTGACTAACCCGTTTAAACTTAAAACCCGAAACTTGCTTAACCTGTTAACCTATTAATACTGGACTCTTCTTCAACCTCTCTTCAGGACTTCAAACTAAGGACCTCACCAGCGCAGAGGCGGTGCTCCAGTTTTGTGCGACAATCGTCGGCAAAGTACGAGTGGTTGACCCGCACCCTGTTTGTCTTGAAGTTCCACCGTGGAGGGTCGTTGAGTCTCTCTCTCTCTCTCCACGTCGCCGGAGCACCTGCTCTCAGTTGGGTTCCAGACCTCTTGCGTCCAATCTCTCGACCGAAGACAGCGGAGGTCCCCGTAATCTCTCTCTCGGCGTTAAACTCCTAGATTTATATGCATGCATATCTATTTTGAAGAATCCAGGAGATGATAGATTTATCGGACTGCGGTGGCGCGCGACGCTCATTTTGATCTCACAGTGCCCGACATGAAGAGTGCTTCCCCTTGGCTCCCTAGAGACGTCAGAGATGTTAATTGGTGATCCTCACTTGGTCACACTGCTATCCTCGATACCTAGGCTGGAGGAAGAAGACGAAGGAGAGAGAAGGGCAACGTTGAACTCAGATAGTCTCTAGGGTTCACCGAAGGGTCTATATTTATAGGAGTTCACGGAGGAGATTTGGAGGAGATTCGCCCTATTCGGATAAGGTTTATCCTCTCATTTTTAAATTTTTCCTACGGTGGCTGGCGAAGTGGATAAGCTCCAGGCAGTAGCGACGTGGTGGAGAAGAAAAACCCGTGCCTCGTGATTGTTTCTCTTGGTTACATGGCCAAGATTAGACGCCTATGATCAATGGTGGTCTGTGCGTTACAATATCTCGTAACTGGTTCTCTGATGCGATGAACAAATACGATGCTAAAATGATGAACGGCCCGATCTATCCTACTTGCCTCGAACTTACTCGTTTGTTAAGATCAAAAGTTGCGATCGCTCTGAACTATGGAACAGATGAGAGGCTGAGATTAATTTTTGTGAACCGAACTTAAACGAAAACTCACGATGAACGGTGCAGATCAATTCATCTTGCTTGAGTTGTCGAGCGGCTTGGATCTATCTCTCTGTCTCGAACTTGAATGACATCCATGGATGGATGGCCTTCGTTGGCCCGTACGGTAGGATTATACTCACGATTGTCTTAGTAATCAAAGCAGATGGTCAGATCTGTGCCTCACGATTAGCAGCTCCCGAGATCTTTTAATCTCAACCACATGCTACTTTAACTATATCTTTGTGCATTATTTATCACGTAATTTTGCAAATAAGTCCCCCCCTCTTTTGTTAGTTTACATGCAGGTCCCTCATCTAGAGAGGAATAAAATTATGTTTCAGTCCTTAGTTTTTTCAGAAATTACAATTAGGTTCTTAATGGCTCCAATTAGTCCTAATTAAGGCATTGTCCAATTAAATCCTTCGCTCCACAAAATCAGATAAATTCCAAACATAAAGACTTCCCAAATTAAATAATTAATTAAAGAAAATAACTAGAAGACTTTTATTCAAATAATATTCAATTACTTCTTATCCTTAAGGACTTTTATTGACCTACTAACCAAAGAAACAAACTAATCAAAGACTAATAAGAAGGTATTTATTCTCCAAAAACTAAATAAAATAAACAATAAAATCTTGGGTTTTACAATCTCCCCCCTCCCTCCTCCCCTTAAAAGAATTTCGTCCCTGAAATTCACTCTTGGTTCCCAATAGCTAAACTAGAATTTCCACTGGTCTCAGGGGATGCCTGTACCTCCTCTGTAGTAAGATGATAGACCCGTCCATAAGTCCACAGTCTCTGATTGGAGGAAGACGTTTGACTTGCCTTGGTTGCCTTTCCTTTCTTATCACCCCCTTGCTGTCATTGTGCTCGTGCATCTGACTGTTATGATTCTCTTATACACCCCTGCGGTCGAGTTGGTATACCTTGTATCCATTGACTGGCTCCAGGCTCGGTCTAAACTTGAGGGCACATCGCTATGCGATGTTCTAGGCTACCGCATCCAAAGCAGGCTTCAGTAACACACCGACATTCTGCCTGTTTGTGCGATCCCCCGCACATAAAGCATCCCAACGGTCGAGACACACAATTGAAAGATCCCACCTCCTGACGCCGCTGATGATCCAGAAGACTTACTATACGGCTGGTACTTGCACTCAGAATTTGACATCCTAGAGCTCTTCCCAGACAACTGTCCTTGACTATTTCCCTGCCTTTTATCTTTCTTGTCCTTCTAAGGAGGCCCCCGAGAGCGCAGGGTGCTCGATAACTACCCACAAGTGTACAAGGTTGATCAAGTAATAAAGTACCAAAAGGTTGGGTTATAGAATCCACAGGGACTAGAAACTATTACTGATTATGTAAAAACCAGGGATTTTATGGAAATAAAAATGTGTTTAAATTCCTTTTAAACTGGATTATTAGAGAAAGTTTTCCTGAGGAATTAAATAATAGGAGGAAATGAAAATTTAAGAACGGAAACCCTAACTAGGGTTAAGGGAGGCTCGGAGGACCTTTTGGTAATTTTGGAAATACCAAGGACTAAAAGAGAATTGTCCTCTCTCTCAGAGAAGGGACTGAATTGTAACCTGAAAAGGTTGTAGGGATCTCTGGGTACTTTTCCGGAGTAAGAATCTATTACAAAGGATTCAACGGCTAGGATTAAAAGATCTGAGATGAGGGATGATCGTGAGGCGTTATTACGGCCTCAATGGAGCCACGTGGCAAGCGCGGGCATAATCCATCTGATCATAAACCAGATACGAGGCAAGGAAGAAAGGGATGGGTGGGAGTGATCCCACGGTGAGGGCATGTAGAGAATCACTCATCTAGGGATGAGTTACGATCTCGAGGCCTAAGCCCATGATCCGGCCGTTGGTATTGATGGAATCGTGGCCGTTGATCAAACTAATGCCAGATCTGAGGCATTAGGGGCGGCATCCAACCGTTGGCTGTGATCAAGCGATCACAGCCTTCCATCAACTGAGCGCGGATCTCGAGGCGGCGCCATCTCTCTCCCCAGCCACCAACGGCAGCGCGAGCCCCACCCTCTTCCAAGCGTTACGCGCATGGAAACCGGGCGTTGGCCCGTGGCGGTTCAACGGCCGCCTGCTCACCCGCCGCTGGAGCCTATAAAGGGGCCCCCGGCCCCACCGCCTCAAGCACACCAACGAATCCTGTGAAAAGAAGTTCCGGCGAGCTTGGTCGGAGAAGGGGATTTCGGCCATGGGAGATTTCCTGTTGCCACCAACATCGTCAGGAGAACCGGAACTAAGGTAGGAACCTTTTCCCTGTTTTAATTCAATGATTGATGCCTTTGAGCTATAGATTAGAGCTAGCCGGAGAGGGTGAGTGTAGACGTAAGTGGAATGGCGCTGGGAGGGGGTCAATAGTGGTACTGAAGTGCGCAAAGGAACCGTGAGGCCGAGAGGAAGCTCAGGGTATCCTTTGTAGGCGAAAGGAGCTCTCGGGTGATGAATTGCCATCTCCGACGATCTCCTCCGATGAAGCTCGGACAGAGGAAGAAGGAGGTGCGTACAGGGAGGCCAAAGGCCTGGAAACATGTCCCGGACGGAGGGGAAGCTTGGCGCAGGAGAGCTCGGCCAATGCACCCCTCCGGCGACGTCGACGGGACTCCGACCGGTCACGGTTGCGATAAAAGGAAGAAGAAGATAGCAAATAAAAAAAAATTTAAAAGATAATGTTTTATTAAAACAGTAACCTAGGGATGATTAATTAAAAGTAACTTTAGTAGTGTGACAAATTATTAGATTGGTTAATGATTTTAAACCATAGTGTGACATATTGATTAATGGCATTATCAACTTAGGTAGTTTGGATTTAATTGATTAATTAGGTGGTGACATTAATAATATAACAAACTATGGTTGGAAACGGAATAATCTTTATCACATTATGGTGTGACAAATACTAACCAAATAATACCTATGTTGGGGATTATAATAGTGTGACAAATATTTCGTTGATAAGTTATAGATATAGTTGAGAAGAAAATATATTTAATTACTTTGTTAATCATAATTAGTAGTTAAATGGGTAATTAACTAGCTAATTATTTGATGAGACCAATTAAAAGGTAGGGTTTAGTTTGTTGTAATGTGATACTTGTGTGCCCTATATAAGATGGGTCAATTAGTTAGTCGATGATTTAAATAAATTAAAAAAAAAAAAGAGATTTAAACTGGTCGTTGTAACGAGTTAATTGTTATATTGTCTCTAGATATTAAAAAGGATAACCCATTTTCTTTTGATAAATAAGGTTGATTAAAGCCGATGGATAAATTTAGTTGGAGATAAAATGAAAATCGGATATAATAATTAATTAAAGGGTTTAATTAATTATTTCGATAATGAAAGGGCACGAGTAAGCCAAGTCAATTGAAGGGCTTAGAGATGGGCCTAATTCGACTAGGAAGACTAGTGGCGAACAATTAGGGTTTTAAACTCGACAAATAAAGTAGAGTTGACTGGGTTGACCAAGTTGGGTCTAGAGTCAACTAAAGGACATGGAAACAGAGGATAAGGACCAATAACCCCAGTGATGATCTTTAGGACTCGGTAGTGGGCCTAGGCCCAACAGAAACGATATGCAAGCATGTGTATTTAGAGACATAGAAAATTATTGGAATCTTGATTCTAATAGGACCTCTATATGCCAGATACTCTCGGGGAGTTGTAGGCACTCAAGAGGAAGCTAGAAGGATATCTTGCTTCAACAAATAAGAGGTAAGTACGCTTGCCTCGTTCCTACCCGGTTTCGGGTTTTCTTTGGACTTGCTTATGCCTTGATTGATTATGCTCATTGATATCATACATGCGTCCTTGACTATTTTAAATTCCTTTTGAGCATGTATGCTGTTTTCGGGATGTTGGTATCCCTATTTGCTGCGGTCTACTGCCCGGGCTCAGTGGAGCATGGGGGCTCCGATAGGGAAATGTTCAGGGACAGGACCCCCTGGCATTTCAGCCTGCCATGACAGAGAGGCGATTCTCTGGTGGTCTTACCCGTCAGTGGGAATGGTACGCTGACCGTGTTAACACGTATGAGAGGTAGTTCTACCAATTTGCTACCGGAGGGTCGAACGACCAGAAGGTTGTGCTTACAGCAAGTAGTTAGACTTACTAGCCGGGAGTGATCCTTGAGTTTTCTTTGAAACTTATCACAGAGCTCGAGGGCTTCTGTTGTCAAGGGTCATACCTTAGGAATGTTTATGGTAGACTCCTATGATTGTATTTTTCTTGGGATTGTGACCTCATTATTTCGACATATTGTTTACTTATGTCTTTGTAACCCCGTAGGGGTACTTACTGGGCTTTCCATTCGAAAGCTCATGCATTTTGCTCTTTCTCTCTTCTACAGATTCCGAAGTTTAGGGGCCGGAGCTGAGGAGAGGTCGATAGGAGGTCTGAGGCCTGGGAGTCTCCCTTATCTTTTATTTTGTGAGCTGTTACTTTGTGTAGGACCCGCATAGGGACCAGAGTATTTATAGGGTCTATGGACCCTTATGACTCTATGTTCCTTGAACTTGAGTTTGTTTTATGTTATGGATTGTTATCTGCTTATCACATTTAGGCCTTGTATTTAAGTAGAGCTTGAATCTGCTTGAGTACGGCCGGTCTGTTGACGTGCTCGAGGTCCCGGGATCCTGGTCGGGGCGTGACAGATTATCTTTGTTACCAAGTTCAAACTATGAAAGTTATTATGTTTGTTGATTAATCTAAAGAAACTAACGCAAACAATTGCTGAGTTGTGAGCAATCAGAGATGAGTGTGGCAACTCAGATCCCACTCCCCCTAAGATTTCTTTATTATTAACTGAATTCTAAATATTCTTTCTATTGATTAATTCTTGGGAGCTCGCCAGTTGCACCATCTAGACACTGTATCTGATCTCTTGGTATACCGATAGAACTCGTTACTTATGCCTAGTTGTAATCTAACTAAAAGAGATATGGATCTATGCATAGAAGAGACATGCAAGTCAAAACCCTAAACACAGTTGTAATCTAACGAGGTAATTGATCATGACTCGTGCAAAGTATTATCACATAAATCAAGCATGGACTTCACAAGAGTTATCAAATAAATGAAAACCAATAAATAACAAAATTCAACTAATAAAGAAATCTAGGTTTCATGTGTCTGAGGCACCACCGAAGGGGTTTAGCCTCATGCTAATGGATACACTAACAGAGAAAATAGGAGAAGACATGAAAAACATAGGGCCTCCCTTACTCGATGTCTTCTTCGCCTTCGATATCTTCTGCTACTTTGACCAACGTCCGGATCTCTAGCTATTGTCCAAAGATCGTTGATTTGGGCCCCCACCTAAAGATAGATCTATTCTCCTCCTTTATAGGGTTTATATAGGCTAAAATATAAGGTATTATCATTCTCCCACATCTGGATAACTTCTAGTTTGAGTTGGAGTAGGTGCAGATTATCTTTAGATAAACTTGGGATAAATCGGACTAAATTTCCAGGTCTGCGCAATCTTCATCAAGTGATCAATCAGGGGACCAAATAAACTTCGATCGACCTGAACTTTTAACTAGATGTTCCAAACCCCTTTATATATAATCTGAATGGTGGAAATTAGATTTGGAGTCTGAGATCTCTTGGAATAAATTCCATAATATTGTAGCTCGTTCACAGGATGTAGTTGTGGGGTGCACGGGCCTGCCAAGCATTTGCACGCTTGTGCCAAATGTTTTTGACATGTTTTGAGTACATAGATGTCCACGGGCTTGTGCACGGTCGTTCCAAACTATGCCTAGGCAGTATACATATCTGTAGAGCCCTTTTTCAGTATGTTTCATTGTGGTTTGTCCCATTTCTCGCTTATTTTGCTCCTTGTACCTATTTTACATGCTCAATCACAAAACAAACCTAGAAAAGCACAAAAATAGAGTAATTGATGTGAAACAACGGGATAGGTGCATGCAAATATGATGGAAATATATGTATAATTATGCACTTATCACATCCAAAAACGTACAAGATAAACACGACCTAGGCACGTCATATTTCATCCTTTTTCAGCCTATATAATCCTCATGACAACAACATATTGATCAACGTTTGACGGATCAGTCTCGGGGTGATTTCCTTAGCGACTACTGGGGTTCATAAGAAAAATTGAAGGCAGAGGAGGAGTTATCAAGGGAAGATTTTTATGTTTGATTATATAGCATCTTCTTATATCTTAGTTATGATAGATCATACCATGAGAGGCTAAACCTTTATGATGCCTTGGATACCTGAACCCTAGGATGAACTTGTTGCTTATTTCTTATATTTATTCGGTTTTTTCTTATTAAATAATCCCTATGTCGCATCTTGATTGTTTGTGCTTGCAATTCCCTTATTGCTTATCTTGTGCATGAGCCCCAATCATCCGATAGAATTGGCATGTATATGTTCCTGCTGGATAGTTGTGGAGTTTTTATTACACTAGCCTAGACTTAAGGCAGTGCTTGGATGAGGATATTGATTACTTTACAATGGGTAATCATTCCCTCCTCCAATTGATACCCACGTTTGGATGAGTATTGTTGGGATTGATTACCCTGTGTAAAGGTATTTGAATACCCTCTCGATGGGTTTCCCAGTCCGCCCAAATCGGGGGAAATGACCATTCCCCCCAATTGAGATTACAAAAATGCCCCCTTGTATGATGAGTTTCCCTCCTGAGCCGTGCGTTTGATACCCCTCTCCTCCACGAACTCCCTTCCGGTCGCCTCCTTCTCTGCCGTTCGAAACTAGCGTCCGGTCGCCTGCACACCTGGCCTCCTCTGGTCAGCACCCTTGAAGCCATTCCCACTCTCAATCCGGGTGGTTCTCACTACTATCCCAAGCGAAACCCTAATTTCTGAGAAGGGGAATATCAAGTCATCCATCTTCAACTGGGTATGGTTTTGATTCCTTGGTTCTAAACATTTTTTGTTATGTTTTGGTTGATGGATTTCTTGATATATTTTTGTTGGATTTGATGGATTTCTTGATAGATTTGGTGATCTATTTCTCACCAATATACATTTTTTAATTGATTATGATCATGAATTGATTTAGATGCCAAACCATTGGAATGGTCATTTGAGGCCATTATATTAGGGCGCCCTCAAGAATTTGGATGGAATCTGGATCTTGATCTATAATTTAATGTGTGAAATTAATAGGAAATTGAGATGCTTGTTTGATTGGAAGCTTTTTCAGCAATGTTTGCGGATTGAATTAGATAAAATTTGATTGTTAGAGAGCTAGTGATGATTGTGATGGCAATACAGGGGATGTTTATCAGTAACTGTTTTTTTCTTTTGCTTGTTGGTTGCTTGCTTTAATTTGATTGTTGGTTGCTTACAAGAAATTTATTTTTTGGTGGATATTAATTATTTTTTCTTCTGATTTAATTGTTTAATTATTTAAAATATTTTAGCCCAAAATGTTATGATAAAATAGTCAAAATTTAGCATAAATGTATCAATAAAAATTTAAAATCAAAGCCTTGCAAGTTAGAACAAGTAAAGAGCATGAAGGATGAGAAAAAGGAGAACCTAACAGTCAAAAAAGCTACCATTCTGCAGTTAAACCATCTCCTTTCTCTTTAATGGTGGCAACTATGGCTAGAAAGTTTTCTGGGATGAACTTGTTCTAATGGCTCAGAATAGGAGTAGCAACATGCAAGCTAAGCTGGTGGGAAGGTCATAACCTTTGTATTTTATTTTGTCTCCATTTATGTGAATCAATCCATTTTCTCTATTTGATTTCATGGTTCTTTGTTCATAGAGTTCATGATAGTAACTACAAGCACTGGATGGACCTACAGAAATATTTTGTTGTTCTCTATATCCATTGTATGATTAGAGAGTAAAGGATGAATTCATGATTCATAAAAATATTGGTTCAAGCAAAGAATTTATAACCAATCAGATGATTAGCCTACTCAGTAATTATCGAACATTTAATTTATATCTTTTTAAGAAATTGGCTTGCTGATTCAAGAATTTTTTCTATGGATTCAATTTGGATGATGGTATATTTATTTATTTTGTTATTTGGATGTATTTGTTATCTGAATATAAAGAAAACTTTACAATTAGGAATTTCTAAATTCTGATTTTGAATTGGAAATTATTTAAAATAATTCTGATTTAGTAATTGCTTGCAAGGAAGGAAAAGAGAAAGCTTTGAAGGAGGAGTTGGGGAGGGTTGTGATTTTAGTTGCACTATTTCACTTGAAAGGAGGGATGTTGGTTGATTGCTTTAATTTATCAGTAACTGTTTTTTTCTTTTGCTTTTTTGTTATCTTCTTTGGGTTGTTCAATGAAAAAGGTTTGTTATTTAAATGAAGAGTTATTATGGTATACATGTTTGCAAGCAGATATTCTCCTCCTTTTGACATGAACAATTTTCTTCGTATCACTTTTCTTGTGAACATGTCAATTTGTGCAATTTTCTTGTTATCACTTTAATTGTTTTAATATTTTCCTTCTTTGAATTAACATGTCCAAGAAATATCTATAAGTATGGTTTTCACATGAACAATGCCATCTAGGATCTAATGTGTGAAATTGTTATTTTAGATATGGATGACATTGATGAACTCCGGCTGTATTTTGTGATATACATGACCTACTTTTACATACTAAACTTTGTGATCGCTGCATGTGCGGAAAAACAACGCAACAATAGAAATAGAATGATTCAACGTGATATTGAGTCAACGTCTACAAGGCGTAGCAAACAAGTTGATTGTTTGAATCGGGTGGTTTACGAAAGTGACATTAAATGCATTGATAGACTACGAATGGATCGTCGCTGTTTTCACAGTTTATGCCAATTGCTAACAACCTTTTGCGGGTTAAGAGGCACGAGAAATGTGATGGTTGAGGCGATGATCGTAATGTTTTTGAACATTGTAGCACATCATGTGAAAAATAGGGTAATTAAGTTTGACTTCGTGCGATCTGCTGAAACAGTTAGTCGTCATTTCCACGCAACCTTAAAGTCAATACTTCTCTGTCACGGTTTTCTACTAAAAAAACCTAAACCTGTTCCAGAGAACTCAAATGACCCTAGGTGGAAGTGGTTTAAGGTAAGATCTAAATTTTGTAGGTTTCCATTTTTTTTCCTAACCTAAGCTTGTGTTTGATAGGGAATATCCCACTTGGGATTAGGAATAACTTTTGAAAAGTTTTGAATTTTTTGGGGTGAAATTTTAAAGTAAAGGTATTAATGATAAGATAGCTATGTGGCTTCTATGCATTGGTGGGTGGGTTATTATTAAATTTTTAAACATAAATTAAAGTTTTTGGTGGGAAAAATTTTCATTGGGGAATATGTTGGGGATATCCCACTTGGGGATATCCTCCTATCAAACATAAGCTAAGTGTGCAAGTATTAATTTGTTATTTTTTCCTATTGTTACAGATATATTTGGTAAGATGCGTGTCATCGACCTAAATGGCCACCTGTCATACACAGGACTGTGTCCCTTTGGCCGCGCGGCAATATCACCAAATAACCTAGTATAATTCCGTTCGGCAAATAAAAATGAGGGTTCAATCCTACAAACAAGTCCGTCGGAATTATAGCAACCTTATTATCCACAAGGCGTGAGGGTCTCATAAGGTGCTTATAGCCACCTAGGGAAGAAAATATCTAACGCCTCTACAATAAGTAGATCTTATATACTTGCCTCTACAGTAGGCAGATATTTTTTACTTACCTACGTAGCACCTACATAGTAGGCAGATATTTTCTTACCGCCTTAGAAGATATTTACTCACTGCCTTACTTACCGCCTTACCCACCGCCTTTCCTAAACCGCCTTTAAGTTGCTATAAAAGAAGAGCAATGATAGAAAAAAAAGAATAAGAAAAATCAACTAACTTATGTCTAAGACTTCCTTCTCGCCAGCTTTCTGACTTAAGCATCGGAGTTAAATCCGGGCAAAAAGGCCCAATTCTGATCCATCCCTTCTCCTTTTTACAGATTCACCCCAAAGCTAAGAGCTGATAATTCTGATCGGAATTCCAAAACACTCTCCGCGTTCCCTGTTCAGAAGCTGTTGTAAGCGTCCACACCAACTATAAATTTCAACCGTTTGTCAAAGGCTGAGACCAGATCACGAGGCATCACGAGGCAACAATAGCCAAACCGTGAGGTGGACCAGTTTTTGGCATCAACAGTTTGGCGCCGTCCGTGGGGACCCTTACAAAAAGCCAAATGATTACTACCAGAAGATCAAAACGAATCCAAGAACAAGGAGCACCTAGTAATACCGACGTACCCGGTGAAATCCGGAGAGATGAGGAGAATCCGTTGGAAAACTCACCCATCTTGCCTCCATAGGAAAACCCACCCATCTTACCTCCATCAGAAAATCTAGCCATTTTATCCCAGGGACCCGTCCCGGAATTTTATCTTAACATGCAGCAGCAATTAGAGCGGTTAGCTCAAGCTGTTCATACCTTGACCCATCCACCACTTCCTTCCACACAAATTCCACCAAATGTGCCAACAGCCCCACAAGCCAATTCCGAAAGCAGAGGGAGGACAAGGACTCGTACCCAGGGAGAAAGAAGAGAGAGAACTGCCTTCTCAGCTAGTTCAGAACCTCCCACCGTTCGACGTCGAGAGCAAGCTGCCACAAGAACAGAACGGCATGCAAGAACGGAACGGACAAGAATAGAACGGAATAGTCTATCTGCTCCTACTGTTGATAGAAGAACACAGGGGCAAGATCCCTCTCGAGGAAAACAGAAATCCGAGCGGCATGTTCTCAACATATGCTCGCCCTTTATCAAGGAAATATTGGAGGAGCAAGTTCCTGATAGTTTCCGACCACTTGCTATGATTGCATATGAGGGCAAAACCGATCCGTCTCGTCACCTAAAGTCCTTCCGATCGAAGATGCTGCTTTCTGGAATTACCGATGCTCGTATGTGCCGAGCTTTTCCCGCTACTTTAGAGGGAAAAGCGCAAGACTGGTTTATCGATCTTCCATCTAGCACGATTCCTTCATTTCAAGTTCTACCAGATCGCTTTTTAGCTTATTTTACTAATTACTCAAAGCAAAAGAAAACTCCGTCTACCCTTATGCGCGTTAAGCAACGAGGGGGTGAAACACTCCAAGCCTATTTAAACCGTTTCATAGATAAAGCTGCAAATATTGCGGACCTTATCCCGCGCATGGCTGTAACTATCCTGATGGAGGGTTTGCTAGAATCCCCTTTTCGTTTTTCCCTCACTTTGGATCCGCCAAAAACCATCCGCGCCCTCATGGTCCATGCCCAAAAGTATATCAATTCTGATGAAATTTATACGGGCTGGGAAGAAGAGGCTCAACGTGCCTCTGCGGAAATCCAGAAGGGAAAAGCTCATCAAAATGTCAACAGAAGGCCCACAGAAATCCGAAAGGAGGGAGGATCGCGCAAGGACCGTAAGGATGAGAATAGAGGTCTGGAAACTTCAACACGCCCACAGCGACATATGCTACAACCTAGAGAATCTGCAAAAGAAGGGAAAATTGTCAGATACGATCACCATACCCCACTAAATCAGACCCGAAGCAATATTCTTATGCAAATCCAGGATCAACAACTCTTGACATGGCCAGAACCTGCAAAGAATCCCGAACGGCAAAAGAACAACAAAAGATATTGCAAGTTTCATCAAGCTAGAGGGCATGATACAGAAAAATGCACCCATTTGATGAACGCGATAGAAGATGTCGTTAGAAGGGGACAATTGGAACAGTATATCAACATTGAGGTCCAAGAGGAGCCTGAAACTTCACAGCTTGAAGAAGAAAAAGGAGAGATGGTCGGATTTATTAGCGGTGGTCCTGGGTGTGGTGGTGAAAGTTCCGCCTCTCGAAAAAGCTATGCCCGAATGGTGGGAGTTGCGCAGGAAACAGAAACGCCACAAAGAAGGTCTCGGCCTATGGCCCCCATTATTTTTTATGACAACGATGTTAGTAGGGTTCGCCACCCTCATGACGACGCCTTGGTCATCGCCATCATAGTTTCCAGCTTCCAAATGAAAAGGGTTTTGGTAGACAGCGGAAGTTCAGTGGATATTTTTTTCTGGAGCGCCTTCGAAAGAATGAGGTACGATGCAAACAACTTGCTCCCCGTAAAATCATCTTTAGTAGGATTTTCCGGAGGGGTGGTACAACCAGAAGGAATGATCACGTTGCCAGTTACAGTAGAGAATTCGCCAAGATCATCAACAGTGACAACAAATTTTCTAGTTGTACGCTGTGCTTCACGTTACAATGTGATTCTTGGTAGGCCAACCCTCAACGCCTTGAAAGCAATAAGTTCCACTTACCATCTTCTCCTCAAATTTCGGACCGAGAGTGGCAGTGGAGAAGTAAGAGGGGATCAACCCTTGGCACGACAATGTTATGTTTCAACTCTCAAAGGAAAAGTTCTAAATAAAGGCAAAACAAGAGTTTCGGAAGCCATGTTGATCAACAAAATAGCCGAAGGGAAGATGAAGAACTCCGTCCCACACCAGTTGAAGAATTGCTTACAGTTCCCCTAGACACAACTAGAGTGGAGCGTACTGTGCGTATTGGTGCGGATTTGACAATAGCACAACAAGAAAATCTCATGGCAGTACTAAGAACAAATTCTGATCTCTTCGCCTGGTCATCAGAAGACATGGCAGGTGTAAAGCGTGATGTCATTGAACACCGTCTCAGCGTAGATCAGTCGTTCAAGCCTGTCAAACAAAAAAGGAGGAATTATGCCCCAGAAAGGCAGAAGGCTGCCGAAGAAGAAATATCAACCCTTTTGAAGGCTGGATTTATCCGAGAGGTAAACTATCCTGACTGGTTGGATAATGTGGTTCTAGTAAAAAAGCCGTCCGGAAAATGGAGAATGTGCGTGGATTTCACGGACCTAAATAAAGCTTGTCCAAAAGATTCATTCCCTCTTCCTTCAATTGATGGTTTGGTTGATTCTACGGCGGGGCATGAGATGCTGAGTTTCTTAGATGCCTTCTCAGGCTACAATCAAATCCGAATGACCAAAGACGATAAAGAAAAACATCCTTCATCACAAACAAAGGAGCTTATTGCTATAAGGTGATGCCATCCGGTCTAAAGAATGCCGGAGCCACCTTCCAGAGGCTCATAAATACAGTATTCAAGGAGCAAATTGGCAGAAATGTTGAAGCTTATGTGGATGACATCCTGGTGAAAAGCCGAAAAGCCGAAAAGCCGATGAACACCTGACGGATTTACAAGAGGCCTTTCAGCAGCTTCGGACTTATAACATGCGCCTAAATCAGAACAAGTGTGCTTTTGGTGTCCGATCAGGGAGATTTCTCGGATTTATATTGACTCAAAGAGGAATAGAAGCAAATTCGGAAAAGGTTAAAGCCATCCTTGATATGTGATCACCTAAAAGTCTCCAAGAGGTACAACGGCTTAATGGACGCCTAACAGCTCTTGGGCGATTTATCTCTAAAGCCGGAGAGAAAAACCTCCCACTCTTCCAAGCCTTGCGAAAAGCACCAAAAATGGAGTGGACAGAAGAATATGAGAAAGCCTTTCAGGAGCTTAAAGATTATCTCCAATCGCCTCAATTGCAAGCTAAGCCGGAAGTAGGGGAAGAACTCTACATCTACTTGGCCACTGCTCCTCGAGCGGTCAGTGTAGTTCTTTTAAGAGAAGACAATGGAGTTCAGAAGCAAGTCTATTATACAAGTAAGATCCTTAACGACGCGGAGTCAAGGTATCTACCACTTGAAAAATTGGCTTTCGCTCTTGTCACATCCGCACGTAGATTGAGGCCGTATTTTCAGGCTCACAAAGTAACGGTATTGACTGACCAGCCCTTAAAGCAAGTCCTCCATAAGCCTGAAAATTCCGGACGTTTAGCCAAGTGGGTGATAGAATTGGGTGAGTTTGATCTCACTTATAAACCCCGAACGGCAATCAAGGCTCAAGTGCTAGCAGATTTTATCGTGGAGTTGACCATTTCTACGAAGGGGGATGAACTCCCGTCACAAGACCCAGAAGAAAGCCCAAGCATCCCATGGTCCTTATATGTTAATGGATCAGCAACTGAAGAAAAGTCAGGAGCCGGCTTCGTCCTTTATTCTCCTTCTAAATGGAAAATTGCAACAGTGCTCAAGTTCCAATTCCGAGCAACCAATAATGAAGCCGAATATGAAGCCCTCATCGCAGGATTGTATTTGGCCCGGGGGCTCGGAATTCAACATCTGCGTGTATATTCCGACTCACAGCTAGTCGTGAGCCACACATTGGGCAATTTTGAAGCGAAGGAGGAGAACATGATTAAATACCAGGCAGTGGTGAAAAAAATAGTTCCATTCTTTACCCACTTCCAGATCAAAAAATCTGTCGAGCACAAAATGAAGAAGCTGATGCCTTATCTAAAAAAGTCACTGCACCCAATGGAGAGACAGAATCCTCTTTCAACCTACAATATCTTCCCACAAAAACTATTGAAGGGTTAGAAGGAGAAGTACAAAGGGCAGCAGAAGAGTCAAGTTGGATTGATCCCATTAGAAATTACCTGCAAGGTGGACCTACACCATCCGACAAGACGGAAGCCAGACGGATTTCTTACAAATCCGCTCAGTACACTATCATTGGCGAAAATCTATACAAGAGGTCCTATACGCAACCCTTCTTACGGTGCTTGCGTCCCATAGAAGCCAAGTATTGGAGGGGGGCATATAGGAGGCAAAGCCTTGAGTTACAAAGTCCTGCGACAAGGCTATTACTGGCCAACATTAACTCAAGATGCGGTGGCGTTCGCCCGAAAATGTGATGACTGCCAACGGCATTCCAAGATCCAAAGACGACCACCAACACTGCTCAAGCCAATTATCAGCCCTCGCCGGTTCTCTATTTGGGGAGTTGATCTTCTAGGGCCATTTCCTACTTCGACTCGACAAATGAAGTTTTTGATAGTGGCTATCGATTACTTCACCAAATGGGTAGAAGTTGAGCCCTTGGCCAAGATCACAGAGAAAGCTTGTTAGGGATTCTTGTGGCGAACTATTATCTGTCGATTCGGAATTCCGGTAGCCTTCATTTCCGATAATGGGCGACAATTTGATAACAAGGCTTTCAAAAGCTTTTGTTCCGAGCTTTGAATTGAATCCAAGTTAACTTCTGTAACACATCCTCAAGCCAATAGCCAGGCAGAAGTGACAAATTGCACCTTGCTCCAAGCTCTCAAAACCCGGGTCTCCAAAAATGGAACTAACTGGGTTGAAGAAATTCTTAGCGCACTTTGGGCTTATAGGACAACCACAAGACCCCCACAGGAGAAACTCCGTTCTCTCTTACTTATGGGGCAGAAGTTATCATCCCTGCAGAAATAGGAATGCCTACCTTACTGACACAACAAACTTTCTCATCAGAAGAAAATGAGAAGAATCTTCAAGCGGAACTCGATTTACTTGAAGAGCGAAGAGAAGCTGCAGAAACAAAGGCAGCCATCTATCGCCAAAGAGTAAAAAGGTTCTATGACACAAGGGTGAAAAGAGTCTTTTTCCAAATCGGTGATCTGGTCTTAAGAGAAAATGAGTTCCAGGGAAACAAACGGCGAACGGGGAAGCTAACTCCTAATTGGGAAGGCCCTTACGTCATACAGAGAATTGTCTAAGCGGGCACCTATTATCTGGTGAATATGGAAGGAAAAACGCTCAAGCATCCATTTCATGCTGAATACCTGCGACGCTACTATCAGTAAATCCTGTAGCCGTCTCTTAAATGTTTCATGAAATAAAGCTTAAGTCTTTCCCAAATGAAAATGAGGTGAAAATCCCATTCTACAAAAATGAGGTGAAAATCCCATTCCACAAAAATGAGGTGAAAATCTCATTCCTAAAAGATGTGTTGGAATTATCCTACAAGGATAAACGATAATTCTATCCAGAAACAAGGGACAAAAATCCCGATCGAAATATGAGGCAACAATCTCATTTATAAAGGTCAGGATCTTTCTCAACAAATCAAAGTCCCAGGATTGGACCAAAAAAGAGAAGAACCTGTTATAAAGCTTAATTTACAAGCCAGATGAAGAAAGACAGGCTTTATGAAGGACTCGGAAATAAATCTTCACCAAAGAAAAGGTTTGTATTTCATTCATGTAAATAGAAATTACATTCCAAAATGACTAAGTATTTACAAGACAAGAACATTTCATAAGAATGTGAAAAACCCTAAGAACTAGGGCCTTCCGGGCGGTCTGGAGGAATCTTAGTCGAAGGCTCAGAAGAGGCCGGGGCAGGGGCTTCTGGAATCTTTATGATTTGTTGCTCCTTCAATTCCGTGAACCTCTTCAAGACTCCAGCAAGCCCCATCGTTAATACTTATGCAGGAGAAACGTGATGACCCACCTGCTGCAGTACGGAATATATGCGAGTGGCCCCCTCTTTAGCCTTCGCCCTAAGCCGAGCGACCTCTTTCTCTAACTTATCCGCTCGTTCAATTAAGTCTTTCATTTCTTGCGAGTCGGATTTAGGGGTCTTCTGTCTGGAAGCCAAGTCTTCCTTGAGTGTGTCGCACTCCGCTTTAAGTTCCTCTAACCCGACCTGAACGGCGGCGAGTTCAGCAACCTTTAACTTTAGATTCCATCGGGCTTCACCTCGCTCATCTTGAGCGGATTTAAGTTCCTCTTTCAAACTGCTGGAGTCATCCTGTAACTTTTTGATATTCTCCTCAGCAGTATGAAGAGAGCCCTCGGAAATAGTCAGCTTGGCCGCTAAATCATTTTTCTCTTCTTCCATAGCGGCCAACTGTTTAAGTCGCTCGGCCTTATCTTGCTCAAGGGCGCAGATAACCGCGAGCTGTTCTTTCTCTTTTCCCTCCAAGGCCGCCACCCTAGAACTTAATTGGGCAATTTCTGCCCTATTCGCTTCCATTTCTTCACAAAGATTGCCAACTCGATCCGCCCATTGAGCAGTCTATAGAGTAGCAAATGAGTTAAAGACGATAATGCTGAATTAAGAAGTAGAAGAATAGTTTTTACCAGCATGGCCGAGCGGAGAAGTTGGTAAGTGGCCTCTTCCCTCCCAGCCCTTCGGAATTTCGTGGAGAGCTGTTCAGGCCTCATGGCCATAAAAACATTCTTTACGGACCCGACATCTCGAAAAGGAATATCCTCGGAAGGTAATTCCTTTCGCTGAGTTGCCGGTCCCTTTAGGGCTAAGTCCGCCACCCTCAGTTTGTCCAAGAGGGCCGCTTCTCCCGCCTCCGCCTATAAAATAAGCCTAAAGTTAAAAATCCTTAGTAAAACCATAGATACCCTTAAGAAGTAGATTCTCACCTCCATAAGGAGGATATCCTCTGGCTGACTGGAAGAAGGGCCCTCTGAAATTGGCGATAAAGCCGGGCGGACTTCTTCCGGGCGGACTTCTTCCTGAGGCGACTTCGCCTGTTCTCTTATAATTTCGGGACCGGATGCGTTCTCGAAATTCTTTCTCTTTGTCCTCCTCTCCTGTGAGGACCCTGCATTGGGGCCGCCTTTGACCCCCTTTTTGGAAGAGTTTACATCTTTGCTCTTTCTTTTCTTCTTCCCCTCCTTAGAAGTATCAGCGCCTGCGCTAGACGCCACCTCCTTCTTCTTTCGCCCACGAGGCAAGGGCGGATGCACTTCACCTTCATAGGAGGCCAAGATGCCCTTAACATAACTTAAATCCTCGTCCTCCATCGGATTTCCTGTAAAAATAAATTCCGAGGCAAGTTAGATATCGTGATTCAAAATTGAACTAAGTTAGATACATGAATAAATCCTACCGGCAGATACTATTAAACGACATTTAAGGAGGTTTTCCTTGGTCAAGAACTCATCCATGTAAACTTTGGATATTCCTGTCATTGACTTAAGAAGAACCTCCTCTTCTTTCGTCATCTCCTCACAAGTAATATCCGTGCGGGGAACCTCCCACTTGGTTCGGACATCCCACTCGGATTTACTTTTGACGAAGAAAAACTTACTCTTCCATCGCTTAATGGAAGAGGGGACTTTCCCTAGAAACTTTCTCCCGGAACAAGCCGAGAAATAATACCAGTCAGCATTAGACTCCAAACAAAGACTAAACAGCATACGAAACCAACAACGGTCAGATTTACCCCGTAATTCTTAAAGACAACAACAAAACCATTGAGCAACCTCCAAGAGTTTGGAGTTAACTGTGAAGGACACAAGTGATATTCCTCCAGAATCGCCTTAGCGAAATCAGAAAAAGGAATTCTAAGGCTACCCAATAGCGTATCTTGATAGATGGCTATCTCCCCCTCCCTTGGAGAGCTCGCCCTCTCCCCAGAACAAGGAACCCTAACCTCAAACAGAGAAAGGTCTATCTCATACTTCTCTACCAAGCTATCGACATCCTTCAGCCCCAGGAGACTTATGAAGGTACCAGACCCTCTACCCAGAGCCCTAGAAGCGGGATGAATCTGCGAACCCTGGACTGGAACGTCCCTAGACTCGCCTGGAATCGCGGCAGAGACCATAAGTTTAGGAGGAGAAGGGATCGAAAGAGGGGGGGAAGCAACAAGTTCATGAGATTCATGAGAAGAACCAAAAGAAGAAGACGCACTAGCCATACCTTAGAAGAAAAAAGGATAAAAAAACCGCAAGAACTTTAGAACAGGGTTCGCCGGAGAAGAAGAGATTATGGGAAGAAGACACGATTTAACTTTTGAAATAAAACCTTTTCCACTTGCACAACTACGCTTCTATACAAAAGAGATGAATTCCTGGCCGTTAGATCCCAGAGCTGCATCCCGATTGAGCCATTAAACCAAAGGTCCCCAAATCTGGACCGTTCAGATAACCATCATTGCTTCTCTTAAAAAAAAAAAAAAAAAAAAAAAATTCAAAATTCTATCCACGTCAGCACACCAAACCCCGGCTGACACACATAGGTAGCCGCGCCCATCATGCTGTTGACAAAGCGCACGCCGCGCACGTCGCGCCATCTTCTCCCTTTAAATGCGACACAGTGTGAGAGACACGTGTCTCTCTGGGGAGTAATGGGCGCTGTACCATAGAACCAACACCATAAAAGACAAATGCACACATCCCAACATAGGATCACCAGCGATCATTCTTTTTGAAGAAATCAAAGACTTTATGAACAAAATGATAAACTTTATTTCATGTTACAACGATAGTGGTATTTAAAAAAAAAAAAAAAAAAAAAACATGACAAGCCCTAATGAACATATTTTCCATCGGAATTCCCTAGTTAACAATCCCCGGATCCATCCGAGGACCCGCTCGGATAAGATTCAGAGAAGATGCACGGACTTCCACAG
The DNA here is from genome assembly GCA_026586065.1 of Dioscorea zingiberensis. Lineage (NCBI taxonomy): Eukaryota > Viridiplantae > Streptophyta > Magnoliopsida > Dioscoreales > Dioscoreaceae > Dioscorea > Dioscorea zingiberensis. The sequence goes on along the minus strand of CM048823.1, from coordinate 13,695,308 downwards.
CCGTCACTGTCCTCATTGTCACTAGGAAACCCCGGCACAGCACGCGGGGGAAGATGGGTGCCCACCTCTCTACGGCAGGAGTCGCTTTCGAACATTTCGACTTCGAAGCGCACACCCCCTGCATAAGTAATAATTAAAAGATCCCCCGCCTCTACATCATGATCAACGTGGAAGGTTTCCCACCCTTCCTCAATACTTGGTAAGACACGTGTCATCGACCTAAATGGCCACCTGTCATACACAGGACTGTGTCCCTTTGGCCGCGTGGCAATATCACCGAATAATCTAGTATAATTCCGTTCGACAAATAAAAATGAGGGTTCAATCCTACAAACAAGTTTGTCAGAATTATAGCAACCTTCTTATCCACAAGGCGTGAGGGTCTCATAAGGTGCTTATAGCCACCTAGGAAAGAAAATATCTAACGGCTCTATAGTAAGTAGATCTTATCCACTTGCCTCTACAGTAGGCAGATATTTTCTACTTACCTATGTAGCACCTACACAGTAGGCAGATATTTTCTTACTGCCTTAGAAGATATTTACTCACCGCCTTACTTACCGCCTTACCCATCGCCTTTCCTAAACCGCCTTTAAGTTTCTATAAAAGAAGAGCAATGATAGAAAGAAAAGAATAAGAAAAATCAACTAACTTATGTCTAAGACTTCCTTCTCGCCAGCTTTCTGACTTAAGCATCGGAGTTAAATCCGGGCAGAAAGGCCCAATTCCGATCCCTTCCTTCTCCTTTTTACAGATTCACCACAAAGCGAATAGCTGATAATTCCGATCGGAATTCCAAAACACTCTCCGTGTTCCCTGTTCAGAAGCTGAAGTAAGCGTCCATACCAACTATAAATTTCAACCGTTTGTCAAAGGCTGAGACGAGATCACGAGGCATCACGAGGCAAAAGTAGCCAAAGCGTGAGGTGGACCAGTTTTTGGCATCAACACCTATCATAGAATTGTCTTGGAGCATTAGATGGGACACATATCAGAGTGAATGTACCTAGAGTTGATCAACCAAGATACAGAACAAGAAAAGCTGAAATCACAACTAATGTACTTGGCGTCTATTGTCAAGATATGCAGTTTATATATGTCTTGTCAGGATGGGAGGGTTCAGCACATGATGGACGGGTTCTTAGGGATGTTGTTACAAAGCCTAATGGACTAAAGGTTCCAACTGGTAAAAATGATAATCCTAGTCTTCTTTTGAAATTATCTGTTTACATTGAAATAATATGTAACACTTAACAAATGTGTACCTATTAGGTTTCTATTATTTCGTCGATTCAGGATACACGAATTGTCCCGGATTTCTTGCACCATTTCGAGGCCAACGTTATCACTTGAATTCTTGGCCTGATAGACATCGAGCAGTAACACCTGAAGAGTTGTTTAACATGAAACATGTTAGTGCTAGAAACGTGATCGAGAGGACCTTTGGCCTCTTAAAAATTCGTTGGAAAATCTTATCAAGTCCATGTTTCTACAACCTAACCACACAACCACGTGTTATTAATGCTTGTTGCTTGTTACACAATTTCATCAGAATGGAGATGGTAGAAGATCTTGTAGAGGACGAGGTTGATAATTTGCATTTGGAGGAAAACACACAAGATGAGATCGATAATATCACAACCATTGAACCAACTAATGAGTGGAATCAGTTTAGGCAAAACATGGCTGGAGACATGTTTATCATCCATTGATTTTATTTTTAAACATCCATGTACTAGATGTTTTTTGATATTTGGGTGTTGAAAAATGTACTTTGATTTATTTTGTATTGAGTAGGTTATGTTATGGCTTAAAGATGGGATTGTTGCTAAATTATAGACTATTTCATTTGTTTTATTTAGACCGGTACCCATACTCTACTGTTTTATGTTAATGCTCATGTGAACATAACAAATATAGACTAGTTCATTTGTTCTATATTTATACATATGTATTCTTCAGTTTTCATATCAAAGTAGCAAACTTTTTAATATCAAGTAGTTTACTTATACATATGTATATTTATAACAACTTATTTTTGTTACATGTTTTTTTCCTTTTGTTATTGTTTTCACAATTATTTTTTTTCTTCTTATCACCTTCAGTATGGACTCCAACACACAATAGAAGGGCAGGGACAGAACATACATTTTTGGACCGCCGAAGAAGATAAAACCCTAATTGATGCCTTGGTTGAGCTTTCCATGGACCCTATGTGGCGAGCTGAAAATAGGTTTCGTGGTGGATTTCTAATTCAGTTAGAACGCATGATAAAAGCGAAGATTCCACGAACCCAACTAATGGCCATGCCCAATATCGAATCACGTGTGAAGCATTTGAGGCAGAAAACCAATGCTATAGGAGATATGTTGCGCTTGAGTGGTTTTGATTGGAATTATGAAGCCAGCACTATCATGTGTGAGAAAAGCGCCTATGATGAGTATGTCAAGGTAAACATAATTTCATTTGGTAATTTGTTAATTAAGCAAACAAGTTGTTTTCATTTTGAAGATTGTTTTAATTTTGTTAATTTTTCCCATGCAATGCAGACTCATAAGGAAGCAACTAGCTTATATGGCAAATCGTGGCCATTCTATAATTCTCTTGCCCAAGTGTTCACTAAGGACAGGGCATTGGGTAATAATAGGGGTGATATCGGGGATGATGCAAACCAATTAGAACAAGATGCTAACATCGCAATGGAGGAGGACGCAGGCTTATCTCAAATACTCGTGGAAGATTTCTTTACATCAACACAAGAACCAAATGAATCCCCATCACCTATGCCATCTAGCAATGCCTCTAAATCATCTGTCCGCCGAAAAAGAAAAGGACATGATAAGGACCCGATTATGGAGCAAATGTCGGAGAATTTTTGGAGTTTTGTAGATATGGTTGCTCCAGAGTTTAAAGCACTATCCGAAGCTGCAGCTCGTAATCCTGAGTCGACGGCGCGCAATGCCGAATCAGCTGCCCGGAATGTTTAAATTGCTGCCAGGAATGAAGCATCTCGGAATGATGTTGAAGAAAAGAAAAGATTACTTGGCCAAATTCTTTTTTCTATTGATAGATTGACCGATGATGAAGCAATATTCATGTTGCACATCTTGGCAAAAGATGAAGATCAACTCAATGTGTTTTGGGATCTTCCGAATTATAAAAAGCTCCGATTTTGCTAGGTTCTATTAAGGAGAATGTCATTTTGCCCACCTAGTGTGTAAATCACTTAGGTAAGAATTTATATAGAATGATGTTATATATATGGTTAACTATTAACTTGCATAAAACTATTGACTTACCGGGTTCTTATTAACCAGGTTGCAAGTCCTGCTCTTCGCCATCTTCTTCATGCATTCTTGTTTGAGACTATTGATGAGAGCTGGATCTTTTGATTCAAGAATGTTGGTGGTTGAATAATGTACTTTTAATTTGTACTTTGATGAATTGTTATTGTTAATTGCTTTTAATTTGTGGAATTGGACCATGAACTATGATGTTTCTATTTCGCTATTTAACAATGTGTTTGGAGAGTGGTGTTAGTTGCCATTTGTTTTATTATTTTACTTGTCAAAGATGTCAAAATTGGAAAATGTTGTTTGCATGTGTTTATTGCTTTCAGCTTGTGGAGTTGGGTCATGAGCTTTTTCCAGTCCTGCTTTACTTGTTTTGGGTTTTTTTTATAAAGCTTCTATTTTTTCAGAATGAATGTGATGTATATTTTTTCAGAATCAGCAGGTGATACCTCTTTATTTTGCAGAACTAATAGCAGGTTTGTCCAAATGGAATTAATTTTTTTCTGTTTGTCAATTAATGTGATTTTTCATTGCTATAGATATATATACTTGGAGCATGAATAATTTTATTAATTGTTTGTTTAGTTGGTTGGGAATTTAAAATGTATTTGGCTAAGCATGAATGATTTGTGGCAGTTCAAAAATTGTTTCTTCAGTTGGCTGAGCATGAATCAATAGGTGATACCTCTTTATTAATTATTTGTTCAGTTGGTTGAGCATGAATCAACAGGTGACACCTATTTATTAATTATTTGTTCAGTTGGTTGAGCATGAATCAACAGGTGACACCTCTTTAATAATTGTTTGTTCCTTTGGTTGAGCATGAATAATTTTGTTCAATTGGCTGGGCATTTCAAAAATTAGCATGTAGTTTCCAAGCCCATGTTAAATAAATTTATTTTAATGTCAAATGTATTTAGAATTAAAGCAAAGTAATTATGACTTTATAATACATAATTTTTTGATAATTAGATGAAATAATTACATTGGAAAAGGTTAAATCGCAATATTTATATTTAATTATAAAGATTTATTTAATTATAAATTTTAATCATAAGTAAATCGAAATATAATCAAAGTATTTTATGAATACAAAATTTTTTTTATATAAGGGTATGAAAGTAATTGTATCACAATCTCCCTTTTTACTTTTCTCATTCCCAATACATTACCTTCCTATTACCTCCCATCCAAACAAGGTAATCATTCCTCTCCTTATTCCTTTCCTTTCCATTCTCTTCTCCTTTCCATCCCTCTCCCCAATCCTTTCCTTTCCATTCCCCTCATCTAAACGCTGCCTAATATCTATCTAGATATCTCTATATGGCTTTCCTTTGCGCGAGCCTCGAATCATCACCAGTAGATTAGAGCACCCAATACCACGAGTGCTTGTGTAGTGATTCGGAATGGCTAAAGCAACATTAGCCTTGGGATTCATCTAGATAGGTTTTTAGTCAAACAAGGGTGCTAGGATGTGCATGAGCGTCATGAGAGATCAGATGCTTCGCTGAAAAGTGTATTGTTACATTCTTCGGAGATTATTAGCAATTATCCGGTAAGAAGGAATAGGTCATTAGCAAGGGAATCCTAGGGGGCTGTGATCCGAGGTGGCATCTTTTCATCTCTGATTACCCCAGATCTACTAATTGTTCACATTAGTTTTTGTTTAGGATATTCAACTAGATTTATTACACAAACTCTTCTTTTAGTTATGCTAAGTAATAGAGTACAACTAACACTAGTGGTCAGTCCTTGTGGATTTGACTACTCTACCCTTGGGTACTTTACTACTTGATCGACCCCGTATACTTGCGGGAGAGGTGTCACATATATTTGGGCGTGCATCAAGTTTTCGGCGCCGCTGTCGGGGATTGGCCCCACTAGGAACATTAGAGTATGTTATTATAGTGATCTTATCTTATCTTATCTTATCTTTTATCTTAAAAATTCAAAAAAAAAATTTCAAAAATTCAAAAATTCAAAACCTCAAAACTTCAAAAATAAAATTTCTTGATTTTGGATCATCATTATCTTTTTTGCTTAATCAAATATCCTTTATCAGATTAATAATAACTTTCCTTTTAGGAGACCAGGATCACACTGAGTTCGATGCATCGCAACATGGGGAACCGTCATTGGAAGACATCTTTGCATATTATATTAATCATAGCAAAGCAGCGGTTCAAGATTTAGAATCTTGGGAGGTCAAGGAATCGGATCTGGAGACTGTGGTGTACAATTTTAAAGTAAACACAAATCTATTCTTGAAAGAGACACTACCCATTCCCCCATTAGTATTTTACGAGGCACTTCCCGTCAAGCAAATCATGTTCAATTCTATAGACACGGATGATGCAGATGGATGGGATATAAAAAATAGGGAACCCCAACAGGACATTGAGACAAACTTCAACAAATGCATGGAAGTAGAAGCAGGGGACTGTATTTTAGGGGGAGTCGAGGAAACTTTTGGAGAAGCCAACCCAGGTAAAGATCTCGACAAGGAAACATGGATACAATTGGGACCATCCATGGAGGAGCCCCGAGAGTTTGAACTAAAGAAGCTACCATAGCACCTTGAGTACACTTTCCTGAAGCAAGATATGGAGGACCTCCTTGAGCATGCACCGCCATCTGAAAATGGAGAAATATAGAACTTTGCTCTATGAACCCTAACAAGGAGGGAGAGTGTTTAATCAAACCCAGCATAGATGTCACCATAACATAAGAACCCTTGGAACAAAATTTATTATTCAAGAAATGAACAGATGGCACAGTAAATTAGTTGCAACACAAAGAGCCGAACAAAGATATCACTTAGTGTTACTAAAATAGTTGTTGGGGGCAATGCGGATTCAAGGTATAGAATCTTCCATATTCATTGAAAGGGTGTCCCTGCAAGATGCTGAGTTATATGTCGAGCTTATTAAGACTTCAAAGAAGCGACGAATTGAATACAAAGGGGAAGGTCTTGAGAAGGATACATCGATCTGATCATCATGAAACCAGAATAACATAAAGGGGTCTAGCTAGAGACCAAAAATCTAGCGCTTTTTGGGACGCAACGCAAGCTCGATCAGTTTTTAGTCCTTTTCTTGTTTAAGTTAGTTTAGGACTTTAGTTAGTATATACTAGTTGTGAATTTTATTAATTGGATGATGTTCTTCAATTATATGTGTTCCAAAAGAAGTTTAAATGACTAATCCTTTGTATTTTGAGCTACTAACACGCAGAAAGGGGGATAATAGAGTAGATCCGATAAAAGAGAAGAGCAACAGAGAGTTGCATGGCCTACAACACGGCCTTGTTCAAGGTTGTATATCTCTCGGGAGACAGAAGGCCGAGACATGAACAAAGAAACAAAGCCGTGTATCCACGAAGCACGGGCGTGCTCTTAAAAACGGGCACAAGCACGACCATATTGAAGGCCATACATATCTCAGGAAGCCGAAATCAAAAAGAACACAGTCGTGCTTCACATAAGCACGACAGTGCTTATCAATCGAGAGTGTGTTTAAGGGTGTGTTTGAGCAAAAATGAACCAACAAATTTGGTCAATTCACGCCGCCACAGCGCCTTCCCATCTACTTGAGACCCTCGCCGGTGTTCCTCTGCCTACACCGAAGACCTCACCGTCCACCATAACCGCCTGCGACCTCTTTCCACTGCCTAACCTCACACCAGACAGCCGTCGCCAACTCTTCTCCTCTGAAGCACGGCCATGTTTCCCTTCAATACGCGCGTGTACCTACACCTCCATCTACCTGCATCCACAATGCCTCCACGCAAGATCATTACCCCACACATGGAGCCCGCATTCACTGTATCTATGCACTCGGGGAGGTGCTACAGACTTCGAAAGCTCCAATTTGGCGAGGCCCGCCACATCATTTGGGACGCCATAGAAGAGGTGGGCCTCGCCACAAATGTGATGAGATATCTGGAGGTGGAAGGTTAGGACCGTCTCCTGACCATCTGAGAGACGACGTACAGGGAGCTGACCCTGGAGGTACTGACCACCTTCATCCTTGCCAGGGGCCTCATCTCGTGGGATTGACCGGATCAGATCGAGTTCCAATTGGGCGGCACTATATTCCAGATGAGCTACATAGACTTCGCCATCTAACTGGGACTATACGACGTCGAGTTAACCACCATACCTGAGTACCATGCACTCAGGATCGACAGACAAGTTGAGAGGACGTCGGAATCCGCTTGGAGGAGGATCAACATGGACCCACATAACCAACCCAGTAGTCAAAGGTATTTACCCTCCGGTCTCTGCCCTAAGGTACATACATATGGTCCTCAACCATTTGATTACAGGGCGACGACTAGCACAGGCGTCGTCAGTTCCAGGGACTTCTTATACCTGCAGAGCATGGTCGACAGATTTCCCATCCACCTGGGATGGGTTGTCAAAGAGCTCCTTCGGCACTAGGCCACGGACACCAGGATCAAGGCACTATTTACAGGCCCATACATCACATACCTGGCATGAGGACTGGGCGCTATCCCCGGACATATTAGCGGAGCGATGATGATAGTCGGGGGTTCAATACTGATTACAGTGGAGACCATGCGGTCAATGGGGATGTTACAGCCCAGGCAGACCACACAGGGCATCAGATACACGACTGTATCACCCTTGGAGACCGCAGGACCCAACAGAGCACCCCAACTATCGCTTGAAACATCTCCTCTACCACCAGTTACTACATTCACAGAGGGCCACCGAACCCTACTCCATTAGCTAGTGGGAAGAGTAGATTACCTCCATCGGCAGTAGGGAACCGTTTATCCTCTACCTCCATGGCCCCCGGCTCTACCCATGACAAAGACAGGGGCAAATCCTCAAGATACGGCCGCTGCTATAGATGATGAGGACTCCACTGACTGGGATGATAAGGAGGACTATCTTATTTGACTATCAGTATCTTTTTCTTTACCACTTTTGTACTTTTTACTTTAGTTTGAGTCGGTTTGTTGATAAAGGTTTAGTCTTTCTATATGTTAGAGAGCTTCACCTTTTCTTTGCCTTCAATGATTTCAGGATAAATTAACACTCACACATAGCAGGAAACACAATGAAAGGACGAAACACATCACGACAAACAATAAGCTAAGTCCACATTTTCCCCTTTCATCTTGCTGTCACATGTCATACTCTTTTTATTGCATATATCATGTGCATTAGGGACAATGCACAATTTAAGTGTAGGGGAGGGATTATCATTGAGTGATTATATTACCTATGATGGGTGCTGATTTAAGATGATTTATGATAGTTAATGATTGCGAATCATCTTTGAGTCTAGGTTGACATTTACTTTGTTTTCATTTACTGGCTTGGGTTTGGACTCCAGTCAGTTTAACCATTTGAGAATTGTTGATATTTTCTGGAAAAAAAGGGAAAAAAGGAAAAAATATATATTACAATTGTTGGAATAACCGGAAAGTCAGATCCGTCAAGGACACAGGGCCATATCATCAGACACATGGCCGTGTCTGAGTAAATTTAGGCGTGATCGTGGAATTTATTGATTCATTTGCGTTTTCGAATTCGTGTCACTCTCTATAAAACAGTGTTCCCAGCTCTTTGCGCTCTGAATTGTTCTAATTTTCGCTTCTTTTTCTCTAGGGCACCTATTTACTTGTCCAATCACAACAAAATGCCCAACAGAGCACAAAGATTGGGGAAATCATGCGTAAAAATAGACAAAATGCACATAATTAAGATATGAAAATATATATGATTATGCACGCATCAGTTTTGTTTCCATTTAAGTGACCAAGATTAGCATAAGTAGAAAGTTGCTTGGTGCTTAAGCTGCCCGAGGGATGTTGGGACCATCGGTAGCCAAAAGACGGGGTAAGATCAAGCGACATGTTGAATTCATATAACCCAACCAAGTAAAAGAAAGGAAGAAGAGAAAAAGGAAACGAGTTGGTTCATTAAAGGAGAGAAAATTCATTACAATTAGCGACAATACAAGGAAAGAAACAAAAAGAAAATGATGCAGAAAGTTCAGAAACAAGGAGTTTCCCCAACAGAAGGTTACCCAACCGAGGGAGGCGGAGCATCGACCTCACTAGCAACCTCCTCAGGGGTCTCGGAGGGGTGGTACTAAGGCATCTCTAAACACTAAGGTGGCCAGGTCCAACCCCGGGATTGAGACGGGAAATCTTTTGGAAACTCTTGAAGCCTTCCTCGACCCTTTTGCTTCCAACCGTGCAAACTAAGTCTTTGGATTTATTTGAGTCCTTTAACTTGTTGACGGCATGAGTGGCGATCTTGAGTTCATGGGTAAGGTTTTCGTCAAAGATTTTGTAAGCTTCGATGGCTCTCCAGATATCAATATGGTACAGAGGCCCATTCTTGTATGCCATTATGGAACTCTCTCGGGCCCTTCCGAGGTCGATCGACCGTGTGCAGGACAATCTCTTCAGGTCCTCCATGGCCTTCTCAACGGCAACCTGCGACCTTGACAAAGTTGCTGACAGTTCCATCCTCTACATCTCAGTTACTTCGAGCCTCCCTCGGAGTTTGAAGCATGAGAACTCGAGCTGGCTGATTTGCTTATCCTTTCGAGCTATGTCGACCTTGGCTTTCTCCAAGTCAGCTTTGGTCGACTCTAACTTAGCGAACGGCCTAGTTGAATCTGACCGAGTCTCTGGCGGGTGCTCGCTTGGTCCCTCTAGGGCCATTCTCTTAAGCCCATGCACTACAAGAATCTGGTAGATTAGAAACGGAAATTTAGAAACGGACCTATTCCGTTTCTAATTGGAAACGGTTTAGAAACGGATTCTAAATCTGTTTCTAAAATAGAAACGGATTTATTATCCGTTTTACATTTAGCAACGGATTTTAATTCCGTTTCTATTTAGCAATTGATTAAATTCCGTTTCTAATATTAAACGGAATAAAAAACCGTTTCTAATTAGAAACAGATTAGCAACGGGATTCAATTCGGTTGCTAAACTTAGAAACGAAAAAGAAAATCCGTTTCTAATTGTCATTAAAAAATATTTTAATTTTGATTTTTGTAGTAAATTTATTAAAAATATTAAATATTTTAAATAAAAATAATAATTGTTTAATAAATACATTTTTGAAATGGTTTGGACAAAATAAGAACAACTTAATTAAATCCATAAATATTAATTCATATAAATATCTCAATTAAAAATGGATTTTAAACCCATTTTTTGACTAATCTCAATAGGATATATATATATATGGATATCATAAATATCTTAATAAATATATATATATATATATATATATATATATATATATATAATTGGATTAATTGGATATGTATATATATAAATTTTAGAACTACATTAACTCGAATTTCAAAAAATAAAATATATATAACTCAAAAGTAGAAATAAAATTGAAAACCATTTCTTATATATATATATATATATATATATATATATATATATATATATATATATATATAGAAACGGATTTTAAAATCCGTTCCTAAAATTAGAAATGGAATTTAATCTGTTTCTAAGTTCTGAAACGGATTTAAGATCCATTTCTAAATTAGAAATGGATTCTACGATCTGTTTCTAATTCTCATTAAAAGATATTTTAATTTTAATTTTTAATTTAATTCAGTAAAAACAATAAATATTTAAATAATAATAATAATTGTTTAATAAATATATTTTCGAACTGATTTTGACAATATAACAACAACTTAATTAAATCCATAAATATTAATTCATATAATATATAATTCTTTAGAAATATATAAATTGTAGGAATATATTAATTCGTATAATATATAATTAGTTTTAAAAATGGTATATAAATATCTCAAAAGTAAAAATTGATTTTAAACCCATTTGTGACTAATCTCAATAGGATATATGTAAATAATTAGATTTATTAGATATGTATATATATAAATTTTAGAACTATATTAATTTTTTTTAGATATAATAAATTTCAAAAAATAAAATATATAAAACTCAAAAGTAAAAAATAAAGTTTAAAATCATTTATTATATATATATATATATATATATATTATAAATTTAGAAACAGATTTTACAATCAGTTTCTAATTCTCATTAAAAGATATTTAAATTTAAATTTTTATATTAATATTAGAAACGGATTTAATATCTGAAATGAATTTTCCATCCGTTTCTAATTATCATTAAAAAATATTTGTTTAAAATTTTTATATTAAATTTAGAAACGGATTTAAATCCGTTTCTAATATTAGAAACGGATTTTATATCCGTTTCTAAGTTTAGAAACGGACTGTCAAATTCGTTTCTAAATAGTAACAGATTTCACAGTCCGTTACTAATGTTCATTAAAAAATATTTTAATAAAGGAGAAGGGGGAATGAAAGAGATGAAAAATCCCTTCCCCTCGCTCTCTCTCGATTTCATCTTCAGAAACCCTATCATCTCTCTCTTTCATTCGCCCTTCTCCCCTCTACTTCGGCGAAACCTGACGAGGACCGCCGCCTGCGAGCACATCGTCGCCGGCCGTCCCTGCTCGCACCCTTGCTCGGCCGGCCTCAGTCTGCAGCGTCACCGGCACCCTGCTCCTGCCTCGGTCCGGCGCTGAGCACCGCGACCACTCAGCTTCCTTTCCTTCCAGAGCTACTGGCGTGACCGAGGCCACCTCTGCCCCTTCTCTTCTCTCTATTTTTTTCCTGAACATTCTTATTGATTGGTGTGTGATAGATCAAAGTGCTTAGATTATGAGTTTTGTTCCAGTGGGGGAAGTGGCCATGAGTTGGTGTTAGAGTTAAAAAGAGGGTTTAGAGACTTAGTTTTTTATCATCTTTCCTTCATTTCCCATTTCAAATGAGAATCAAAGTTCATATGATTGTTGCTGGAGAACTAAAGATCAGCTTCCAGGATTTAGTGTGACAATTAGGACTTTTTTTTTGTTTTCCTAAAATTCAATGATATATTGCTGCAATAAATTTAAGTCTTCTTTTCTGTTTTCAATGTGTTCCAACTCGTGCATCATATTGTGCAGTAAATTCAGCGCCATCTCAAGACGCTTTGGCAAATTTTCTGAAAGTTTTGCTTGTGTTTTACAGTAAATTTGACTATTCTGGCCAACATTTAAACACAAGTACTTGTAATTTCAAAGCTCTTGAAGTCATTAATGTTGAAGAAGGGATGGAAGCCGAGTTGGAAAGCAGCAGTTGACTACATGTGGTGTTCGTGATTTATAGGCATTGATTGTTGGATTTGAATGCGTTGTCTGTAATTATGGTCACTGGTGTTGATTATTGGAATTTTTGGATGAACAATGCTAGGGTTGCACACACATTCTATCACGCCCCGACCCGGATCCCGGGACATCGGGCACGTCAACAGACCGGCCGTACTCAAGTAGAGACAAGCTCGACTCAAATACAAGGCCTAAATGTGATAAGCAGGTAACATTCCATAATATAAATCAAACTCAAGTTCAAAGGAACATAGAGTCATCAGGGTCCATGGGCCTATACATAGTCTGGTCCCTATACGGGTCCTACACAAAGTAAAGCTCACAAAGTAAAAGATAAAGGAGACTCCCAGACCTCGGATCTCCCCGTGACCTCACCTCAGGCTCCACCCCCTAAACCTCAGAATCTGTAAAAGAGAAAGAACAAAACGCACGAGCTTTCGAATGGAAAGCCCAGTAAGTACCCATGCGGGGTCACAAAGACATAAAATCGTCAAGATGTCAAACAATGAGGTCACAATACCAAGAAACACAATCCTAGGAGTCTACCAGAAACAATCCAGAGGTACGACCCCTGATACAGAAGCCCTCGAGCTCTGTGAAGAGTTTCAAAGAGAACTCAAGGATAACTCCCGGCCAGCATGTCCAGCTATTTACTGTAAGCACGACCTTCTGGTCGTTCGACCCTCCGGTCGCAAGTCGGTATAACTACCTCTAATACGTGTTAACACGGTCAGTGTACCATGCCCACTGACAGGTAAGACCACCAAAGAATCGCCTCTCTGGCACGGCAGGCAAAAATGCCAGGGGGTCCTGTCCCTGAACATTCCCCTATCGGAGCCCCCACGCTCCACTTAGTCCGGGCAGTAGACCACAGTAAACAGGGATACCAATATCCCGTAAACAAATCATACATGCTCAACAGGAATCTAGAAATAGACAGGGATGCATGTATGTCATCATTGAAGTAAGAGTAATGTCAAATCCAAATAAAGCCTGAAACCGGGTAGGAACAAGCCACAACTCCTATACGTTCCAAAATCTCAAAAGGTCCGATATATCGCGGAGCAAGTTTTCCGCGTTGTCCAAACCTTACTACACCTTTCATAGGAGATACCTTTAAGAATACCAGATCTCCAACCTGAAACTCCTGATCAGATCTCTTACGATCTCCATAGCTCTTTTGCCTACTTTGAGCTGCCTTGAGTCTCTCTCTGATCATTTTAACATGCTCCTCCGTCTGTTTAACAAAATCTGGCTGCTCAAGTGTCGCCTCAGCTACCAGCTTCCTCTCACCCACATCACCCCAACAAATAGGTGTTCGACACTTTCTCCCATAGAGTGCCTCATACGGAGCTATCTTGATGCTTGCCTGATAGTTGTTATTGTAGGCAAATTCTACCAAACTTAGGCGCTCATCCCAGGACCCCGTAAAATATAATGCACATGCTCTCAACATGTCTTCTAACACCTAGATGGTCCTTTCGGATTGTCCATCAGTCTGTGGGTGGAAAGCTGTGTTGAACGCCAAACCTGTGCCCAAAGCTGTATGCAGACTCTCCCAAAACCTGGAGACAAAACAGGTATCTCGACACCGTTACTCCATGTAGTCTGACAATTTGATCTATATATAGCTGGGCCAACTTCTCCAAGGATGCTCCCGTCCTTAACGGTATAAAATGGGCCGACTTGGTCAATCGGTCCACAATGACCCAGATGGACTCATGACCTCTCTGAGTACGTGGCAACCCTGTTACAATGTCCATGTTAATATGCTCCCACTTCCACTCCGAAATAGGCAAGGGTTGTTACATCCCTGCCGGCTTCTGGTGCTCTGCCTTTACCAACTGACAGGTGATGCACTTAGCCACGAACTCGGCAACTTCACGCTTCATCCCCTTCCACCAAAAATGGTCCTTCAACCCCCTGTACATCTTAGTGCCTCCAGGGTGAACAGCGTAGCTCGAATAGTGAGCTTCCTCCAATATCTCCTTTCTTATCTCCGGGATATTAGGCATACAAATTCGTTCATCAAATCTTAGAGTACCATCCTCATGGACTTTGAACCGTGTTGGCTCTCCCTGATTTATGTGTTCCCTGATCTCCTCCAGATCAGGGTCTTATCCCTGAGCAACCTGAATCCTTTCCAACAACGTGGGTCGGATATGCAAGCTGGCAAAGGAGACATCCATCATGGGCAAAACAACCTCTAACTCGAGCCTCGTCATGTCCTCCAACAAAGGTCTCTGAGTTGTTAACATAGCGGCAACTCCATATCCAGACTTCCTACTCAATGCGTCGGCCACCACGTTCGCTTTCCCCGGGTGGTAATGTACACTGAGATCATAGTCCTTAATTAGCTCTAACCAGCGCCGATGCCTCATATTCAACTCCTTTTGTGTGAATATATACTTGAGGCTCTTATGATCGGTGTAAATCTCGCAAGGTACACCGTAGAGGAAATGTCGCCAGATCTTTAGGGCAAACACGATCGCTGCCAACTAAAGATCGTATGTAGGGTAGTTTTCTTCAAAAGGCTTTAGTTGACGTGATGCATAAGCAATCACGCGCCCATCTTGCATTAATACACAACCAAGACCAGTCTTGCATGCGTCACTGTAAACCGTATACCCACGATTACTTTGCGGAAACGCCAACACTGGTGCGGAAATCAACCTCTGTTTCAACTCCTGAAAACTCTTTTCACAGGACTCGGTCCAAACGAATTTGGTACCTTTCCTGGTCAACTTAGCTAACGGTGCTGCTATAACCAAGAAACCCTCTACGAACCTCCGGTAATAGCCAGCTAATCCTAGGAAACTCTGTATCTCTCATACCGTAGTTGGTCTCTTCCAGTCAACGACAGCCTCAATCTTCTTGGGATCTACCGAAACTCCAGCTCCACTTACCACGTGACCCAAGAAAGCAACCTTGTCCAACCAAAATTCACACTTGGAGAACTTGGCATAGAGCTGATGTCCCCTCAAGGTCTCTAGCACAATTCTTAAGTGCTCCTCGTGTGCCCGGTGACTACTTGAGTAAACCAGTATGTCATCGATGAAAACCACCACAAACTGGTCTTAGTATTGACGGAATACCCGATTCATCATGTCCATAAAAACTGCCGGGGAATTGGTAAGACCAAACGGCATTACCAAGAACTCATAGTGTCCGTATCTAGTACGGAAAGCACTCTTCAGAATATCCGTCTCTTTAATCCTTACCTGATGATAACCAGATCTCAAGTCAATCTTGGAGAACACTTGAGCTCCCTGCAGCTGATCCAACAGGTCATCAATTCTTGGTAAGGGATATTTGTTCTTTATTGTCACCTTATTCAACTCCCTATAATCGATGCACAACCTCAACGACCCGTCTTTTTTTTTTGACAAAAACAACGGGTGCTCCCCAAGGTGACATACTAGGTCTTATGAAACCTTTGTCTAATAACTCCTCTAGTTGTATCTTCAACTCCTTAAGCTCCGCAGGCGCCATCCGATAAGGAGCCTTAGACACAGGAGCCGTTCCTGGAACCAAGTCAATGGAGAATTCCAATAGTCCTGGTAACTCTTCCGGAAATACATCAGGGTACTCCCTCATCACGGGTACATCTGAGACTACGATCTCCACGTCCTTCTTCGCCTCAGAGATATAGGCCAGATAACCTATACATCCACCCCTAAGTAACTTTCGTGCCTTAAGAGCCGAAATCTCTTGTGCTAGGGAACCAGTTTAGCTGCCCTTAAAGGTAAACTCTTCATCCCCCAGCATCCTAAATACAACTCTCTTTCCACGACAGTCTACAACCACGTTAAATGAAACGAGCCAGTCCATCCTGAGGATCACGTCGTAATCCTTCAAGTCCATTACATACAAGTTTGCAAGTAATCTCCGCCCCTCTATTACTACTGGGCATGCCGGTACAATCTTCCTTACCAACTTGGCAGCTCCTACTGGGGTGTCTACACACAACTCCTGGGGTAGGTCTATAGTAGGCAACGTATGTTTCCGTGCAAATCGTGCAGATACGAAAGAGTGTGTGGCTCCAGGATCAAATAAGGTGCAGGCATAGAATGAACTAACACGTAAACTTGTATGATGCCTGAGCTTCCTCGGTGGTCAGATGGTAGACCCGTCCATTTGTCATGGGTCTTTGCTGCTGCTGGGGTTGATTTGGGGTAAAAGGCTGTCCTGAAGTTGCCTTCCCCTTCTTATCTCCACCTTGTGGTCTCGGTGTTGGTCCAACCGATTGCCTGGAAGCTTGTTGTGATCCCTGGGTTCCTCCCACCATACTCTGTCCCTGTTGACGTTGCGGACATTGGGCCTTCTGGTGATCCAGACCTAAACAGAGATAATATCCTCCAGTTACCATCGGACATTGAGACCTCTTATGCGGTCCCTTGCACTCATAACACCTCAGGGTTTGGGTCACACTAGCTGATGACCCTTTGCCTCCAGACGAGGCTGTAGACCTAGTCGGCTTGCCATAAGGCCGGTACTTGTTATCAAGCCTACGTTTTCCAAAACTCTTGCCCGATGATTGGCCCTGACTATTTGACCCCTTATCCTTTTTCTCCTTCTGGGACGACCCTTGAGCGTCCCCCTAGCAAGAGGCTTCAGTATATTTGGCCCTAGCCACGACCTCAGTGTAGGTCTTACACATGTGGCTAGTCACGATCTTCTTCAATGATGGCTGATGTCCGGCCTCAAACTTCATTACCCGACTTTCCTCCGTCGGAACCATGTCAGGCAGAAAGCGAGCCAATCTATCAAATTCTGTCTCTTAATTCTCTACTGTAGAACTGCCCTGAACTAGCTGGGAGAACTGTTGTCCGAGCTGAACTAGGTGTCCTCGAGAAAAGTACTTGGTAAAGAATGCAGTCCTGAATTCTTCCTAAGTCTGGAAGGCCTCACCCTTCCTCAATCTGATCTCTCCAAAGTACTAGTCTTCCGCAGGTCCTTGGAGCATGTAGACGGCGGTCCTGATCTTCTCCGCCTCAGTAGTCTGGAAGACCTCAAAGGTCTTCTCCATTTCTCTTATCTATTGCTTTGCAGTATGGGGATCGGCGGCACCCTCAAAAGGTCGGGGAGAGGGTCTCTTAATCTCCCCTAGTAAACCTCTACTGGACGTGGGGGTGGCTCGTGGAGGTGGTACTCGTTGCTGTCGAGTCTCCTGGATTAGCCCCAGCATCTCACGCATGAGATCTAACATGCTCATGGGGGGTACCTCCCCCCTTGGGTTCTGGTCCTCTGCCTGAGGCTCCTGAGCATTTGACTTAGCAGGCACCTCCTACTCAACTTCCATTTCATCCAAAGGTGGGGGTATATCACCACCTGTGGTTGGGGTACTTCTTCCACAGGCGGCTATGGCACATCAGCTCGGCGAGGTCGCCCTGGCCTACCTCTACCCCTACCTCTACCACCTCGACCTCCACGTGTTTGATTCATGGCTCAACTGTTAAAGATTTCAAAGTTACTTTTATTCCCAGCTAGACAAGTGATGGTAAACATACTTTTATTGAATTTAAAAGCAACAACTAGAGACAACATGATGGAAACAAAAACATACTGAAAGACATAATATAAGTAGTTCCTACAATATAAATGTTTGTAAGGCTACTTTTATTCCAACAACAGAAACTAAGCTCAGTCAAGGTGATGCTCATCAGGAGACAGTGGAGTGTAGTCAGCACAGGGTCGATGTCCTCCGGACCCCTGTGGTCCCCTACCAGGACCCGGTGCACCAACTGGACAGTAGAAGGCGAGGTGCTTCGGACTGCCACAGCTACGGCACCAGAGAGCAGGGCGCCTACACTCCACCATGCGGTGTCCATATCCTCCACACTGTCGGCACCAGGCGATCCTGAGAACGGTAGGAGACGGACCGCCAACTCTATCCCTAAGCTGAACCCCCAATCTACGGCGGTAGTCACGAGCTCGACACACACGCCGACGAGGGATACTCGGGCTCACTATCTCCTGTACCAGTGGAACCCTCGAGCCCACGTCTACTGGCCTCTGCATAGAAACCTGGTCTCTAAGTCCGCAAACCAGCATAGTAACCGTGGTCTGAAGCCTGTCGATCTTTCGGTTAGTGGCTTCGACCGTCCTCCTCATCTCTGCGAGGACCTCTGCAGGCTTAGACGAGTCAGCACGGGGTGGTGGAGTGTTCTCCCAAACTGACTCCACCTCATCATCGGATGAATCCTGAAGGTACGACAGTCCGGACATCCTACAAGTAAAACCAGGTGTCAATCTAACGTACCACTAACTATACTACCCCAGACCCACACTCAGTCTATGCAACTGGCTAAGGGCATCTAGGGTTCTGCTATCTGCTCTATCTAGAGAACTCTCTCTGATACCACTTTAATCTGTCACGCCCCGACCCGGATCCCGGGACCTCGGGCACGTCAACAGACCGACCGTACTCAAGTACAGACAAGCTCGACTCAAATACAAGGCCTAAATGTGATAAGCAGGTAACATTCCATAATATAAATCAAACTCAAGTTCAAAGGAACATAGAGTTATCAGGGTCCATGGCTCTATACATAGTCTGGTCCCTATGCGGGTCCTACACAAAGTAAAGCTCACAAAGTAAAAGATAAAGGAGACTCCCAGACCTCGGATCTCCTCGTGACCTCACCTCAGGCTCCACCCCCTAAACCTTAGAATCTGTAAAAGAGAAAGAGCAAAACGCATGAGCTTTCGAATGGAAAGCCCAGTAAGTACCCCTGTGGGGTCACAAAGATATAAAATGGGCAAGATGTTAAACAATGAGGTCACAATACCAAGAAACATAATCCTAGGAGTCTACGAGAAACAATCCAGAGGTACAACCCCTGATACAGAAGCCCTTGGGCTTTGTGAAGAGTTTCAAAGAAAACTCAAGGATCACTCCCGGCCAGCATGTCCAGCTACTTGCTGTAAGTAAGACCTTCTGGTCGTTCGACCCTCCGGTCGCAAGTCGGTAGAACTACCTCTAATACGTGTTAACACGATCAGTGTACCATGCCCACTGACAGGTAAGACCACCAGAGAATCGCCTCTTTGGCAAGGCAAGTAGAAATGCCTGGGGGTCCTATCCCTGAACATTCCCCAATCGGAGCTTCCACGCTCCACTGAGTTCGGGCAGTAGACCACAGCAAACAGGGATACCAACATCCCATAAACAAGTCATACATGCTCAACAGGAATCTAGAAATAGACAGGGATGCATGTATGTCATCATTGAAGTAAGAGTAATGTCAAATCCAAATAAGGCCCGAAACCGGGTAGGAACAAGGCAAGTGAACTTACCTCCTGTCGGAACTAGAAGCCTTCCTAGTATCCTCTGGAATGCCTTACAACTCCCTGAGAGTATCTGGCATACATAGACCCTATTAGAGTCGGTATTTCAATAAATCTTTATATCTCTATTTGCTCATGCATGCTTAGACCCACTAACGGGTCCTAACGTCCTTCTCTCGGGTCTCTGGGCCTTTATCCC
This sequence comes from Dioscorea zingiberensis, assembly GCA_026586065.1. Taxonomy (NCBI): domain Eukaryota; kingdom Viridiplantae; phylum Streptophyta; class Magnoliopsida; order Dioscoreales; family Dioscoreaceae; genus Dioscorea; species Dioscorea zingiberensis. The sequence continues at coordinate 13,675,303 of CM048823.1, read as the reverse complement.
CTGTTTCCATATCCTTTAGTTGACTCTAGCCCCAACTTGGTCAAGCTTAGTCAACCCTTCTTTTATTGGTCGAGTCTAAACCTTATTTGGTCTTCTCTAGGCATTCCAGTTGAATTAGGCCCACTTCCTAAGCCCTTTAAACACTTAGCTTAAGTTTAGTCTTTTTAACTAGGAAAGGGAATTTTCGTCATTTGAGTAATTATGACTTCAGGATCTAAGGTCATAACCTACCACTTGGGTGACCCAAGGTTTAGTTCCTTCCCAGCATTCTTTGTTCTTATTATTATCACTTAATAAAATCTGATTCAATGGGTTGCTTGAGCCCAGCCCATTGGGCCTTCAAAATAATGGACCCAATTTCCCCTTTAATTGGTCCATCGTTGACTTAGGTGTTTAATTCAATTAACTCTTATGGCTTGATAAATTTCTTTATTTTTATTTGATCAACCCCAATCAAATAGTTTAATATCACAACACCCAAGTTCTTAATCAAACTCCATTTTTAGTAATCTTACTAAATCCTTTTAATCACCTTAGACAATTAATCAATTTAATTTGTCACACCTATATAGTTCCATATGAATCACTCTAGGTAATCCAATGATTATTTCACACCACATAGGCTAATTAAACCTATTAAAATGATTAAATCATTTTAATCAAATCTATGGATTTTGTCACACTTTCTAAGTTGCTGTTTTTTTTTTCTATCATCTTCTTCACTATTTCTCTCTCTCGACTGACGGCCTCTATCGTTCGTCAACTCTCCAGCAAACCCCTGGCTTCTCCTCCGATCACGAACCTCATCACTGAGGGACCTCCGCTCGCGTCCATCTCCCTCGGAATGCCGCCGACCTTCCCCTCCCTTCCCGCTGAGGTTTCAAGCTCTCGGCCGTGAAGTCAGTGGCCTCTCCGACGAGCTCACACACCCACAATGCATGCAAAGCATAAAGTAAGATATCGCAGAGGGAGAAAAAAATCTTACCGAAATGTCTATTGTCGCCGGTAACCACCCCAGTGACCTACTGTCCGTTCGTGAGCCCCGTCAACCTCTCCGACGTGCCCAGTCGTGCACACGTTCGCACTGTAACTCCCTCTCTGTCCTTGCCCGGTGCTCCCCTGTTCGGTCCCGCTCTTGACAGAGGACTCGCAGTCGCGACGGACTCCGTCTTCTTCTCCGTTTGAGTGCTCACCGGAATTTTAAAACCTCAATGGTTTGAATGCCGAGACAGAGGGGCTGGAGGTCCCTTTTATAGCCTCTAGGGTGACCAGACGGAGCGTCGCCAACGTACCGCAGCCGCGCCGACCGACGGCCGGCTTCTCCGCCCGTAACGCACGGGGAAACGGCGGGGTTCTCGCGACGTTACCAGCGGCTGGGGAAGAAACGGGCGCCTCGAGATCAGCACTCTGATGATTAACGGTGACGATCGGAGGGATCGCATCCGACGGCCCAGATTAGATTAGGAAATCTCGGATTGCACACCTATTGGATTAACGCTCACGATCCAAACATAACCAACGGCCAGATCTTCTTAATTTACATCAAGATTATGACTCATCTCTAGATGAGCGGTACTGGTGAGCCCTCACCGTGGGATCGCCTCCACCATCCCATCCATCATTGCCTCGTATCTGATCCACGATCAGATTGATTGATCTGGCACTTGCCACGCGGCTACACTAAGGTCGTTATAATGCCTCGTGATAAGGCAAAGGCTGAGATGATCTTATCTCAACCGTTCACCCATTTCTATAGAGATTCTCTTTGGCAATTTATCCAGAGATCCCTGAAAAGTTTTTAGGTCACATTTAGGTCCATCCCTGTGAGAGGGGAGAATTACCTTTTAGTCCTTAAGACTTCCAAAATTACAAATCAGCCCCTCTGGTCTCCCATAAACCCTTAATTAGGGTTTTAAACCTTTTTAACTAAATTTTCTCCCATTTAATTCCTTAGGAAAATTTCCTCTAATATTCCCATTTAAAAGGAATTTAAGTATATTTTATTTCTATAAAATCCTTGGATTTTACACATTCCATTCTCCATCCAATGGACTTGATGCATGGATTGTGATTTGAGGACATTCATAGTTGGATGATTTGAATATATTTCTGGTAGAGTGCTCGTTGGTATTGATTTTTGGAGTTTATTAGATGAATAATATGCTTGGATTACACACATTCTATTCTCCATCTAGTGGACTAGATTCCATGTTTGTTATTTGTGGGCATTCATTGCTGTATTTGAATGTTTTGTCTGATAGAATGCTCATTGGTGTTGATTTTTGGATTTTGTTAGATGAATAATGCTAGGATTACACACATTCTATTCTCCTTCCCAGGGACTATATTCAATGTTTGTTATTTGCAGACATTCATTGCTGTATTTGATGTTGATTTTTGGAGTTTATGGATGAACAATTCTAGGGTTCCATACACTCCATTTTCCATTCATGAACTAGATGAAATGTTTGTGATTTTAAATGCATTCATTGCTGGATTTGAATGCATTACCTTATAAAATGCTCATTGCTGTTGATTTCTTGGAATTAATAGATGAATAATTTTAGGTCAGCATACAATCCATTTTCCATAACATGGACTAGATGTAATGCTTGGAATTAAAATCACATCCATTGTTGAATTTGAATGTAAATGTTCATTGGCTTTGATTCTTGACATTTATAGATTGGTCCTAGATGGAAGTCTAGAACATTGCTACCTTGAAAATCATTTGGCCTATGGCATGTTTTTGGTGAACATCTGAGCATCATGTGATTTTCTGAGTTGATAAAAAATATTTTAAAATGGCGAAATTTGAGGATATAGATGCATTTAAGTGCATTACTTTCTTTCACATGAGAGTGGGTAACATTGATTCTGGATAAAGCACAACCCATTTATATATTAGGGTTAAAGACTATTTATCTGACCTTTCCACATCCTATGCTAATGGGAGTCTTATTTGCCAAGATGCTCTGTTACACTAACAAATAGAGTTCTGATTAAAAATCTAGAATACTGATACAATCCTTTAGGTATCATCCTGTTTATTAATGCTAGTCTTGATTGGCAACAATGTTTGCATTACAAGACAAACTTGACTAAGATTGATTGGAAACAATATTATAAGATACTCCAAAGATAATATACTATACCTGCATGCTAGTTGGGAAATAAGGTCATTTTTCTTCAGTTTGTTTTTTTTTTGGTTTTTTTCCATGTACAACACTTCAAAAAATAATAATTACATTTCAAAAAGTTGTAATTGTAACAATATTCTTCCATAAGTACCCCTGCTAGATACCTTTAATGCAAAGTTTGCATATATATCCTTGTAAGGATATGTTTGCAAGAATTTTGGTGTTATAAAGATGCATGCGTACACAATTGTAACATTTCACTGGGGTTTGTATGCGAAGAAAGCACCTTTTCTTTATTAGCATATCAAAGTTTGCATATATATGTTTCATGATTATTTAAACATCGGACATATTTTCATTTCCTGTTCAGTAAAAGGGATTTGAGATTCAAAATCAGTTATTGCAGTCTTGAGAAGAAAAAGAATATTTGCTATTGGGGCAGCAGGCTCCTGTTGGGGAGGTGCGTTTGCTTTTAGTCCCTTTATTTTATTTCAATCTATTTTATCGTTTATAGGTAATTAAACTATAGGTATGCTATTTAGGTATGCTATCTTTTTTACAGATATGCTATTTAGATATGGTATATTTTTTTTGTTATTTAAGTATGCTATATTGTTTAAATATGTATGTGTGTGATGCTATTCTTTTCTTTTTCATTTATTTTCTTTCTTTCTTTCTTCTTTGTTAGTATGAATTCAGACAGGAGTTGGATGTACGCTAGGCTTAAGGATGGCCTTTTGAACCCGGTTTTTTTGGAAGATATCGATGAATTTATCGAGTTTGCGAAGAGACACCCAGAATGTATGGATGGAATCAAAATTAAGTACGCTTGTAATCATCGTAAATGTCAGAATCACGCCTTTTATGATGAAAATACGGTTAGGTATCATCTAATGAAGTATGGATTCGTACGGGGCTACTATCAATGGATTCACTATAGGGAATCTAGTGAGCCGGTTTTTAATGCCCATGGTAATCAAGAATTTGTTGACTTACCAATGCCAAGTGCTGGACCAACATCATATAATGTATATGAACAAATAGTTATAGATGCTGGAGGGCCTGATTTCTCACCTTCTTATATGGAGGAAGCTCCAAATGCAACTGCTCAAAAATTGTTTGACATGTTAAAAGCCGCTAAGCAAGAGGTATGGTCGGGCTATGAAAGTCATTCACAATTATCAGCTGTCGCAAGATTGTTAAACATGAAGGCAGAACATCATTTATCGGAGAGGTGCTTTATTGACTTTTGCCAATTTTTGAAAGAAGTGTTACCTGACGATAATGTAATACCAAGCAACTTTTACAACACAAAGAAGTTAGTTCAAGGCTTAGGTCTACCAGTTGAGAAGATTCATTGTTATCGTAATGGATGTATGATATACTGGGGAGAAGATAGTGAACTAATGACCTGCAAAAGTTGTGAGTTTCCAAGGTACAAGCGACAACAAGGTAGCTCAATTGAAAATAAAAAGAATATTCCATACAAGAAGATGTATTACTTTCCTTTAACGGCAAGGCTACAAAGATTATATGCATCAAATACAACAGCAAAAGAAATGAGATGGCATGCGGAGCATGAGTATGAAGAAGGGGTCATGCGCCATTGTTCTGACACCCCTGCATGGAAGCATTTCGATGACATCCATCCTTCATTTGCAGCAGAAAGTCGGAATGTAAGACTAGGGTTGTGCACTGATGGATTCCAACCTTTTGGGCAGTCAGGTCAACAATATTCCTCTTGGCCAGTGATAGTCACTCCGTATAATTTGCCTCCTTCGATGTGTATAAAAGAGGAGTATATGTTCCTAACGGTAATAGTTCCGGGGCCAAAGAATCCGAAAGAAATGTTGGATGTGTATTTGCAACCTCTTATTGCAGAATTGAAGCAACTGTGGGAAATTGGAGTTGAAACATATGATGCATCAAGAAATAATTATTTTCAAATGCGTGCTGCACTTATGTGGAGCATAAGTGATTTTCCAACATTTTCAATGTTGTCCGGATGGAGCACTGCAGGCAGGATTGCTTGTCCACACTGTAACGAAGATTCAAATGCATTTACTCTAACAAGAGGAGGGAAGCAATCTTGGTTTGACAATCACCGCAAATTCTTACCTCCTAATCATCCTTTCATACAGAACAAAACTGCCTTTCAAAGAAACAGAACAGTATCAAAAATGGCCCCGAAAACTAAAACCGGTGATGAAATCCTAAAAGAAATAGAAGATTTGGAGCTAAAAAGAGTTATAGATTCTGGTGCCTATGAAAAGAACAACCGCATTGCTAAGAGTACTAGTTGGAGAAAACGAAGCATTTTTTGGGATTTACCCTACTGGCAAACAAATCTAATTCGTCACAACCTTGACGTTATGCATATTGAGAAAAATGTGTTTGAGAATATATTCAACACTGTGATGAATGTGGAAGGAAAGACAAAGAATAATGCTAAATCAAGACAAGATCTGAAAGAATTCTGTCGACGACCTCAGTTAGAAAAAAATAATGCTACAGGGAAATATCCCAAAGCATGTTACACTTTGGGTAAACAGTCAAAAATTGTGCTTTGCGAATGGCTTCGTAACCTTAGATTCCCAGATGGATATGCCTCAAACATGAGCAGATGTATTGACATGCGAAAGTTGAAGTTTTTTGGTATGAAAAGCCATGACTGTCATGTTTTTATGCAAAGATTACTTCCTATAGCATTCAAGGAACTGCTTCCATCAAGTGTTTGGCGGCCATTAACAGAACTAAGCAATTTCTTCAGAGAGCTCACTTCAACTGTAATTATAGAAGCTGATATGTTAAGGCTTAATGATGAAATTCCTCTAATCCTCTATAAGCTAGAGCGTATATTTCCCCCAAGCTTCTTCGATTCAATGGAACATCTTCCGGTGCACTTGGCTTATGAAACATGGATTGCGGGTCTAGTACAATACAAATGGATGTATCCATTTGAATGGTAAGACCTTTAATTTGTTGTTGTACACATGATTCCTAAGTAATTAATGTTCATTGCATTATAAAATATAAATATAACCTTGTAGGTATCTCAGAAAATTGAAGAATGATGTGAGAAGTAAAGTTAAAGTAGAATCCTCCATATGCAATGCGTACTTGGTTGAGGAAACATCATCATTTTGCACACATTATTTCGAGCCACATGTGAGGACAAGGCATCATAAGGAATGTTGATGTTGAAGAAGTTACTGCAGAATGTTCTGGGAATTTATCAATTTTCACACGTCCTGGCAGGACATTAGGAAAAGCAAAAACTAATATCTCACAGAATAAGAGTATTCAGCGACACAAATATACATCTTATTGAATTGTCTGGAAGTGCAACCATTCATAAAGTATGAAAATTTATTTTAAGATAGTGATACTTCTTAGTTTGCTTCTGACATTATTTACAAACTTTCCTTAATTTATTTTTGTTGTTGTTTTAATATGTAAAGTATCTATGTCGATGAGTTGCGCTCGGTGAATCCACAGATTGATGATAGACATGTCGATGAGAGATTGGAACGTGAATTCACAGTATGGTTCTACAAGTTTGCTCATGATCCCTCTAAAGATATTTCCAATCAGTTCTTGAAGGACTTGTCAAAAGGACCGCTAAGAAGCTACAAGTCTTACAATGGGTGCATAGTGGATAGCTACAAATTTCATACAACAAGTCACAAGCCAGATAGCACAACAACGAACAATGGTGTATGCATAAAGGGCACAAATTATACTACAGATGAAAATGACTATTATGGCCAATTAATCAAGGTTTTATGCTTAGAGTACCCAGGATTACCCATCAAGTAAACAATCTTATTTAAATGTGATTGGTTTGATCCAACACCAAATGTGGGGACAAGATGTCATCAACAATATAAACTTGTGGATGTCAATCATAGGCGGTTCTTCAATAAATATGAACCCTTTGTTTTTGCAATCCAGGCAACACAAGTTAATTATACGGCGTATCCCAGCTTAAAGCGTGACAAAGTTGACTGGTAGGCGGTATTCAAAGTAAAAGCTAGATCTATTGTAGAGCTTCCTCAACAAGTTTCTAGGACAACAACAGTATCATATGAAGCACCTTTTCAACAAGATGAAATGGAAGCCCCTTTAATAGAGATCAATGTTTTTGATGCAGAACAAACACTAAATGATCCAAGTGGGGTACTAATTGAAATCGATGATGGAACAAAAAGTGAAGAGGAGCCTCCACTTGAATCAGAAAGTAATGATGATGGGGATGAAAACGATGAATTTGATGAAGTTGAAAGTGATAGTCAATAAATTAAGGTAATTTCCTTAGTGATAAATTATATGAGTAAAAACATTCAAAGCACTCTGGTTTCATCACTCATATTTGATACTTTTGTGGTATACCTAATTTTACATTGTTGGGGATATTCTTAATATTTTCATGCATTTTCCAGGGCTGAAGTTGGAGGCTTGCAAAGATTTCTTTCTTAGGTCCAAGATGATTGTTGGGATTGTCACCTCTGTTGTTGCTTAAACCTTTCTTGTGGTTATGTTTTCATTCTTGCTTGTTCGCTTGAATATTTGTTGTTTTGAATTTTTTTTTTTAAATTTCTCTTTCAATGTGATTAATCTTGTTTATCAACATTCTAACCATCAATTAACTCATGTTGTGGGTATATCATTGTTATGTGGCATTTAAATATTTTTGGAAAGACTTTGACCAAGTGTTTTAATGCATGTAAATCTTTCTTATTATATTTTATACATTCTAATAAGATAGTGATGGTGCAGTCAAGATGAGACGTATGGGCCGTAGAGGAAGTTCTAGTTACAGAGGCGCACATGATACGTCTGCAGCTATCGTATCACCTCATCTTCCACTGTCACATGTTGGTTGTCCGGTTGGTGGCTCTTCCTCATCTTCAGCCTCTATTCCTTGTACTCGTGGAGGCGCTACTCCTGATGGTGGCCCTACCATGGCTGCTAGCTAAATTCCCACACCAGGAGTGGATAGCTTGGCAGTTTCTACAAGGTTGGGGAGAGTGCACATAAAACTAGTGAATGGAGTGTAAGTATTAATGCTATTCTAGTTTATGTGGATTAATTGATGTAAGTTGCATATTTTGTTTATCGGTGTTGACATTTTATATTTGATTGTTATTGTTTTTGTTTATTTATAGTTTGCATCCTTCTGATGTTTGTGCTCTACGGATCACGACCATCTTTAAGGAAAGAATGGATGGGAATGGACACTGTTGGAAAAATGTTTCTATGGAGACAAAAGACTTTTACAGGAATGAATTTCAGGTATCAACTAAGCTAGAAATATTTTCTATCTATATTTAAAAATGTTTGTAAATCAATTTTGTCAAACTTATTTTCTATCTAATATGTATTCTTCTTTATGTTAAATAATAGAAACACTTTATATGGGACGAGTCATCATCTGTTATCAAGCAAGCATGGCAACGCAAGGCTGCAAAACGTTATAGAGCATTGATGTGTAGTCTAAGAAGAAGGAAAGATAAGACTACACGTGACTGATACTGTGTGGCAAAGTTGGAATGAAGCATGGAATGCGCAAGAATTTAAAACTCGAAGCGAGAAATCTAGAACAAATCGTCTTACTGAGGTTGAAGGAATTGGAACTCGTATATCCCGACACACAGGAGGCTCCATTTCCCATATGTGCCTTGCAGATAGACTGGTAAATCCTTCACATTTATATAAATGTTTCTCTAAATAACATTTAATCTAATGTTAATTTTAACTTAATACAAAATGTTACATTATTTTAGCGAGCGAGGCTTGGTCGTGATCTTCTTCCATTTGAGCTCTTCAAAGTGACTCATACAAAAAAAAGGACTTCTGATCTCGTTGATAAAAGAGCTGAGGCCATTTGGGTAAATAACTAAGTAATTTAATTATTGTATTTAAGTTATAGACTTTCCTTACATTGTATGATATTTTTATTCAACCATATTAACCATAGTTTTTCGTTTTTAAATTGAATATTGCAGGATCGTTATTTACAACATAAGGATCAGGCATCTCAAACGCAAGAAGAGGGTGGGGAGCCTCCTGTTGTGGACAAAGTAGCTCTACTCCTTATGTAAAATCCAAGGAATTTTAAGGAAATAAATTTGTTGAAATTTTCCTAAAAAAATTATTTAATTAAATAATTTTCCTTAGAGTGTTAAATAAGGATCTAATAGTGGGGAAATTAAGCTAAAAGGGATTTAAAACCCTAATTAGGGTTTATGGGGGGGCCAGAGGGATTTAATGGTAATTTATAAAGTATTGAGGACTAAAAGATAATTGTTCTCTTTCACAGGTTAGACTAAAATGTAACCTAAATTAGTTATGAGGACCTCTGGATAAATTTCCATGAGAAAACCCTTATAGTAAAGGATGAACGGTCGAGATTAGAAGATCTCGAATTTGTGCTGATCGCAAGGCATCATAATGGCCTATAGGATGCCACGTGTTGAATCAAGAGATGAACCATCTGATCATGTTGTTGATCGCGAGGCTTTATTAAGAAGTGGGTGGAGCCATGTGGTTCTCTAAGAGCCGTCCATCTACTCTAGTGAGTGATGCGAGGAAATTGGAGAAGATCTGACAGTTGATCTATTTTGAATCACCGTCCTTGATCCAAGAATTGCGGATCCTCGGACATTTAAGATCCGGTACCGTTGGATGAGGATTAAATCACAACCTTCCACTGGATGAATACTGTTTACGAGGCAAGGGAAATGAAATCGGACCGTTCTACTCTGATTAAATCTGGACCGATCATCAAGGGGATACGGGATTTGAGGCATCAAATGGGATCTCCACCGGTCATCTCGGAATACGGATCCCAAGCCCAGCCCCCCCTTCACCAGTGACCGGAAAACACCCGCGCGAGCCTTGCCAGATCGCCCGTGCGTTACGAGCGAAGATGCCGGTCGTCGGTCGGCAGGGAGTGACGAAACGCTGGCGACGCTTGGGTTGGCCTCCCGAGCCCCATAAAAGGGTGCCTCATCCACTGTCTCGACACACAACAAACCAAGCTCCCAACTCTCGGGAGAGGTGACAGTCGGAAGAAGAGAAGGAGATCTTGGCAGAGGTCGTTGCTTGGCGTCCACGAAAGAGCGCGGGAGCTGTCGCGGTAGGGTTTCAGGCGGGGCAGGGGGCCAGAACCGCAACTGAGACGAGAAAGTGAAAGCTCGCCGGAGAAGGTAGGAAGCAGCCCGACGCTGGGAGTTTCGTCGTCCTCTCCAACTCTTCGGTAAGTGTCTGCACCTCCTTCCCATCGATGTAGTACTGTCTTCATGCATTCATAACGTTAGAAGGAGCTCGTCACCGAGATGCAAGCTATCGGCCGAGAGCTTCAAGGTCTCCACCGAGGCTGGCAGCGCTCCGGAGGAGCCAGCCGGGGTTGTGAGACCATCTGTGATGGGGACCGAGCATGGGCAGGTGCTCGGTATGGCCGGAGATGAAGTCTGGTAATGCTGGTGTCGCTCGATCGCGGACGTGAGGAAGAGAGAAACGAAGAAGAATTAGATAGGATAAAATAAATAAATAATAATGATATTATCTTAATTAATTAATTCAGTGGTAATTAATTAGTTGAAATAGTTTTTGAAACTTTAGAAATGTGACAGTTATTGGAATAATTATTTTGTATAGTTAAAATAACTATATGGGACTTAATTAGTGTGGCAAAATCAATTAAATAATTAACTAGTATAATTGAGAATAATTATATGACAACTATATGGGTATGACATATTTAATTCGATTAATCAACTAGGTTGATTTAAAGATCTTGATAAGATTTTAGATCTTGGTAGTATGACAAATTAATAGAATAATTCATTATATGGGATAATATAATTATTCTATGTGTGACAAATTAAATTGGTTAATGGTTAATTAACCAATGAGAAAAACTTTGGTAGTGCAACAAATTTATTTGAACTAAGGGTTGGAATAATTTGAGAGGTTAACAAGGTTATCAAATACCTAGGTTAACCATAGACCAATAATCTAGGAATTGGGTCAAGTGGCTTTGAGGCCCAATCAGTTGGGCCCAAACAAACTAAATTTTATTCTTAAACTAAAAAGAATAAGTACTAGGGGTACTAGGAGGAGGAAACTAAACCCTAAACAAGGTAGGACCTTACACCCTGAGGGTCATTGTTTCCCCAAATGACAAAATGCCTTTCTTTGGTTAAAAAGGGGTTAAGGTTAAGCTAAACTATGAAATGGATCTAAAACGAGCCCACTTCAACTAAAGTGACTAGAGATGACCAAATAGGGATCAGACCCGACATGTGAGTGTAGAGCTGACTAGGTTTGACTAAGTTGGGTCCAGAGACAACTAAATGACGTAGAAACAGGGGGAAAGGACCAGAAACCCGTGAGAAGGTCTTTAGGACCCGTTAGTGGGCCTAGGCCCAACAGAAACGATAGGCAAGTATGTGTAATTAGAGGCGTAGAGATTTATTGTAATCTTGACTCTAATAGGGTCTATGTATGCCAGATACTTTCGACGAGTTGTAAGGCATACAAGGGAGACTAGAAGGGCTTCTAGATCCCACAAGAGGTAAGTACACTTGCCTTGTTCCTACCCGGTTTCGGGCTTTATTTGGATTTGACATTACTCTTACTTCAATGATGACATACATGCATCCTTGTCTATTTCTAGATTCCTGTTGAGCATGTATGATTTGTTTACGTGATGTTGGTATCCCTATTTGTTGTGGTCTACTGCCCGGACTCAGTGGAGCGTGGGGGCTCCGATAGGGGAATGTTCAGGGACAGGACCCCCTGGCATTTTCGTCGGCCTTGCCAGAGAGGCGATTCTCTGGTGGTCTTTACTTGTCACTGGGCATGGTACACTGACCGTGTTAACACGTATGAGAGGTAGTTCTACCGATTTGCGACCGGAGGGTCGAACAACATGAAGGTCGTGTTTTCAGCAAGTAGCTGGACATACTGGCCTGGAGTGATCCTTGAGTTTTCTTTGGAACTCATCACAGAGCTCGAGGGCTTCTGTTATCAGGGGTCGTACCTTTGGATTTGTTCTGGTAGACTCCTAGGGTTGTAATTTCTTGGGATTGTGACCTCATTATTTGATATATTGTTTACTTATGTCTTTGTGACCCCGCAGGGGTACTTACTGGACTTTCCATTCGAAAGCTCATGCGTTTTGCTTTTTCCCTCTTTTACAGATTCCGAGGTCTAGGGAGGGGTGGAGCTGTGAAAAGGTCACTAGGAGATCCAAGGTCTGGGGGACTCCTTTATCTTTTATTTTGAGAACCGTTCATTTGATGTAGGACCCGTATAGGGACCAAACTTTGTATAGGGCCTATGGACCCTTATGACTCTTTGTTCCTTTGAACTTGAGTTTAATTTATATTATGGATTGTTATCTGCTTATCACCTTTAGGCCTTGTATTTGAGTAGAGTTTGTCTCTGCTTGAGTACGGCCGGTCTGTTGACGCGCTCGGGGTCCCGGGATCCGGGTTGGGGCGTGACAGATTAAAGTGGTATCAAAGCAAGAGTTCTCTAGATAGAGCAGATAGCAGAACCCTAGATGCCCTTAGCCAGTTGCATAGACTGAGTGTGGGTCTGGGGTAGTATAGTTAGTGGTATAGTGGTACGTTAGATTGACACCCGGTTTTACCTGCAGGATGTCGGGACCGTCGTACCATCAGCATTCATCCGATGATGAGGTGGAGTCAGTTAGGGAGAACACTCCACCACCTCGTGCTGACTCGTCTGAGCCCGCAGAGGTCCTCGCAGAGATGAGGAGGACGGTTGAAGCCACTAACCGGAAGATTGACAAGCTTCAGACCACGGTTACTATGCTGGTTTGTGGACTTAGAGATCAGGTAGCTATGCAGAGGCCAGTGGACGTAGGCCCGAGGGTTCCACTGGTACAGGAGATAGTGAGCCCGAGTGTAATGCCCCGACCCGGATCCCGGGACCTCGAGCACGTCAACAGACCGGCCGTATTAAAGAAGAGATAAATTCAACTCGAATACAAGGCCTAATAATGTGATAAGCAGATAACAATCCATAAAATATACTCGTGTTCCAAGGAACATAGAGTCAACAGGGTCCATAGGCCCTATAATAGTCTGGTCCCTATATGGGTCCTACAAACAACAATGCGCATAAAGTAAAAGATAAAGGACAAAGTAGGCTCCTAAAACCTCTGGTCTCCCTGCGTCCTCCCCTCGGGCTCCTCTCCCTCCTAAACCTCGGAATCTGCAAAAGAGGAAAAGAAAACACATGAGCTTTCGAATGGAAAGCTCAGTAAGTACCCCTGCAGGTCACAATGACATAAATAGGGAATATGTCAACCAATGAGATCATAACACCAACAAAATAGTCCTGGGAGTCTACCACAAACAAATCAAAGGTAATGACTCGATACGTAAGCCCTGCCTCAGAACGCAGTTTTAAGAGAACTCAAAGTTTACTCCGGCAGGTATATCCGGCTATTTGTCTTTAATACGACCTAGATGGTCGCTTGACCCTCCTGGCCACAAAGGTAGAACTACCTTCCTACAGTTAACACCTGGCCGCTGTACCATGCCCACTGACAGGTAAGACCTTCAGAGGCTTGCTCCTCTGGTAAGGCTGTCAGGAAAGTCAGGGGGGTCCTGTCCCTAAACATTCCTAAATTGGAGCTTCCCTAGCTCCACTGAGTCCGGGCAGTAGAACATGGCAAATAGGGACACCAACGTCCCGAATACGAACACACATGCTCAACAGGATTCAAAAACAGATATGAACAGCATGTATGGCATCAGCAGGGCATGTAACAAGAATACATAGCAAGTCCAAGAAACCCCGTCACCGGGTGGAAATTAGGCAAGTGAACTTACCTTCGGTTCGTTGGAATTAGATGCCCTTCTAGTCTTCCCTAGTGTGCCAATAACTCCCCGAGAGTATCTGGCATATATAGACCCTTATTAGAGTCAAGCTTTCAACAAGTTGCTATGTCCCTAGTTTCACATGCAAGTTCAACGCTTTTGTTGGGCTTAGGCCCACTAACGGGTCCTAAGAACCATCTCTCGGGTTAACAGCCCTTATTCCCGTCTCTACGTCCTTTAGTTGACTTTTAGACCTACCTTGTCAAACCTAGTCAACTCTAGTCTATTTGTCAAGTCTGTCCCTTATTCAGTCATTTCTAGTCACTCTAGTTGAGTTGGGCCCGTTTCAAAACCATTGTACCATTTAACTTGACCTTAGTCCCTTGAAGGGCATTTTGGTCATTTGACACCCCTTGACCATGAAGTTTAAGGTTCCGCCTTGTTTAGGGCTTAATTAGTCCCTTTGAATTTATCTAGTTACCTTACTGAATATTTCCGTAATTAACCAAGTATCCAAGTTCAAGAAAAGTAATTTTTGTTACACTAGTAGCCACATAATCTTTTAATTATCATACTATCGTAGTTATTTCCACAACAACATTTTGAATTGCTTTATTTTCGTTAATCAAAAGATTATGTCTTTGCCCATAAGATAATTAGACTTATTTTGTCACAATATCTTAGTTCCATATGGTTATTACAACTATACTGAAATAATTAATCAGAATAGTTGTCACATCACTAAGGTTTTCATTTTAATAATTGTCGCACCTAGTTTACAACATTAATCTATTCAAAACAAATAACTAACTAATTGTCATTTCTCAAAAGTTTAGAGACGAAATATTTAATCAACCATCTACCTTTACCATAGCTAAATTTCCTTTCATAATTATCTTGATTATTTTAAATAATCAATTGGATTTTGTTACACTAATAATGCTTCAAAATTCATTCTACTATAGTAAACATTTAAATACTTTAATTGTCACACTACTAATGTAAAAAAAATAAATCAACAAACTATACTAACAATTATCCAAAAATTATTGTGACAATAATCTGTTAGTATTTCAGCCCATGAGGAAGAAAAGAAAAAAAAATTATAAGCTAACTAAGTTCATTAGTTTTAATTAACTCTATTAATATGTCACACTAAGTTAATAATTCATTAACCTTTTTTTTATCCTTAAACAAAATATATATATTGTTTTATTATTAATTTTTATTTAAACCTTCTTCTTCTTCTTTATTTCTTTCTTCTCACTTGCACGACCGAGCTCCCGCTCTCTCCCTCTTCTCCGGCGATCTCTTTACGTGGGCGAGGTGCATGCAAAGCTAATTTACTAACTACGCCTGAAAGAGGAACTTACCGTGAAGTCGTGGACGAGACTGCCATTTGTCCTCTCAACTAGCTCACCGGAATCCTGGTGAGTCCTTTGTTGATCTCCGACGCTCTTGTCCGGCGGTAACCAAAGCACGACTTTCCTCTACTTCCTCCGCCTTGCCAGTCCTCTTCACCGCGACCTTCTCTGCCTGCCACCCAATGAGTCGGTCTGATCAAGACGCTGCTGCAGCTACGAAGGCTTCTTCTCTTCTACGGCGCCGTGAGCTGTAAGAACGGGAGCTCCCTTTTTATAGAGCTCGGGGTGGGAGGAGTCCCTTCGGCTACTCGCAGTGAAGGAGGCCTTGGGGCGCCGCACCTTCCTTGCTGCCGTTACGAAACGCCGGCGACGATCGCGCGGCGGCAAGTTGGCGTTTCTCAGTCGCCTGAGATTCAACCTCGGGATCGTACTTCGATCACGATCGACGGTCCAGCTTGAATCTGGCAAATCTACCCTTCATTTAGTCTCGTATTCGTTCTACTCCAGATCAGCGGCCACGATTTAATTGGCGTTAATGGCTGGGATTTAGTTCCATGCTCCGAGCTTGAGCGAGAGATCTCGATGAACGATCGAGATTATCTTGCATTCGTGTGGCTCAGATTAACACTTTCCCTCCTCGAGTTTAGATCATCACAAGTGATGATTCCCTCTGAGCACAACACGTGGCTCCACCATTGCTCTCCATCTCTTCTAGCGATCCGCTCTCGCAGAGATCAGATGATCTCAGCCGCCCAACCAACCCTTTATAGAAGATTATCCTGAAGTCCCTATATTTACTTTATTTACAACTAAGTCTTTGTGCTGTGAGAGGGGAAAAAACTTCATTAAGGTCCTCCAAACTTTTAAGATTACAATTCAGTCCCTCTGTCTCCCATAAACCCTAATTAGGGTTTTAAACCCCTTTCAAATATATATTATTTATTATTATATTTTTTTCCACTATTATTTCCCATTTAAACTCTAGGGGAATTTTCTAAATAATTTTAAGAAAATTTTTAACACCTTTATTTCTTAAAATTTCTTGGATTTTACACCGAGTATCCCTCCTCGGCGTGTGTGTCGAGCTCGTGACTACCGCCGTAGATTGGGGGTTCAGCTTAGGGTTAGAGCTGTGGGTCCGTCTCCTACCGTTCTCAGGATCGCCAGGTGCCGACGGTGTGGAGGATATGGACACCACATGGCGGAGTGTAGACGCCCTGCTCTCTGGTGCCGTAGTTGTGGCAGTCCGGAGCACCTTGCCTTCTACTGTCCAGCTGGTGCACCGGGACCTAGTAGGGGACCACAGGGGTCAAGAGGATATCAGCCCTTTGTTGACTACACTCCACTGTCTCCTGATGAGCATCACCTAGATTGAGTTTTAGATTCTGTTGTTAGAATAAATGTAGTCTTACAAACATTGATATTGTATGAACTACTTATGTTATGTCTTTCGGTATGTTCTGTTTTTAGCATATTGTCTTTAGTTGTTGCTTTCAATAAAGAGTATGTTTTTATCATTACATGACTAGTTGGGAACGAAATAACCTTGAAATTTTTAACAGTTGAATCATGAATCAAACACGTGGAGGTCGTAGAGGTAGAGGTAGGGGTAGAGGTAGGCGAGGGCGACCTCGTCGAGTAGATGTGCCACAGCCCCCTATGGAAGAAGTACCCCAACCACAGGGTGGTGATATACCCCCACCTCTAGATGAAATGGAAGTGGAGCAGGAGGTGCCTGCTCAGTCCATTGCATAGGTGCCTCAAGCAGAGGGCCAGGAACCAAGGGGGGAGGTACCCCCCATGAGCATGTTAGACCTCATGCGGGAGATGTTGGGACTAATTCAAGAGACCCGACAGCAGCAAGCACCACCTCCACCAGCCACCACCACGCCTAGTAGAGGTTTACTAGGGGAGATCAAGAGACCCTCCCCCCGACCGTTTGAGGGAGCCGCTGATCCCCATGTGGCTGAGCAATGGATAAGGGAAATGGAGAAGACCTTTGAGGTCTTCCAGACTACTGAGGCGGAGAAGATCAGGACCTCCGTTTATATGCTCCAAGGACCAGCTGAGGACTGATACTTTGGAGAGATCAAACTGAGGAAGGAAGAGGCCTTCAAGACTTGGGAGGAATTTAGAACTGCATTCTTCGCCAAGTACTTCTCTCGGGGACACTTAGTCCAGCTTGGACAACAGTTCTCCCAACTTGTTCAAGGTGGCTCTACCGTAGAGCAATACGAGACCGAATTTGATAGATTGACCCGTTTTCTGCCTGACATGGTTCCGACAGAGGAGAGCCGAGTAATGATGTTTGAGGCCGGACTGCGGCCATCATTGAAGAGAATCGTCACTAGCCACATGTGTAAGACCTACACCGAGGTCATGGCTAGGGCAAAATATACTGAAGCCTCTTGCCAGGGGGACGCCCAAGGATCATCCCAGAAGGAGAAAAAGGATAAGGGGGCAAATAGTCAAGGCCAATCATCGGGAAAGAGCTCTGGAAAACGTAGGCCTGACAACAAGTATCGGCCTTATGGAAAGCCGACTAGGTCTACAGCCTCGTCTGGAGGCAAAGGTTCATCAGCTAGTATGAGCCAAACCCTAAAATGCTATGAGTGCAAGGGACCGCATAAAAGGTCGCAGTGTCCCAGGATAATGAGAGGATGTTATCTCTGTTTTGGTCTAGATCACCAAAAGGCCCAATGTCCGCAGCGACAACAGGGACAGAGTGCGGTGGGAGGAACCTAGGGATCACAATAAGCTTCCAGGCAATCGGTTGGACCACCACTGAGACCACAAGGTGGTGACAAGAAGGGGAAGGCAACGTCAATACAGTCTTCCACAACAAATCAACCCCAGCAACATCAGAGGCCCATGACCCATGGACGGGTCTATCATCTGACTACCGTGGAAGCTCAGGCATCAGCTGATGTCGTGGCAGGTACCATTTCTGTTAGTTCATTCTATGCCTGCACTCTATTTGACCCTGGAGCCACACACTCTTTCGTATCTGCACGATTTGTACGAAGACACACGTCGCCTACTATAGATCTACCCAGGAGTTGTGTGTAGACACCCCTGTAGGAGCTGCCAAATTGGTAAGGAAGATTGTACTGCCATGCCCAGTAGTGATTGAGGGGCGGGATTTACCTGCAAACTTGCACGTAATGGACCTGAAGGATTACGATGTGATCCTCGGGTTTGGACTAGCTCTCTTCAGTCCATGCGGTGGTAGACTGTCGTGGAAAGAGAGTTGTGTTCAGGATGCCGGGAGATGAAGAGTTCACTTTTACAGGCAACCAAACCTGTTCCCTAGTACAGGAGATTTCAGCTCTCCAGGCTCGGAAGTTACTTAGGGGTGGATGCATAGGTTATTTGGCCTCTATTTCTGAGGCAAAATAGGATAGGGAGATCGTAGTCTCAGATGTTCCGGTAGTGAGGGAGTACCCAGACGTATTTCTGGAGGACTTACCGGGACTGCCCCCAGAAAGAGAACTAGAGTTCTCAATTGATCTGATTCCGAGAACAGCTCCTGTGTCGAAGGCTCCTTACAGGATGGCGCCTGCGGAGCTTAAGGAGCTAAAAACTCAATTAGAAGAGTTATTGGATAAAGGTTTCATAAGACCTAGCATGTCACCTTGGGGAGCACCTGTTCTTTTTGTCAAGAAGAAAGACGGGTCGTTAAGGTTATGCATCGATTATAGGGAGTTGAACAAGGTGACTGTGAAGAACAAGTATCCCTTACCAAGAATAGATGATCTGTTGGATCAGTTACAGGGAGCTCAAGTATTTTGCAAGATTGACTTGAGATCTGGATACCATCAAGTGCGGATAAAGGAGACGGATATTCCGAAGAGTGCATTCCGTACTAGATACGGGCACTATGAGTTTTTGGTAATGCCGTTTGGGCTTACCAATGCTCCGACAGTTTTTATGGACATGATGAACCGGGTATTCCGTCAATACTTGGACCAGTTTGTGGTGGCTTTCATCGATGATATACTGGTTTAATCAAGTAGCCACCAGGCACACGAGGAACACTTAAGAATTGTGCTAGAGACCTTGAGGGAGCATCAGCTCTATGCCAAGTTCTCCAAGTGTGAATTCTGCTTGGATAAAGTTGCTTTCTTGGGTCACGTGGTAAGTGGAGCTGGAGTTTCAATGGATCCCAACAAAATTGAGGCCGTTGTTCATTGGAAAAGACCAACTACGGTATGAGAGATACGAAGTTTCCTGGGATTAGCTGGCTATTACAAGAGATTCGTTGAGGGTTTCTCGGTTATAGCAGCACCATTAACTAAGTTAACCAGGAAAGGTACCAAATTTATTTAGACCGAGTCCTGTGAAAAGAGTTTACAGGAGTTGAAACAGAGGTTGATTTCCGCACCAGTCTTGGCGTTACCTCAAAGTGGACGTGGGTATACGGTTTACAGTGACGCATGCAAGACTGGCCTACGATATGTATTGATGCAAGATGGGCACGTGATTGCTTATGCATCACGACAGTTGAAGCCTTTTGAGGAGAATTATCCCACACACGATCTGGAGCTGGCGGCGATCGTATTTGCCCTAAAGATCTGGCGACACTTCCTCTACGGTGTACCTTGCGAGATCTACACAGATCATAAGAGCCTCAAGTATATATTCACACAAAAGGAGTTGAATATGAGACAGCGGCGATGGTTGGAGCTAATTAAGGACTATGATCTCAATGTCCATTACCACCCGGGCAAGGCGAACGTGGTGGTCGATGCACTGAGTAGGAAGTCTGGATATGGAGTTGCCGCAATGTTAACAACTGAGAGACCTTTGTTGGAGGACATGAGGAGGCTCGAGTTAGAGGTTGTTTTACCCATAATGGATGTCTCGTTGGCCAGCTTGCATATCCGACCCTCATTGTTGGAAAGGATTCGGGTTGCTCAGGGACAAGACCCTGATCTGGAGGGGATCAGGGAACACATAGGCCAGGGAGAACCAACACTGTTCAGAGTCCACGATGATGGTACTCTAAGATTTGATGAACGAATTTGTGTGCCTAATGTCCCTAAGTTAAGAAGGGAGATTCTGGAGGAAGCTCACTATTCGAGCTACGCTATTCATCCTGGAGGTACCAAGATGTATAGAGGATTGAAAGATCATTTCTGGTGGAAAGGAATGAAGCGAGAAGTTGCAGAGTTCGTGGCTAAATGCATCACCTGTCAATTGGTAAAAGCTGAGCACCAAAAGCCGGTAGGGATGTTACAACCCTTACCCATTCTGGAGTGGAAGTGGGAGCATATTAATATGGATTTTGTGACAAGGCTGCCACGTACTCAAAGAGGCCATGAATCAATCTGGGTTATAGTGGACCGACTGACTAAGTCGGCCCATTTTATACCGTTGAGGACGGGAGCATCCTTGGAGAAGTTAGCCCAGTTGTATATAGATCAGATCGTCAGGTTACATGGAGTACCGGTGTCGATCACTTCTGATCGAGACACTCGGTTTGTCTCCAGATTTTGGGAGAGCACGCATACGCGATCAAGTACGGGTTTGGCGTTGATCATGACCTTCCACCCATGCATCGATGGACAATCCGAAAGGACCATACAAGTATTAGAGGACATGCTGAGAGCATGTGCGTTGGCTTGGGATGAGCGCCTAAGCTTGGTAGAGTTTGCCTACAACAACAGCTATCAGGCAAGCATCAAAATGGCTCCATATGAGGCACTCTATGGGAGAAAGTGTTGAACTCCTATTTGTTGGGGTGGGCGAGAGAAAGCTAGTAGCTGAGGCAACGCTTGAGCAACCAGATTTTGTCAAACAGACTGAAGATCATGTTAGAATGATAAGAGAAAGGCTCAAGGCTGCTCATACTAGGCAGAAGAGCTATGCAGATCATAAAAGGTCTGATCAAGAGTTTAATGTAGGGGATCTGGTATTCCTGAAGGTATCTCCTATGAAGGGGATCGTGAGGTTTGGAAGACGTGGAAAACTTGCTCCGCGATATATCGGACCTTTTGAGATTTTGGAACGCATAGGAGTGGTGGCATATAGGTTAGCCTTACCACAGGACCTTGCTCAGGTTCACGATGTCTTCCACATTTCGATGTTGAAGAAGTGTATTCGTGATCCAACACGAGTGATTTCTCAAGTCCTGGTAGAAGTCTAAGAGGATTTGTCCTACAAGGAGTGCCCAGTGGCTATATTGGGCCGGGAGGAAAAGCAACTGAGGAATAGAACAATTCCTTTTGTTAAAGTAAGGTGGAATAATCACTCGGAGTGGGAAGCTACCTGGGAACGCGAGGAGGATATGAAAAAGCGCTACCAAGAGTTATTCACTTAGTTATAAGTGGTGTTGAAATTTCGAGAACGAAATTTTTGTAAGGGAGGGGAGGATTGTAAAATCTAAGGAATTTTAAGGAAATAATTTGTTGAAATTTTCCTAAAAAAATTATTTAATTAAATAATTTTCCTTAGAGTGCTAAATGAGGATCTAATAGTAGGGAAATTAAACTAAAAGGGATTTAAAACCCTAATTAGGGTTTATGAGGGGACCTGAGGGATTTAATGGTAATTTATAAAGTATTGAGGACTAAAAGATAATTGTTCTCTTTCACAGGTTAGACTAAAATGTAACCTAAATTAGTTATGAGGACCTCTGGATAAATTCTCATGAGAAAACCCTTATAGTAAAGGATGAATGGCCGATATTAGAAGATCTCGAATTTGTGCTGATCGCGAGGCAGCATAATGGCCTATAGGATGCCACGTGTTGAATCAAGAGATGAACCATCTGATCATGTTGTTGATCGCGAGGCTTTATTAAGAAGTGGGTGGAGCCACGTGGTTCTCTAAGAGCCGTCCATCTAAGCTAGTGAGTGATGCGAGGAAATTGGAGAAGATCTGACAGTTGATCTATTTTGAATCACCGTCCTTGATCCAAGAATTGCCAGATCCTAGACACTGGGCGAAGATCCAGCCGTTGGATGAGGATTAAATCACAACCTTCCACTGGATGAATACTGTTTACGAGGCAAGGGAAATGAAATCGGACTGTTCTACTCTGATTAAATCTGGACTGATCATCAAGGGGATGCTGGATTTGAGGCATCAAATGGGATCTCCACCGGTCATATCGGAATACGGATATAACGCCCCGACCCGGATCCCGGGACCTCGAGCACGTTAACAGTTCGGCCGTATTAAAGAAGAGATGAACTCAACTCGAATACAAGGCCTAATAATGTGATAAGCAGATAACATTCCATAGATTAATTAAAACTCGTGTTCCTAAGAACATAGAGTTAACAGGGTCCATAGGCCCTAAGATGGTCAGGTCCCTATACGGGTCCTACAGACAACAAAGCTCATAAAAGCAAAAGATAATGGAGACTCCTACAACCTCTGGTCCTCCGGAGTCCTCTCCCCAGGCTCTCTCCCCTCCTATACCTCGGAATCTGTAAAGAGGAAAAGAGAAAACACATGAGCTTTCGAAGGGAAAGCTCAGTAAGCACCCCTGCAGGTCACAGTGTCATCAATAGGAAAAAAAATGGCAGTCAACAGGATCATAGTATCAACAATAAAGTCCTAGGAGTCTACCACAAGCAAGTCAAGGTACGACCCCTGTTACAGAAGCCCTCGGGCTCTGTTGTGAGTTCCAAGGAAACTCTGAATTTACTCCCGGCCAGTATGTCCAGCTTTTGGATATAAATACGACCTAGTTGGTCGTTTGACCCTCCAGTCATAGGTCGGTAGAACTACCTCTTCTACGTGTTAACACGGTCAGTGTACCATGCCCACTGACAGGTAAGACCTCCAGAGATTTGCTTCTCTGGTGAGGCTGTCAGGAAGGTCAGGGGGTCCTAACCCTGAACATTCCTTAATTGGAGCTTCCCTAGCTCCACTGAGTCCGGGCAGTAGAACATAGCAATTAGGGACACCAACGCCCCGTAAACAAGCATACATGCTTAACAGGATTCAAGAACAGATATGAACAGCATGTATGGCATCAACAGTGCATGTAACAAGAACACATAGCAAGTCCTAGAAATCCCGTTACCAGGTGGAAACTAGGCAAGTGAACTTACCTCTTGTTGGTACTAGATGTCCTTCTAGTCTTCCTTAGTATGCCAACAACTCCCCGAAAGTATCTGGCATGCAGAGGTCCTATTAGAAATAGTGTTCCAATAATATTTCTATGTCATTAGGTGTACATGCATGCCCTACATTCTTATTGGGCTTAGGCCCACTAACGGGTCCTAGGGACCTTCTCTCGGGTTACCGGCCCTTATTTCCGTTTCAGTGTCCCTTAGTTGACTTGTAGATTTACTTTGGTCTAATCTAGTCAACTCTAGCTGAGTTGGGCCCATTTCAAGCCCATTGCACCATTTATGTTGACCTTAGTCCCTTGAAGGGCTTTTTGGTCACTTGATAGTTTATGACCCTAAGGTCTATCTTGTTTGGGGCTTAATAGTCCTTTTTGAATTTATTTAGCTTCCTTACTAAATATTTTCCATTACTCAACCCATTATTTAAATTCCAGAATTTAATTACTTAATTATTATATCACATAATTATAGCTCCACATAAATACTGGAACTATCCCACTGTTTGATTACTAGTGTCATTACTATCAATAGAGACACTATATTATTTAGTTTGTCACACTAGGGTTTTAATCTTTTATTAAAACCCTAAGTTTTCAAATTTGTTATTTAACTGTCCAACTCTTAGGTTAATATTTTAATTAAAATATTAACCCATTATTATCCGATTATTACAACAATCACACTATAGTTTCTATTAAGTGTCACAAATAGTTGGTGCGACTATATTTATCTATTGCCACACTACTAATATTAGAGACAAAATTATTCAAATCAAATAATTGATTATATTTTGTCACACTCCTATAGTTGTCCAAATATATTATCCCAATTAGCTAATGATCATTTGTATCAATAACTAATTCAGATCCTAATTCAAGAAAAGTTTATATTATGTCACACAAAATAATCATAACATTCAATTAATGTGTCACACCCCTATAGTTATTATATAATTATTTTGATTAATTAAACATTACCCCTTTTAATATTTCTATTATAATTATTATTATTTTATTTTTTTATTAACCATCTTCTTCCTTAGCGCGACAGTGGCCGGCCGGAGCTCCGTCGGCGACGCCGGAGGGACGCATTGGCCAAGCTTCCTCTGCCCCGAGCTTTACCTCCGGCCAACCTCCCGTTTTCCGGCCCTGTTTCTCACTGTCCGCGTCTCCTTCCTCCTCTGTCTGAGCTTCACCGGAGAAGTTCGCCTGAGATGGCAACTCTTCACCCGAGAGCTCCCCTCTCCTGCAAATGGTACCGGAAGCTTCCACTCGGCCTCATGATTCCTTTGCGCTCTTCAGTACCACTATTGACCCTCTCCCGGCGCCGCTCCACTAACGTCTACACTCACCCCCTCCGGCGAGCTCTCATCCATAATTTAAAGGTGTAAACATGGAATTGTAAATGGGAAAAAGTTCCTACCTCGTCTCCGGTGCTTCTGAAGATGTTGGTGGCGACGGAAACCCACCCACAGCCGGGATTCCCTTCTCCGATCAGCTCACCGGAATCTCCTTTTCCAAGCTTTCGCTGGTGTGTCGAGACGGTGGGCCAATGGCCCCTTTTATAGGCCTCAGAGCCCAGCCGAAACGACGGTCACACGAAGCGCCTCGCCGTTAACGGCCGACGGCCTCGTGCGAAACGGCCGGAGTAGCCGGCGGCCTTGTGGCGTTCAGGCGGTTGGAGGGGAAGCTAGCGCCTCGAGATAGTCACTCCGACGATCAACGGTAAGGATCGGATGGATCACATCCAACGGTCCAGATTAGGTTAGGAAACCTTGAATCACACACTCATCGGATCAACGGTCATGATCTCGTCACAACCAACGGCCAGATTTTCTCTCTCGGCCTCGCATCCATAACTCAAATCAGATGGACGCTTCATTTTGCGCCACGTGGCTCAAGAGAACTCTCAACACTGCCTCGCGATAGCTACTAGCTTGATGGATTTAATCTTTGTCCGACATGTGGCTCATTTTGAACCGTTATAATGCTTCGAGATCTGCTACGATCTGAGATCTTTTAATCTCAGCCGTTCATCCTTTCTCTATAGGGTTTTCTCGTGGAAAACTTACCAGAGGTCCCTAACATTTTTTAAAATCACATACAGGTCCAAGACTGTGAGAGGGGAAAACTTCTTTAAGGTCCCCAATTCTTTCAAAATTACTATTTGGTCCCTGCAGACCCCATATAAATTTTTAATTTCCATTAAATTTAAATAAATCATTTATTCCCACAATAACGCTAATCGCGGGAAATAAATAACTCAAATATTTTTCTCAAGGAAATAACTAAATATTTATTTCAAAAAAAAAATTCATGGATTTTACAACGGATCCCAAGGCCAGCCACCCCCTTCCCTAGTGACCAAAAAGCGCAAGGCTAACTCGCCGGATCGCCTGCGGCGCAAGCTTAAGATGATGGCCGCCGTCGGTGGAGCGCAAACGCTGGCGACGCTTGGGCTGGCCTCCCGAGCCCTATAAAAGGGTACCTCATCCATTGTCTCGGCACACAACAAACCAAGCTCCCAACTCTCCGGTGAGGTGACAGTCGGAAGAAGAGAAGGAGATCTTGGCGGAGGTCGTTGCTTGGCGTCTATCAAAGAGCGCAGGAGCTGTCGCGGTAGGGTTTCAGGCGGAGCAGGGGGCCAGAACCGCGACTGAGACGAGAAAGTGAAAGCTCGCCGGAGAAGATAGAAAGCAGCCCGACGCTGGGAGTTTCACTGGTGACTCCGTCGATGTCTCCAACTCTTCGGTAAGTGTCTGCACCTCCTTCCCATCGATGTAGTACTGTCTTCATGCATTCATAACGTTAGAGGAGCTCGTCGCCGAGATGCAAGCTATCGGCCGAGAGCTTCAAGGTCTCCACCGAGAGAATGGAGGCTGGCGGCGCTCCGGAGGAGCCAGCCGGGGTTGTGAGACCATCTGTGACGGGGACCGAGCATGGGCAAGTGCTCGGTGTGGGCGGAGATGAAGTCTGGTGATGCTGGTGTCGCTCCGTCGCGGACGTGAGGAAGAGAGAAACGAAGAAGAAGAAGATTGGATAAAAAAATAAATAATAATGATATTCTCTTAATTAATTAATTCAGTGGTAATTAATTAGTTGAAATAGTTTTTGAAACTTTAGAAATGTGACAGTTAATGGAATAATTATTTTGTATAGTTAAAATAACTATATGGGACTTAATTAGTGTGACAAAATCAATTAAATAATTAACTAGTATAATTGAGAATAATTATATGACAACTATATGGGTGTGACATATTTAATTCGATTAATCAACTAGGTTGATTTAAAGATCTTGATAAGATTTGAGATCTTGGTAGTATGACAAATTAATAGAATAATTCATTATATGGGATGATATAATTATTCTATGTGTGACAAATTAAATTGGTTAATGGTTAATTAACCAATGAGAAAAACTTTGGTAGTGCAACAAATTTATTAGAACTAGAGGTTGGAATAATTTGAGAGGTTAACAAGGTTATCAAATACCTAAGTTAACCATAGACCAATAATCTAGGAATTGTGTCCAGTGGCTTTGAGGCCCAATGAGCTGGGCCCAAACAAACTAAATTTTATTCTTAAACTAAAAAGAATAAGTACTAGGGGTACTAGGAGAAGGAAACTAAACCCTAAACATGGTAGGACCTTACACCCTAAGGGTCATTGTTCCCCAAATGACAAAATGCCCTTCTTTGGTTAAAAAGGGGCTAAGGTTAAGCTAAACTATGAAATGGACCTGAAACGAGCCCACTTCAACTAAAGTGACTAGAGATGACCAAATAAGGATCAGACCCGACATGTGAGTGTAGAGCTGACTAGGTTTGACTAAGTTTGGTCCAGAGACAACTAAAGGACGTGGAAACAGGGGGAAAGGACCAGAAACCCGTGAGAAGGTCTTTAGGACCCGTTAGTGGGCCTAGGCCCAACAGAAACGATAGGCAAGTATGTGTAATTAGAGGCGTAGAGATTTATTGTAATCTTGACTCTAATAAGGTCTATGTATGCCAGATACTTTCGGGGAGTTTTAAGGCATATAAGGGAGACTAGAAGGGCTTCTAGATCCAACAAGAGGTAAGTACACTTGCCTTGTTCCTACCCGGTTTCGGACTTTATTTGGATTTGACATTACTCTTACTTTAATGAAGACATACATGCATCCTTGTCTATTTCTAGATTCCTGTTGAGCATGTATGATTTGTTTACAGGATGTTGGTATCCCTGTTTGTTGTGGTCTACTGCCCGGACTCAGTGGAGCGTGGGGGCTCCGATAGGGGAATGTTCAGGGACAGGACCCCCTGGCATTTCTGCCTGCCTTGCCAGAGAGGCGATTCTCTGGTGGTCTTACTTGTCAGTGGGCATGGTACACTGACCGTGTTAACACGTATGAGACGTAGTTCTACCGATTTGCGACCGGAGGGTCGAACGGCATGAAGGTCGTGTTTTCAGCAAGTAGCTGGACATACTGGCCTGGAGTGATCCTTGAGTTTTCTTTGGAACTCATCACAGAGCTCGAGGACTTCTGTTATCAGGGGTCGTACCTTTGGATTTGTTCTGGTAGACTCCTAGGGTTGTAATTTCTTGGGATTGTGACCTCATTATTTGATATATTGTTTACTTATGTCTTTGTGACCCCGCAGGGGTACTTACTGGGCTTTCCATTCGAAAGCTCATGCGTTTTGCTTTTTGCTTCTTTTACAGATTCCGAGGTCTAGGGAGGGGTGGAGCTGTGAAAAGGTCACTAGGAGATCCAAGGTCTGGGGGACTCCTTTATCTTTTATTTTGAGAACCGTTCATTTGATGTAGGACCCGTATAGGGACCAAACTTTGTATAGGGCCTATGGACCCTTATGACTCTTTGTTCCTTTGAACTTGAGTTTAATTTATATTATGGATTGTTATCTGCTTATCACCTTTAGGCCTTGTATTTGAGTAGAGTTTGTCTCTGCTTGAGTACGGCCGGTCTGTTGACGAGCTCGGGGTCCCGGGATCCGGCTCGGGGCGTGACACCTTAACGCTGTGGGAGGGGACAATAAAGATAGGGTTTATGGAACTAGATCTCAAAAATCTGTTTTCTATCCCCAATCATCGTGCTCATCATCTATAGGTATGTACATAATAAATATTGGACAATTGTCTTTTGATACTTAGTAGATAGTTATATTGGGTTTATGTTGAAAAAGCCCCAAACTTGAATAAATTAAATTTTATTGGAGCATGTAGAAGCCAATATTGTTAGAGAATACATGCTAAAAATACATACTGTGAAATTTCCTGGTTTTGTTAGGTAGTTTATAATAGCTGTTATGCTAAATATACACATATGTATATTAATTATCATAATTAAACTTTGCTTTCTTGTAGTTGCTTTATCATTAAAGTATAAATCAACAGAAAATGAGATATGGACTTGCCTTTAGTTAACCATATTTCCCCCCTACAAATTGATGAAACCTTTCTTGATTTCTACAGGTGCATCAAGTATGGAGCTACAGTCTAGGATTACACAATTAGAAAATAACAATAAGGAGCTTCAAGAGAGACTAGATGCGATCATAGTAGAGAGAAATGAGTATCAAGAACAATTGAAGCGTAACATGGAGGATATGATGAAGCACTTCGAGGACAAAATGCGCTCACAGTTCACAACTCAAGACTCGCAGCTTTTTAGTGATGATCACCTAGATGACTTGTAGTTTGACTGTTGATTGTTGGTGTTTTATTTTGTTAAACCGACTTGTTTGAACATCTATTATCAGTTGTGATGATATTTTGTTAAACCTGGATGACTCGCAGTCTATTATATATATGAATTAATGTTATTATCAGTTGTGATAATTATTAGTTCTATAAATTTATTGTAACAGGTGTTAGTTTGTTTGAATTATCAATATATAAATTATTATATTTTTTTTAGTATTAGTGGCTTACAAACAGATTAGAAACGGATTAGAAACAGATTTAAAATTTTTTCCAAAAAATTTTTTGTTTCAAATCCGTTTCTAAATTTAGAAACGATTTATTCCGTTGCAAATCCGTTTCTAATATTAGAATCGGATTAGAAACGGAATCAAATCCGTTTCTAATCCGTTTCAAATATTAGAAACGGACCACTTCCGTTGCTAAAAAATTAGAAACGGGGTATTTAGAAACGGAAAGATTCTGTTTCGAATCCGTTGCTAAACTGTGTTTAGCAACGGATTAGAAATGGAAAATGCCGTTTCTAATCACCAATTTTCTTGTAGTGATGGTCACCCTCTGAAGATCTTTTCCTCTTCTGTGGAAGGGGAGAAGTTGATGCAGATCCAATAGAGAACTCCCTTAGTGACTTCCTCGGCCTGCGAGGATCCATCAAGACTTCCCCCTAAGCCAAAGAGCCTCAACAAGCTTGAGTTGTCACTCAGGCCCCTGTGTGAAAGCACCAACAAAAGAAGAAGGTGTTACCAAAAGTAGAACCTCTTGGAGGGCTATTCAAAGAACAACAGGATGCAGCAGAAGGGGCGCGATGTTTGCCATCCGGCGGTTATAGAAACCTCAAAGGGGTGCCTGTGGAACAAGTGACGCGTGGCTTGCAACCCTTCAAATGGGTGTTCTCGAGAAACGCCCTCAAGATTACGCCAACACGAGCACATTGAGAAGAAGCACTACCTGAATTCAGGGGGGAGAGGAGGGGGGGGGACACAAGGTGCTACAATTTCCAAAAAGTTATTTCATATTAGATGTACATGTCATATTTTATTTTAAACTTATTTGTGAAAGATGGTTTTAAAAAAATTAGACCTCATACAAAAAAATTAGAAGTTGTACTTAATTCATGAGAAACTCATCAAGTAGAAGATAAGAATTTAAGAGATTTTGTATTCAATATGGTAAAAAATAGAAAAAAAAATTATTATTGATGTTAAGTAATGGTGGAATTCCGCCTATGACAGTTAGATAGTGCTTATGAATAAAAGAAATTATCATCATTTTGTAATGAACATTTTAGAGAAATTCAAATTACCGAATTTAATTGAGATGTAGAAAACATAATTAAAGAACTTTTAGAAATTTATTATATTTCAACAAGTATTTTAATTTTTGTTTATCATCCTACTTTTTTTTTACTATAAACCAATTGTATTTTATTAGTGAAATTTTTACTAAATATAAATATAATGACAGTTTATGTACAATTGTTGCTTTTATGGAAGAAAAAATTTAAAAATATTTTGGAATTATTAAACCAATTCGTATTTTATCTTTTATGATAATACTAGATTTAAATTTGATGGTTTTTTTTTTCTTCTTAACTCATATGATTAAAATATGGGTGTAGATCATAGTTCTTTAAAAGAGGAATGTAAGTCCATGTTTTATTAAATTTATAATATTTGTAATCATTTTTTATGGCAATAGAAGAACAACCCAAATAAGTGATATAGAAAATATTTCATAAAGAAAAAATAAAAATAAAACTCCTTTACAACTAATAAATATGATGAAAAAAATATAAGGATAAATTATCGTACAGTCCCCGACATATTTCCAACTTCCTGGACAACCCTTCTGATTTTTTAGTTTCCTTGCCAATCCCTGCTTTTTTACATTCTTCACCTCAAGTCCCTTCCTTTAGTGGACTGTTAGGTTTTTTTGAAAAATTCAAATTTTACCCCTGTTGGTTTCTTTGCCGGGAGATTTTCCGCCTTGTCACATCCCCTCTCCATCTTTTTTGCTTGGTTAGTTAGATTTATGTGTTTCCATTGCATTTCCCGCAATTTTTGAGGGAGATTTGCGTGAGATTTCTGCATTTCTATTTGCATACAAGGTTGTTTGCAAGTTTCCAATGAGACGTTTTCTACTCTTAATGAAGAAGGTCATGTTGTAACATTTGTTTGTTGGTTTTTTTTTTTTTTTTTCAATTTCTGTTTTTTTATATGATTGATTATTAAAGCAATATGTAGATTGTTTGAAAAATCTTATCCTATCTTTTAGGAGGAAAGTTAGTTTGTGGGTTGTAACCACACCTTTTGTGGAAGTTTTAAGTTGATTTCATTGGAATAATAATAAGCTTTTGCAAGTTTTCTCCTCTTTATTTTCTCCTTTATTTTGGAACATAGACATATGGAAAAAGACCAGCTCATGCAGTCATTAGGAAGTAAATGCTTACAAAAAAAAATAATAATAAACGTACACGCTTACAAAACAATAACTTTTACAAAGAAAATACAGGGGAAATTAATCATTTTAATATTTCGTCGGTGGAAAACACAGGGGAATAATTATCTTGTACTAGTTGCTATGGCACGTGATCTTCTAAACCACTGGTGTTCACAGTAACATTGTAGTCCTGTTTTTGTACAGGGTATAGGGTACAAGATGACAAAAGGAGCCAAATAAACCAAGCTTCTTTGGAGATGTGCATATGCTTGAAGGATTGATTAGATGCCAAAAATAGACTACAAGATCAAAAGAACATGATATAAGTAACGACACTGGAGAAGACACAACAATAATTGAAAGATTCGCCCGAGAATAAATTTTGACGGCTTAAAGACTTGAAGTTGGAAATTAGTATTTATTTAAAAGAAATTTATGACATAGACATTTTTCATATTTTTTAAATAAATCATAATATTTTTATTAGTCCAATCTCAATAAATTAAATTTTTTAATAATTTGACTATTTCATAATGTCATTTAATCTATCACACCCTAAACCCGGGTCTCGGCGCACGCGACAGACGCCGCGTACTTATAGGGTCACCCCTACAAGCACGTAAGGCTTAGTAACAGAAGCAGATAATTAAAAGAGAGTTTAATTTATAAATCAGCGGAATAAACTATATAAGCTTATACAAAAGTCCAATACAGGTCCCGAATAAAAATACAACTCTCACTCAGAAAAGATTAGAGGCCTGCAGGCCACAGCTCAAAATATTCCCGACGCTGCTAGGCTGTCCCGCGAAAGCTCCCCCCTGAGTCTCACTCCTAGCTACTCGTCGTCACCAGGAAAAAATAGAGAAACCAAGTGCATGAGGCAAAGAAAGGCCCAGTGGGATCGCAACTAAATCAATAAATGTGGCGAAAGCCATAAGCAAGGGATAGAATAAAGCAAGTGCAAAAAGCTAATGAAACAAAATCGCAAGCAAATAACAAGTCTCTGGGATGTGAATAAATTCACAGATGTACTCAATCTCTTGGCATATGTGATACTAAGATACCTCCAGTATCGTACGATATCCTCCAGTTATCGTCGTCGGTCTACGCCGGATAGCGCTATAACAAACATGAATACATGGCTAGATAGTATCGCCCTCTGACTGAGCCTCCGTCCGATGGAGCACCAAGTGCTCGTTGCCAGAAATTATCCGCGCTCTGCCGGGGCCTCCGTCCGATGTATCATGCATATGCGTAAGAGATTGCTAGTACGAATACCTAACAACAGGTATACATGTATATCCAAGGCAGCAACATCTTGAATATATATATATATATATATATATATATATATATATATATATATATATATATATATATATATAATCAATGATCTCGTCGAGATCGGAAGCCAAACATATTTAAGGAGTAAACTCGACTCAAATATGTATAAGAAAATAAGGAAAGCAACAATCTCCTCGAGATATAAAGCCGATACATATGAGGAAACCCATCTCGAATATGTATTGGGAACCTCTCGAGGAAATAAGAGTACAAGAATCATAAGCAAGGTAAGGGAAATGAGATACTCACAAACCCCGTGCAAGATCCTACAGAGCCAAAGAAAAGCCTAGTAAGATCACATAGAATAAGGATGGCATAAGACCAAAAGCAGAAACAAAATATCACAATCAAAGCAGAGCAAATCCGATTTGAGTGTACCAACTCAAGCAATACCCAAAAAGAATGTCAAAAAACAGCTATGGAGTACCACCCCCCTTGACCATCCTACGTGCAAGTAGAATGCCCGAGGATACTCCACTGGCCATATGTCATGGAGTATCACTCCCACTGGCCATATGCCATGGAGTGCCACCTCCTGGCCATCCCACAACAACACAAGATGAATGTCAAGGGGTACTCCCACAAAGCAGATCATATCAGAACATACAAGCTCAGACAAATGCAGCAAGCATAACATGTCAACATACAGAGCAGGTATCAAAAGATAGACTCCAACATCCATCTAGCACAACAACAACAAAACTCAATAGAATACTATGAGTTAGAAATACTCACAGCACCCGTGCGAGAGCCTACCTAATATACTGAACAACAAGTATATATCCAAGGAAACAATTCATCTAGAATATAAAGATAGAAGAGAAATCACAAGTAGGGTAGGGAGTTAGAAATACATACTCACAACACCCGGTGCGAGAGCCTTCTAAATATATTGAACAACAAGTATATATCCAAGGAAACAATCCATCTCGAATATATAAATAGACAAGACATCACAAGTAGGGTAGGGAGTTAGAAATACTCACAACACCCGGTGCGAGAACCTACCTGTTCTATTTCCTGGACCTACTCTAGTCCGAGCATCCCAGTCTTGTCCTGGACCAACTCACCACGTCCTAAACATGGTAAATATTCATCATATAACATTTCATAACAATCTGAATGCATTACATGCATTTAATTACCATAATCGTGAGTTTACTGAAATGTCGGCTTTTAATTTATAACCGATGGATCCGGGCCCTTAGACACCTGCCCGCATCATTTTTATTAGTTTAAATATACCCCCAAACTATCATGACGATCGGAATTGAATTCCAAGTCTTTTTGAAAACATTGGAGTTTATAGTTCACTCCTTGTTCGGTAGCTAAAGTAACTGCATAAAACTTGAACTCGGAACTTCAAATTCAAGTTCCATATCTTCACCATTCCTTCCCAAATTTCTAGCACATTATATTTCCAATATTATCTTTCAATTCCCCTAGAATTGGGCTCGTTATCAACTCTACAAAGTCCATAATAAAAGGAATAAAATGGGTGTTCTGTTGTGCTACAGTATTTCCTGCATTTCACACTAAGGGCTTCAGGTTTCAGAAATTCATTTTTATCAACATTAGTTCGTATTAAATTCAGTCTTCATAACACATGTTTGAACAAATAGTTTAACCAAACATGATTACCATCAACCATCAAAAGTATCATTTAGCAGTTAAACTAATACTGTAAGATAAGAGGCATAGGTAATTGAATGTTCATGATTCCCCAAAAATATTAATGGCATGCTTAACAAATCCGAACATCTATCTATTCACCCAATTACTCAGCTATTTTCCCTTATCAACTGTAGCAATTTAAGGTGCCAACAATGCAGGTTTTCACTGCTCTAAACACAACCATTTAAAGTGTCAACAATGAGGATTTTTAGGTGCTAGATCTGTAGAAATTTCAACAATATAGTGTGTAGCTTTCCCAGGTTAAACATAAAAGTTCCTTGGTGTTAAACTACAGATTTTACTAGACCTTAAATGCAGGTGTTTGCCAGCCCAAAAACTGTAAATTTCAACCACAAAAATGCAGGTATGTGCTATCATAACATGGCTGAACTGGTTGAGTTAAAACTCACTTAATACTAGTGCCTCTCCATCCCGGCCCTGGCGAGCCATCCTACTACCCTCTGGCCGGCCTGCAAATGGAAGTCGTTTTCACTCACCATGTTGTTTGAAGGGATCCTAGAGCCGCTGCACCACCTTGAGAACCCCTCAGCCCCACCGGCCATGGTCCATCGCAGTGGTGGCTGCAGAGATAGATGAGGAGGGGCACCACCTCGAGCAACTCTTCAATTTGATCATCACAACGACATCACGAATCATAAAATTGGGAGGGCTGAAGATAATCTCTAGGTTTAAAGTCAAAAGGAAAGAGATAAAGTCTAGAAAGAAAAGGAGGCCACACCGAGATGATGGGGAAAAGTTTGGTATTTTCTCCTTCTCAATGGTCGTGACGAGGGAGAAAAGTTAAGGTTAATACCTTAACTTCCACTTAAACCTTAATCACAAGGTTAAAGACTCCATCACTATTTAGTCATTTTGCATTTATCTCTTCCACCAAGACTCTTATTCCATGCAAGTTCCATCTAATGTAATTTACATTAAAAACTCCTCACTTTATGGTGATTTCACCAAATAAGTAAATGACAAATATTAATGTTAAAGAAAATTTCAGATTTTACCGAAATTTTGGGAGTAGTTCTTACAATCTCTCCCCCCCCTCCCCTTATAAGAATTTCATCCTCGAGATTCGCATTTCTGTCGTCTCAATCATTAATACCTTAAAAACAATTAGTTATAACACAATGTCATGTCCAGAAAACATGAGCTCACCAACTACAATTCCATCTCAAAGTGACATAAAATCAGTCATAAATTTCTCCACTTGGAGTACCAATCGGCTACAACTTACACCCTTAAACAACAACTATATTGTATCTCAATCTTTCTTTGAACTGCAGCCAAGCCAACCATAATACTTCCTCTATGATTTCTACTTGCAATGCACCATATTTAGGATGACATCACCAGCCTTTCAAACTGTCACTTAATTTCATGCTTTTCAATTCGAATCTGCAACCACTCAAGTTTGCAGAAGAGTTTGAGTAAGATAATAGATGCCCAAATGGCTATCAATCCTAGTTACTCTGGTGGAAAGCAAGTAGAACTATGTCCCTGTTACAGAACTAATTAACTACATTTTCCTCAAAGTATTCTCTTTGAG
The DNA here is from genome assembly GCA_026586065.1 of Dioscorea zingiberensis. Taxonomy (NCBI): domain Eukaryota; kingdom Viridiplantae; phylum Streptophyta; class Magnoliopsida; order Dioscoreales; family Dioscoreaceae; genus Dioscorea; species Dioscorea zingiberensis. The sequence goes on along the minus strand of CM048823.1, from coordinate 13,639,133 downwards.
CTATTGTTCTGCTCCCGTCTTGATTGTATCTTCACATATATCATCAAGAACCCATATTCTTAACAAGATCACTAGTTCCACAAATTGATTGTGCCTCAAACTACCGACACTAAGTATATAAGAATGTGGCAAACAGTTAGTCATGAAGTCCCTATACCTCATATAAACCAACCAGAATTCTCAGCACTCTGGTTGATTACGATTTCATATTCTACAGTACATGCACATCACATTGCAGCTGTTTTGGTCATACAAAAATCTCGGCACTTAACCAAACACAGGTCATAGATCTCTACTGCAGTCCCATTTGTTTCCATAAATCAGGGATATATCATGAGTAGTTACTTGTATGATTCTATGTATCATGTTTCTCTCGTATCATGCATCTATTGTCTATCCACAGTAGCTCATATCTAGTCCAGGGAAACTGTTTACAGTTTTAACAAGTTTCTTAAGAAGTTCTGACCACCTGGGCTAGCTCAAAGCACTCAACGCCTTGTGTATAAGTTTGTGCATTCTATGTCTATATCCTGGGACATCGAAAGAACTGAAACATGCTTTTCCTAAGTCAAAACCCCACCTAAGGTGAAATAAAAGCCAAATAAATCCTCCTCTAACTGAAGCAGGATCAACTACAAACTCCTCAAAATGTAGCAAAATTCTGGCCAGAACTCCTCCTTAAGCTAGAGTAATAGACAGTCACAACTCCCCACTTAAACTACAACAAACTTCATCCCAACAACATAAGTAGCTAATGCTATTTTTCAGTAAATTCTAAGCCTCTGCAACTTGGATCTAGTACATCAAATCCCTGGAGATTCCGAAGGGCTTTCAAGATTATCTCCTATTTCTGCACCTTACTGAAATATTGGATCAAATTCCATGGAAGAAAGTATCCTTGGTGCTGAAAAATAATTCACTTATTCATACATCCACCCCCAAATAGAAAAGTATTTCTTAGTTCCATAAAATTGTCAAGCACTTTTCTTGTGGCTAATAAAAGTGCTTGTTCAATCTCATTTATGCATCAGCAGTATCTCGAAAAATTCTTTGAATAAGCACCGTAGTTAATCTTCTGCTTGAAACTATAGCTAATAGTCATTATAACATTTACTTAGTAGTCACAGGTTAGTTTTGGCATTATCCTATTTTAAGATAATGATCAACTAATCATTGTTGATTAGGTCACATGTCATTAAAGACAAATCTAATTAATATGAAGGACCCCTACCAATTTTCAGTCACCTGTCAAGTGGTGGAAAGGTACCAATCACAGTAAAATTGGACATAATTCAACTCTACCACACTGAAGTTCACAGCTTAGCCACCACAATATAACTCATAATACTTATGAACACTTGGAAATTGTGTCCACATGCTCACAATTCATAAATCTTCAGACAAATCCCATCTAATAAAATTTCCACTGACAAGGTTACGGGATCTGTGACAACTTGGTAATAAATACCATACATCCATATAGCAAACCCTTGGGCCCTCTCTAACCAAGATTACATTTCTAGTCATAATAATAAATCATTTCCGAAACATGTAAGAACCAACTAAATGGACAAAATTTGTATATGTTAAGGGCAGATTTTGACGCCGGGCAGGGTAGTGATTAACCTGTGGGTCGTGGTAAACAAGGGGAATTGATAAAAGAGCAAGAAAAGGGGAGGACAAAGACAGAATACATATCTCTGAAGCTTTAAAAGAAAATATAACTCAATAATCAATGAATAAAATTGTCACGCCCCGACCCGGATCCCGGGACCTAGGGCACGTCAACAGACCGGCCGTACCCGAGTGGAGACGAGCCCCGCTCGGATACAAGGCCTAAGTAAACAGTAGCAGATAACAAAAATAAATCCAAAAAGTTTATTAATCCAATAATAAACAAATTCAAATCAGAGTGCTAATGCGGAAAATAAAGTCCCTAAACAACACCAGGCCCTACAGGGTCATAAATCAATATCTCACACAAGAACTGAAAAGAGGTCCTCCGACCTCAGCAAATATCCCACCCCGAATCTCGCACGTCTCCTGAGCTCAAGTCACCTACTCCTCAGGACCTGAAATGAGAGAAGGGAAAAAGTGATGAGCTTTCGAAAGGAAAGCCCAGTAAGTACCCTGCAAGGAATCTCAAAGATGTGAGCACAATAAAAGATACATGATGTCACAATCAACGAATCATCAACAATCAGATCCTAGGAGTCTACCACAAACATCAGCAACGGTACGACTCCTATCCAACAACAGCCCTCGAGGCTCTGAAAGAGAATTCCAATAACAAGCTCAACAATGATTTCCCCCGGTCAGCAACACACAGCATCTGGCCGCGGTGACTAACCTGTCGCTCCTCGGTAGCGCCACCTCTCTCTCTCATGTCGACATGGTCAGTGATCGACCCCACCGACCGGCGGTGTTCAAAGGAGTATCGCCCCTCGGCCGGGGAGTGCCGGAACGTCAGGGTGTCCCGTCCCCAACGCTCTCGCAAAATCCGGAGCTCACCTGCTCCACTAAATCCGGGCGGAAGAAGAAACTCAGTTGGCGCATACCTACCCGGCCAGCACACAAGTACTGCGTATCTCCATGGTCTCATGCCAGACAACAGGAGGCTATGTTCAGCGAGCACGCTCACTCCACTGACGCATACCTACCTAGCTGCACACAAGCACCACGAGTGCCTACAGTCAAGTGTCGGCCCACGGGTGGGCAAGCCCAACAGAGCATTCCAAACAATCACGTAGTAACAACACTACCACAAGCACATCAATCACACACATACGAGGAAAGTGTGCAATAACTATCATGTATGTGTATGTATCCAAAAACAACAGGTATCACAAATAAAGACATGCCAACAACCAGCATCTAGCAAATCAAGAAACCCAGACAATGGGTGGAATCTAGGCAAGAGTAACTTACATGCACAAGCATGCAATCATGAAAGCAATAATCAATCCAAAGAAGGAAGATACACAAGGCAAGAGTACTTACCTCTACACACAATCCAATCACTGCACCATATCTGTCCCGACGCAGCTCAACGCTCCACGCCGATATCTGGTATACACCGATCTGTACCAACTAGTCCGCGTCCCTCCTGACGCAACTCTGCACTCCAAGTCAACACCTGGAAATCATAAACCTAGTCTCAAATAATGTACACACGTACATGTACAACTAGTACTATTCAATTTGGTTCAACTAACATCCCCAATAATTCCTTTGTCCATTTTCGTCAGGCCGGCCCAAAGGCCCAACCAAAAGCAAATTACTTAGTTGAGTCAACCACCTTGATCGCCTTCTATTCACATTCTGCTAAACACTACCTAGTTCATAGCACAGAGCCCAAACCGAAATTAGGGCCAAACCTTTTTAACCACAAAGAGCCTAATAATTACCATCGACTAATTTCTTTACTCGAATATTAATCAAGTAGCAAAGAACCAGTGACTTGCCAAGCAAAATTTTTCCTCGTGCTCTCTAACCCTAGCAATCAATCCGAAAGATGATAATTAAAGCCCTTTAAATTCAATACCATACTTACATAAGGTCATATAATTAAACAAAACCCCTAGAACCCTGAAACCTCTACATGCTACAACCTCATTAACCACAGCTTCAGCAATCTAAATCCTTTTAACAACCCACTCAAGCTTTACATTTCCCAGAAAATTAATTTCTCTTATAGAACATACTTATATATATAAGCACGCATAATGGCTTGACTCCTCCTATCCATACTCAATTACTAAGAACTCCATCTCATACACTACAACACCAGCACCTGCACTCATCCATCAATTACAACCCACCAAACCTCAACTAAACAACCTTCAAGACCTCACCATCTCACCCTTAGAAAACAAAACATCACATATCTAAGAAGAATTTAAACCTCAAACCTTCATCAAACTACTTGTGCGATTGAGCACAACCACCACATCCATCATATTCAATCATGAGATCATCTCCAAGCACCCACACACTCTCTCAGGGCCTTCACTATTACCTCACAGTAATCTCATATTAACAACTATACAAACAACTTCATCATTTACAGATCAGTTCATACTAATAACAAAAACATCAAGACCCATTCATGATCGGGGCCGGAAACATAACCAGGAGAGACCAAGAAGAGGAGGACTTACCAAATTCCGAGGCTGCCGGCGAGCTCACGGCGGCGGTGACCACCAGTTCTTCCTCTCTCTCTCTTTTTTTTTTTTTCCTCTCCTCCGACGAACCACGACAAACTCTCGATGGACGGACGCCGGACGCTGACCAGACGCCCTCTGTCGGCGTTCCCACCCCGCGGTCGCGAGGTTCCCAGGGGAAGGACTCCTCACACGACCACCTCTAACACTGGAACTCTGCTAGAGGCGCTCAGATCGGATGACAAGGAGGAGAGAATGACAATGAAGGCGGCGTTAGAGTTCCTGGCCCTCGTCTCTTAATATGGAACCGTGGGCAGGGGATATGAATGATCGTGATCCCAGTGTTAGAGGAACGGATGCGCATTTCCTTCAACGGACGCGGTGATCATGGGCTAAACTCACGCACGAACTCGCGCTGAAAGAGAAGAAGGCATTCAACTTTCTTTCTCTACCCTTAAATCACAACCGTTGGATGTTTCAAACCACCTCTCCCTGGCCATTTATTCAAAACTTCCCAATCCCTTTTGCATGATGATGTTATATTATACATCATATTATGTATATATATATATATATATATATATATATATATATAACCTCCTATAATATATACACTAACGCACTTTGATTTAAATCAAAATCTCAAAAACATTAATGGCAGCTCATTATTCTCAATCTATTTTATTATTATTTCTATTATTATTTTATTTCTCATTCCATTAATTTAAAATAGATTAAGTTCCAATTCAATGGTTTCATTAATTACCCAGGAGTTCACGTGCATGAACTGCTTGTTCCTTTTATTAAAAGGTCCTTGCTCTTTCCATTATTTATATTACGACCATTCATTGTTACAGAGACAACTTTCCTTCTAAATCACAATTAGGTCCCTAACTGTTTTAAACATGAGAACAGAGACTAATTTCATTTAGGTCCTTGGCTTTCCATAGAATTAATTCTTCCTTTCTTTCTTAATTAAGTCTAAACGTTTCCAACTTAGAACATTCCCAATTTAATTAAATCAATCAGGATTTAATTAATTTAATCTCACTTCCTTCTTAGTTCCAATCAATATTAATTTAAAGAGTTTCCAACTTATTAATATCAATCACCAACTAATTTAAATAAATTTATAAACTAAATTTATTTATTCCTTATAAATCTTCTCATTCCCATGTTACCCAAAATGCCTTTTGGCACTTTAATTTAATAAAAATTAAATTAGAGGAAAATTTTAACAATTTTATTACACTAAAATCTTGGATCTTACAAAAATTCAACCCACAAACCGGGTTTAAATAGCTAAAAAGAACTAACCTAGATAACCTAGAAATTCTATCTTCTTATCCAAATTTGCCCAAATCGACAAATTTTAGTTCAATAGAAAAACTTATCTAATTCTAAAATAACTAAACAAAAAAGATAACTCCTAAAAATCCGAGTTCAAATCGGATTCATATCCTATCCTAAATTGGCATACGAAGTATTGCCAAAAATGGAAAAAAAACACCGAGAAACGAAGAAACGACTGGAAAAATAGTAGAATTTGTGGGTGAAGGAAGGGTCCATCGAGCAAAGCTGGATAGACCCCAAGTGCGCGTCGAGACGAGCTTTCCGAATTGGGGTTGAGCAGGCGAATCCGATATCGGTAGCCAAAGTTATGGCCAAAATACCGAAACATGTCCAAAGTGTCCCCCAATTCCGGATTTGGCTCGATCACCTTCCGCCTTTATGTCGGTCCGCCAAGTCATGGTATGCCAAAGTTCTCATGGTGCAATCAGATAGCTCGGTATCGTCTGACTCAGGCTTTCCTGCATCAGCCTCCCCGGGTTGGAAAGAACTCGCCCTCGAGTTCGTAATAGGATCAGTCGACTCTACAAAATAAGGGCTCAGATGCTTCACATTGAATATGTCAGAGGTCTTCAAATAACTGGGAAGGCACAACCGGTATGCATTGTCATTGATCTTTTGCAGCACTTCACAGGGTCCGATCTTTCGTTCCTTCAGCTTGTTATACTCACCCACCGGGAAGCGATCTCGAGTGAGGACAACCCACACTAAGTCGCCCTCATCGAACAGCACCTGACGCCGCCGTTTGTCTGCATTCATCTTGTACTTGGTCTTACTCTCCTGAATAGCTGACTTGACCTTCTCATGAATAACCCGAAGGTGTTCAGCCATCTCATCAGCTCGAGGGTGAACACGACCAATTTGTGGGACGGGGGTGAGATCAAGTACTCCTTATGGGTTCCGCCCATAGACAACCTCGAATGGGCTCAAGCCAGTAGTCTGATTCTTTGATCTATTGTAGGCGAATTCGACTTGAGGTAGTGCTAGATCCCACTGCTTCGGTTTGGTTCGAGCCAAACTTCTCAATAGGTTGCCCAAACTCCGGTCACCACTTCAGTCTGGCCATCTGTCTAGGGGTGGTATGCTCTGCTAAAGTTCAACTGCATCTCCAATTTTCCCCACAAGCTTCTCCAGAAGAGGCTAACGAACTTGGTGTCACGATCAGATATGATGGAGAGAGAGACACCATGCAAGCGAACAATCTCTCGAAAGTAAAGATGTGCAATGCGGGTAGCATACATAGTCTTCCGACAAGCTACAAAATGAGCCATCTTGGAAAATCTGTCAACTACCACCATGATAAAGTCTGAGGCCCGCTGGGTACGAGGGAGGCCAAAAACAAAATCCACAATGACGTCAAGCCAAGGGGCTTCAGGGACTAGCAAGGGAGTATACAGGCCTGCCTTGGTGAGAACTCTTTTGGCCCGCTGACACACGAAGCAGCGCCAATAAAAGTCTGCAGCTATAAGGGCGTAAATCTTATCACGACCAAAGTGCCCCTCATTATGGAGTTCGCTCATGATCTGTTGTCGCAATGAACAGTCGGGGATGCACAGCTGCAGGCCACGAAACAGGTAATCGTTATGCAAAATAAAATCGTGACGATGTCCATCGGTTACCTCCTGAAGGATCCGCCCGAAGGAAGGATCATCCGCATACATATCCGTGAAAGATTCAAACCCTGCAACTTTGGGGCTCATTGTGGTGAGAAGAGAACTGCGGCGGCGTAAAGCATCTGTTATACGGTTGAGGCTTCTTGCTTGATGCTTCAGAGTAAAGTTGAACTCTTGCAAGTACGCCACCCACTTAGCGTGCCGCCTGCTCAGTTTGTGTTTGCCATTGATGTACTTCATGGCTTCATGATCGGTGAACAGGATGAACTCCTTCTATATGAGGTAGTGGCGCCAATGCTTCAGCGACTGAACTATGGCACAAAACACCAGGTCATAAGTAGAGTAGGTCTTCTTCAACCCCGACAACTTCTCGCTAAAGAAAGCTACCGGTCGTCTCGACTGGCTCAAAACACCTCCAACGCCAACTCCAGATGCATCACAATTTACCTCGAACACTTTGTCGAAGTCAGGAAGTGCGAGAACTGGTGCTTCAGTCATCTTCTGTTTGACCAGGTGGAAGCTAGTTTCGGCCTCATCCGTCCACTTGAAATCACGCCCCTTAAGATACTCGGTGATGGGGGCAATCAACATGCTAAAGTTCCGGATAAATCTTCTGTAGAATGAGGCCAGCCCATGGAAGCTTCGAACATCATGCAAGGTCCTCTGTCTGGGCCACTCCAAGATTGCATCGATCTTTGATTGATCTGCATGAACACCTTCAGTAGAAACAACAAAACCAAGGAAAGTCACAGAAGTGGTAAAGAAGGAATACTTCTTTCGGCTAACGAATAGGCGCTCCATTCTCAGCAACTCAAAGACAGCGCGAAGGTAGTTAAAGTGTGAGGACCAACTCGGACTATAAATAAGGATGTCATCGAAATAGACCACCACAAACTTGCCCATAAACGGTCGCAAAACCTGGTGCATGAATCGCATGAATGTGCTGGGGGTGTTGGACAACCCAAAAGGCATCACCATCCACTCGTACAGTCCATGCTGCGTCTTGAACGCCGTCTTCCACTCATCTCTAGGCCGTATTCTGATCTGGTGGTATCCGCTCTTCAGATAGATTTTTTAGAAGACTTTCAAGCAAGATAGCTGATCCAACATGTCATCCAGGCGAGGGATGGGGTAGCAGTACTTGATGGTGAGTTTATTGATTGCACATGCGCCACGAGCCATCCTTCTTTAGCACCAACAGGACTGGAACTGCGCAGGGACTCATGTTTTCTCGGATGTAGCCGTTCCTTAATAACTTCTCCACTTTCCGCTGCAATTCCTCGGCCTCCTTGGGACTGAGGCGGTATGTTGGTCAGTTCGGCAAGCTCGATCCTGGGATAAGATCTATCTGGTGTTGGATGTCCCTCATAGGTGGGAGTCCCGGGGGAAGTTCCTCTAGCATCAAGTCCGCGAACTCGAGGAGCAACTGCTGCACTTCTATTGGCAGATCTGGATCCATGTCTGTGGCACTATGCATGCAAGGTAGCAATGTATAGACTACCTCGCCCTGCTTGATCTCGCTTAAAAATATGGACATAGAAAGTAGGTTAGTATTGGTTACCGGAGCAGGATGCTTTTCTTCTCGACGGGGTGCCAACACGATCTTTTTTCCCTTGATGCTGAGGGAATAAGTATTCTTCCTTCCATCGTGGACCACACTCTGATCATACTGTCATGGTCGCCCCACTAGTAGGTGACAGGCATCCATTGACACGACATCGCACCATGCATTGTCAAAGTACTTCTGCCCAATAGAGAAAGACACGAGACATTGCCGATCTACTTTTACCTCGTTGCCTTTGCTCAGCCATGATAGATTGTAGGGCTTCAGATGTCGCTCTGTCTTCAATTGCAACTTCTGGACAACGTCTTCAGACACCACGTTCTCACAACTACCGCTGTCGATGATCACTTTGCAAACCTTGTCGGCCACTGTACAAGTAGTGTGGAAGATGTTGTTTCTTAGCCAGTCGTCCCGTGATTCATCCTTGGGTGCCAACAGACTTTTGCGAACAACGAGGGTCTCATGGTCATCCCCAATCAGTACGTCACCAGCCTCATCATCATCGCCATAATCATCATAAACTAGTTCCTCAACCTCCTCAGCCTCGATCTCTTCAATCATCAGGTTCTTGCCCTTCTGACTCGCAGGTTTTCGACACTCGGGTGATTTATGCCCCTGCTCACCACATCTATAACAATGAACTCCAGAGTTAGAACTACCTGATGATGCTTGCTGGACTGGGCGGGGTGCCTGAGGGCGAGCTGTTCGGCTACTCTGATTGCTCCTTATTGGTGGTCTTCTATTCTGATGCTTTTCAACAGTGAGGGCACGCTGGTATGCCTCCGAAATAGTCCATAATGAGTGTAGACTGAGAACATCTTGCAGTGGTTGGTGCAAACCTCCCAGATATCGAGCCACCAGTTGCTCCTCGGTCTCGGACAAGTCATTCAGCGCGATCAATTGGTAGAAGTCCTCTGTGTACTCATCTACCGATATTTCACCCTGTCTCAACGTATGAAGTCGTTGAAACAAGGTTTGGGTATAGCTGAAGGGGAGGAAATGCCCCTTCATCTTGTCCAAATCTACGATCTTTGGTTTACCTTGCCGATCCCGTGAACGCCGCAGCTGCTTCCACCACACGGATGCTCGGCCCTTTAACTTGATGGCAACTAGCTTCACCTTCAGACGATCAGGGACCTCCTTGTACTCAAATATCCTCTCGACCTCGTTAAGCCAGTCGATGAAGACTTCAGCATGTAGGGTTCCTGTAAATTCGGGCAACTCCACCCGAAAGCCGTGATCTCCGTGACGCTCCTCTCGTGTACGATTCTCTCTAGATTGCCCACGCCGGGAATAGGGGTTGACGAAGGTAGACTCGGAGTCGTCGTCTGAAACCTCACGATCCCCCAAATCTCGTGCCGCCAATCGTTGGGTCAACTCCGCTACTTGTCTCTGCAGATCCTCGTTCATCGCTTCCAAGGCGATTAGGTCTCGAGACGGACCTTCCTCTGCCGGACATGTCCACCATGACGACCACCACGGCCACCACGACCTCCAGCCATTGATGGCAAGGCCACAGGAAGAAGATGATCTCTGATACCAACTGACGCCGGGCAGGGTAGTGATTAACCTGCGGGCGGTGGTAAACAGGGGAGATTGATAAAAGAGCAAGAAAAGGGGAGGACAAACAGAGAAGAAAAGTCTCTGAAGCTTTAAAAGAAAATATAACTCAATAATCAATGAATAAAATTCAACCCACAAGCCGGGTTTAAATAGCTAAAAAGAAGTAACCTAGATAACCTAGAAATTCTATCTTCTTATTCAAATTTACCCAAATCGGCAAATTTTGGTTCAATAGAAAAACTTAACTAATTCTAAAATAACTAAACAAAACAGATAACTCATAAAAATCCGAGTTCAAATCGGATTCATATTCTATCCTAAATTGGCATACGAAGTATTGCCAAAAATGGAAAAAAAACACCAAGAAACGAAGAAATGACGGGAAAAAAGTGGAATTTGAGGGTGAAGAAAGGGTCCATCAAGAAAATCTGGATGGACCCCACGTGCGCGTCAAGACGAGCTTTCCGAATTGGGGTTGAGCGCGTGAATCCGATATCGTTAGCCAAAGTTATGGCAAAAATACCGAAACATGTCCAAAGTGCTCCCTAATTCCGGATTTGGCTCGATCACCTTCCGCCTTTACGTCGGTCCGCCAAGTCATGGCATGCCAAAGCTCTCATGGTGCAATCAGATAGCTCGGCATCGTCTTACTCAGGCTCTCCGGCATCAGATTTATTACAAAGAAAAACATCAAGAGTATATGGATTCCCCAAACCACTTCAAAACAAATAAAGCTCTCGATCCACACACTAGATTGTCAACTCCACAATCTGAAGATAATTGAAACACAACAATAAATTTTTTTGAGCCCAAAGGAGTAGTAACAATTGGTTAAGGCAACAAATTCCCCGTTATAATTTCTATCTTCAATTTCAACAAATACCTTTTAAACTGCAACTAAAGCAGTCATAGTTCCTCTCTAAATCTGCAGTCCTAAACAGCCACAAATCTTCCTAAGGCTATTACAAATTCAAATACAACTTCTCTCACAAACTGCAACAACGTCACACTCAATCAAGCCCTTTCACTACACAAGTTCTGAACTGTTTTCTAACTAAAGAAAACTTCAATCTATGCTTACTAAATGAAGGTAAACAAGAAGTATTAAAAATATAAAAGCTGGAAATACAACTTAATGTCTTAATAATGCATACTTCCAACATTCTGGACTTCATATCTGAAAGCACCATGCTGGCCATTCTCTATCAAAGCAAAATTTAGGGACCAATTAGTTCCCAATCAATAACAAGGAAAACCCCAAAATTTCTTAATGACATAATTACACTGAAGAAATTCTTGGAAGCACTCAAGCGATCCTTTTGGCTGTTCAAGTGACTAATCCAATTGTGGTACTAGAGGTCAATGTCTTCAATTAGATCACAAATCCTGAAACCTTCACAAGAACTCTTTTTTAGTCTTGAATGTTTGAGTTCAAAACAAGAGAACTAAACTCCCCTCTTCATATAACATGAAAAAAATACAATTTTTTTCTAAATTCCTTCACTAAACTTGGTGATAAGGAAATATCATTCGTATCTCCAACATCATCAAAAAGCAAAGGAACAATTTTAATCCATAGGCTCAAACCAGAATCAACAAGAACCACATTAGTTCATTCAAAATTCTATCCTCTTTGCTTACACTTTCCTCAATTAATCATTAAGGTAGTCAAATGCCATCTGTCAAGATCTCTCAAGAGAGCATGTATTCCAATATGCTATACATCTATAACTTTCAAAGCAAATATGACCTGCCCTGATAAGAAATCAACTATTTTACTCATCTCAAGAGTCCTCCATCTGAATTGCAGATGCAATGTGATGCGATACAACCGCAAGTGTACGGGTCATCACAAGTAATAAAGTGGACATAAAAGTCGGGTTATCGATCCGTAGAGAGATGGAAGTACTAGTACCCACTATTCTTCTACTATTTAGTCGATCCAAAGGTGGTTGGTTATAGTAACTCTAAACTAATCAAATTGAAAACACAAACAAGGGAATCGAGTTGCTCTTAAGGTCAAACAATCATAAAGGGGGGATGCCCGGACAATTGAATCCCCCTTGGACTTCTAAAAGATGAATGCTATTTTCTATCTCGACTCTTGGTTAATTCTTGGCCAAGGGTTCCTATCGTGCTTTCACTCCCTCATCCCGAGGTGAGTTACTAATCCTAGTGCCCTTACCGATTACGTTCTCAAACATATTTCTTCGAAGGATTATGGGAATAATTCATCTAAAGGACTCGCTATCCTTAGTACCCGGGTTCCCTGTATACTCACAATCCCCTCTATTGGAGATGGTCTATACACGGGGAGACGTTCGCTTCTTCCCCCATATGGACTATGAGAATCTCTCTGGGCTCTCGCAACGTAGAAGGATTCACTCACATTAAAACATCCAATAGACTCAATGAATATAACCAAGCATTCAAGAATATAAAATCAACATTAATTAAATCATGTCGAAGGGTTCATCATTCATCCAAGCGTCTACAAAATTAGCCCTCCATGAAATGGGGGCAACAATCCAAAACAATGATGAAAGCAATCAAAGAAGACATGATAAGTAAACCTTATGCAATCACCGTTGATGGCTTCTTGGTCTTCTTCCAAAGGTTTCTCCTCCTCTTGCTCCAATAGCTCCTAGATGAAGACCTCTAAGCTTTCCCCCAAGATTAGCTTCTTTCTCCCCATGCTGCTCTCCTTTAAACCCCTCCTCAGCCGGCTTTTATACCTCTAGGGTTTTAGGGGTGAGATTTACCCATTAGCCCCCTTCAAGATCTGCAAATTCGCCCAAATGGACGATGTACGGGCCCGTATACGGGCATACGTCAGCCTATATACGGGCCAGTCACCTTCATACGGGCTCGTATACGGGCCATATATCAGCCCGTATATGAGCCAGTCATCACCATACAAGTTATCATACGGGGCGTATACTGGCCCGTATTCCCTTCAGGAGCCAGTATACGGCCGTAAGTCAGCCCGTATGATTGCCCGTATGGGCCCTTCTGGGTGCTCTGGAATCCCGGTTTCTCTCGAAATGCTTTCTTTCCTCTGGGGTCCTTGTATCATGACCTGTTGATTAGAATAAATACATTTTAAGTATCGGTGGGCAAAAAGTCTTCAAAATTACATGCCAAGCATATAGGAATATGATATAAAATTATGCTCAAATGAACACTAATCAAATATCTCCACACTTAAAGGTTTGCTTCTCCTCAAGCAAAGAAAATCAATCAACAAAAGAAAATATAAGTTTTTGTCCTCTTGGCCATGAAATGTATGGCTCAACTCTTTTCAAGTTCACCACCCATGTGCTTTGTTCTCCTATTTCCACGCCAAGGCTTAAATAGATCTCATGCAAGATGTCATTATGGTTCTAGACAAAGCTTATTAACTCCACATTCAATGTTCTCAAGTCTTAGCAAGATAAGCATCCTCTCAATGGACTCTAGAAAATCCTTGAGGCCCTAAGAACAAAAAGAATTACCCCCTATTAGAAGAATTATAGACAAGTTCGAAGGAAACACTTTTTTTTCGGATAGGGCATCTACATTAGATCCGACTTTCCCGTTCTAAAGATCAAGGTATAGTGTAGTTCCTCTTTTTTGCAAAGTGCTCATGCTGATTAGGCACCAGGGCACTTAGCTACTATGGTGGTTACAACTCTACCTGAGCATGTTCATACTAAGTAATGACTTTTCGACTTGAAGAACACTCTGATTAGGAGCCGGAACCCCAAACTACTTTGTCACAAGAAGCAGCGGAACACCGTCTTTACTGATCGACACTACTATATGTACAATTATTTTCTTTTCCTCTTACTTGTCCACTAGGTAATATTATGAGGGATTAATAAGTTTGAACTAGTGCCACGAAGTTTCTTGGAGGCATTGAAAATAATGCTTAGATATTAAAGTCAAAAGAACATGGCAATGGGTTATCTATTGTCTTTAAAGATCATAAGTGTCACTGAGATGTTCTTTAAATGCCCATGGCATTTCATAGGAGAGTTTACCAAAATTATGTGCCAAGGTGGTGCCCTAGAAATAGAGTGTGCCAGCATGTTTCTTTAGGGCTTTTTTTTCTAGGCATGCTAGTCATGAAATATTTTTACAAAAAAAAAATTTGCAATGAATTTCACTAATAGCTACCTATCTCCACACTTAAGGTGCTGTTATAGATGTACGAAGATAAAGGATAGGTAGCTACCCATCTCCACACTTAAAATTGTACATTGTCCTCAATGTACGCAATAAGTCTAAAATTAAACATGCATGGAGAAAGGTGAACTAAAACTTCCCCTGTTAATTTGGTGTGCAAATTGATTTCCATGAAGTTGGCACTTGGCGACCATCGGGGAATGTTGATACAAGTCCCATCTCTACAAATCAAGGGGAAGATCATCATACCTCCATAGAAAAGAACGGGAAAGCAAAGGAGTCCATAGAAAATAAGCAAGGATAAGTGTAGCAAGGCGATGCCCTTGTTAGCCATATACGATGCAGAAAAATAAGATCATAAGTACAACAAACACGAAATATAAAAAGTGCACAAGAAACTAAAGTCTCATCAACACAATGAAAAGAAATGTCCAAGTCATCAAGCTGCCAGATCATCTGCTGGCGCCTCAGGTCCCTGCGTTGGAGGGGGAGCGAATGCTAGGTGCCCCCGAATAAAAAGAGACAGCTCTGCGAACTGGTCGCCCAAGAGGCGCTGCTCCGTGAGGATCGTGTCCTGGGTGGCGCGGATGTTTGAGATCTACTCCTCAAGCCGCTCAAATAGGCTCCTGCCCGCTGAAGATGGGAGCTCGCCTATGGGAGATGGGATGTCGAAATCCTCTAAGTCGGACTCCTCGTCATCCTTAGAACTGTCGGCGCTCTGGCCAACCAGTATGTAGCCGCTCCCGGAGTGCTTGACAAGCCCCATCTTGCACAAAGTATTCATCCCTAAGTCGGTCATGAGCTGCAGTCTCTCCATGCCCTCCGTCTTCTCCTCGAGGCCCATATTGATGATGAGGCGGGTAATATAGGGCCCCGTAGTGATGGTCTTCAATCGGGTGTGGGTCCCCTGATGCACCAAGTAATCGGCGAGTACGTACCCTAAATGGATAGGTACCCACTCGAATATGCTGTAGAGAATGAAAATGTCGCTGATGGTGACCTTTCCTGTGCTGTCATCTCGCCCCGCGATGGAACGACTGACTAGAGCATGGATGAAGCGGTGGACTGGGTCAGACATGCAGGATGCGTTCTAGTTCCCATGGCGTCCCCCGAGCTGGACCTAGTGGCGCATCGGTGTGATGATATCCTCAGGGAAAGACATGAGGAGGTGAGTGTGGAAGGCGTCTCTGTTATAGAATCCCATGAGCATCGAGAAGAGGATGTAGCTCATGGTCTTCTTTTCCCCGAAGAGCTGGAATGAGATCGCTGTGAGGGACCGCTCTTGTACGACGCTCCAATCGGCCTCAAATGTGCTCAGGACCTCGAGCATCGCCTCGCATAAGGTTTCATGGTTGATGGAGAACACCTTGTCCCACCGCCAACTGCGAACATTCTCTGCACTAGGTCCGCGATCCCAAGCTCGATAGCCACTCCCCAGTCAATGTACCGCGTTCACCCAAAAGGCTTGGCGGCCAACCTTTGGTAGCGCCAGAAAAACCGATCCTCCTCGAACAGTGGTGTGGTGGAAGAGCCTTCCCCAGTCCTTCGCCTCTTGGATGCTATGACCTTCCACGGCATGTCTATAAAACAATTGAACTGGGTGGTAGTGCGAATAGGAGTATTGAAAAGTTTAAACAAATAAAAATTGCGCACTACGGCCATAGATGAGCCTTATACGGGAATCCATATGGGCAAGTATACGGCCCGTATGACCCCACCTGGAAGCCATACAGGGTACCATACAGGCCATATATCAGCCCGTATGGGTACACCTGAGGGACTATATGCAGCCCGTATGCGCCTGGGGGCGGCGGTACCGACCCCAACCAACGGTGTATACACCCTATTCACATGCCATTCATCTCCATTTGCCTTCCCAAACTCTAATCATGCCTTAAATCAACACATTCAAATAGAGATTTGACACAAAAGGCATATAATCGTCTCAAATCCATTCAACATACATTCATTCAATCCCTAGGGCTCTAAACATGATGATGATGGATAAAATTGACAAACCAAAGCATTAGGGATCGTACAAAGAGGGAATAAGTGCCCAAATCACGTGTAGGTGTTGCTTCGATGAAGAGATGGTTCGAATCGATGTGGAGGGGAGTGGGGTCGGCTAGGGTTTGAAAAAGAAATGAGAGAATCGCCCTTTATAAAGTCTCAAACCCTGCAGTATACAGGCCCGTATACGAGCCGTATATCAGCCCATATATAGCACTGGACGTGTCATACGGCCCCGTATACAGGCTGTATGACATCCCGTATACCCCATTGGAGGTTCCATACGGCCGTATAATAGGCCGTATGGTACCCCATATGGGCCTGGGTTTGGCTTATGCAGCCAATCCAGGACACCATTCGAATCCTCCTAGCTACCTAATAACAAATATGAGTCTAGGCAATGAATGGATCTACAACCAGCAAGATGGCACAATGTACTATGAAGTCGGACATGAAACATCCCATTCACTTATTCCAATATTCACACAATCTAACTAAAGAAACTTGCAACTAAACAGAAAGAAAAAGATTTTCAAGAGCTTGAGTTGCCTCCCAAGAAGCGCTTGTTTAACGTCGCTAGCTTGATGTACCTTTACCTTACCTCATTGGGGTTCAAATACCTTGAAGCTTTCATTGGCTCCTCCCTTAAAGCATTGTCTGAATAAAAACATTCCCAAGTTGGCATAAAATTATCTATTGTTATTCTCCATACCTGGGCTTCCTTTTGAAGTGTTCGGAGATGATGGTTTGGTGCTTACCCCATTCTCTTGTATCTTCCTCCAGCATATTGTAGGTGGAAAGGATTTTTGCTTCTTTTTCTTGACCTTCACTGTCTCGAGCCTCGATGGAGTGGGAGTCCCTTGCACTTCCTTCGAGTGTCCCTCTTATTCCCCCAAGAAGGGATATAGTGGATCCACCATTAATAGATCTTCTATACAGTCGAAAGTAATTTCATCTCGTCGATGCAATATGAGGTGTCATCTTAGGCCATTGAGTGCCGCATCGCATCAGGCAATTGAAATACGACATCTTGATCTCCCACTCTCAAGGCAAGCTTACCTTATGCATGATCTTCAAGGGCTTGAGCGGTGGCTAGGAAAGGTCGCCCAAGAATGATAGGCACGTCAACCTCATTGTCAATATTTAAAAGCACAAAATCTGTCGGGAAAACAAATTGGTTAATTTGAACAAGCACATCATCAGCTATTCATTTTGGTCTTCTCATAGATCGGTCAGCCAACTGTATTGTCATCCCCGTAGGCTTAGGATCTTCGAGGCCGAGCTTCATGTACAATTTATAGGGCATCACATTGATACTTGCCCCAGAATCCACCAATGCCTTCTTCGTGACCCCTTCTCCAAGGATGCATAGGACCACAAAACTACCCGGATCCTTCAACTTCTTCGGCAAGGCTTGTTGGATAACGGCTGAGCATTGGGCATTGAGTGTCACCGCACCCACATCTTCCAATTTCTTCTTGTTGGAGAGGAGATCCTTCATGAATTTTGCATATTTAGGCATTTGGGCTAGAACCTCCACCAATGGCATATTGATGTGTACTTGCTTCAACATACCCTTGAACTTCATCAATTGGGCCTCCTCCTTGTCTTTGCTCAACCTCGTCGGGTAAGGGGCTTGAGGTTGGTATGGAGGTATAGATGGCGTCTGCAAGGGCTTCTTCTTTCCCTTCTTCACTTGTTCAGAGTTAACGACAAGTTCGGAATCCCCGATCTCTATGGGAGTGTTTTCTTGAGGTTTTGGAACCGGGAGTTTCACTTCCTTTCCACTTCTCAAAATGATGGCTTTACATTCTGATGGGTGAAATCGCAAGTATACGAGTCGTAGTCAAGTAATAGAGTGGACTATGGGGAGTCAAATGTCGAACCACAGGGAATAGAAAATACTAAATTCAAACCAAGATTTACTAACCTACTCTAGTTGGTAAAATTGGGGGATTTTGGTTTTCACAACTAAAGAACTAAAAAGATTGAATATAAAAACTAAGAATCGAGAGTTGATTGAGATTAATCGATAGCAAGAGAGGATACTTGGGTATGCATCCCTTTTGGATTTCAATTCTAAAGATGAGCAAAGATGTTTATGAATCAAGGTTGATACTTCTTTTGCCAATAATCCCTAAATTATATCCAACCCCTCTTCCAAGGTGATTGGATAACTAGTCTCCTAGGACTTGATATGAAGCTCAAGGGAATTTATGTATATTGGAAGGATCATGGGGGTGAATTCGTATGAAAGAGTCGTTCGCCCTTCTAGTACTCGATTCCTCGGTGTACTCATTAAACTCTCTAATGAAGAGAGTTCCTAATACAAGGAGGCGCTAGCTCTAGCCCTTGTATTGCACACAAGTAATTTCTAGTAATGAGATTACAATTAATACATAACATTCATTAGACATTCAAGAAAATACCAACAAATCATTATAAACATTCAATGCTATTAATGCTCAATCCAAAAGTTCAACATACCCAAGTACCAATAGATTAGTTCCCCATCAATGGGGAACTCAAATCCATAAGGAAAAGATTACAAACAAAAGAGAGAGTAATGGAGAACACCATTACCTCCAATGGTTGCGACTCCAATGAATAATCTATCGTCAAGATTGGTGGAGATGACCCCCAAACTCTAATCTCCCTTCTAGCTTCTCTCCCAAGCCAACCTCTCTCTCTCCACAATAAACATTCCCTATTTATACCCTTACATTAGGGTTTTTCCTTCGGATTTACAGATTTGCCCCGGATAGGCCCGTGGTGGGAAAGAGTAACGATAAACGGGCCCGTAAACGAGCCATTCATCAGACCGTTCAGAGCACAGGTTGCCCTGAACGATCAGTTGAACGGGCGACTAATCAGCCAGTTCATACTACAGGCTGCGCTAAACGGTCATATCAACGGGCGACTAATCAGCCTGTTCAGAACATAGGTTGCTCTGAGCGGGCATGTCAACGGACATTCACTAGGCCGTTCACCTCCTTTAGTTGCCAGCTTCGTGTCTGGTTGTAGACGGTCGTTCATCACCCGGTTCAGCCCCTGTTCACTTCAAAATGTCTTCGTTTGGTCTTCATTTTGTCGATAACTGCTTCCTTTCACCAGGGTTTGCTTATATGCGCCATGTTTATAATATATGAAACATTTTAAGTACTGGCGGGCTATAAATCGTTGAAATTGACATAGAGATACATGTAAAGATGATGTGTAAATATGCTCATTTAAACGCTTATCACATTCCTCACCTCGAGGGTTCTCCACCATATTGCCCGGCAAACTACCTTGAGGTCTCTTGGCTAGAGATTTGGCCATTTGCCCAATTTGATTCTCCAAGTTATGAATCGTAGCTTGTAGATTCCGAATTGTGGTGTCATTGTTTTGCATATACTTCACAATCATCCCTTCCAAGTTGAACTTCTTCTCTTGAGGCTTTGGGGGGTGTTGAAACCCCGGAGGATATTGTCCTGCTTGTGGATTTCCATAAGACAAAGACGGATGGGTCCATTTCGAAGCATATGGTCGATATTGACCATCCGATTGCCTTGGAGCATTTCCCATATACTGTACTTGCTCCATGGGAATCATTTCCATGCTTGCTATGGGACAATTTGATACCTCATGTCCTCCCCCACAAGTGTTGCAATACATCACCTTGGTCGACGTCGAGCTATTACCGGTTGTCAATAGCTCAATTTTTCTTGTCAACATATCAAGCTTTTCACCAAGAATTGGATCACAAATTACAGCTTCATCTACAAACCCCACCTTTTTCACTTGTTTGTCTCTTGTAGACCAATGGGCTTCATTACCGGCCATGTCTTCAAAGATTTGTTCGGCATCCTCCGAGTATTTGTTCCCCAATGATCCGCAGGCGGTGGCATCCAACAATTGCCTAGTTGAGTTGTCCAACCCATTGTAGAATGTTCTCACCTTAGCACATGAGTCTAGACCATGTTGTGGACAACGCCGTAGCAAATCTTTGTACCTCTCATAAGCTTCAAAAAATTATTCGGTGGGACCTTGCTTAAAGACGGAGATATCCAACCTTAGCTTTGTTTCTTTGCTTGGTGGGAAGTAGCGGCCCAAGAATTTGTCTAGCATCTCGGCCCAAGTACGGATGGAACCAGGGGGCAATGAAGTAAACCACCTATATGCACTTTCCCGCAAACTAACTGGAAAAAGTCTCAACCGAATTGCATCATCGGAAGCCCTATTGATCTTGAATATGTTGCAAATCTGAATAAATTTTGCTAAATGAGCATGGGGATCTTCATCGGGCCTCCCATCAAATTGAGCTGTGTTCTGAATCATGCTCATTGTGCTTGCCTTGATCTCAAAATTGTTCATGTTGACATTGGGAGGGTGAACACTGAACTCCTCCTCCCCAGTATAATGAGACCTCTCATATTCGGCCAATATCTGTCTTCTCTTGGCCATAATCAGTATTTCCCTTGCTTCACCAATGACTTCGGTAGGAATGAAATTTTCCGACTCCGAAGAGGATCCCGGAAGTGTTCCTTTAATTACTCTTAGTTTCCGGTACAAGGTTCTCTCAATCTCACTATCAACTTCAAGCAATCCTTTAGAATTCTTGCAGGTCATGCAATTTATACCTCGCAAGATATTCAGAAAATGAAGATTAGTATCCAAAATTTCAATGAAATGAAAAACAAAACAAAGAAAGAAAGTAAAGGGATAAAAACAAAATGACTAAAGTAGTAAATTCCTAACTTTCCTAGTAATCCATTTTCTCCCCGGCAACGGCGCCAAAAACTTGATGCGATACAACCGTAAGTGTACGGGTCGTCACAAGTAATAAAATGGACGTAAAAGTCGGGTTATCGATCCGCAGGGAGGTGGACGTACTAGTACCCACTATTCTTCTACTATTTAGTCGATCCAAAGGTGGTTGGTTATACTAACTCTAAACTAATCAAATTGAAAACACAAACGAGGGAATCGAGTTGCTCTTAAGGTCAAACAATCATAAAGGAGGGGATGCTCGGACAATTGAATCCCCCTTGGACTTCTAAAAGATGAATGTTATTTTCTATCTCGACTTTTGGTTAATTCTTGACCAAGGTTTCCTATCGTACTTTCACTCCCTCATCCCGAGGTGAGTTACTAATCCGAGTGCTCTTACCAATTATGTTTTCGAACCTAATTTTTGGAAGGATTATGGGAATAATTCATTTAAAGGACTCGCTTTCCTTATTACTCGGGTTCCCTGTATACTCACAATCCCCTCCTTTGGAGATGGTCTAAACACGGGGAGGCGTTCGCTTCTTCCCCCATATGGACTATGGGAATCTCTCCGGGCTCTCACAACGTAGAGGGATTCACTCACATTAAAACATCCAATAGACTCAATGAATGTAACCAAGCATTCAAGAATATAAAATCAACATTAATTAAATCATGTCGAAGGGTTCATCATTCATCCAAGCGTCTACAAAATTAGCCCTCCATGAAATGGGGGCAACAATCCAAAACAATGATGAAAGCAATCAAAGAAGACATGATAAGTAAACCTTATGCAATCACCGTTGATGGCTTCTTGGTCTTCTTCCAAAGGTTTCTCCACCTCTTGCTCCAATAGTCTCCTAGATGAAGACCTCTAAGCTTTCCCCCAAGATTAGCCTCTTTCTCCCCAAGCTTCTCTCCTCTAAACCCCTCCTCAGTCGGCTTTTATACCTCTAGGGTTTTAGGGGTGAGATTTACCCATTTGCCCCCTTCAAGATCTACAGATTCCCCCAAATTGACGATGTATGGGCCCGTATACAGGCGTACGTCAGCCCGTATATGGGCCAGCTACCTTCATACGGGCCTGTATACAGGTCGTATATCAGCCCGTATACGGGCCAGTCATCACCATACCAGTTATCATAAGGGTCATATACTGGCCCGTATTCCCTTCACGAGCCAGTATACGACTGTATGTCAGCCCGTATGATTGCCCGTATTGGCCCTTTTGGGTGCTCTGGGATCCCGGTTTCTCTCGAAATGCTTTCTTTCCTCTGGAGTCCTTGTATCATGCCCTGTTGATTAGAATTAATACATTTAAAGTATCGGTGGGCAAAATGTCTTCAAAATTACATGCCAAGCATATAGGAATATGATATAAAATTATGCTCAAATGAACACTTATCACAACGTACACATCATAACCTCTAATGCATAATATATAATCAAAATCAGAAAGAAATGAACACTCATCTCCATTTCCTTTCTTTACTATGGAAAACAAGGATACACAAAGTTGGTTCTAATTAAGTGAGAACACTGAGAATCATTCACCTATTAACCCGACAAGGTAATTACATAGTTCAATATTGTTAGGAAAGGACTAAGACATGGCCCCCTCATTATTTGTTCAATAGGAAATAGATAGACTTCCATTATACCACTACTTTGGTTTGATTCAGATGCCACAATTGGGCTCTAGCTATAACACTTGCAGTGCTCCACAGGCACTCATCCCCAATCACTTGAGACAGTAAGTACCAGATCAGTCGGTCGAACTCGACCTCATACTCCTGCATGTCGGGTGTTGCCGCCAATGGTTCTCTCATTATCGGATTTGATTTAGCAGGAGCCTCCTGCTCTCACTTTATACGCTCTGGGATGGGCTCGGTGGCCTCCTACAAGGTCGGCCTTGCCCCCTTTGCATCTTGATGTCACACTAAAAATAAAGTCAGGTATGTAGAATAGCAACTCTACCGAGTACTCTACCCAGACCATCGCTCTTAGAAAGAAATCAGAATCAGAGTGCTAATCTTTCTAAGTCATTAAGGCAACTAGGATATCTTTTATCTGCTGCTCCCTGATATCAAAAGATGTTTGCTCATGTAAACACCTTCCGAGATCAGTTTTACTCTGATACCATTTAATCTGTCTCTCCCCGAACCCGGGTCCCGGGTCCCAGGCCTCGGCGCACGCGACAGACGCTGCGTACTTATAGGGTCACCCCTATAAGCACGTAAGGCTTAGTAAGAAAAGCAGATAATTAAAACAGAGTTTAATTTATAAATCAGTGGAAGAAAATATATAAGGTCATACAAAAGCCCTATACAGGTCCCGAATAAAAATACAACTCTCACTCAGAAAAGATTAGAGGCCTGCAAGCCTCAGCTCAAAAATATTTCCGACGCTGCTAGGCTGTCCCACGGAAGCTCCCCCCTGAGTCTCGCTCCTAGCTACTCGTCGTCACCTAGAAAAAATAGGGCAACCAAGTGCATGAGCCAAAGAAAGGCCCAGTAGGATCGCAATTAAATCAATAAATGTGGCGAAAGCCATAAGCAAGGGATAGAATAAAGCAAGTGCAAAAAGCTAATGAAAAAAATCACAAGCAGATAACAAGTCTCTGGGATGTGAATAAATTCACAGATGTACTCAATCTCTTGGCATATGTGATACTAAGATACCTCCAGTATCGTACGATATCCTCCAGATATCGTCGTCGGTCTACGCATGATAGCGCTATAACAAACATGAATACATGGCCAGATAGTATCGCCCTCTGACTGAGCCTCCGTCCGATGGAGCACCAAGTGCTCGTTGCCAGAAATTATCCGCCCTCTGCCGGGGCCTCCGTCCGATGTATCATGCATGTCGTAAGAGATTGCTAGTACGAATACCTAACAACAAGTATACATATATATCCAAGGCAGCAACTTCTTGAATATATATATATATAATCAATGATCTCGTCGAGATCGGAAGCAAAACATATTTAAAGAGTAAACTCGACTCAAATATGTATAAGAAAATAAGGAAAGCAACAATCTCCCCAAGATATAAAGCCGATACATATGAGGAAACCCATCTCGAATATGTATTGGGAATCTCTTGAGGAAATAAGAGTACAAGAATCATAAGCAAGGTAAGGGAAATGAGATACTCACAAACCCCGTGCAAGATCCTACAGAGCCAAAGAAAATCCTAGTAAGATCAAATAGAATAAGGATGGCGTAAGACCAAAAGCATAAACAAAATATCACAATCAAAGCAGAGCAAATCCGATTAGAGTATACCAACTCAAGCAATGCACAAATAGAATGTTGATAAACTGTTATGGAGTACCACCCCCCTTGACCATCCCAGGTGCAAGTAGAATGCCAGAGGGTACTCCACTGGCCATATGTCATGGAGTATCACTCCCACTGGCCATATGCCATAGAGTGCCACCTCCTGCCCATCCCACAACAACACAAGACGAATGTCAAGGCTACTCCCTCAAAGCAGATCATATCAGAACATACAAGCTCAAACAAATGCAGCAAGCATAACATGTCAACAGACAGAGCAAGTATCAAAAGATGGACTCCAACATCTATCTAGCACCACAACAACAACAAAAATCAATAAAATACTATGAGTTAGAAATACTCACAGCACCCGTGCGAGAGCCTACCGAATATACTGAACAACAAGTATATATCCAAGGAAACAATTCATCTCGAATATAAAGATAGAAGAGAAATCACAAGTAGGGTAGGGAGTTAGAAATACTCACAACACCCGGTGCGAGAGCCTACTAAATATATTGAACAACAAGTATATATCCAAGGAAACAATCCATCTCGAATATATAAATAGACAAGAAATCACAAGTAGGGTAGGGAGTTAGAAATACTCACAACACCCGGTGCGAGAACCTACCTGTTCTATTTCCAGGACCTACTCTTGTCCGAGCATCCCAGTCTTGTCCTGGACCACCTCACCACGTCCTAAACATGGTAAATATTCATCATATAACATTTCATAACAATCTGAATGCATTACATGCATTTAATTACCATAATCGTGAGTTTACTGAAATGTCGGCTTTTAATTTATAACCGATGGATCCGGGCTCTTAGACACCTTCCCGCATCATTTTTATTAGTTTAAATATGCCCCCAAACTATCCGGACGATCGGAATTGAATTCCGAGTCTTTTTAAAAATATTGGAGTTTATAGTTCACTCCTTATTCGGCAACTACAGTAACTGCATAAAACTTGAACTCGGAACTTCAAATTGAAGTTCCAAATCTTCACCATTCCTTCCCAAATTTCTAGCACATTATATTTCCAATATTATCTTTCAATTCCCCCAGAATTGGGCTCATTATCAACTCTACAAAGTCCAAAATAAAAGGAAATAAAATGGGTGTTCTTCTGTGCTACAGTATTTCCTGCATTTCACACTAAGGCCTTCAGGTTTCAGAAATTCATTATTATCACCATCAGTTTGTATTAAATTCAGTCTTCATAACACATGTTTGAACAAATAGTTTAACCAAACATGATTACCATCAACCATCAAAAGTATCATTTAGCAGTTAAACTAATACTGTAAGATAAGAGGCATAGGTAATTGAATGTTCATGGTTCCCCAAAAATATTAATGGCATGCTTAACAAATCTGAACATCTATCTATTCACCCAATTAGTCAGCTATTTTCCCTTATCAACTGCAGCAATTTAAGGTGCCAACAATGCAGGTTTTCACTACTCTAAACACAGCCATTTAAAGTGTCAACAAGCGGATTTTTAGGTGCTAGATCTGCAGAAATTTCAGCAATATAATGTGTAGCTTTCCCAGGTTAAACATGAAAGTTCCTTGGTGTTAAATTACAGCTACTAGACCTTAAATGCAGGTGTTTGGCAACCCAAAAACTGCAAATTTCAACCACAAAAATGCAGGTATGTGCTATCATAACATGGCTGAACTGGTTGAGTTAAAACTCACTTAATATTAGTGCCCCTCCATCCCGGCCCTGGCGAGCCATCGTACTGCATCCTATTACCCTCTGGCCGGCTTGCAAATGGGAGTCGTCTTCACTCACCATGCTGCTTGAAGGGATCCTAGAGCCACTGCACCACCTTAAGAACCCCTCAGCCCTGCCGACCTTGGTCCATTGCAGTGGTGGCTGCAGAGGGCACCACCTCGAGCAACTCTTCAATTTGATCATCACAGCGACAGCACGAATCATAAAATTGGGAGGGCAGAAGATAAGCTCTAGGTTTAAAGTCAAAAGGAAAGAGATAAAGTCCATAAAGAAAAGGAGGCCACACCGAGATGATCGGGAAAAGTCTGATATTTTCTCCTTCTCGATGGTCATGCCGAGAGAGAAAAGTTAGATTTTACCGAAATTTTGGGAGTAGTTCTTACACATAATTTATGAGTTAAGTTTGAAATTTAATAATAATTTCATATTTTTTTATTTATCTAAAATATTTATTTAGTTTTGCAATATTTTGGGGATTTTTTTTAAGATTTTTGAGAAATTTATGAAATTTTTTGATCTGTTGCCAAAATCTGTGGATTTTTTTGGATTTTTCTGGGATTTCAGACATTTTCCAAAATTTTATTGTTTTCTTTTCTTGATTTGTTTAGTTTTCTATGTGATTTTGTGGGAATTTCTGCACTTTTTATAGATTTTTCTTATTTCCTTTTTCTTAGATTTTTATGGGATTTTGTGGTTTTTTAGATTTTTGTGTTTATTTTGGATTTTTTTTTGGAATTTCACGGAATTTCGGATTTTTTGAAGAAGTTTTACTAATTTTATGGTGGTTTTAAAGATTTTTATGAGTTTTTTATAAGTTACAACATAGAATTATGCATTTTACATTCTAAATTTGTGATTATAAGAAAATTTGATACATGGCATAAACAGGACTATGCTTCATATCACAAATAAAGCCACCAAATTAGCCATCTAACAAACCGAATTTAGTTACATCAACCCAAATAAACATATTTTCTTTACTATTCAAACATATTTTCTTTAATATTCAATGAAATCCTAACACCAAGAAATGATGGATCTAGAGGAATCAAAAAAATAACTTTCCAATAGATATAGATAGATCGCGACGGCCAAAGCAGGCGAGGCAAATCCATCGATGAATAGTGCTCGAGAAGAAAAGGCGATTAGGGCTCGGGAAAAAGAGAGCGATGCTCGAGAAGAAGGTGATTAGGACTTTGGAAGAAGAAAGTGGGAAGAAATCAATTAGGGTTGGAATGCGATGCCCCTTTCACAATCCCTTCTCTCTCACATTCTGTGCACATGAGAGTAATCCCAAATCTCACAAGTCCCAGAATTTTGACCTCGAAATCCTCTATTTGATGTATTTTTAATTACACTAGATTTTGAAATCCATCCAACCAAACAGATGTTTTTAAAACCCAGAATTTAGAGTTACATATAACTCAAAATAACCCCAATCAAACACTACCTTAAAATTAGGATTTTTCATAAATATATAACCATTTAGGATAGTTTTGAGATATACATAAATAATTTTCTAAAAACACATAAAAAAGCAAGCCCTACGCTATTTGCTGGCTTTTAACGTATGTCACCACAAGGTCCAAAACTTACATAAAATAAAAGAGCGAAGCCACCATAGTCTTCTTTTTTTTAAAAAAAATAGATAAATTATATTCATTAATAAAAATTAATTACTACATTATTATATTATTTTATTGTTAATTTTGACCCTTAGGATTAGGTGGGTACAAAAGATACAAAAAGCCGTCTATTATAGCTTGGCTTGCTCCGTAGGAGAAGTCTCAACCTTCAAACTCATCCTTCCGAGGTCCCACCACCCAACAAGAGAAACAGACACAAGTCATATGCTCAGCCTGACAGCCTGGAGAGTAGTTTAATGAAAAGAATTCATTGTGGACAATCTATGGCAGAGAGACAGGAGTTTTAATAGCAGTCACAGAACCTTAACATTGCCAGGATAAGAGGAACAACAAATATTCAAAGCTTTTATATACATCCCCACATGTAAAAAACTCTTGTGCTGCTGAAATAGGATTCATGTTGGTCAGAATCCAGACATGAATGGAATCACTCCAATCTTGTTTCTTTATCCTGGTCCCATCTCACTGGCAAACATGGTTTATTCCTGCAAAAAAAAAAAAAAAAAAAGAAGGCCTGCATCAAAAAAGCAAAGGGAGCATCACATGTTCAAGTGCAGTACTTGTTTATGAAAAAGAAAACGAACTGAAATAAGATACACCACAAAAGAAGAAATGTACAAAGGGAATTTACAGGGCAATAGCAAGAAACAGACTCAAAAACCATGTCTCTCAAACGAGGATCAACAACTCACTCAAATAGAAAATGACCGAATAAGTTAAAAAGAACCAACAAATATCAACCTTTATCTCCCTAGAAAGAAAACAATTCTAATGATTCTCCAAGCAGTTCCATTAAGAAGTCCAGTATCAAGTTCCATTAACTGGGCTGCAAGTGACTCATTAAATGGTTTTGGTGGAGCTCTTGACTTTGTATCTATAGATGAGCTTCTTCTTTTTGGAGGTGGTGTTGTCGATGGACAGAACAATTTTGCCAGGTTCACCAACCTTGAAGGTGTTCTTGACAACAGGCTCATCGGTCGCGATCAATTTCCTTGCCTTCTGCACAATCACAGTGTAGCTATCCTGGGCACTGGGGATGAACTCCTCCACATAAGTAACATCCCAACCTAGCACTCGAAACTCCCAAACAAGATTGCATGCCTGCTTGTGTAGAAATTCAATCCAGTGTGTCAGGAAATGATTGGACAAAAGACATAGTAAAATTTTTTACAGAAAATTAGAAGAGGGGAAGATCTTGTTACCTCAGTAACTGGGATTTCAACAGTTTGCTTGGTTGATGGCTTGATGGTCATCTCAGTAACAGCATCAGCAGTGGTGAAATCCAGCTCATTTTCATTGTTGAGACCTCCATATCGAACTGGGACTTGTTCAGGAGCTATATACCTGCATCATTCAAGGGGAAAGGCATAAAATCAAAGAACTTCGGATACAATTCCAAGAAATTTAAGATGAATAATAAGACTGAGAATTGTTTACAGACTTGAATAAGGTTTCAGCAGATTTGGATGGCCCTGCAAAAACAAACTTGCTCTTGGTCCTCTGAGTCAAGAATGGGCTGATCATCCTATTGAATGCAAGGTACCACCATGGAACATTGATGAATACCTAATAAAGATCCCAGATTATGATACATGTTTAATAGATATATGTCTAAGAAGTACAAAATCATGACATTTTAAAAAAGTTGAATATACAACCAATTCAACCAACTGGGAAGAAGGAGCATTCA
Source organism: Dioscorea zingiberensis (assembly GCA_026586065.1). NCBI lineage: Eukaryota > Viridiplantae > Streptophyta > Magnoliopsida > Dioscoreales > Dioscoreaceae > Dioscorea > Dioscorea zingiberensis. Next base: position 13,609,584 of record CM048823.1, on the reverse strand, counting down.
ATGTCAAACTTCAAACCAGTAAAAGAGTAGGCTTTGATCTTATGTCTTCACTCTTTTACTTCAGTGAAAACCTAATTAATTATCAAAATATGTTAGGTTTATGCATCAAAATCATAGGATCTATGGACCTGGCATTCAATTGCCACCATCCCTCCAAGCCTTGGTGAACAGCAAACTAAGTGATTAAGCCCAAGAAAAAGCCAAACAACAATGCATACATCGAACCAACGGCCTTTGGCCTATTGGTACTGGGTCCCTTGTGTAGGACTTCGTTAATTAGTTGTGACAATCCCAACTTCAAGCCCCCACAACCATAAGGTGAGGGCACGTCTTGTATGGATGCAGCGTTATGCACTCGACTTTCGGACATGTCATGCGCTTTGTCAAAAAAACAATGCACCCATCCAAGTTAATGGCAAACAATGATCTAAGCATGATTCTTTTAATAATCCAAGTATATTCTAGTAAACCCTGGTAAATTTAATTCCATTGCTAGATCAAGAAAATGATCACAAATTTTTAAGGAAAAAAAACCAACTTCCCAAACAACAATTTTCAAAATTATGTGATAAATGGTTAATAAATTCACAAGCCAAAAGAGTTCCTATCAAATCTAAAACGAACAAGCTGATTTATCACTTAAATGAAACTCAACAACGACAAAAATTTCAGCAGCCGCGAAAAACTCAATTCAAATCGGAAAACAACAAACTTCTTTTTCATTCAAGTGAAACTCAATAACGACAATAAATGTCTCCCGGCCACACAAAGAATTCAATTTCAAACCTCGGAAGGACAAGTTGCACTATCATTCAATTGAAATTTAACAAAGACAATAAATTCATCTCCCGCCCACAAAAAACTCAATCTCAAGTTCTCAACCCTAAAGCAACAGGGTACCCAAATGCAAAAACTAAAACAAAATCAGTCCTCAATATTTATCCAAAGGATACTGAACATACTCCTTGAAAAACATTGGCTCTAATCCAAGGTAGAATAATATACTAAAACAGAATCATTACCAGTCAAACCTATTTATTGCACCTAAATATAATTCATGCCACCACTTCATTTATATAACCAAATGCATTCAATACTAAAAGCAGATCGTATCATAAACTATCATAAATCACACACAACTAAAGAAGGTTCAATCAGAATACAAGGAAAGTAATAAAGCAATCAAATTGTATACCTGTTTGGCCACAAACTCAGGGTAGTTGTCCTGAAGCAAAGCCAGCGCCTGGTTGGTAGCTTGACGGAGCTCACGCTTCCCAGGCCCAGGCGAATTCTTCAAATCGGTGACCTGCACCATTGTGCACACTCCGCCAGGGCTAAAATCCAATTGCTGTCTGATCCCCTTCTCAAGGAACTGAATCCTCCACTTCAAAAACTTCATCCTCTTCTCATCATCCCCAAATGCCTTTGCATACAAATCCTTATCTTGGAACTCTCCATACACATTATAACAAACAGGGTGCCCCTCTTTGTCAAAGCCATGCATGAACACAACTTTCTCCATTTCTGGGAATCCAAGATCTTCATCCAAGAGGGGCTCGATCTCAAAGGTTTTCCTCCAGATCACAGCGTTCTTGATCATTGCAAGGGCGTCCTTAGCCTTGAAGTCGCGGGCGCGTAAGAATTTCAGAAGGACAGTGTCACTCTTCTCGTCGCCCAGCAGCGGGACGCCCCAGATGAAGACCTCTTCCGGCGAGGTTTCAGTGGCTACCGGAGCTGGAGCCTCCTCCGCCGGATCAGGAACGCTGGGCGGAGCAGCAGCAGGGACGATGCTTTCCTCGATAGCCTCTACAGTCTTCTCCTCCACAAGCGGCGCTGGAACCTTCGCGACTTCGGCAGTCGGCGGGGCCGAATCCACCACCGAAGAAGCAGAGACGGGAACGACGGTTTCCTCAATGGCTTCAACAGTCTTCTCCTCCGCCACCGGAGCTGACGGTGCCGGCTCCTCAGCGGGCACAGCCACAGCAGACTCTTCAGGCTTAGCCTCCTCCTCCTTGGGCGGCTCACCATCGGGCTTGGCTGGGGCGGCGGGCGGTGGCGGAACGAACTCATTGGCGGCGAGGGCCGCATGGATGAGCTGCTTGAGCTCATCGAGGGCCTTCTTCTCGGGGTCTTCAAGGTCCGCCACGATGTTACTCTCTTCCTTGAACGACACCGACTGCCCGATCACCGCCGGCGCTGTTTCGCCCGTCGACTCCTCTTTCTTCTCCTCCTTCTGTGCAGGTTCCGGTTCATTCGTCTTCTCCAGCGTCGGTGCCGCCGCTACGACCTCCTCAGCGTGCTTCGTCTGCGTCTCCTCCGCCATTGGAACTCCAAGCTATCAGATAAACAAGAGAAAGAGAGAGAGAGAGAGAGAGAGAGAGAGAGAGGGAGAGGTTTTTCGGTGCAAAAGAGAAGAAGAGAGAGAGTGCTATATATATAGAGAGAGAGAGAGAGAGAGAGGAAGGAGACCAGGCTGTCAGCCAGCACAAACAGTGGGCGTGAATTTATAAATATTTAGAAATATTTTTTAAATTCTCATTCTAAATGTTATTTAAAAAAATATTTTTAACATTTTCGTCGAACAACTGTATATAATTTTTTAATAAATGTGGAAAATAAATTTATATTTAATTAAATTATAAAAATAACAACTAGTATATTTTTTAATTAAAAAATTTATCTTTAATTTTAGAAAGTTCTTTTATAGAATTTTTATGATATTAATAATTTTGTATTCGGTTTCATTTCTGTAAATTATAATATATTGAATTTGAAAAGAAATATATATGTTTTACTGATTTTTTATTCTATATAAATTTATTATTATTATTTTTCATAAATATGGACATACTTCTTTTATTTGGCAAAGACATAATAGAGACATGTAATTTAGAAACAAAATTTCTCTTTCAACTAGTTTTCTTCTGCTATAAAATGAATGGGGGTTAATCTCCAATATGAATTTGTTATTATTATTTAAATTAAATTTCATCAATCAAAGGAAATTTGAATGAAATGGTTGTAAAGAGGGAGAACAATGATTAAGCAGTGGAGTAAAAGAATTAGTTGTAAAGTGATGTTATGATGATAGAAAAGATCATTAGGACCATTAAGACTTAGTTGTAAAGAGATTTAGTACTAATTTGATTTCCATTCCCTTATTTTATTTATATTCATGTCCTAGAAATAAATACATTTACCCTTTTTTGGGATAATGTATACCCTTATAAAAGATGTAATTTATTCATTGTTATTAATACTTGCAATGTAATTTCTATTTTTATTGTTTTTTTTATCAAAGATAATATTAATGACATGCCTTCAAACTCTGAATTATCCTTAAAATATTGTAGGGGATATATGCAATTAGTGATGTTTTCTCAATTAGAAACATGAAAATAAAACATAAATTAATTCAAAAAGTTCAAAAATTTGAGAAATTAGCTTGCATTATCTTGATATGTGCCTCCCATCAACAACCCATCTTCCTACATTTGTATATATTCACATTAAATTATAAACTTGATAGCAATCTAATCTTTTCCTAAATTCTAATGCTTTTTACAACTATACCCCTGCAAAAATGCTGAATATATATATATATATATATATATATATATATATATATATATAATGGGTATATCCATAATTATGGATATACCAATTATATATATATATATATATATATATATATATATATATATATATATATATATTCACGAAATAAATATAATTACAATATAATTATGGATATACCCATAGCTTTATCTTTTCATTGACTATATATCCTCTGGTTCATCAGGTGTAGCGGTGCATTAGAAGTAGCCCTGCAAAAAAGACCATTATAATTTTTACAAATATATATTTTTTTTTATATATATGGATAAACCACTTTCATTGATTGTAAAAAAAGGGTTCATAGTTGATCCTCTATTACAAGTAGTTCATGGATCGTGATGCAGTCAGGTAGCACTAATTGGTACAAGGGAGTAGGTAGTGTAGAGGAGTGGAGCCGCAGGAACTCTCTCATGCGAGTACTTGTCTATGTAATCTATACCTTTGCAGCGTGATGTTTGTGTGGTGGTGCGCTCTCAGGGGTATTGTATGCCATCCAGGTAGTTGCCTATAGGGGGGAAAGTGAGAATGAGCACATTCCATCCTGGTAGTCCTTTCAAACCGTTTCACTAGCGGGATGCACCGCATGACGAGTTAGGGCAAGCTATTGCTCCCACCTTTTTGACCGTCTCTCCGCCGTAAGTGTTTGTTAAGTTAGTTGTCATTATGGAGATAATAGTATTGGAAAGAGAGACAACCCCGATGTTTAAGAGCTCACTTGTACCCCTAAGGACGCAAACGGTAACCTTAGGGTAAGCTATTGCTCCCACCTTTTTGGTTGTCCTTCCCCTCCCCTTTTTTTTTTTACAAATATATCCCTAAAATATTATTTGATTAGGAATTTATAAATGTCTTTGAAAATATGAAATTTAAAATAATCAAAATATTTCTTCGGGGTATAAAAAGTATTTTCTTGGTACATGGTTTATATGGCTTTTGGGTTGACAACACGTACAGATCTTGAGTAAGGTATATATGTAATTAAATGTGAAATTTTATGCATACATGTTTTTTTTTTTTTTTTTTTTTACAAAGGTGACAAGCACCTCCCGAAAGTTAGGGGCGGACAATATGGCTCTCTGTGCATGTGCCCTCACCTTGTGATCGTGGGTGTTCGAATCTGAATTTGTCTCAATCAATAAAGCCCTACACAAAAGACCCATACCAATAGGCCAAGAGGCCATTAGTGAAATTTGATGTATACATGTTATTAGAATAGTTTTGAGGGTGCATATAAGCAAGGCTTTCATGGAGGATTATATTTAACATGTGTTAGATAGATCAAGAATCCAAGATACTACCTTACCTTAAGTAATTGTATTATTCTATATTAGATCATTATTTATTTAATTGTATCCTAACATAATAAGGTGAGTACTTTTTGTGAATTCTTTTTTATAACATTAATCTATATATTCAGTACCTAATTAGCTTCATGGAGTAGTCATGGACAGCATTTATGGTTTGCCATTTAGATTAGACAACCATGCTTAAATTCTGGATGCTCAATCATTCTAATAAGGTTAGGTTAACCTAATGTTTCTGAAAGTCAAAACAAAACAATGATGCATGATTATGCAGAAGAAAAGATCATGCCTACTTCATTGTGCAATGGAATATGTTGAGGTGTCTGCAGTTATTATTAGTTGGATGTGAACATCTGTTCAAGTAGTTGTCTTTTCTATTAATATAGCATGGATGTCCAGGCATGCAAGCCAACTTGTTCATTTTGTTCACCATCTTATTAATTTTTAGATGTCTGGCAGAAAAAAGCTTTCTTATGTTCATTTTGATATTGTTCTGATTTTGATCATGAGGAGTGTGAGAGATTATCTTTAATATAATCATGTATAGCTGTTTTTTTATTTTTTTTATTTTTATAAGGGGATCGAAACTTTGATAACCGATTTGGGATGAAGTAGGCCGGATCATTACAAATGTTATCAGTTGTATCATTATCAGAAAAGATAATTATCTTGATCTATTTAATTTTTTAGTTTTGGAGAATGTGAACTCCATTGAAGAAGAATGCTGTAGTTGTCAAAGAGATCATTAGAGGACAGCATGCAAAACAGCCTGTTCCAGCTAAACTCCACAACTTTAAAGTGAAGGTCTACATTGACAGAACAAAAATTAAATGGAATTGAGATTTTCTTTGCTGTCTTTGAGTCTTGTTGAATTCTGTTTGTTGGACAAAAGAACGATCCGTACTACATAGCATTTTTCAGGTTTAACTTCAATTGTCGAATTGCATATCATGCCGATACCGATAGCTTTGTCTTATATTGTGAATTGCTTTTTTGCCCCTATTCAGATGAATCGTTCTGTCAATAAATTTAGTGATGTCAAGCTGATTATATGTTCTCAACTAAATATAATGCAATAAGAGATAAAATGTCTTTAAAAATGAAAATTTCGTGGCATTTAAGATTATCAGTACTCTTTAAACCATAATATAACAATGACTAATTTTGCTAATTGTATGTAATGCGAATCACTTGTATCATACTCGAGTTCTGTTATTAATTCTGACGATCTTAAAGTGATTATCATGTTCTAAAGTGAACCTAATCCAACCAGAGTAACACTGTCCAAAAACTGAATTTCTCACATTCAAGATAATAACTGTTCTTTAAAGCATGACGTAACAATGACTAATTTAGGTAATTGTATATAATATTAATTGTATTTGTATTATTCTGACTTGTTTTTCTGATTAGCCATTTCTGTCATTAATTTTAGAGATGCCAAACTGATGAACCTAATTCAACAAGAATTCAATTCTCTCAAAATAATGAAAATTTCTCACATGCAAGATAATGACAACAACTCTTTGTACCATAAAAACTTGAAATAGAAATAGATAAATTCTAACAAACACCACCGTTGTACACATAGTATCTATAGCTTCAAACTTAATGAACAAGATTCTTGCTCAAAGCCAAGCTATCATGCAGCCAAGATCTCATAAGGCCAAATGCATCCTCTGCATCCTCATCTTCCTCTTGAGATTCCGGTCGATGCGCAAATCCATGTCCTCGTCCATTGTATATAACCACTTTTGAACCTTTTATGATCTTCTCTAGTTCTCTTAGCTCACTGACAGGGCAAAGATGATCATTATCCCCGCATACAAACAATACGGGAACTTTGACATCCTTAGCTATATTAGTGTTCATGCGTGTACCATAGAAGCAGACGGCAGTGCCAAAGATTGCCTGCTTATCTCGAGCCAGTGTCTCAATCAGACGTCCACCTCCATAGCAGAAACCGATAATGCCGAGCTTCTGTGATATCCCTGCAGCAGTGAACTCATCAGTCAACCATTTGACCGCCATATTGATGTCCCTTGCAACCCTTTCGGGTGGTTGTTTTGCTAACCACTGTTCTATTGGATGGCCCAGCTTCCATGGATTCCCTTGGAACATATCCGGGACAAGAACACTAGAATGAAAATAAATTTGCATAAGTTTTAGGACATCAAGCCAAGAAACAAACCCAACAACACTGAAAATTACAGACGTAGATGCATTTTAAGATGTTATCATCTCCTATGCAATCTAGAGATGAGAAGAAAATCAAAATTTGCAAAAGTAATAAGACAAAATGAAAGTATTAAAACAGAAGTTGAACATGAAAACATCATCAAGCAGTTTCAACTGAGGAAAGAAAAATATACTTGTAACCATTGCAAGCGATACGATAAGCGAAATCCCTTGTTGAAGAATCCTCAAACCCGAAAACATCAGATAAGAGCAACAAGCCAATACTGTTGTTGTTCTTCACCGCCTTGAACAAATATGCACGGATACTATCTTGACTGTCCTCTATGACAACCTCAGCTCCATTCACCAGTTCACATGCTTCATCACCATCAACATTATCTTCTAACTTCACTTGTCTGCACAGAACTCTGCTGGTTGTCTTTTCTGTAAGAAACAAACATTTCTGACGATACATTGTGCACTTTCCCTGGACCAAAACTGAAATGTTACAGTCAGAGGATGTGCATATGTTTTCAACAAAACAATACTGTGAGAAGAAGCAAACTTTTGCATAAATAGTTGCATAATGAGGTAAGGTTATCACAGTGATACTTGGAGCAAAAGATACACTAAATTTGCATGATCAATCAAGTTTTGATTCAACATATGTAGCATGAAAGAGCTTAAAAAGTGAAGTATGTACTGAATTAGACCAAAATATCATGGTATTCTTTCAATTCATAGATTTTCTGAAGGCCAAAATATCAAACAACAAAAGCATACCACCAAGTTGTCTCCCCATTCCATTCAAATGTTCAATGCCAAACATGGTGAGAAACAACAAAACACAAAAATGGTTCCACTAGGAGCTCAAAACACAACAACAGACACCAAAACAAGTCAAAACGCATAATGAAGAGAACCCACTTTAAGATCTTCTACTGAATTCAATGTTTTATGTCAAATCTGATTACCCAAAACTGTGAGTTTGATAGTTAAGGGACTCACTACTAAAAAGAATATACTATTAAATTCCACATCAAATACATAGAAAAACAAACAAAACCATTATACATAAAAGCACGCTAATAACAAAAGAAGAACAACAATACATACAAGAGTAGAATAGTCTAGGGAAAAGAAATGGTAACAGAGACAGAGAGAAGTAGATGGATTTAAGAGGAAGAGTTTGAGTTAATTTGCTTACAGGGAAGTTGAGGGTACGGTAGTGAAGACGAGAAGGTGGTGGGCGGATGGTGTGCAATGGCGCTGCTGTAGAGAAGGCAAGGGTGGAGGAAGAGGCCATTCTTGGAACAAGTCCAGGAGCAGTGATGAGAGCATCAAGGGAGATAGAGAGGGAGTTGGAAGAAACAGAATTGTGGCTCACAACGGAGAAACCTAAACCTCCAGTTGAGATTTTGGAGATTGGACATGACCCCACCCATCCTCAACACCCATCCTCAAGTCTCAGATTCACTTGTCACTTATATATATATATATATATATATATATATATATATATATTTTACTAAGGGGATAAACCCCAGCACAAGGCGCGCAAATATGGGCATACATAAGGGATCAGACTACCACAGGTTTCACTCAGGGGCACGTGTTTACTGCCTGTGGCTACCAATTTTGCTCGAGGAATGCCCCGTGCCCGCCCGGGCCACCCCACTAGGGGCCGACACACTTGTACCCTCACCCCCTGGAGTGGGGATTCGAACACAAGATCTTCGTAAAGCGAACACCTTACGGGGTGGGACCATGCCGCTTGACCCAAGGGTCTTTGGCACGTGTATATATATTTTCAGACAAGTTCTTTTGTGACGACCAACCCTTAAACAACCATTATCTGCTATTTATTCCGGGATGTGATCGCAACACCAGCCCAACTCCGATTGTTCTATCATGCTAGACATGTATCATCCTGACAACCAGTTATCAATATAAATAAACACCTGTCATACCATATGATAGTAAAATACAAGTCTAATATCCTGGATATTGTATAAGGTATTTGATGTCACAACACCCAATAATTCACATACATAGTATGTTTCACAAGTCTAGTACTTAGAGCCCACTATATACATATCAAAATAAAAACTAGCTGCTCGCACATCTCCCATCAACGATCTAAGTCTTCCTCCAGATCCATCCCTGTGGGGAAAAAGGGGTGATAAGTGTTCATTTGACCGATATTTCATATCATATTATGCATGTTTATTATGAGTTTTAGAGGAGTTTCAGCCCACCGATACTTAAAAAAGGTTTATTTTTACAAACATGGCAAAATATGGAGACTCCGGAGAAAAGGAAGCATTTGGAGAAGAATTCGGGCCAAAACAGGACAAAAGAATGAAGACTCAGGTCCATACGGGGTCCCATACGAACCCGTATGAACCTGGGCAGAGAGTGCCTCTACTCCAACCCCGTATAAGACCCCGTATGCGTCCATGCGGGGTCCCAAACAGACTGACATAGCCCCGTATGATATAACCTGTGAAGCCATACAGATCCGTATGGTAGTCGGAATGGAAGTCCGTATGGCGTAAGTTTCCAGCGACGATTTGATCCGCCAAGGGGTAAAAACGGAAAAGGACCCAAAACCCTAATGTCAACTATAAAAGGAAAAGCTTAATCAAGTTTTAGGGATCTTGCCTCTTTGATTAGAAACCTTGGAGAGAAAGAGAGAGCGAGAGGAGGAGCCTCATCATCATCTTCTTCCCCAACTTGGAGGAGAGGTCACCGGAGGGGTTCCTCACCTCGAAGCTTGATGGGATGTGTTCCGCAAGTATACGGGTCGTGATCAAGTAATAAAGTGGACTGTGGGAAGTCGGATGTCGAACCACAGGGAATAGAGATTGCTAAGTATAAACCAAGCTTTACTAACCTAGTCCGAAGAGTAAATTGGGGGGTTTTGGTTTTCAAACGTAAAGACTAAAAAGGATTGCGAATAAGAACTGAAAATTGAGAGTTGATTGGGGTGAATCAATGGCAAGAGAGGATACTTGGGTATGTATCCCTTTTGGATTTCAATTCTAAGGATGAGCAAAGATGTTTATGAATCAAAGTTGGTATTTCTTGTGCCAATAGTCCCAAAATTATATCCAATCCCTCTTCCAAGGTGATTGGATAACTAGTCTCCTAGGACTTAATATGAAGCTCAAGGGGTCATTCCTAAATTACACCCAACCCCTCTTCCAAGGTGGTTGGATGACTAGTCTCCTAGGACTTGATATGAGGCTCAAGGAATTTTATATATATTGGAAGAATCATGGGGGTGAATTCGTATGAAAGAGTCGTTCGCCCTTCTAGTACCCGATTCCTCGGTATACTCATGAAACTCTCTAATGAAGCAAGTTCCTAATACAAGGAGGCGGTAGATCTACCCTTGTATTGCACACAAGTAATTTCTAGTGATGAAATTACAATCAATACATAACATTCATTAGACATTCAAGAAGGTACCAACAAATCATCATAAACATTCAATGCTATTAATGCTCAATCCAAAAGTTCAACATACCCAAGTACCAATAGATTAGTTCCCCATAAATGGGGAACTCAACCCAAAATAGGAAAGCTTACAAAACAATGAAAGATTAATGGAGAACACCATTACCTCCAATGATTGCAACTTCAAGGGTTCTCTACTATCAAGATTTGGGGGAGATGACCCCCCAAGCCCTAATCTCTCCTCTAGCCTCTCTCCCCAGCCAAAACTGTCTCTAAACTCTCATACTTAACTATTTATACCCATGAATTAGGGCTCCACTAAAAAGATTACAACATTACCCTTGATTGGGCCCATGAAACTGCAAAAGTTACGATGAACGGCACATTTCATGGTCAGATTCGACTCCGCTGACATTACGAGCAAGGGTAGTCAGCGGCCGTTCATCACCCCGTTCACCTCTCGGCTTGTTACGAACGGGTAGTGGCTGGCCGTTCATCGCCAGGTTCACCTCACGGCTTGCTCACGAACTGCGGATGAACGGCCATTCACAAGGCCGTTCACCCTCTTTAGTGCCTGCCGCTGTGCCCAGGTGTGAACGGCCGTTCACAAGGCCATTCACCCCCTATTTCCTTCAAGATAGCCTCGTTTGGTCTTCATTTTGTTGATAAATGCTTCCTTTTCATCGGAGTGGCCTATTTATGCCCTGTTTACAAAATATGAAGCATTTTAAGTACCGGCAGGCTATAGATCATTGCATTTGACATGAAAATAAGTATATGTATGGTATGTAAATATGCTCAATTGAACGCTTATCAAAGCTCTAGAAGGCAAGAAGGAGGGGCGAGCAAGAGAAGGATCCACCTATCTTCATCAATAGGGAGTTTTTATTTGAGATTTATGTTTTCATCTTCCTTTATTGTTGTGGATTGTTGCCCTCCATTGATAGAGGGCTAATTTCTTGATACTTCGATGTAGATGAACCTTTGGATGTTATTTTAATTAAATTAGTGTTTCTATGTTAAATGCTTGTATGATTTCATTAGGTCTATTGGATGAATTGTATTGAGGTAGTAGTCTCTCTACGTTTTGAGAGCCCGGAGAGACTATTGTTGTCCATGTGGAGGAAGACGCGAATGCCTCCCCACGTGTAGACTCTCCCCAATAGAAGGGATTAGGAGTACACCAGGAGCCTGGGTACTAAGGAGGGCGACTCTTTCACATTGTTTATTCCCCTAATCTTTCCAAATTAGGTCGAGACATCATCAATGAGGGCATTAGGGTAGTAACTCATCTCTGGTGGAGAAAGTGAAAGCACATTAGGTATCTTTGGCCAATGGATCATCGAACATTGACATAGTGTGCACTAACCAATTTCATCAAATCCAAAGGGGATTCGAACACCCAAGTATCCCTTTCTTGATTGAATTTCTCCAAATATTAATCGATTGTGCAATTTCAATTTCTAAGTTCTAAGTTTAGAGTTAGTTCATAGTCATCCAATTCCCGATCGATTAGATAATAGATAAATAGATAGTACTAGTACTTCCTACTCCCTAAGGATCGATAACCCGACTTCAAGTCCACTCTATTACTTGATTCGACCCGTACACCTGCTGTTAGACCGCATCAAGGGGAGTGGTGAGCTAACACGCTCAGTGAGGGAAAACATCACTACAAGGGTTAGTATATATAAAATATACATCATCAGCAAATCATATATATGAATATGTATCGAAATATGAAAGATACATACATTGAATCAGTATGCATATGATGATCATAATCAAGATAAGAATCCAGGATTACATACAAAGCCACTCACTTATCTTAAATTCAGTTAACATGCCATTTATAAAGAAAACCCCTTATAAAACTGATAAAATAATCAACACAATGGATCTCAACATCCATCAATATCAATCATGTCTGTCCACGTAAGTTAAACCCTTACCATGCACGAGGCATAAATCACATGCCGAAGCATGAAGTAATCCCATGCCAAAGCATGAAGTAATCTAGCGCGAAGCTAATGTCATGTACGTACAGACTCCCCCAAAGGGCGAACAACCAGTACCATGCTCCCAAAAAGTATGGGTAGGGGTTTTTCATAAAAATCAATGTCTCCATTTTAAAAGTCGCCTCCCAAATGGGACTGACTGCGGTCCCAAAGACCTATCATGTTTATTATCTGAACACTGAGTTAACTACGTCAATCTGACAAGGTGCACATAAGACACATATTCCCAATTTCTTATCATTGGTTATTTCAATACATATTCTATGTTATAATGCAAGTGTCAACACACTAATTCTATGTACTCAATCATATCTCGTCAGACAACTAAGTGAATGACTACCATTACTAGCCATTCACAAATCTCATATCACAATCATGCATTCACAAGCTATTTTATAGTAAATCATGCATCTTATCATATGCAAACCCTCACTAAGGGTAATCAACTTGTAAATAACAAAATAACATTAAAAACATGAATTGAAATCATTTATAAAACATGCGTTGAAAAATAAGTCCTGTAGGTCATATACTTCCCACTCACCTTAGTGCAAATATGCACTAATTATCCTCCGATCCTCCCGCAAAGCTATTGACATCTTTCCCGCTTCCTATTCATGGTTTTATACAATACTCATCATTTTATATCGATCAGAAAGTAGTTCTAATATGAAATGACCCTATTCATGTCTATTAAAAAATGTCGGCTTTTTAATCTATAACCGACGAATCCGGGCCTTTAAAATCCTGCCCACTCTATTTCTATTAGTTTAAATGTATCCCCGAACTATCGGAATGATCGAAATCGAATTCTGAGCATTTTTTTTTAAAAAATGTCAAAAATGCACTATTCATGCCCATTTAGAGAGCTAGGTGGGCTTGTCTAGATGTAGGTGACCCCACCTGGCTCTCTGCAGGCCACTTCGCAGAAAAAACAGAGGGCTAGGATGGCCCATTTGGGATCCAGGTGGACCCGCCTGGATCCATGTTTTGGTGCTAGTGTGTTCCTGCAGCTTGCTACGGTATTTTTCCAACTTGGAGCTCTTACTCCAAGCTTGATTTACATCTATTTGACTCCAAATCACTTCCAAACCCTAAATACACCTCATTAGATTCATTTCCATCTATTTATGCATCATTTCATCCATTAAAATCCCATATATAGGTCTTATTCATCATACATGAACTCATGACCTAATATGCATAAATACCCAACTAGAAATCATCCAAATGTCTCTAAGTTAGTATTGAGCTTACCTCTTGAAGATTCAAGCTCCAAATATCGTATTTTGAGCTTTTTCTTGATTCCCTTCAATTTTCTCCTCAAAGCCCTAAATCATGAACCTAAGCTCATAATTACACAAATCAAGCTCCAAATGTAGAGAATTCAATATATACATGCTATTTAAGCATTTCCTACCTTCGATTCTATCTCAACGCCAAAGATTGATGAGTATCCTTCAAAATATTCAGGTGCTAGAGTATTTTTCCTTGGTAGCTTGTGAGAGAGATGAATGAACTCATTCACTCTCATCTCTTAAATTCACTAAGTGTTTACTTGAGGGGCAAAATGGTCATTTTGCCTCTCAAAAAATAACTTAATCAATATTATTCTTATCTAAAAATTTTTCTTGACCCTAATTTCCAAATTAATTAGACTATTTTACCCCTCATTTGAGGTTTCACTCTAATAGCCAATTTTCTAGAAAAATTAGGGTGGTTACATTTTTCTTTTTTTTTTGACTAAGGGACAAGCACCCTCGATGGACGTCAAGAATGTGTACAGATTTGGCAGCTCAGCAAGATCCATGCACCCGAATTTTTAGGTTTGGCAGCTCACGCGGGAACAAATCCAGACACCTGGACCCCCATCTTACAAAAGGTGGGATTCAACCTCGGGTCACTCATAGGGGAATCTCATCTCTTAATAAAGAACCCGATACCAATAGACCATTGTCGTCATTGGTGAAAACGTTTTTTTTAATAAACTTTTATATTTCTATTAATATAACTTATCAAAAGTCCACAAAATATATAATTTATAAAAAAACCAAAAAAAAATACCACTTCCAAATTTTCGAAAGTTTTTGGATTTTAAGATTATAATAAAAATAACTCAAATGAAACCATCATCCGCATGATCTTAATTTTTTAACAGAATTTAATAATTTTTAACAAATTTTTATTTCTTTTGATCAAAGCTGACATTTTCCACTAGAGTTAGAGGGACAAATGGTTAAGGTTTTTTATTTTTTATTTTTTTGGACAAAGGCAACAAGCGCCTCTCCCGAAGGAAGTTAAGGATTGGCAGTAGGTATAGAACCCGTTCAATGAAACTGCACCCACACCTTGCAAAAAGAGGGGCTCAATCTTGGGACCTGTCAACGAAGATCGAGGCCTACCTCTTAACAAGGGAACCGGGTACCAATAGGCCATTATGGCCATTGGTGGGACTAATGCTAAAAGTTGGTTTTAAAAATTAGAATTTTTAAATTTTTATGGAGCTAATGATCTCTGGATTACTTGAAATGAATACTCTAAATTTTATATGGAATTCTTTTTCTTGTTACTTGGTAGCAGTTTTTATAAATTTAATTGAATATTATTTTGTGGACTAGATTTTATCATTTGTTTTCAAAACAGACAAAAATTACCAACTTTCACAAAGAAAGTGGGCTAGTTTGTTCTTTTCATAAGAAGAGGTTGAGAGTTCAAACTATGTCTATCGCGGTTCTAGTAACTTGCCTAATGTGATAATAGAGGTAGGACAGATGATACAATTTGGTGCATTACCAGTTTGGAAAAATCATGGCCAATAAATGGCATTCATAAATAGATTTTTTGTTTGTTTTTTATTTTGTTTAGCTATCCATTATATTGTCTACCATTATATGAAAATGGTGAAGTATTTCACTCTTTTAATAGCTCTAGATTCCATCAACCATCATGGATTACTTGTTCCACTTGTACTTAGAGAAATCCACATTCGTGTTGAAAAATGTAGCTTTTACTGAAATTAGAATACTATAGAGTCAGGAGTCCTACATAACAGAGTTTGTCAGCATTGTACATTTGGAAGATGAATTGTCTCTAATCTGTTTAGCATGATTGATGAGGGGCCTAAAAGTATAAGATATATTTGAGTAATTCTCTGCGTGTCGTATGTTTCGTATGTTATAGATGCCATATTTGTACTCATTAGTTTAACCGAAATCTTAATTAACACTATTGTGTAATAGGTCCAAGTGTTAGCTCTCAAAAGAGAGCTAGTTTGTAGGACTTGTATTACTTGCTATAGAGCTAAGAATAATGGTTTAAGGTAAAATCTTATATGTTTTGGTTCTAGATGTAGTAAATTGTATTAGGTGAGAGGCACTTTAAAGCAAAGTACTGAACGGGAATATCAGATTCTCACCACGAGAGAGCAACCCTGAAGTTGGCGTCATGACACCAAATCTGGAGACATGGAGATTCAACCCGATTCCACGCCGCGATGCCAAGAAGTTGGCGTCCCGATGCCAAACTTTAGAGAACACTTGGGACTTAGAGTCATGATACCGATCCTTTGGTGTCATGGTGCCAAACGCAATTTCCAGATTTGCATCTTGGCTTGGAGGCAGAGCTCCAGCCCTAGGTTTCAATCCGGAGGGTCCGACAACAACTCAAAAGTTTGGGAAAGCTCATCAAAGGGAAAAGGCTTGCAATATCTTTCTAGATCCATAGTTTTATCCTTTTTGTATTTCCTATTCATGGATGCTATGCTTGTAGACCTAAATATTTTGTTAAAGTTCATGATGATCTGCTAAACATTCAATCTAGGGTTTGTATGACCTTTTTGTGGACAAGTCATGCATTATAAGGTGGAAGCCCCATTCGACCGGAGACCTACAGTATAGGAATTTATCATAGTAGCCCTATGGTCAGGGTAGTGTATCTAGGGTAATAGAACATTGCACTCTACCCATAGGAATATGGTGTTAGAGACTGTAGGTGTATTCATTGAGGAATCAGGAATCTTAACCAATGCCAAGCATTGGATCCCCTAGTTACACCACCGAATGACCCTTGTTCACTAGCATAACAATTACATATGAATCATAGACAAATATCCCTAGCATGTTAAGAAGGTATGTGGCCCTAGTTTCATATTATTGAGTTTTTCCCATACTCTCAGTTATTAGTTTATGTTTTCTAGGTTTAGTTTATTTTATAACATAACCTCAAATTGATAGATTGAATAATAGATTGAATGAATCAAGGCTTGAATTAAGCTAGTACTTAACTATGTCATTATACCACTCCCTATAGATAAGATACTTGGACTCATCACTTTATTACTTTGACGGCATGTATGCTTGTGTGCGAGTGCATAATTGATATATGCGACCGATTACCAGGGTGTGTTTAGTACGTAAGGTTGTTTTAATTGTTTTTAAGCCCTTAAAGACCAATTTGCTCTCAAGTTTTGGGCTAGATATAGGATGGATACCCCTGTTATTAGTGCAATTTATGTAGAAGAATTTTTTGACTAGTTCGGAAATAATTCCTAGTATAACGTCTGGAATGGCATAGGTGTTAAGTCAAAACATTGGAATAGACATTATAGCAGAGTTGATTAGTGTAATACTTCCAGTATTGATAGTTGTAATGTATTCCAATGTGCTAGTTGTTTGTCTACTTTATCAACAAGGAATCTAATATGATGGTGCAAGAATACATCTCGAGGATGATGAGCATCATCAACCAGATGAGAGGTTATGGTGACCTCATTTCCGATCAAATGGTGAAGGGAAAGATACTCTGATACTTGTCTCTTTGATTTGATCATGTCATGGTAGCCATTGAAGAGTCCAAGGACCCGACAACTTACACAATCGATGAGCTGAGTGGCAACCTGCAAGCTCATAAAGTAAGAATTCTCAGGCATATTGAGAATATTGAGGAGCGTCTTGCAAGTGAAAGGAGATGCATATGGTGCAAGGGACACAAATGCAAGTAGAAGCCGAGGAAGAGGTGCATCAAGAAAGAGATTCACTGGTAGAGGCAGAGGTAGAGGAAGACACTAATACAAGGCAGCATGGTGATAATAGGAAACATTACAACCCTCAGAAGCTATACTACAACCCTCAGAAGAATCACAAACGCAATCTTTAATGTCACAACAACAAGCAATTTGGCCATATCAAAGTTGAATGCTGGTACCAAGAGAAGAATGTGAATATGAATAAAGTGAACAATATAAGCAATTTGTTTGTTACTCATAGTAATACTAACCCAACTATTTCAAGTGTATGGCTTCTCGACAACGGATGCTTAAGCCATCTGACAGGAGTACTGGAGCTGTTTGGAGGGTTAGACGAAACTGCGAAGCATACAGTGAGGTTGGGTGATGATAAGAAGGTTTTGGTAGAGGGCAAAGGCACAATGGCTCTCAAGTCATTAGAAGGGAAGATCAACCTCCTAAGAGATGTGCAATATGCACCAAGTATAGCTTATAACCTTCTTAGTATTGGTCAATTATTGCAATGTGGTTATATATTCTCATTTGAGCATACAAAGTGTTGCATCTGAGACAAGCAAACCGGCTTTGAAGTAGCAACAATTCAGATATCATCTAATTGTATGTTTTCCTTCAAAGTTTCAACTGTTAGAAGCCTCAGTTTGATAGCAAAGCAAGATGATGATTCCAATCTTTGGCATCTACGTTATGGGCATCTGAATATAAGAGGTTGCGGTTACTGAATCATAAGAAGATGGTCAAGAGACTCCCTCATATTGATGACATTCCACTCTATGAAGGATGTATCTATGGCAAGCAAAGATGGTTATCTTTCTCTACCGATCAAGCATGGAGAGCTTCAATGCAACTAGAGCTAGTGCACGCTGACCTTTGAGGTCCAATGCAAATAATGTCACTTGGAGTTAACTCATTTCATTCTCTTTACTAATGACTATAGTAGAATGAGTTAGGTTTATTTCATCAAGTTTAAATCACAAAGCTTCAAGTGTTTTTGAATGTTTAAAGCACCAGTGGAGAAGCAGACTGGTTGCAACATCAAAACACTTCTAACAGACAGGGGAGGAGTGTTCATACCAAAGGAATTTAGCAATTATTGTGAAGAAGTTGGCATTCAAAGATAATTAATAGTACCCTACAGTCCAGAACAGAATGGGGTTACTAAGACAAAGAATAGGACTGTGGTGGAGATGGCTTGAAGCATGTTGAAGGAGAGAAATCTTGCGAATAATTATTGGGCAGAGAATGTAGCCATGGCGGTGTACATCCTCAATCATTCACCAATGAAGGTAGTAGCCAATGTGACTCCATTCAAAGCCTTCACAAGTATGAAACCATATGTCACATTTAAAGGTGTTTAGGTATGGCTTATACTATGCTTAATGCTAAGTCACATCAAAAGCTTGATGTAAAATCACAAAAAAGTGTATTTATTGGGTACTGTATACAAACCAAGGGGGTATAAACTATTCAATCCTCTAACAAGGAAAGTAATAGTAGGTAAGATATTATCTTCCATAAACCAACAAGTTGGAGCTAGGATGATTCACAAAGGGAGCAACACATACTTGTTAAGATGTCAAAGCACCAACAGTACCTTTGACTCCTATAAGCACTCCTGGAGAACCTAGAAGCTAGTCACCGCCTACCAACTCATCAACGCCCTCCAGTAGCTCCACATCATCAAGCAGCAAGCCATCACCTGATCACCAACACACAACAGCTGGTCAATATGGTAGCAACTCCTCCATGAATTCCAAGTCCGCTTATCTACGCCCAGCAGCTAGTCAACACCACATCAGCAGCAGTCCACCTGGAAATCAACACAACAACAGCAGTTCAACAGCTTACCAATCACACACCAGCGGTCCAACAATTGATCACCAACGCAACACGCCCAGTTCTACAGCAAATCAAGTTGGCGGGTCCCCAAGCAGCAACTCCAACTCAGACAATGCACCACGAGGCCAAGTAAGGTCCCTTAAGGAAATCTATGAATCATGTTCCTTTGCTCTAACAATTTCAGATCCCTCAACCTATGAAGAAGTTGTAGAATCAAAGGAGTGGAGAAAAGCCATGTTTGAAGAGATTCAAGCAATACAAAGAAATCAAACCTGGGAGTTAATAGATTTACCAAAAGGGAAGAAGGCTGTGGGTCTCAAGTGGGTATTCAAGACCAAGATGAATGCACATAGATCGGAACAAAAGTAAAAAGTTCGCCTTGTAGCAAAAGGCTATGCATAGCAGTAGGGAATCGACTTTGAAGAAACCTTCTCACTTGTAGCCTATTTTGAAACAGTAAGAGTATTCCTCTCAATTGCTGCACAACAACAATGGTTTGTTTACCAGTTAGATGTAAAATATGCCTTCCTCAATGGTGAGCTTCAAGAGGAAGTCTATGTTACACAGCCAGAAGGATTCATCATTGAAGGAAATGAGCACAAGGTTTACCGACGAAGAAATGCTCTTTATGGACTGCAACAAGCTCCTCGAGCCTTGTATAGCCCCATTGATGCGTTAAATCTGCAAGTGTACGGGTCGAATCAAGTAATAAAGTAGACTCTTGAAAAGTCGGGTATCGAACCTCAGGGAGAAAGGAAGTACTAGTAATGGCTATTCATCTATTATCTAGTCGATCAAGATTTGGTTGGTGATAACTAAACCTAATTCTAGAATTACCAATGCAAATTAACAAATAAAATTGACCTTGAAGACAATCAATCAATGAAGGGGATACTTGGGTGATTGAATCCCCTTTGGATTTCCTTAGATATGGATAATGCTTCCTATGTTAATTCTTGGTGAATCATTGGCCAAGGGTTCCATATGTGATTTCATCCCCTCGCTCGAGAGTGATTACTCAACCTAGTGCCCTTACTAGTTAAGTTCTAGGGAACCTATTTCTTGGAAGGGCTAAGGGAATAGGACATCTAAAAGAGTTGCTCGCCTTAGCACCTGGGCTCCCGGTGTACTCTTAGCCAGTTTGTCTACACATGGGGAGGCGCTCGCATTTTCCCCATGTGGACTATAGAAACCTCTCCGCGCTCTCACAACGTAGAGAGGTTAATACTACCACCATATATAACATTCAATAGACTACAAGGCATTCAACCAAGCAATTAACATAGAAAAGACAATATCAATTAAACATGATCCAAAGGTTCATCAACACCCAAGTATCAAGAAATTAGCTCTCCATCAATGGAGAGCAACAATCCATGCTAAACGAGAAAGAAAACATAGAGTTCATGAGAAGAAAACCCCTAATGATGACCGTTGGTGGATTCCTTGCTTCTCTCTTGCCCCTTCTTCTCCTTCTTGAGCCCTTTCGATAGGAAAACTCCTCCAAGCACCTCCTCCTTGGTGATGAAGAAGATGATGGAAATTCCCCCTCCAACCTTGATGCTTTGGCTCCAATCCACTCCAAGATGACCCAAAACCCTCATTAACCTTTGTATTTATACCCCATACTAGGGTTTTGGGCGTGTTTTCCGATTTTACCCTCGGTTCGGCCGAAATCGTAGCTGCAGCTTTACAATATACGACCAAGTATAAGATCCATATGGACCCGTACGGCCCCATATACGGACTCCCATACGGAGTCCCATACGGGGTCGTATACTTCTCAGGTTTCCCTATACAGGGTCCTGTCAGTCCGTTCAGGGGTCCGTAGAAATCTCCAGGTACATACGGGTCCGTATAGGACTCCGTATGGACGGTGCTTTGCTTGGTTTCCCCTGTTTTGGCCCACATTCTCTTGAAAACGCTTCCTTTCTCTTGGAATTGCTATTTTTTGCCCTGTTTACAAAAACAAAGCCATTTTGAGTGCAAGCGGGCCAACATTCCTCCAAAACTTAAGGTAATATGCATGAATTTCATATATAAATGATGCTCATTTGAACACTTATCACCCATTGATGCCTTCTTCTCCAACAATGGGGATGAAAGAAGTGAGATAGAACCAACCTAGTACAAGAGAAGTGAAGGTAAAGATTTGATAGTGATTTGCCTTTATGTTGATGATATTATCTTTATGGGCTCTTCTCAAAACCTGAATCAAGAATTCAAACACAAGATAATGACTACCTTTGAGATGACAGATCTGGGAATACTTCAATACTTCCTTGGTTTGGAGGTTATACAAGTTAAAGAGGGTATCTTTATATCCCATAAAGTTTTTTGAGCATGCTTACTAATGACTTTAGAGTTATATATTGTCATAGTTAAGCCTTGGAGACATTTTTTTAGATATAACATGCATCTACGTGAAAGACACAAAAGTTAATTACAAATTACTTTTTAACGTAAGAACATTGCATTTATTTTTAATTTTTTAATCAATCAAGTAAATTTTAATCAACTGATTATTGCTTTTAAACAACAAAACGAACAATAATATTAGAATAGAATATTAGTAATTAAATACTAATCTAGATCAAAGTAATAATGCATAAATGTCTCTAAGTTTGCTGAAAGGATAATTGCTAGAGAAAAAATTATCAAATGTGACGCCGGGCAGGGTAGTGATTAACCTGCGGGCGGTGGTAAACAGGGGGGATTGATAGAAGAGCAAGAAAAAGGGAGGACAAACAGAGAAGAAAAGTCTCTGAAACTTTTAAAAGAAAATAACTCAATAATCAATGAATAAAATTCAACCCACAAGCCGGGTTTAAATAGCTAAAAAAAACTAACCTAGATAACCTAGAAATTCTATCTTCTTATCCAAATTTGCCCAAATCGGCAAATTTTGGTCCAATAGAAAAACTTATCTAATTCTAAAATAACTAAACAAAACAGATAACTCCTAAAAATCCGAGTTCAAATCGGATTCATATCCTATCCTAAATTGGCATACGAAGTATTGCCAAAAATGAAAAAAAAACACCGAGAAACGAAGAAACGACGGGGAAAACAGTGGAATTTGAGGATGAAGGAAGGGTTTGCTCGATGGACCCCACGTGCGCGTCGAGACGAGCTTTCCGAATTGGGGTTGAGCGCGCGAATCCGATATCGGTAGCCAAAGTTATGGCCAAAATACCGAAACGTGTCCAAAGTGCTCCCCAATTCCGGACTTGGCTCGATCACCTTCCGTTTTTACGTCGGTCCGCCAAGTCGTGGTATGCCAAAGCTCTCATGGTGCAATTAGACAGCTCGGCATCATCTGACTCGGGTTCTCCTGCATCAAAATGTCACACCTTTCTATTTTCAAAGTTTATAAGTCACTTTTAGTTTAAAGGCGGAGGTGTTGATTTATGTTATTAGAACGACATGCTATACCAAAACAATCAGGCAACTTAGGAGGCGTTTGGAAGAATGCAGTTTGAGATCCCTTCGATATAGATATACGTGGAAATTTTAAGTGGGTGTTTTGTTGGTGGGGTGAAGAGAAGGGATAAAGATTATTGAGTGTTTGGATGGATGGATAGGGATATGGATGATGATTAAAATTATATTAATTATTTCTACTAAAATAATTAATAATATTTATATTAGTTAATAGATAATGATAATTTTAACTTTAAATTAATAATATTTATACTTATCATTAATATATAATTATTATATATTTAAAAATATTTTTTTAAAATTATAAAATAGTTTTTATATTTATTATTTCAAATTATAACATTATTATAAATATTTAAATTAATCTAATAATTAATATTTAACATAATTATTTTAATTTAATTAATATTAAATTAATATTTTATTAGAAAAAGGACAGCACCCATGTGGGTGCAGATGGGTGCTGCACATGAGGGATGATAGTGTCCCTCCAAATCAGACGTACGCCAACATCAAGCTTTTTCAGGATATGTAGATCCCTCTCCCTTCAGATTCCACCCTCCAAACACTGGGATTTGGAGGGATGAGATCCACATCCCTCTATATTCCTCCATATCCCTCCTTCCAAACAACCCCTTAATAAACTAGAGGAACAACAAATTAGCTTACAAGGACTAATAACGCCGGGCGGGGTAACGATTATCACGCGGGCTAGCTGCAACCTATGGATCGCAAGGAAGAACAAACTAAGAACCAAAGAACCAAAGAACCAAAGAAAATACTTTGAAATTCAGAAAAATATTATTACTCAAAATTCAATAATGAAAAACTAACCCACAAGCCGGGTTAAATAGCCTCAAAAGATTAACCTAGAAACTTTATCATATAATCTAAATTTGCTAAAATTGACAAATTATTATTTAAAACTAAACTTATCTAGATTTAAAACTCTAAATAAATCAGATAACTCCTAAAAATCCTAGATCAAATCGGATTCAAATCCTATCCTAATTTGGCATATGAAATTAAACCAAAAATAGAAAAAAGACCGAAAACCCTAATTCGGCGGATTAAATATTTCTAAAAATAATAAAAAATATCTAAAATTCTCTCTAATATGATGCCCTCATCTCGTGCGTGCCGCAAAGAGCTTTCCAAATTGTGGTTGAACGCTTGATTCTGAAATCGGTAGCCAAAGTTATGGCCAAAATACCGAACCACACCCAAAATTGACCCAATCTTGGAATTGACTCGATAACTTCCCGTCTTTACGTTGACCCGCCAACCCGGCACCGACATTTGACTCGAGCCTCCTGCATCAACTACATGACCAAGAAGATCTAAGAGTAACACAAAGGCAAATGTTGTACTTGGACTTACTTATCCATCACTCTCCCAATCTTTACAAGCGATGTACCAGCAACAAAAACAAATTATTTGTGTTTTTCACTGCATTAATCATCTTCAAATTACATATGCTTGTTTTTTTGCCCCATTGTTTTTAAAGGAATAAAACATGTAGAAACCACACAGAAATCACACAGGAAAAAGAGAAAAGAGTTAATCCTCTTTCATAAAATAAAAAATTAAGACAACTAAAACAATTTATCTGGTTTCTAATAGTTGTCACGCCCCGAACCACGGTTCAGGCACGTAGACAACCGGCCGCACCCAAACAGGGACTAGTCCCCATTCAGGCGCAAGGCCTAAGAGACTCTTATACAATAAGTATTCAGAGTTAATGATAACAGCGGAATCATAGATAAAAGGAGAAGGGAGTTTATACAACTCCGCACAAGTACCATACCAGGTTTATACAACCCAAGACTAGGATCTAATCCAGTCACCCCTAGAAATTCATACGACAAAGGAATGCAAATTACAAGTCTCACACAGAATAAAAGAGGTACGCAGACCTCGATATAAATACAAGTGGCCGAGTCGGCAACTCGGTATAACCCCCGCCTAAACTCGACCCTACTCCTCCTCGTCTGACCCTGGAAAATACACAAGTCAAGTGCATGAGCCTAAGGAATAGGCCCAGTAGGGTCGCATAAACAATAAAAGAGGCGGAGGCCACAAACAAAGAACAAAATAAAGTAGGTACAAGTATACAAGTGCAACAACAACACAAGAAATCAACAAGTAACTGAAATGTGGATAAATCCACAGATGTACTCAATCTCTGGCATATGTGATACTGGGATGTCTACGACATCAACGACACCATCGGTATCGTCTTCGGCCTAAGCCGGACTACGCTATAGCATACATGTGCACATGGTCAGAAAATACCGCTCTCGAGGCGGTGGCGGATATTATACGCCCTCTTCCGGGGCATCCGTCCGATGGAGCATCACGTGCTCGTGGCCAGATATTATACGCCCTCTGCCGGGGTATCCGTCCGATGGAGCACCAAGTGCTCGTGGCCAGAAATTGTACGCCCTCTGCCGGGGCATCCGTCCGATGTATCATGCCTGAAAGTAAGAGATTCTAGTACAGATACCTAACAACAGGTATACATATATATCCAAGGCAGCAACATCTTGAATATATATAAAGATCAATGACCTCATCGAGATCGAAAGCCAATACGTATCTAAGGAGTAAACTCTACTCAAATACGCATAAGAAAACAAGAAAGCAAAATCTCCTCAAGACGTAAAGCCGATACATATGAGGAAACCCATCTCGAATATGTGTTGGAAACATCTCAAGAAAATATAAGTACGAAATCAAAGCGAGGTAGGAGGAAGGAATACTCACAAACCCCCCGTGCGAGAGCCTACCTGGCTAGAAGCAACTCACTGATCCTCGTCGCGTCTCACGCGTCCGTCTAGGGATCTAGTAAGTAGAGTGAAAAATCTTAGTCCTTTACATTCCAATATACCGTATTTAATACGAAATACAGTTATTCATGAAGTACTAATTATCCATCTTTAGAGATTAAATCATCATGTGATAGTTCCTCTAATCTCATCATACTTGGAAGACATAAGACTCACCCAAAGTATGCTCCCTTACTTAACAAGTATATCATGCATTTACGGTTCTTAGGATGCCCCTAAGCATGCTTAAATATCCAAGATTAACAAATCCAACGCATGAAGTCATTAAGCATGTAAATCATGGAAACACGTCACGATTAAGCATGTTAACATGAACATAGATGGGCATTTCTACTTAGCGATTTTCATGAAATTTCGGCGGCACCTCCCCTATTTGTAGGGCCCCGAAATTAATACAAACATTTCCATAATTTGATTTCTAACTACTCATACAAACATAACAATGAGAAATCAGTCCCCCATTTGGTTCAATCGCTAGGTTCATCTTAAGTTTCATGATATCAACATCATAGGTTGGTTGTCATTCCAATTAATCGTTTCACTCTCCACCAAAATCAATTTCATGAATTTAATTCTCCCTTTCCATACCAACCTCACTGCTGTTCGGAGTCGCCGGAGAAGGGTGAGCTGCTGTTATGGCTCGCCCCTAGATCTGGTGGCGTGTGATAGCCGGAGAAAGAAAGGGGGACAAAAAAATGGCAGCGCGACGCTGGAAGGAGAAGGCCGTTCAGGTGCCGGCGGCCGGAGCTCCACCGGGGCGGAGGAGAAGGGCGGCCCGCTGTTGCTCAGATCTGGTGGCCGGAGCTCCACCGAAGGCGGAGAAGGGGATCTAGAGGCCGCCCAAGCCCGGACTGGTTGCTGGTCGTAGTGGCTGCCGATCGCGCACGAGGAGGCGGCGGTAGTGAGCTCCGCCTGGTCGCCCGCGGACTGTCCGGCCGGGACAGGAGGCGTAGTGCGGCGACAGGGGGGCTGTTGTGGGTCGAGACCTCCGACGGTGTCAAGTGGGGGAAAAAGGGAAGGTCTCGCCGGTGATCGGAGAGGAGACGGGTGCGATTTCGTCCAACTAGGGCTCTGTCGAGAAGGGAGAACGAGAGAGGATGAGGGGAAAGCCTTTTTCCCTCTCTCTCTAGCCATTCCTCTCTTTTTATTCAAAACTTAAATAATTAAATAATTATTTTACTGTAGCATCACATGTTTGACCATCTAATTGACCAGATCCGGATTTTACGGGCATGAACAGTACCCCTCAATCATTCATCCAGAAATTGTAAATTTATTGATAAAATCTTTACTTTATCCCATTCTTCTTTCTATCGTGTCACAGGTGACAATAACGTCGTGGGGTCTGTCTCTCGGTAGACCAGATCCGAGAATAACGGCTTTTAGTCAAGTCCTTCTGTCACGGGTATACTGTGGCATCAAGGGACCGTCTCAGTCCTCGACCAGATCCATTTTTCCCGGGATTGAATATTTGTTTATTTTCTCTTCTCGATAATTACTCCGAATTGATTAACACATAATTAATCTGGATTAATTAACAACTGATTTATCTCGAGTAATTAACGCTTAACAAATTTTGGGATTATTCAGACATGTAATTTTTCCCAAAACTTCACTGCTCATCATATTGAATTGCCCTTCTAAAATTCTGGGAAAATAAATAGAAAATCTTTATTTATTTTGGGGCGGGTTTTATAATCTCCCCCCTTATAGAAGTTTAGTCCCTAAACTCACACTAGGGTTTAAATAAACAAGTCAGGGTAGCGCTTCTTCATATCAGCTTCGCGCTCCCAAGTAGCTTCACCACCAGTGTGGTTGTTCCACTTCACCTTGACCAAAGGAATAGTTCGATTCCTCAGTTTTTGTTCCTTGTAGTCAAGTATTTCCACCGGCCACTCCTCATAAGATAAATCGTGTTGAAGTTCCACCGGTTCATATTCGATGATCTTAGTAGGGTCAGTCAAGCACTTCCTCAACATAGAGACGTGGAAGATGTTATGGACCTGAGCCAAGTCGGGAGGCAGGGCCAAACGATACGCCACTGTTCCAACCCGTTCTAATATCTTGAAGGGTCCAATGTACCGCGGGCTAAGCTTCCCGTGCTTTCCAAATCTCCATACACCCTTCATGGGTGACACCTTCAGGAGTACCTTGTCGCCCACCTGGAATTCCACTGCAGAGCGTTTCTTATCAGCATAACTCTTCTGTCGGCTCTGAGCTACCCTCAGCCTTTCTCTGATGAGCATCACTTGTTCTTCAGCTTTCTGTACTTCCTCAGGCCCTTCAAAATTGCGATCTCCCACATCGTTCCAAAATATAGGAGATCAGCACGGTCTCCCATACAGAGCCTCATAGGGCGCCATCTGATTGCTTGCCTGATAGCTGTTGTTGTAAGCGAACTCTGCCTTAGCCAAGTGCTCATCCCAAGAACCAGTGAAGTCAAGAGTACACGCTCGCAGCATATCCTCTAATATCTGGATTGTCCTCTCCGATTGACCATCCGTCTCAGGATGAAAGGCAGTGCTAAAGGTCAATCGGGTACCGATCTTTGCATGTAGACTCTCCCAGAATTCCGAGACAAATCTGGGGTCTCGATCGGATATGATCGTTACCGGTATACCATGTAGACAAACGATCTTGTCCATGTATAATTGGGCTAGTCGCGCCAGGCTCATCTTATGTCTCAATGCCAAGAAGTGTGCCGACTTGGTCAGTCGGTCAACGATCACCCAAATGGCTTCATTCCCCTTTTTGGAACGAGGTAAGCCTCTCACAAAATCCATCGCTATATGTTCCCACTTCCACACTGGTATAGGTAGGGGTTGCAATAGTCCAGCTGGCTTCTGGTGCTCTGCCTTCACCCGTTGGTGGGTAAGGCAGTGGGCCACAAACTCGGCTATCTCCCGCTTCATATCGACCCACCAGAAGGTGGTCTTTATCCCCCTGTACATCTTCGTGCCTCCAGGGTGGATGGTATAGCTAGAGTAATGGGCCTCCTCTAAAATGTCTCTCTTAAGCTCAGGGACGTCGGGCACACAGACACGATCTCCTCGTCTCAGGGTACCATCCTCATGTACCCAAAATTCAGTGTGGATGCCCAGCTGGATCTTCTCCCAGTGCTTCAATAATTCAGGATCCTGTAACTGGACCGCCTTGATCCTTTCCAATAAATTGGGCCGGATACACAGGCTAGCCAAGCTCACCTCCGAGCTCGGCTCGATCACCTCGACTCCAGTCTCCTCATTTCTTCTAGAAGGTTTACTTGTTGGTGAGATTTGCGGTATCCCATAGTTGACCTTTCTACTTAATGCATCGGCCACCACATTAGCCTTGCGGGTGGTAGTGGATCTGAGGTCGTAGTCCTTGATCGGTTCCAACCCGGCGTCTTTGCCTCATGTTCAAATTTCTCTTCTGGCGTGAATATGTATTTGGACTTTATGATCACGTATACACTTCACATGGCACACCAGAGAAAGTGGCGCCAAATCTTCAAGGCAAAGACTACATTCTCAATTCAAGTCATGTGTGGGGTAGTTCTCCTCATGCGACTTGATTGCCTTGAAGCATAGGCAATGACTTCGCCCATACGCATGAGTACGCATCGGGCACATCTTGCAAGCATCACTATAGATCACGTATCCACACCCACTCTACGGTAGGGTCGGGATAGGTGCGCACACCAATCGACTCTTGATTGCATGAAACTCGCTTTCGCTGATCCTCCGTCGGATGAAAGGAGTACCCTTCCGGTAGGGTCATGGGTAATGCCGACGTGAAAACCCCTCTACAAATCTCCCGTAGTAGCCTAACCCCGTGAAGCTCGATCTCTCGGCGGTGCTCGGTCTACTCCAATCTACTACCGCTCCAATCTTCTTAGGGTCCACAGAGACTCCGTCTCCACTGATGACATGCCCCAAGAAAGAAACACTGTTCAGCCTGAAATCACACTTGGAAAATTTAGCATATAACTCCTGATCTCTCAGGGCCTCCAGTACCAGCCTCAAGTGCTTCGCATGCAACTTCTTACTCTTGGAGTAGATCAGGATGTCGTCGATGAAGACGACTACAAACCGATCCAAGTATCGTCTGAATACCCGATTCATCAAATCCATGAACACCGCTGGGGCGTTAGTAAGCCCAACCGGCATTACTAGGAACTCATAGTGCCCATATCTCGTACGAAAGGCACTCTTCGGTATGTCCTCGCCCCGGATCCGCACCTGATGGTACCCAGATCTCAAATCTATCTTGGAGAACACCTGTGCTCCCTGAAGCTGGTCCATCGGATCATCTATCCTCGGTAGAGGATACTTGTTCTTGATCGTCACCTTGTTGAGCTCCCGGTAGTCAATGCACAGTCTCATCGATCCGTCCTTCTTCTTGACAAATAATACTGGGGCTCCCCAAGGTGACATGCTAGGCCGGATGAAACCTTTATCCAGAAGTTCTTCAAGTTGTTGCTTCAACTCTTTCAGCTCGGCAGGTGCCATTCTGTATGGGGCTCTGGATATGGACGCGGTTCCTGGAGCCAGGTCGATGCCAAATTCCACTTCCCTCTCTGGGGGTAGTCCTGGCAAATCATCTGGAAACACATCCGGAAAGTCACGAACAACAGGAATTTGCTCCACCGTGTACTGAGCGTCTTTTGCTTCTGAGATAGACGCCAGGAACCCGATACATCCCCTGTTGATCAGTTTCCTGGCCCGAAGTGCAGATATCTCCCGAGCCATAGAATAGCTTTTGCTGCCCTTGAAGATGAATTCTTCGTAGCCTGGAAATCGGAAGTGCACCCTCTTCCTTCTACAGTCTAGCTTGCATATCTTTGAGGAGAGCGGTCCATGCAGGGATGACGTCGTAGTCGCGCAACTCCATCAGATGTAGATCGGTAGTAAGTTCGTAACCCTCGATCACTACTGAGCACTTTGGTGCCAATCTGTCCATGATCTTCGTCGCTCCCACCGGAGTATCGACGCACAAGTCGTGGGGTAGTGTAATTACATACAAGTTATTTCTCAAGGCAAATGAAGTAGACACGAAGGAATGTGTCGCCCCAGGATCAAACAGTGTACAAGCATAGTAAGAGCAGACAGTAATAGTACCTGCAACCACCTCATGAGAGGCTCGGGCATCCTCCTGAGTCAGGTTGTAAACCCGACCCTGAGCAACTGGTCGACTAGAGGAAGGAGGGGAACTTGCTGCTTTCCCTTTCCCCTTCCCGCCCCTGGATCCTCCTCTCTGGCCTCGGTCTCATGTGGCCTGCTGACGTGATCCTCCAGGTGTCTGTGGGGGTCTGTCTGGTGCTGTCAGGGACCCATCTCCTCCTGGAGACCCGGCCTGATCGAGGGGGCAATCGGCTCTGTAGTGTTCAGTGCTCCCACAACGGAAGCACATATCTGCCTGGTGCCAACACTGCTCTCTAGTGTGTGTGCCCCCACATTGAGTGCAATGAGGACGCGGGCCCCTCAGGATGAACCCACATACGGACCCGGACGGCGAGGAAGATGCGCTATAAGATTTTGGGACTGCGCTCACTCTGGGCGCCTGAAATGCCCCCGGAAGACTCACTCTTCCTGGAACTCTTTCCTTTGTCACTGTTCTGCTCTCGCTTGCGAGGTTCGTGTGTTTCGTGCCAAGCTAACTCAGCGTCCTTGGCTATCTCCACCAACTCGTGGAAAGGACATCTCAGAGATGGAGTCACAGAACGCCGGAGGTTGGGCCTCAGGCCACTAACAAACTGGCGGGCCTTGAATAAAGGGTCGGCCACAAGGGTAGAGGCAAACTTGGACAGTCGCTCAAACTTGGCCTCATACTCGTCGACGGTCCTAGTTCCTTGCTGTAAAGTCAGAAACTGTTGAGTCATCAAGGCCTGCCTGCTCGCTGAAAAATATTTGTCAAAGAAGGTTGTTCTGAACTCCTTCCAAGACCCAAAGCCTTTTTCACCTCTGTTCTTCACTTCTGTCTTGTACCAACTTTTGGCGCGGCCCTTCAGCATGTAGGCAGCTAATCTCACCATGTCTTCTTCTGGGCTCTGTATAGCCTGGAAGGTAACCTCGATCTCGTCCATCCACTGCTCTGCCACATCCGGGTCAGTACCTCCCTCAAAGGGCGGGGGTTCGTGCCTTCGAAACTCTGCCAGAAAACTGCTACCACCAACACCACCAATATTGCCTCCAGGAGCTGCAAGGTGCGGTGTAGGTGGGGTCTGCCACTGTTGCTGCCACTGCTGCTGCTGCTCTCGCTGGTCATGCATCATCTTCGTCATCTCCTGCTCCAGGCCTGATATAGCTATCGGGTCCGTATAGACGCCAGGTGCAGCGCCAGGGTATCCTCAGTGCAGGGACGAGTACGCTCGGTGGGCCGGGCGGGGTACCCACTGCAAGGGCCAGGATATCCCCCTACTGGGTAACTGGGGTATCCTCCTGCGGGGTACCCAGGGTAGCCGGGGTAGCCTCCTGTGGGGTAGCTAGGTGGACCTCCTGTCATGGGGTCGGTACCGGTCTGAGGAGCACCAGTCTCGGGGGCCGGCGCCTGCGGGGCCTCCTCATCTGAACCGACTGGAGCCTCCTCCTGCCAGTGCATGGGCTCCGGGGGTGAGCTCATCGCCCGCTTGCTTGGCCGCCCTCGTCTCGGAGGCATGACTTCTATGAGATAGAAAAGTTTCAAATTGTTAGTACACTCCCCAACCCATCCTCTCAACAAATATAGACTCGACTCCTAAGTTGCTAAGATAGCTAGGGTGACTTGAGTTTGTACGTCTCTGATACCATAATAGTTGTCACGCCCAGAACCACGGTTCAGGCACGTAGACAACCGGCCGCACCCAAACAGGGACTAGTCCCCATTCAGGCGCAAGGCCTAAGAGACTCTTATACAATAAGTATTCAGAGTTAATGATAACAGCGGAATAATAGATAAAAGGAGAAGGGAGTTTATACAACTCCGCACAAGTACCATACCATGTTTATACAACCCAAGACTAGGATCTAATCCAGTCACCCCTAGAAATTCATACGACAAAGGAATGCAAATTACAAGTCTCACACAGAATAAAAGAGGTACGCAGACCTCGATATAAATACAAGTGGACGAGTCGGCAACTCGGTATAACCCCCGCCTAAACTCGACCCTACTCCTCCTCGTCTGAACCTGGAAAATACACAAGTCAAGTGCATGAGCCTAAGGAATAGGCCCAGTAGGGTCGCATAAACAATAAAAGAGGTGGAGGCCACAAACAAAGAACAAAATAAAGTAGGTACAAGTATACAAGTGCAACAACAACACAAGAAATCAACAAGTAACTGAAATGTGGATAAATCCACAGATGTACTCAATCTCTGGCATATGTGATACTGGGATGTCTACGACATCAACGACACCATCGGTATCGTCTTCGGCCTAAGCCGGACTACGCTATAGCATACATGTGCACATGGTCAGAAAATACCGCTCTCTGACTGAGCCAGGTGGCCAGATATTATACGCCCTCTTCCGGGGCATCCGTCCGATGGAGCATCACGTGCTCGTGGCGGATATTATCGCCCTCTGTAGGGGTATCCGTCCGATGGAGCACCAAGTGCTCGTGGCGAAATATGCGCCCTCTGCCGGGGCATCCGTCCGATGTATCATGCCTGAAAGTAAGAGATTCTAGTACAGATACCTAACAACAGGTATACATATATATCCAAGGCAGCAACATCTTGAATATATATAAAGATCAATGACCTCATCGAGATCGAAAGCCAATACGTATCTAAGGAGTAAACTCTACTCAAATACGCATAAGAAAACAAGAAAGCAAAATCTCCTCAAGACGTAAAGCCGATACATATGAGGAAACCCATCTCGAATATGTGTTGGAAACATCTCAAGAAAATATAAGTACGAAATCAAAGCGAGGTAGGAGGAAGGAATACTCACAAACCCCCCGTGCGAGAGCCTACCTGGCTAGAAGCAACTCACTGATCCTCGTCGCGTCTCACGCGTCCGTCTAGGGATCTAGTAAGTAGAGTGAAAAATCTTAGTCCTTTACATTCCAATATACCGTATTTAATACGAAATACAGTTATTCATGAAGTACTAATTATCCATCTTTAGAGATTAAATCATCATGTGATAGTTCCTCTAATCTCATCATACTTGGAAGACATAAGACTCACCCAAAGTATGCTCCCTTACTTAACAAGTATATCATGCATTTACGGTTCTTAGGATGCCCTAAGCATGCTTAAATATCCAAGATTAACAAATCCAACGCATGAAGTCATTAAGCATGTAAATCATGGAAACACGTCACGATTAAGCATGTTAACATGAACATAGATGGGCATTTCTACTTAGCGATTTTCATGAAATTTCGGCGGCACCTCCCCTATTTGTAGGGCCCCGAAATTAATACAAACATTTCCATAATTTGATTTCTAACTACTCATACAAACATAACAATGAGAAATCAGTCCCCCATTTGGTTCAATCGCTAGGTTCATCTTAAGTTTCATGATATCAACATCATAGGTTGGTTGTCATTCCAATTAATCGTTTCACTCCCCACCAAAATCAATTTCATGAATTTAATTCTCCCTTTCCATACGAACCTCACTCCTGTTCCGAGTCGCCGGAGAAGGGTAAGCTGCTGTTATGGCTCGCCCCTAGATCTGGTGGCCTGTGATAGCCGGAGAAAAAAAGGGGGACAAAAAATGGCAGCGCGACGCTGGAAGGAGAAGGCCGTTCAGGTGCCGGCGGCCGGAGCTCCACCATGGCAGAGGAGAAGGGCAGCCCGCTGCTGCTCAGATCTGGTGGCCGGAGGTCCACCAGAGGCGGAGAAGGGGAACTAGAGGCCGCCCAAGCCCGGTTGGTTCTTTGGTCGTGAGTAGGCGCCGATCAGCAAGACGCAGGAGGCGGCGGTGGTGAGCTCACTTCAGTCGCCCATGGACCGTCCGGCCGGGGACGGAGGCGTAGTCTTGGCTGACGGGGGCTGTTGTGGGTCGAGACCTCCGACGGTGTCAAGTGGGGGAAAAAGGGAAGGTCTCGCCGGTGATCGGAGAGGAGACGGGTGCGATTTCGTCCAACTAGGGCTCTGTCGAGAAGGGAGAACGAGAGAGGATGAGGGGAAAGCCTTTTTCCCTCTCTCTCTAGCCATTCCTCTCTTTTTATTCAAAACTTAAATAATTAAATAATTATTTTACTGTAGCATCACATGTTTGACCATCTAATTGACCAGATCCGGATTTTACGGGCATGAACAGTACCCCTCAAACATTCATCCAGAAATTGTAAATTTATTTATAAAATCTTTACTTTATCCCATTCTTCTTTCTATCGTGTCACGGGTGACAATAACGTCGTGGGGTCTGTCTCTCGGTAGACCAGATCGGAGAATAACGGCTTTTAGTCAAGTCCTTCTGTCACGGGCATACTGTGGCATCACGGGACCGTCTCAGTTCTCGACCAGATCCATTTTTCCCGGGATTGAATATTTGTTTATTTTCTCTTCTCGATAATTACTCCGAATTGATTAACACATAATTAATCTGGATTAATTAACAACTGATTTATCTCGAGTAATTAACGCTTAACAAATTTTGGGATTATTCAGACATGTAATTTTTCCCAAAACTTCACTGCTCATCATATTGAATTGCCATTCTAAAATTCTAGGAAAATAAATAGAAAATCTTTATTTATTTTGGGGCGGGTTTTACACAATCAATGTCATCTATCAGCAGATCTGAAATTTCTTGAGTCTAGGTAGGTGTTCCATGCCGACAGGTTGTCGCCCACAAAAGCAATCACTAATTAGGAGAGTTTCAATTAGAGGGGCAACTCCTTCATCAAAGTGTAATTCTTCAAGTGAGGCAACAAATTCTATGTGCAGGGACTTGAGCACTGAGAATCCACCTTGCATAATGCACAGTTGATTCCCTTGATAAGAATCCTTGTGTAGAAAGAGTTGGATGAGGCGTGGTAGGGTTTGACAGACTTGCATATAATTGCTGTTTACATCAGTGAAATCTAGAACTATGTTGGATACATATTTGAGGGAGGAAATCCAGGGGGAAGTTTGTCAAGACGACCTTCAATCTTGACGGTTTGAAGCTGAAGATTAGGCTGAGATATCGTCTTGAGAAGGTCAAATGTATTGGATATACTCCAACAAAGCGTCAAATGGCGGAGAGTATTACTGAGCATATCTAGTGATGCACAGAAAGCCACTGCATTTTCTTCTTCCATGTCTATCACACCTAAGTTTGTCAGTTGTCATTTTTTCCAGCTCCCTTATCACCTTTTGGTCGACTTTCTTGAGGCTTAACTTGCCTAGTTTTCTCAGCTCTTTCAATCTTTCCATCCTGCATGGCATCCCAGTATCACCATTGGGTGTCAGTCGTACATGTATATAATGCACCCCATGAAGTTTAGAGAGTTGGATGGGCGGCCTTGACACTTGTGTCCACTTTAGATCAGGTGTTTCAAGATTCCGCAGCTTGCCTAAGGAATTCGGGACTATTTTTATTACAATGTTCCTTAAACTAAGATACTCTGGAACTCACCGATGATGTGTGGTTGTTGGTTACTAAGTTGACAACTCCCTAGATCAAGCACTTTTAAGAACCTCATTTTTTTTTATTTGTTAGATATATTTATATTTATATTGTCTATATATATTTACATTTATAGCCATGTGTGGGTCTCACACTACACTTGTACATATATGTGGCATTCCCCTTCATGGTATCTAGGGATTCATATTTTCACCCATTCCACTTCTTC
Organism: Dioscorea zingiberensis; assembly: GCA_026586065.1. Taxonomy (NCBI): domain Eukaryota; kingdom Viridiplantae; phylum Streptophyta; class Magnoliopsida; order Dioscoreales; family Dioscoreaceae; genus Dioscorea; species Dioscorea zingiberensis. Next base: position 13,573,088 of record CM048823.1, on the reverse strand, counting down.
ACTCTCCAATTCTTACATGGTATCAGAGCAAAGATTCTAGGGTTCGGGTTTGAGTCCTTCACCGGCACTCTTTGGCGGCACTACCGTTTTCGGTCACTACAATCTTTGGCAGCGAGTTCTCAGTTTTTCCAGCACTGTAGTCTTTGGCGCACTGTAGTCTTTGGCGGTGAGTTCTCCAACACTACAATCCTTTATTAGCACCTTGTGTTTCCCGGTGACGCGCTTCTCTACCGTTGTGTGTGCTTCTTCTCCGGGCCTGGACATGCTTCTTTTGCCGTGACTGCGGGTGCTTCTCCATGACTGTGTGCGTGTGCGCTTACTAGCACGTTCTCCAGTACTGCAAGTTTCCGGCGAGCAATCTTCTATAGCTCCTGCTCTGCAGGTGACTCCTTGCGAGCACCGTTAGCAGCTTTTCTCTTCAAGCCTGTCCTGTGAGCTCTTTGTGTTCCCTTTGTGCTCATCGTGTTCTCTGTTCTTCAATGAAGCTCCATCAGTCAGAGGACTTCTTGGCTTCTTTGCTTAGTATCTAAGCAAGCTATTCAAGTACTGTCACATCATATACATACCTATGCTTTAGTGTTCTCAAAGTGAAGTAGGATTTGGTGCAATACTAAGACCGACTTTGGCATTTGGTGATTTGATGCTCTAAGATTTGGCTTTGATTGTTGGACTAACAAGCCTTGGAGATTGTGAAAGTTTTTAAAAAACAAAAGAAAAAAAAGGCAGCCTAACTTTGGAGATTGTATCACCTTTTTTGTTTTGTGGGCTTTTGTGCCTTGGAGATTGTGTTTTTCACATGCCGTGAAGATTGTGCCAATTTTATTTATTTTTGGTGGGACCTTTTGGTAGAAATCTAGACTTGTATTGGAGAGTGTGCATTTTTTATATCAACTATGGCCGATCATTTTCGGGATCAGTGTTCGTTGCTCCAGCGATATCAGCGGCATGCTTCTCATACCGCATTTGTTGCGGTTTCTGGTTCTGAGTCATCTACAATCATGGCCATCCAAATTGCTCAGCTCACTGAGCAGATCTAGGTTCTTCAGCGTGTTTTTCAAACTGATGCCTCTTCTACTATCTTTGCTGCCTCTGGTATGATTTCTTCCTCATGGATTCTGGACTCAGGTGCTACTCATCATATGACTTCTGATGACACCCAATTAGTTGACCTTACCCCAGTTTGTCTTCCTTCTCATGTCCGTACTGCTGATGGCTCCTTACTGTTTATTACTCAGTCCAGTCGTCTTATCACCACCTCTACTTCATCTTCATCCCTTGTCTTATCTAAAGTTCATCATGTCCCTGGCCTTGCTTTAAACCTTATTTCGGTTAGCCAGCTTACAGATTATGGTCTAACAGTTTCCTGTACCTCTTCTGGTTGTGCTGTGCAGGATCATCTTACAGGCCAAAGGATTGGGACCGGATGTAGAGTTGGTGGACTTTATCATCTGGAGCACCTCGATTTGTCTACATATGCTTCCTTTGTCGCTGCGTCCTCTTCTAGTTGGTTTTCCCTTGATCGTTGGCATCGGCGTTTAGGTCATCTTTCTCGTGCTCGCCTAACATGACTTACTAGCTCAGGAACAGTTGGTCCTGTGTCTTCGAGTCCTTTGTCAGACTGTCTGGGTTACAAGTTAGCAAAATATCCAGCTCTTCCTTTTTCATCTAGTGAGTCTGTTTCCAATGCATCTTTTGATTTAGTACATTTGGATATTTGGGTTCCTGTACCTTGTTCTTCTCTTGGTGGTTTTTCTTATTATGTGTGCTTTGTTGATGATTTTTCTCGGTACACTTGGCTTTATTTGATGCGCTCTCGCTCTGATGTCCTCTCTATCTATCGTTAGTTTACCGAGATGGTGCATACCCAGTTTGGTAAACGTATTAAGGTTTTTCGTTCTGATGGGGCCCGCGAGTATCTCTCCACTGCTTTTCATGATTTGCTTTCCTCTTACGGCACTCTTCCTCAGCAGTCGTGTCCTCACATACCTGCTAAGAATGGAGTCGCTGAGAGGAAGCATCGTTACATTTTAGAGACTGCTCGCGCGCTTCTTCTTTCTGCTTCTGTCCCTCGTCATTTCTGGGCTGAAGCTACTATGACCTCTGTCTACCTCATCAACCGCACTCCTTCTACTGTCCTTTCTGGTGTTACTCCTTTTGAGCGTCTTCGTTCCTTTGCTCCCTCCTAAGGCCACTTGCGGACCTTTGGTTGTGTTTGTTTTGTGCTTCTTTCTTCCGTAGAGCGCACTAAGCTCTCCCCTCGTTCTGCTATGTGCGTTTTTCTTGGCTATAGTCTTGAGCACAAGGGCCATCGTTGTTATGATCCTGCTTCTCGGCGTCTTCGTATTTCTCGCCATGTGACATTTCTTGAGGATACTCCTTATTACTCCTCTTAATCGCAGGATCTCAATTTTTTATATCGACCTGATTCTCCTACTGTTTCAGATCCTACTTTACCTTACATTATCCTTCCAGGTGCTGCTCTTTCCCCGTCTGTCCCTCTCGCTTCCTTTCCTTGGTCATCCATTATCCCTCAGTCTGATCTTCCTGAGTTTACGCCTGAGTCTCCTGGTGCCTCCAGTGGTTCTCCATTACTCCCTATAGTTTCCTCCCCCCTGTGGATATTCCTGCAGCTCCTCGCCGCAACCCTGACCGCCAACGGCGTCCTCCTGCTAGGTTTGCCTTCTCTACTGTCCATACATATACTCCACTTTTTCAGTCTTTTTTGGCAGCTATCCACTCTCATTAGGAGCCCCCGTCCTATTATGAGGCAATTCGGCATACCCATTGGCAGCAGGATATGTCCGAGGAACTCAGTGTCCTTCAGAGGATGCATACTTGGGATCTTGTTCCACTTCCTCCAGGCTTTACTCCAGTTGGTTGCAGATGGGTTTATAAGACCAAGACTCGGGCTGATGGCAGTGTTGAGCGCTATAAAGCGCGTTTGGTGGCTCGTAGCTTTACTCAGGAGTATGGTATTTATTATGAGGAGACCTTTGCTCCAGTTGCCAAGATGACTACAATTCGTCTTCTTTTGGCTATTGCTGCTGCTTGTCAGTGGCCACTTTTTCAGATGGATGTGACGAATGCCTTCTTGTATGGTGACTTGTCTGAGGAGGTTTACATGACTCCTCCACCTGGTCTTCCTTCCTCCTCTTAGCAGGTTTGTCGGCTTCGTCGTGCTATTTATGAGCTCAAACAGGCTCCTCGGGCCTGGTTTGAGTGCTTCCGCAGTGCGGTACCTTCCATCGGTTTCAAAGAGAGTTCATTTGGTTATTCTCTCTTCACACATCAGACATATCGGGGTATTACTTTACTACTGCTTTATGTGGATGATATGGTGATCTCTGGGGATGATACAAATTCTATTCTTTCTCTGAAGCAATACTTACAGCAGCAGTTTCAGATGAAAAATTTAGGTCATCTCCGTTATTTCTTGGGTCTTGAGGTTGCTTATGCTTAGCGAGGGTACTTAGTTTCTCAGCAGAAGTACACCTCTGATCTTATCAGTCGAGCTTGCCTAACTAATACTCTGATTGCAGCCACGCCTGTTGAGCTTCATCATCGGCTTTCTTCTTGTGACGGTGAGCTACTCTCCGAGCCTACTCGTTATCGACAGATTGTGGGTGCGGTTATTTACTTGACCATGAGTCGGCCTGGCATTTCTTATGTTGTTCGAGTTCTTAGTCAGTTTGTCAGTTCTCCTCGGTCTATACATTATGCAGCCTTACTGCGCGTCCTTCGCTATCTTCGGGGTACCCTCACACGTTCCCTGTTTTTCTCTGCTTCATCTTCCTTGGAGCTTCGTGCTTACTGTGATTCTGATTGGGTTGGTGATACCGCTGATCGGCGGTCTACTACTGGTTTTTGTTTTTTTTGGGAGATTCTCTCATCTCTTGGAAGAGCAAGAAGTAGAAGGAGGTTGCTCTTTCCACTGCCGAGGCCGAGTATATTGCTATGTCTGCTGCTGCTCGAGAGGTTGTCTGGCTTCGTCAGCTCTTACCCGATTCGGGAGTTTGTCACCAGTCCGACTCCTCTATACGGTGACAACCGGAGTGCTATTCTCATTGTTGGCAATCAGGTTTTTCATGAGCGGACGAAGCACTTTGAGATTGCTTTTCACTTTGTTCGTAGTCATTATCTTTCTGGTGCTCTTTCTCTTCCTTATATTGCCTCCGCGGACCAGACTGCTTATTTCTTCACTAAGGCACATACTGTCTCTTGTTTTCAGTACTTGCTCTCCAAACTCTCGATTCAGGATCCACCATGAGTTTGCGGGGACGTGTTAGATATATTTATATTTATATTATCTATTTATATTTACATTTATACCTATGTGTGGGTCTCACACCACTTGTATATATATGGGGAATTCCCCTTCATGGTATCTAGGGATTCATATATATTTTCACCCATTCCACTTCTTCACTCTCCAATTCTTATATTATTAATGAATGATTCTCTTTCATCTGTAAATACTGTTAGAGATTGAACATGAGCCAATTTCTCATTGCTCAATATTGGAGCATATTGATGAATTGATAAATGGTGGAGTATGCAATATTGGGTTGCTTCTCACTGCTCTCGTTGATGATAGACACTAGATTCTCTTTCATTGAAACGGTGATGATGAATTCAAGCATGATATCATGGACACGGCATATTAACACTGTGCCATTGCCATCAATCAAAGATGGTAGGATCAAGCTCCGATTCACCAACTCCTCAAAGTAGCATTCTGCGGTATTCTCCACAAATATGTCACGCTTCCCTCGCACCAATCCTTCAGCTGTCCATCTCCTCAACAAGTATTTTCGTCGGATTGGGTAATCTTTGGGGAAAATACTCAAGTACAAGAAATAAGGTTTTATTTAACAGGGCAAGTTCTCATAACTGTAAGAAAGGATGCGTCTCATCCTATCAAGATTTTGGATTGGATTCCATTGAACTGCCGAGATGGCTATACAACATGTGCCACTTTGATTCAACAGGTCATTTGTTGGCCAAAACACCAACTATAGTCACAATGGCAAGGGGCAGACTAGCACACTTGTTTAGGATCTTTCCGGACAATTCCTTGAGGTTTGGAGGACAAATGTTATTGGCATGGGAAAGACTCTCTTGCAGAAGAGATGCGAGTAATCTTGAGAGGAAAGTGGTTTTACATGGTACACATAATGATCATTCTTTGAACAAGAGACAACAACATCTTGCTTTCTTGTCGTGATTATGATCCTACTATCTAACTTATTATCGGGAAATGCATGTCTTATTCGTACAAAAAATAGTTGTTGAATGATATCTCTCAAGACTACCTTCAGCTCAAAAGTTTGGGATATGTTGATCCAAGACTGACAGCTTTGAAAGCTTTCCACCATCTTTGGGCTGTCATACACCTTCTTGACGAGAGTCGTCTTCCCTAATCCACCCATGCCAACCACTGTAATAATAATCGATCCAGCTTCTTCCTCCAACATTAGTATGTCGATCAATGTGTCCCTCTTCTTTTCGATGCCGATGAGTTGGCCATCGTCAATGAAATGCAGGGCAAAACGTGGGTCATGATGAGAAATTCTTTCATGTGTGCTTGTTCTTCCCAAGCCGTAGCGCTGACTTCTTTCGCTCACAGCCAAAACTCTCTTCTTGACATGAAGCACATCATTAGCCATGTTGATTCTTTCTCTAAAGCGCGTGGGGATGTATATCAGTTGGGTGAGAAGCTTGGGGCTAGACCTGTGCCATCGAAGTCGGTTGAGATACCGTTTGAACTCCTCTGCCCAGTCCTCGATGTCGTACGCCAGATCTCTCACTTGGCTTGCCCACACTTGAAACTCCGGGTCGTCGTTTCCTTGCCTTGAGCTTCTGATCTTTGTAAGGAAAGCGTTTATGCTTTCTAGTTCATCAGAGATGAACTTGGCATTATCATGCACCCATTCAAGTGATGAGAGCTTCTCTTGTAGCGTTGGCATGAGTAAACTTAAGGAATTCCCAGCTAAACTTAACACCACACCTTCCATCTCTCTATCTCTCTCTCATAACCTTTCCATAAAAGAAAAGCATGCAAAAGAATGCAAGATTGTTCTCTAGTATTTTTCCAAGGTGGGCGCAGGTTTGACTCAAGCTGTGGGGTGTTGAAAAATCAGCAGAGGTTTAAAATCCGCCTTGCGGAAAAGAAAGAGGATATTTCCTTGTCCTTTCTGCTTCCTTCCCCACACATGCCTAAATAAAAATAAAAAATATATTTTTTTAAAATACTTAATTAACTAAATATAATTAAATAATAAATATATAATTAAATAATATATGAGTTTTTTACATGCCACCCCTTGAAAAATAGCAAAATTATGTTACCTCCTGATTTTTCAATATCACCCCATAGCCCCTTCTTTTATTTTTATTTTACTTGTCACCCTTGAATTAGTTATCTAAACCAAAGGGTTTGAATAGTTTTTAAATGAGTTTTTTAGTTGCCACCTCCTCAAAAATAATCAAATCACTTCCCATTTACTCATTTTTAATAATATTCCATAACTTCCTTCTTTATTTCAATTTTACTTAACATCCGCTAAATAAAAGTTTTACTTTTTCTTTAACCTGAGGGTATAATATATGTGAAATGATAATTTTATCATTTTTTTTTTAATATTTTACCCTAGACTTGTATTTATCTTTTCAAGTTATCTTTAAGTGAGTAATTTAGTAACTCAAATGGTTTATGATGCACTGACTTTTAGTTTTTGATATATTTATATTTTTTTACTGAAAATCTAATTATTTTATTTTATTTTGAATATCTTAAAAATAAATTTTTAATGCATGGCATTAAAATTTAATAAAATATAGAATAATCCCTTTTTATAAATTTAATTTAAATTTACCTATAACCCTTTTAATAAAATCATAATTTACTTATAATACTTTTCAAAATTTCTTAATTACTTATTAGTCATGGGTGAATATCAACCATGAAAAGTTGAGATGGGCGTTTGCTGGAGCAATGATGAGAGTGCCTTAGTGGGCTACGCATCACCCTCTCACCGGGCTGCCGTTTCAAAAGTGGATTGAGTCGTTGAATTATTTCTAAAATGTTTTAAACAATATCCCCAGTTAGGGTTTTCCCTTCACCTCATTTTTTGATTTCTCTGTAGATTTTCACTCTTCTACTTTAAGTTTTCCAGCGACATTCGTTCCCGTTCCTAAGGTAATGAAAATCGTTCTCTTAGCTACTAGGGTGGCGTAGGTCAAAGCCGGGCCTCCGGCCATCATTCCTGAAGGCGTTGGGATAGGTGATATATGTAGCTCTATGACCTTTAGTGAGTTCTGACAGATTGTCAGTTGCTTCTCCATTCCTTCCTCCTTTACATGTAGAGTCCCTTCACCTTTCGAGAAAGCAAACTCTCCTAGGGACGGTGAAGTCATAATATATTTAGATTTCTTAGTGCCGGTCTTTGTCTTCCTCTTCCTTCTTTGTTCCGTGAAATTTTTAAATATCATAACCTTTTTCTGACCCAATTAGTTCCCAACTCATGGCGGTTCCTTTTAAGGCTTGTCTTAGTCTTTCAACACTTCAATTACGAGCCGATGCTTAGTTGGTTTTGTCTCCTTTTATTCCTTGAGGTCGCATCCAGCCCTGGGTTGGTATTATTTCTCCGCTCGAGGTTGTAAATCCTTCCTAAGTCGAGCTCCATCTTCCATTCATGAATGGAAAGATAAATTTTTCTTCGCCTCTTATGACCGACCCTAGAGAGTCCTGACCTATTGCAGGGCTCCCAAGCAAAACACCTCATATAGGACTAAGAAAACAGCTAGGGAGACATCCCCATTAGAGACTCTCTGAGCTTTTTCCCACTTTCCCATGACAAGTTGATCACACAAGAGCGCCTCCGGGATCACGCCCTTTTCCTAGCCATGGGTAGGATGTTTCATGTATTTAGTTCATGGAGCGGAGTCAAATAAGGTACTGATATTGTGTGGTGCTTGCAGGTTCCGAAATGAAACTTAACGATTTGGTGAACTTCCTTTTGGATAAGGCCAGCGCCGCTCCTTCAAGCTCGTCTGGGAGGCCAAGGGAGGCTCGGAGTAGAAAAGAGGTTGGGGAGTCGAGCTGCCTAAAGAAGAGTGCCAGGGAAACTTCTCAAGCCTCCGCTTTGGGGGGGGGGGGGGGGGGCTCCCCAACCAAGGTGGAAGACCCATCAACAAATTTGGTTCCCAGGTCTCGACGTTCTCGTTCTGCGGTAGCTACGACCGATCAGGATGAGGTTGTGATTTTGGTGAGCTCCTCTCCATAGCCGCCATTGGTTCTCGAGATCGCAAGTCCCTAGTCGGCACCAGAAGAAGGCTTCTATGCCAAACTGGCAGAGGTCGAACGCCTGGTTTAAGGGATGGCTAGAGCGGGGGTTGTAAGTACTCGGAACGAGGGAAGCGAGGCTGATAGCTTCCAAGGCATCAAAAAGGTGTCTTCTGCTCAAGCAGGAACTGCTTCTCCTCAGGGGTCCAAGAGACGTATCTCGGAGCTCTCTATTGATGCAACTATCACTTATGTGGCCTTTGTCGCGATGTGCTCAGATATTATTGAGGCTAATATGTTAAGCCTCAGAAAAGACAAATTGGCCACACCCTTGTCATATTTCGTGCGGCTTCTTTCCAGAATATTCTTGTTATATCTCTTGTCATCTCCTGTCATAGGTCAGGTTTTTCATGGATCACACTATAAGACGCCTTCACAAGGAGGTAGCCTAGGCGAACCAGGTTCGTGAGTTACTAGGGAAGCTCAAGGCCGTGGTCTATGATCTAAAGAAGTGAGAACATGACCTCCAAGTGGCCTTGGCAACTTTAGACCTAGAAAACGACCACCTTAGGCTAGAGTGGGAGCGCGGAGCTACGGTGCTTGAGTCTTTAAAGAAATACACCAGGAAGCTTTTGACAAGGACCAGACTTCTTGAGGAGCAAAAGAAGATGATTTCGAGGGACCTCGAGGCAACTCGTAACCTCCTGATGACTGTGTAAAATGCTTATTATGCGAAGGAGGCTCTGTGAGATGAGATCATCAAGGAGAAGATAGAGGTTGAGGTTAAAGAGTATGTTAAGGACAACTAGGGGTCCGCCGATTGGAGTCATGATCTAAAGCAGGGGATAAAGGACCACATAGACTTCAATAGCTTATAGAAATACCTCCGGGGGAAGCTGGCATTAGTGGGAGAGAAAATGGTGGCGAACTTTTGGAGTAATAAGGAATTCAGAGGGGCTATCCAGAAGGGGACAAAGGATGTGTTCACCATCTTCCAAACACTTTCCTGAGTCCTCCCCGACCTCGACCTCACAAATACTGACTATGCGGAAGCACTGAAGCATTTTGTCGATGTGAGGAAGGAGGTAGAGGCGAGAGGGGATAGTGTCGCTAGAGAGCCGACCTTGTGAGGACCCCAGCTTCACACTGCTAGAGAATCGGCCTTGGATGAACCTCAACCTTGAGCCATTTTGTATTTGTTTGTTACAACTTTAGCAATTTTGTACTTGTTTCTTGCAACTTTTTGTATCTCGAGGATTTTGCTGATTGATGTAACCACTACTGAAAGACTCTAATCCAAGAAATATCTTATCGAATAAAATATATTTTAAGTCACCTGATGTTCACATGGTGTCGGTTACTTTTCTTACCAAGCATGGTCTGCACCTTACCTTGTGGTGAGTTTTGAGTAAAAATCTTACTTTAGGAGGGTGCTTGTATGAGATCTCCCGGGACTCCTCGGGCTAGGCCACTTGTCCCCACACATTTATTCATGAGGTCTTTTAGACCTTTAGGGTAGGGTTGATCGAATTAGACTCCCTTAGCATAGATCACATCTGTGTTGCTTAGATGTCAGGAACATGCATGTTACTAAGCCGAGTCGAGGCTAATCTCGTAGAAGGGATGCTGAGTCGAGGCCAATCCCGTAGTGTTATGTCGTTCCCACTATTAGGTTTTTACTCTAATTCGGAGAGGTGCTGTGAAATCACCGCGATCACCTAATCTCTCGGCGTGCGCATACCCCCTATTATCTATGCCTGGATCTAGCTTAAACGAGATTTCTCTTCATGCATCAAGCAACTCTAATTATCTGATCGGCGCTTTCACACTAAAAAAGCACAAACCTTAAGCATATAGACAATTCACAAGAATAATAAAAAAGAAAAACCTAATATTAAATAAAGAAAAAGAGTCACAAGTTCATCTAAGGGTTCAAGGGCTTGAGGCACTACATAAAGGTTTAGCCTCTCATACTAATAGAATTCATAACAAAAGCTAAGGAGGAAGACATAAATAAAGATCATAAACTCCCTTGACCGATGTCTCCTCCGCTTTCAATCCCTTCTCTGAAACCCTAGCTGACATCCAAAAAATCTCTAAAAGTTCATCTGCCAAAGTTCCCTCTCAAATTAGATTTGATGGCTTTTTATAACCATCAATTTTATGCCACACGGTCATGTCTGGGCCGTGCAGACCCTATGTATATCATCTGGAATCAATTGACACGGTTTCTGCAAATCATAAGAGATACATGGTCTCGCACTTGGGCTCCACACGCCATCATCGAATGACACATGGCCGTGTTATCGGACACACGGCCGTGTCTGAGTAAATTTGGGCGCAATCATGGAATTTATCGATTTATTAGTGTTTTTGAATCGATACGCCCGTGTAGAGGCCGTGTCACTCTCTATAAAAGTGTGTTACCAGTTCTTTGCACTTTGAATTGTTCCAGTTTTCTCTAATTTTCTCCCAAGTACTTATTTACCCATCAATCACAACAAATACCCAACAAAACACAAAGATAGGGGAAATTGTGCAGAAAGATAGACAAAGTACATGAAATTATGATATGAAAATATATATGATTATGCAATTATATTTATTAGAATAATTATCACTAATATCAGGATTAAATTAAATAGTTAAAGGGCTGGGTGTACTCCCGGCCTGACCAGTGCCGCATTCGCCTTGGTTGGGAGGTGAGTGTGACATTTTGTGGTATCATAGCTTAGGTACTGAATGTACGGATAGATGTTTGTATGGGTAGACATATGTCAGTACTAGTACCTAGGTTTTAAGATTTTTAGAGTATACATGATATGATTGAGAATACTAAGAGCACCTAGGTCTTATAATCCCAGGGATGGTGAGAGACATGTGATGAGAGTCATTCTAATTGGCCTTGTAGTGACTGGATAGTGTGACTTTGAGTAGGGTACTCGCTAGAGAAGAAGTATGTTTTGATAGCTAACTTGTTTCTATCTTTCAGCAAGAAATGTCAGAAAAATCAGAACGATCACAATATTAAAGGCAAGTGGTGAGTTTTTCTTCAGTGGACATGGAGGATGTCCAAGAGGGATTTATTGAATCGAGAGAAGAAGAAGAATAATATGAAGACCCTTATTAAGAGCAAGAAAAACAATACGAGGATCCTGAAGAAGAGTACGACGAATAATATAAGGATCCAAAGTAAGAACTATAAGAACAATTTGAGGACCCAGAGGAATACCCAGAGGAACCAGTTGAACCAATAGCGGAAGAACCCTAGGTAGGGGCAGATCTATCCACTGTGACTTTGATGAGGAAGTATGCGAGACCAGTTCTTCCCGAGGTACTCATAGAGATTGTAAAAGCCACCACTTCGAAGTACTGTACTTGTTTAAATTTTCAGAATTTAAATAAAATTTACCATCAGCTTAGGTGACCTAACTGATGGGCTTTCTAGAATAATGACCTAAGAGGAGGATTAAATGGTAAAATACTAACAATTCATAAGATTAGAAATATTCCCAGAACCGAATTGTTAAAGTAGAGGGCCACATGTGATTAAGGAGTAAGCCAGGGGTTAAATGACAAATGTTAGAAGTTATATGATACTAGAGAATTAAGCAAGGGCCAAGATGAATAATATCTAACCAATCCTTATTAGAGAAATGAGGGTAAGTTAAATTCGATTAACAATAACAATTATGGTCATAATATGGTCAAAGATTAAATAGAGAGAAAGGTGGAGACAGAGATTCTCATGAATTCCTGAATTTTATGGATCTTGTCTGATTATAATATTTTATTTAAAATATTGATTTATAATATTTTATTTTAAAATATTGAGTTGAGATGGAAAGAGAGGTTATATATATTTCTCTCTCTCTCTCTCTCTCGTACTTTCTTCCAACCCGAGTTGCCCCCTTTCCTATCTCTCCCTCTCTTCTCTTCGGCAAGCCTCTTCCCTCCAGCCGGAGAGATCTCTGGCGGCGACCCCCCTCTTGACGAGCATACCAGTCGAGCCACCCTTAGCAGCGAGCGAGACCCCCATGGGCACTGACGGCTAGCCCTTTTCCTCCTTTTCTAGCGAGATCCAAGAGGAGTGAGCCTACTCTCCTCCTTTTCTCGAAGATGGGATCCGATGAGGCACGACTCAACGAAGGACGCTGATTACCGAGGGATTTCGGCTGTGACTGGACTCCGTTGTCGAGGATAACTCACCGAAACACTGCGGACTTGATTAAGCTCCGGCGCGCAACAGGGGACTTGATCGTACCGCGAGCGAGCTGCATACATCACCGTTAGTATCATGGGGATGATTTGGAGATATATTGAGCTAGGATGAGGGTGATTCATGGATTAATTTAGTTGTTGTATGCCTATGAGATGATCGGACATCTAGTGGATTAATTCTGTTTATGAATGAGTTTAGAGTCGAATTGATTGTATGATTGTATAAAGTTAAATCTTACAAACAAAGGAGATACTTTGGCGATTATCTCTAAATTGTGCACATGAATTACTCGATAGATTTACTGGTGGTTATGAAGGAATTGAAGAGGCTTATCAACTTATAATTAGTGTATATAGTATGAACATGTTAACTGAATTAGGGGTTTCTAGGCTGCCCCTTCCGAGGGGCAGTCTAGTTGATTATAGTGTTCTGATCGGAATGTGTAGCATATCGTTGGAAACAATATGAAGATAAATTTCTAAAAAATCCGGATCAACAAAATTTGACTAGTGGATTAAGAAATATGAATAGTTCTTTCGGACTGCGCGTAATATGCTACTGAAATTGTGTTGTTCTAAGCTTCCAATTTTGAGGGGCAGTTTAGTCAATTATATTAGTCCGATTGGGATGTATAGTATTTCCTTATAAAGGTTATGAAACTAACTTTCTAATGAATCCTAGATAACCAAAATCCGACCGACGGATTAAGAGATATGAACAGTTCTTTTGGACTGCGCACACTACTTAAAAGTTTTTATAATCGTGATTAGGATAATTAAAGGCGTGAAATACATTTCGGTTGTAAGATTTTTATAATCGTGATTAGGATAATTAAAGGCGTGAAATACATTTCGGTTGTTATGCATGTATATGTGATGGATAGTTTCCATATTTAGGACATGGTGAAGCGATCAAGTACCCGACTGAAGGCTTGGACCCGAATAGGTCTTTGACGTAAGTAAAGGTGGGTAATTATACGGAAAAATGTACTGTACAAATTTTATAAACCTTGCATGTAAAAGATTTGAAAAGCCAGGTATGATTACTTTGATGTGTATACATGAGTGTATGTATGCAAATGAATTTTCATATTCATGTTTTGAGGCTCGACTTGGAGTGGATCGGTAGTCGTATAGACTCGGTTCACCCGGGATCGGGATTCGAGTAGGTACTTGATCCATAGTGAGAGCAGGTAGTCGGGTAGACTTAGCCCACTATGGGATCGGTGGTCAGGACGTGTGACGACATGGGCCAGTGAGCTCCACCCTACGGGGTGACCCCGAGTACTCGAAACGTAAGGCTTGAGCGGGCCTCTCGTAGACTGGGTGGGTCAATCACCGAGTGGCCACTCGGGGATCAGCTGTGTTTTGATGATTTGAGCCGAGGGCCAAGTCCTTATATATATATAGATACTTTGGGCCACAAACCTCGTTGTTACATGTATCTATATTGATGATTGGGTCACGGACCCTATTTGTACACAGGATGATGTTTTTGACAGTGGGTTTAACATTGGTGTTTATTGCATTTATATTCCATTTATACATGTGATTTGTATGTAGTGTCGACTGAGCCTAGTTGGTGTGCTTAATGCTGTTTTTTTTAATATCATTTATAGGTAACGAGGAGTCGAGGAGTGCCGGGCGCGGACTAGGAGGGATTCACGTGTGGGCTTGGGATTTTCCTAATACCCCAGCGAGGTAGGTAGCACCGTAGGGGGTGACGTCTCTATTATTTGTGTGTGAGATCTATGAACCCTGTAGGGATATTATGTGTCGAGATAATATATATTTGAGACACTTGTGTCATGGATTATTCTATGGTTATGTAGAACCTTCTATGTTTCCGCTTTATTATATGATTTGTTTTTAGTATTGTTATCATACAAAGTGAATTGTAATCATGTTGATATAACTTAGGCCTTGTATTCGGGCTAGGCCTTATCTTTGGTTTGGGTGCGACCGGTCTTTCACGTGCTAGAGGGGCCCGGGATCGGGTTCAGAGCGTGATAGATTAAAGTGGTATCAATGCAATAGTTACGCTAGAGTCACTCTAGTTTCCCTGATGACTTAGGTGACTTAGTAGCCTGAGAGTGTGGGTATGGGTAGTGTTACCATTGCACAATTTGACTAAACAATCGATTGTTTTGAATTGTTCTATAATAGTTATCATGAAGAGATGACTTGGACGACCCGACCACGGAAGCGGTACCTGACCCTACCCCCTACTATGGAGTTTGAGCAGGAGGAGCATACATTACCCCCTGGTATAGATTTTGAGTAGGGGAGCATGACCAGTCTGAGGCCATGAGACCTCAGACGGCGGATGCTAATCAACAGGTGCACGACCACCCCACCGCAATAATGCACATGATGCGTGAGATGACATGGTTCTTTCGTCATTAGTGGCAGCATCAATAGTAGCCTCCACCTCCTAGAGGCAATACTCTTTTGGGCGAGTTTCAAAGGATGGGACTCCCTCCTTTCGACAGGACAGTGACAGAACATAACGTGGCAAACCGTTAGGTCAGATAGATGGAGAGGACCTTCACAGTGATGTAGTGCATAGAGGCAGACAAGGTGAGGATCACCTCGTTTATGCTCCAAGAAAATGCTGAGGACTGGCTGCTTGGAGAGATACGGGTCACAAAAAGTGTATCTTTCTCGACTTGGGAGGAGTTTAAGATAGCATTTAACACTAAGTACTTCTCGGATAGTAGAGTAAAGCAGTTGGAGAGACAGTTCATCCAATTGACCTAGGGTAGCATGATGGTAAACCAGTATGAGGTAGAGTTTTGCTACACCCCTAATTTGGTAGTGGCTGATGCAAGTAGATGTTGAAATTTTCAGGCAGGCTTACGCAGCGACATATGATGGGTAATAGCGCCATTCATGAACTAGTTACTCAGAAGTTGTAGGCAGAGTCAAGTGCATGGACATCGCCTGGTAGGAGATAGAGGTTCCAGTCAGTCATTGATGAGCAAAATTCGCAAGTGCACTGGTCGTATCAAGTAATAAAGTAGACTAAGAAGTCGGGTATCGATCCTCAGGGAGAAGGAAGTACTAGTACCCACTATTCGTCTATTATCTAGTCTATCCATAAGTGAGTGATTGTAATCTAAACATAAAATTAAGAAATTGAAAACACAAGCAATGGGATCAAATCCACCTTGATGGCAATCAATCATAAAAAGGGGATACTTGGGTAATGAATCCCTCTTGCATTTATATTCTAATGATGGATGAAGCTCTCTCTATTTTGATACATGGTACAATCTTGGACAAGGGTTCCTAAGGTGCTTTCACTTCCTCTCTGAAGGCGAATTAATAATCCTAGTGCCCTTACCAATGATGTTCTAGGGAACCTAATTCTTGGAAAGATTGTGGGAATAAGACATCTTAAAAACTCACCCTCCTTAGTACCCGAGCTCTCGGTATACTCATAATCTTCTCTGTTGGAGATGATCTACACATGGGGAGGCGCTCGCTTCTTCCCCTATATAGACTACAAAAATCTCTCCGGGCTCTCGCAATGCAGAGGGATTAAAATACATTAAAACATCCAATAGACTCAATAGATTTAACCAAGCATTCAAACATAGCAAGACAACATTAATTAACCCAAAATCCAAGTGTTCATCATACCCAAGTATCTACAAAATTAGTTCTCCATGAAAGGAGAACAAAAATCCATTGCAAAGATAAAGCAAATCAAAAGATTCATGATAAGAAAAGCTATTACATACACCGTTGGAGGATCTCTTGATTCCTTCTCAAATCTCTTGCCCTTTTCTTCCTCCAAGGATTGGTGATGAAAATCCCCAAATCCCTGATCAAGGTTTCTCCTCTCCCAAGATAGCTCTCCTCTCTAAAGCCCTAATTAGTTGGATTATATACCCCCCGTTCGGGTTTTAGAGCGCCATTTACTATTCTGCCCTTACCTGTGTCCGCAGATTCCTGGAAACTTACGACATACGGGGATTTATACTGACCGTATACGGACCCGTACTGATTTCATGTCAACTTTTACGTCCTTATGTCATACCGTACAACATCCCATATAGTTTCATACGTGGTAGTGTACGGCCTTGGGAGATTGACTGCAGAGACCTCCAATTCTCCAGGTTCATACAGACCATATGAAGGCCGGTATGCAATCGTGCTTTCTCCAGAAATTCTTCATTTTGGTCTTAATTTCAGTTTAAAAGCTTCCTTTCTTCCGGCGCCTCGATATTTTGCCCTGTTTATCAAAATAAACACTTTTTAAGTATCGGCGAGCTATAGTACAACAAAATTACATGAATATGGTATAAAATTATGCTCAAATGAATACTTATTACATATATCCACACTTAAAGGTTTGCTTGTTCTCAAGCGAAGAAAAGAAATTAGCAACAGATGATAAGTGTTCACCCTAGGGCCATTAGAATTCATGACTCAACTCTATTTCAAGTTCACCATCAAAGTGTATGTCCCCTATTTCCACACCAGGGATTAGATTGATCTCATGATGTTTATCAATATAGCTCTAGACAAATCTTTTTCACTCCACATGCCATGTTCTAAAATCTTTACAAGACAAGCATAACCTCAATGGACTCTAGAGAATCCTTGAGGCCAGATCAAGGAGACTACCCCTCTATTAAATAAATAGTGGACAAGCTTGAAGGGCTCTAAGTTATTTTTGTTATTTTTTCTTCCTTTTTTATTCGGGTAGGGCATTCCTAATGGATCCGACTTTCCCGCACTGAAGATCAATGTAGAGTGTAGTTCCTCTTTTCTGCAAGGTGCTTATTCTAATTAGGCACTAGAGCACTTAGCTACTAAGATGGTTACAACTCTACATAGGTGTGCTCGTGCTAAGTAGTGACTTTTCAAATTGAGGGACGTTTTGATCAGGAGCCAAAACCCCAAACTACTTCATCACAACAAGCAGCGGAACACTGTCTGTATTACTCTAGAGTTACTTTATAGAAAACTACTTTATTCTCCTCTTACTTCTCCACTAGGTTATATTATGAGGGTATTAAATGTTTGAACTAGTGCCACGAAGTCTCTTGGAGATAATGAAAATGATGCTTAGCTATTAAAGTCAGGAGAACATGGCAATGAGTTAGCTATTGTCTCTAGAGATTATGAGTTTTACAAAGATGGTTTCTAGGTCCCCATGGTGTTTCATCGGAGAATTTGACAAAATTATGTGCTAAGATGGTCCCCTATGAACAAAATTTGTCAAAGTTTTTCCTCAAAGGGCTTTCATCGATGTATGCTAGATAGGAATTATGAAATCAAGAATTGCAATGAATTTCACTAATGCCCACCTATCTCCGAACTTAAGAGTTTGCAATAGATTTATAAATTGATAGGTTGCCACCCATCTCTACACTTAAAAACGTATATTGTCCTCAATGTGATTAAGAAATCTAAAATAAAATAAGCATAGAGAAAGGTAAACTAAAACTTCCCCGGTTAATTTGTTGTACAGCTAGAATTCCATGAATTGATCGCGTGACAAATACCGGGGAATGTGGATTTGTGTTCCGTATTTGCAAGAGAGGAGAGATCATCATAACTCCACAAAATAGGGAATCAAGAGAAACTACAAAAAGTGAAAATAAAGATAAGTTTATCACGGTGGAGCCCTTACGAATTTGTACAATGGTGCACAAATAAAAGGGATAAGTTCACAGACATAGAAAACAAGTAAAACAACATATAAAAAAAAGTAAAGTGATATGTTTTAGTTATTCATGAGGGGCTGATCATCTACTGGTGCCTCGGGTGATGTAGCGGCGGGTGCTTGAGATGGAGGAGGTCAAGGTACAAAGGGTGACCGTCCTTGAATGAAGAGGGAGAGCTCAGTGAACTGGTCCCTCAACTAACACTGCTCATCAAGGATGGTATCCTAGACTGTGGGGACCTCAAAAATCTACTCCCTCAGTCTCACAAGGTGGTTCCTCGAGGTGGAGCGGAGTAGTCTAGTTGACGATGGAGGGTCAGATTCCTAAGATCCGGACTCATGGTCATCGGAGCTCTCTAATTCCTGGTCGATGAGAGTGTAGCGGCTGCTTGAGTGCTGGATGAGCCCCATCTGACAGTTTATCCCAAGTATAGTGATGAGCTGCAGCCATGGTATACCCTCCGTCCTTTGCTCAAGGCCCATCCCGACGATCGGATAGGTGATGTAGGGTCCCGCATTGATGGCCTTAATACGGGAGCTTCATCCTTGGTGTGCCAAATAATCAGTGAGCACGTATCCTAGATGTATAGGCACTCGCTCAAGGATGGTGTAGAGTAGGAACCGGCCGGTGACGGTGACTACGCCAGTATTATTATCTTGCCTTGCGATCGTGACTGATCATGGTGTGGATATAGTGATGAACTGGATCAACTATAAGGGATGCCTTGTTAATGCCATGGCGCCCGCTGAGCTGCAACTAATACCGGGTAGAGGAGATGGTGTGCTCCGGGAAGGCAGTAAGGAACTCACTATACTCCCGACTGAAGATAAACTCGCGATCATAGAATCCCATGTAGATGGCGACCTACATGTAACTCATGGTCCACTACTCATCGTAGAGCTGGAATGATATAGCAGTGAGGCTCTGCTCTGGTATGGTGCTCTGGTCGGCCTCGAAGGTACTCAAGACCTCCAATATAGTCTCCCTAAACACATAGTGGTTTAGGGAGAACACACTGTCCCAACCACCAAAAGAGATCAACTCCCTGACACAATCGGCGATCCCTAGCTAAAAGAGGACCGCCCAGTCAATAATGCGTTTACGTCCGAAGGGCCGAGAAGTGAGGCATGTGTACCGGTGGTTGAAATGCTCCTCTATGAACTAGGGACCGTTGGACGATTATCCCTCCTGTTCGGTGCATTTTGGGCGTAGAGGCTGTCTTCTTCTGAGACATGACTATAAAATAATTGAAAAGAATGTCAGTGCATTTCAAAATATCTAGAAATAGAATGAAAGCATACACTATTGCTCATGAATGACTCTATACGGGCCCTCATACGGGCCGTCTATCAGGCCATATGACCTCGGCTGTGAGCTAGACAGGATCTCATACAGGCCGTACACATCTGGCCACGCGGGTGCCAATAGGCACTGCATATTCTTGGCTAAAATACATCCTTTTCACATCCTAAACTCTATACATGCCTCTAATCATAATTACGGTCTAGATTCGACGCAAAATGCACACATTTATCATACAAATCATCCATACAAAGCCCTAGGTTTCTAAACATGAAAAAGAGGGATTTCATCGATAAATCAAGCAAATATGCACATACCTAGGGATGAAGGAGGCCCAATTGCAAGGAGAGCGGTCACGTGGGTGTGGGGAATGGCCGGATTGATGTGGAGGAGAAGTGGGGTCAGCGTTAGGGTTTTAAAGAGACGAAAGGGTGCGATATGTAATGCCCCAACTTTTGTACCCGTTCGATCCCATACGGGCCTTTATATGGGCGGTATGGAAGATCATACATAGGCTATTGAAGTAAAATGGGGGGTAGGGTCTGACATACAACCGTATGAAATCCCTTATGATCGCACCTGGCGACCATACTACCTAGTGTACGGGTCGTATGAACCTGGAAGTTTTCAAACGATGCCTTTATGACCCATACATACACCTATAGCGTCGTATGTTACCCCGTCTATGTTTCTGGTGGGACCATATGTCCAGATATCAGACCATATAGTCCTCCGTACACACCTGAATTTGGCTTATGCATCCAACCCCGGAGCCCATTCATGACCTCCTTGCGCAACCTAACAAGAATTTTCAATATAGGGCTACAAATCAAGAACATCTAGCATGATGAGACAAGATGATGTCAATATGGACATGAGACATATCATCAATTTATTTCAAACACACAATATAACTATCAAAAGAAAATTGCACAAAGAAAAAGAAATTTTTCAAGAACTTGGGTTGCCTCCCAAGAAGCGCTTATTTAACGTTACTAGCTTGACGTACCTTCAACTTATCTCATGGGGGTTCAAATATGTTAAAGTTCTCATCGGCTCCTCCTTTGAAACATTGTCCAGACAATAATATGCCAAAGTTAGTGTAGATAGAACAATTATTCTCTTACATACCCAGGCTTTCCTCTAAAACGGTGTTAGCCAAAGAAATGATGTTTACCCCTTTCTCCTTTACCTTCTTCCAATTTTTTGAGCGGAGGGTGAATCTCTGCTTCTTCTTCAGTTTCTCTATAACGGCCCTTGGGTTGATCTTTGGTGAAACAGAATTCTTTTGAACCTCTTCCGAATCCTCCTCCTTGTCTCCTAAACAATGGTGTAGTGGATCTACCATCAACAGTTCTTCCATGCATTCGGAGGTGATCATGTCAACATCATCGATACTATATGAAGTATCATCTTGAGCCATAGTGTGTCGTATTGCATCGGGTAGATTGAATACAACCTCTTGATCTCCCACTCTCAACGCTAGTTTTCCTTGTGCATGATCTTCAAGTGCTTCAGTAGTTGCTCAAAAGGGGTATCCAAGGATGATTAGAATATCGACATCATCATCTACATCTAGAAGTACAAAATTGGCTGGAAAGACAAATTGATTTATTTGGATGAGCACATCTTGGTTAGCCCCTTAGGTAGTCTCTCCGATCGATCGGCAAGTTGCAATGTCATTCCAGTAGGCCTTGGTTCCTTAGGACCTAGTTTCATGTACAACTTATATGGCATTACATTGATGCTTGCCCCTGAGTCCACCAATGCTTTCTTTATAATCCCTTCACCAAGTACACAATAGATAACAAAACTACCCGGATCTTTTAAGTTCTTGGGCATAGTTTGTTGCAAAATGGCCAAGCATTGGGCATTCAATGTAACAGGAATTGCATCTTTCAATTTCCTTTTATTGGATAGAAGTTCCTGCATAAATTTTGCACACTTGGGCATTTGAGGCAAAACTTCCTCCAATGGCAAATTTATGTGCAATTGTTCAATATGCCTGGAAACTTTGCAAATTTAGCATCTTTCATATCTTTTTCAACCTTTCAGGGTATGATACTTAAGGTTGATAGGAGGAATGGATGGTGCCCCCACCACTTTTTCTTGTTCCTCCCCTTTCCCCTAGGAACTAGCAACAGGTTTTGAGTCTTCAACTTCAATGGTGCTCTTATCTTGAGGTTCCACCACAGGTAAGTCTACCTCTTTCCCACTTCTGAATGTAATGGCTTTGAGATGTTCCCGTGGGTTTTCTTCTGTATTACCGGGCAAGAACCTTGGGGCCTTTATGATAGAGTCTTAGCAATTTGCCCAACTTGATTCTCCAAATTCTGAACTGTAGATTGCAAGTTAATGATTATGGTATGATTGTTTTGCATGTACTTTAATATGAGTTCCTCCATGTTGGGTTTTCTCCCTTGTTGCTTTGGAGAGTGTTGGAAACCTTGAGGATATTGCCCCGCTTGTGGATTTCAATAAGAAAGTGTAGGATGGCTCCATTTAGGGGCATAAGCTCAATATTGACCATTCGGTTGTGTTTGTGCATTGCCCATGTATTGCGTAAGCTCAATATTGCCCCGCTTGTGGTTTTCACCAAGAGCGGCATTTGTAATTGTGGCTTCATCCAATGACCAAACTACTTTAACTTGCTTCCTTCTTGTAGACCAATGAGCTTCATTGCCAGCCATATCTTCAAAAATTTGCTCGGCATCTTCTAGGTACTTGTTTCCCAATGATCTGCCGGCGGCGACATCAACTAGTTGTCTTGTGGTGTTGTCTAGCCAATTATAAAAGGTTCGAATTTTGGCACAAGGATCTAGACCATGTTGAGGACAAGGCCAAAACAAGTGTTTGTATCTCTCATAAGCTTCAAGGAATGTTTCGGTTGCACCTTGCTTGAATGCAGAGATATCCAATCTAAGCTTGACGGCCTTGCTTTGTGGGAAATATCGGCCAACGAACTTATCAATCATCTCAACCCAAGTGTGCATAGATCCGGAGGAAAGTGAAGTGAGCCACCTATAAGCTCCTTCTCTCAAACTGATTGGGAAAAGCATCAATCTAATAGCATCATCAGAAGCCCCATTAATCTTGAACATGTTGTAAATTTGAACAAATTTTGCTATATGAGCATGGGGGTCTCAAATCTAGCCGAATTTTGTATCATATTCATTGTGCTAGCCTTGATCTTAAAATTGATCATGTTGACATTTGGAGGATAAATACTAAATTCCTCCCTGGTGTAATGAGATCGCTCTTACTCGGATAATGTTTGTCTTCTTTTTGCCATGATGGGTACTTCTCTAATCTTAACACTGGCTTCAGTAAGTGTGGAATTTTCTGCTTCTGAAGAGGATCTTGGAATTGATCCTTCTGCTTGGTACACCTCATATTTTTCTAAAGAAATAATCAGATAATTTATGAATATTCAATTAGGTTAATTAGCATAGAGAATAAATTAATCATTTTAAACCTCAATTAACGGAAAATTGGGAATTATCGGACCAAAAATCCAGCATTGCAACTATAGGGCCAAGAGAAAGCCTAATTGGCCCGGGCCACTTTTACTTAGAATAGTTGGAAGTAGATAGAAAGCAAAGCCCGATTAATTAAATTAAAAATTATTTAAGTGTTAATTAATCCAGATTAATTAAGTGAGAGATACCGGACAAAAGTTAGAGTCTCAGTAAAGTAAATCTTGTTGGGTCAAAGCCGAAAAATATGGATCTCTCTCGGACTAGTAATGCGATCCAATGATGTTATAGTGCACCCGTGACACTTGGGCCTTCTGACTGTGATTTCTTGGATCTGGGTCGGGAATAGGGACGAGTTAATCAGTCGATTCGCCACCCACGTGATTGTATAGTAAAAAGATATGACCAAATAAAGTTGTTTGGTTTTAGTAAAAGATATTTATAAAGATAAGCTAAAAATTAGATTTAATAATAATAATAATAATAATAATAATAATAATAATAATAATAATAATAATAATAATAGTTGTCATTATAACGCAAATGTGTGAGAGAGAGAGAGAGAGAGAGAGAGAAAGAAATGAAATTATTTCATCTCTCTCTCGATTTCAAGTCTAAGATCTATGCCTTTGCCCTTTTCTCTTCTTTCTCTTCTTCTCTCACTATCGGCCGACGACCCGCGCTCATCGCCTGACCACCATCCAACTACACCACTGGTTGCTGACAGTTGTTAGTCAGTGCGCCTCGGCCTGTGGCCTTGGTTGGCCACGCGTCAGGCAAGCCGTCGCTGCGCCGCACCAGCCGAGCCGTGACCCCGTCTTGCTCCGCCCACCCCTCTGGACCTACAAGTGTGCGACCTTGCTCCGGCCCATGCCGCCGACCCAGAGCTTTCCTCCACCCGGCCAGCTCTTCGCGTCGAGCTGTCCACTTTTGCGGGCCGACGCCATAGGCCTGCAGCCTACTACGTCACTACTTCTTCTTCCTTCGCGATAGTGAGCCTCATAGGGGAAAACCCTACTTTAAAAATTTGATTAATTGCTTGAATTGGTGGTTTAATTGGATGTATTAGGGTCGGGGTAGGCAGGGGATTGAAAGCATGAATGATTTGGGGGTTTTAGGGCTATGAATAGTTTAAGCTTCGATGCTATGAATTGTATGTTATGGTTATAAAATTTCATCATGGATGTGTTGTAATTTAATACCATGGATAAAGAGTGCATGTTTGTGTAATTTCGGGAGCCTATAAACAGGGGAGATGTTGCCCAAATTTCTTTGAAATTACATGCTTAATTCTCCATATTTGTGTAGCATCTAATTGCCTTAAGAGAGAGCATGTTAGAAGCCTTCAAATTATGTTAAGGATGAAGATTGTTAAATCTCCCATTAAGAGTAATTTCCGTATTGTTCATGCTCCTTAGAAACATGAAATGCATGTTAGTGAAAGCATGCTCTAGTTAACTTAATGTCATTACTTAACTCTTTCGAATCTAAGTTAGAGTATAGTGTTCACTTAGGGTAAAGTGCAGGGAAGTGCGAAGTCAGCTGAAGTGGGCGGAAGTCCCAGTTCCCGAAGTGGGCCGAAGTGAGTACTTCTGGTGTTCATTTCCACAGAAGTAAAGGGGCACCGAAGTGCCCACTCCTCCAAATGTTTTTAATAATAATAATAATAATAAATAATGATAATGAAAATAATAATAATGATAATAATAATAATGATAATGATAATAATAATAATAATAATAATAATAATAATAATAATAATAATAATAATAATAATAATAATAATAATAATAATAATAAACATAATAATAATAATAATAATAATAATAATAATAATAATAATAATAATAATAATAATAATAATAATAATAATAATAATAATAATAATAACCCACTTCGGCCAAAGCCACTTCGGCCACTTCGATGCATTTTTTGCCGAAGTGGCCTTATAAGTGGCCCATGAAAGTGGACGCTACTTACGTGCAAAGAAACATCAGAAGTGGCCGAAGTGGACCACTTCCCCATTTCCCCCAAGCACTTACCCCCAAGTGAACGCCCAAGTTAAGAATATGATTTCCGTATTCATGAATTTCCCCATGTCGATTATCTGGAAAAGGTAAAGGGCAAGGGCAAGGAAGGAGCTGCTAAAGGACCTTGTCAGCCTTAAAAGCTAATTAGACTCAGGTGAGGGAACCAGTTGTACATTTCATATTTTTATCGAATTTTCCTTACACCGTTGATTCTAACTTGAAAAGCATGAGATAGGGATTTTATGAAAATTTTCTGAGTTTTGGAAATCATATCATGCATATTGATAGTTCTTGAGTTGGAGATAGATTCCTTTTTAAGAACTCATGCACAGTATTTAGTAAAAGAAATATGAAATATAACATGAGCAATAGATACAACATTTGATGGACTACACTTTACCGAGGTACTTGCCTGCACCAGTGGTGGCTTTTACATTGCCAGAGAGTACGACATTAGGTTAGGGAAGGAGTAATTTATAACTCTTATTGTTATCACCGAACTATCTGTTTTAAAAGCTTCTGTTTTAATGAAATAAACCCCCTTTCCATATTATCAGAGTGCCTAGTATATGTATATAAGTATACCCCGACGGTAGTGTATAAAGATCGACCGGAAGGCTCAGGTGTGGGATGAGTCCGCCTGCCAACTCTGGTTCCGCAGTATTGAAGTAGATGTGTAGTTGATGATTATAGTATTGTGATTATTATATGATTTTGTATTTCCCACCTCCCGGTAACGAGTAAAGACTGACCGTGGAGGCTATTGGTACAATTTATATTTATCAAGGGAGATTTCCGAAGTCATTCACAATATAGAGGATTAAATAATGAGATAAGCATGCATATGACATTACATTAGATTTCTATACATATTGGCATGATTATATAAGATTGAAGATAATGCATTGACTAACATGTTAGTTGTAAAGCACTTATCTTCAGTTACTTTTATATGCGCAATTTTATGTTACTGAGATTATTGTTTTATATTGATATACAAGTATAGTTCTACCTAGCAGTATTGGTCACAAATCACTGTGCTCGAATAGCTTAGCCTCTTTTCACATTGTTTCTATGCAAGCGATAGATAGGATTCTAGGTATAGGATTATGTCTGCTTGCGAGAGTATTTGAGGAGTGTTAGTAGTAGGCTTTGACTTTCAGTGTTATGTTTCCTGTTTATGTATTATTATTAGGAGAGATAGAACTCCTATTATATTTGAGACAATTATGTTTATGTCAGTACGTTTTGGTATTGTATTAAACAGGATCTCGAATTCAGAGTTATGATATTAGTTGTTTGCTTTATTGGCTTCCGCATATTTAGAGATTATAATTTTTACAGGCTTAGGCTCAAGGCAATCCTTCACCTTGCTGGTGTAACACTTGTTCCCTGATTAACAGATGGGTGTTACATTTATGGTATAAGAATGAGAGGTAATCCTAGGAAGTCCTAGGAGAGTATGTGTCAGTAGAGTAAATGTTAACATTGCTATAAGTACTAAGGACTTATACAGACACTTCTCCTTTTTCATAATGCCGCCGAAGAGACGTAGTAGATCACCCCAGGTACCGCGTAAGAAACGCGTGGAGGAGCTTGATGTGGAAGCTCTTGAGTAAGAAAAAGAGCATTGCGAAGCGTCCCATTCCCATTTTGGACAGAGACAGAACCCTGAAATGAAGGAGACTCTAAAGCAACTGACATAGACGCTTTAGGGCTTCCCAAATTACAAGCAGACCAGGTCCAAGAGACAAGATTATGTCACTTAGGCCCAATAGATGGGAGTTATACAATTTACAGTAACTCACAACCCAGTCGAGGCTAAAGCATGGGTTACTGATCTAGAGCTAGTCTTCCAGTCTTTGAGGTGTCCAGAAGAGGAAAAAGTGACTACGGTTCCCTGTTGCTGGGACATGGTGCTTTACACTAGTGGTTGACCATTAGGCAACGCCAGACAGATCAGACAACTATTACCTTGGCTGACTTTCAAAAAGCCTTTGACCAAAAGTTTATGTCTCGGGTGTACAAGAATGCGAAGCGGCAGGAATTCAAGCGTCTTGTACAGAGGAACCTCTTTATGGCTGAGT
The DNA here is from genome assembly GCA_026586065.1 of Dioscorea zingiberensis. NCBI lineage: Eukaryota > Viridiplantae > Streptophyta > Magnoliopsida > Dioscoreales > Dioscoreaceae > Dioscorea > Dioscorea zingiberensis. The sequence continues at coordinate 13,546,007 of CM048823.1, read as the reverse complement.
ATGAGGCCAAATTTACAGATCTGGGGAGGTATGCAACCGCTTATTCGGATGATGAGTCCGAAAAATACAGGTGGTTTGAAGATGGACTGTGAGATGAGACCAGAAAGATTATTACTATATCCGAGTTTGATGATTTCACTGAGTTAGTCGAAGGTGCCCTTAGAGTGGAGATGAGTTTTGAAATACGAAAACAACGCCTGGATAAATTTAAGAAGAGAAACGTTCCTAGTTTTTAGATGGGTGACAACTCAAGGCAGACCAAGAAGAGCAACAACTGCAACAGTGGTGGCTCTTCTTCGAGAGGACAAGGACAGAAGAGGCCTCAATGTCAGTCCTGCCAGAAGTACCATTTTGGAGTATCTAGAGCAGGTATTAGAGCTGGCATATATTTTCATTGTCAACAGTCAGGACACCACGTGAAGCAATGTCTTCTACTAGCTCAGGGAAGTGGCACAGCTCTTTAGTTCAATATTGGAGGCCAGGGTGCACAACAGCCTCCAGGGTATCCTATTGTAGGCAGCACTAGGAGCAATTGAGGAAGATCTTCTGGAGGAAAGCCATATGAGGAGGCCGAGGGGTCCAATCTCAGCTACAGGCCTAGGCTTTTGCGATGATACCGCAGGAGGCTGTGAACACTCTAAATGTGATTGCAGGTATTACCCAGATTTATGGTATTGATTCTTGCATTTTTATTGACCTTGGTTCTATACATTCCTACATTGCTACATCATTTACTAAGCTAGAAGATATTTATGCTACTAGATTGATGCAACTGATTGTTGTAGCATCACCCATTGGTAGTTCTATTACTGTAAAATTGGTGTATGAGGGATACGATGTGAGGATAGACATTCAAGAGTTAGCAGAAGATCTGATCCCTATGAGGATCCTAGATGTCGTGCGATACTAGGGATGGATTAGCTCTTGGTCCACCATGCCACTATCGATTGCTACATGAAGATGGTGAGATTTCAGCGACCAGGCGAGTCAGAGATTCTCTTCTACGGGAAACGAGCTTAGACGGAAAAGACGGAAGAAGCCTTCTTCGCGAACATGGTGGAAGCTGAAGCCCCGAAGAGAGATGTATGGGAGATCCCAGTAGCGTGTGGATTTCTAGATGTATTTCTTTATGACCTACCAAGATTGCCCCTGAATCAAGGCATGGAGTTCACTATTGAGTTGTTCCCATGATCAACTCCGATTTCCAGGGCACCATATAGGATATCCCATGTGTAGCTGAAAGTGTCGAAGGTTCAATTGAATGAACTACTAGAGAAGGGGTTCATCAGACCTAGTGTTTTCTCCCAGAGTGCGCCCGTAATATTCGTGAAGAAGAAGGATGGCTCCATGAGAATGTGCATTGATTATAGATAATTGAATGGAGTTACCATTCGGAACTAGTATCCATTGCTACATATAGGTAACTTGTTTGATCAATTAGGAGGAGAATATTACGTATTCTCCAAGATCGATCTGAAGTCGGGCTACTATCAGTTGCGAGTATGAGAGGAGGATGTGGCAAAGGCTGCATTCCGGACCCGATACGGGCATTACGAGTTTCTAGTAATACCCTTAGGGTTGATGAATTGACCTGCACTATTTATGGTGATGATGAACAGGGTCTTCGCACCCTACTTACACAAGTTTGTGGTGGTGTTCATCGACGACATCCTGGTGTATTCCCGGAGTATTGAGGATTACATAAACTACCTCAAGATAGTGCTGCAGACTTTGAGGGAGCAACAATATATGCCAAGCCCAACAAATGTGAGTTTTGGCTTGATCAAGTAAATTTCCTTGGACATGTCGTCTCAGCGTCAAGGATAAATGTGGATCCCCAGAAGATTGAAGCAGTAGTGAACTGGCAAACCCCAACTACTGTAAAGGAAATCAGAAGCTTCCTAATGTTGGCCAGTTACTACAAGCAGTTTGTAGAATAGTTTTCTTCAATCGATCAACCTATGACAAAGTTGCTGCAGAAGAATGCAAGGTTCGAGTTGACCGAGAAATTTGAGAAAAGCTTTTAGGAGTTGAAGGACCGATTAGTTTTTGCTCATGTTCTTAACTTACCTATAGCAAGAGTAGGTTTTGAAATCTATAGTGACGCTTCGTATTGGGGCTTGGGTTGTTTCTTGATGCAACAGGGCAGGGTTATTGCCTATGCATCTAGATAGCTCTAGACTCATGAAGTAAATTACCCTGTTCACGATCTGGAGTTAGTGGAAGTGGTCTTTTCTCTGAAGATATAGCGACACTATCTATATGGTGAAGACTGTAAAATCTTCATCAACTATAAGAGTCTGAAATACATGATGAGCCAGAGGAAGCTAAATATGCGGTAGAGAAGGTGGATCAAGTTACTGAAAGATTACGATTGCACATTCGAGTATTACCCCGGCAAGGCGAATGTAGTAGCATACGCCTTAAGCAGGAAAATCATGGCACAGTTAGGGACCACCAACTTTGCCCAACTGTATGATTTGAGATTCACTGGGGTCCAGTTCTCAGTGGATGATCTGGGGTGTTACTGCCGAACTTCCACCTACGGCTGACTTTGATTTTGCAGATGAATGAAGCGCTATGTCAAGACTCCAGATTGATACAATTGGCGGCGCGAATACAGAATGGAAAATATGGTAATTTCTCCTTATCCTTTGATGGAGAGGTAATGCTAGGTACTCGATTAAATGTACCAAATAATGAGAGCCTCAAGCTGCAGATGGAGGAAGCTCATTGTTCAGAGTATGCTATGCATCCGGGGAGCACCAAGATGTACCGCAATATCAAAGAAAATTACATCTGGAGGAAGATGAAGAAGGAGATCGTCGAGTACGTGGCCAAGTGCTTGATCTATTAGTAGATCAAAACAAAGCACAAGAAGCCACAAGGGTTACTAGTACCCATGGAGATCCCAGAATGGAAGTCAAAGAGGATGGCCATGGATTTTGTGATTTGTTTACCTCAAACAAGTCAAGGCAAGGACGCTATCTGGGTTATCATAGATAGACTTACCAAGTCTGCCCATTTTCTTCCGATCAAGACAACTTACTCTTGGGATCGGTTCGCACGGTTATATGTGGACCAGATTTTGAGGCTACATGGTGTACCCGTGTCCATCGTATTTGATAGAGACCTGAGATTTACCTCTCATTTCTGGCGGAGTGTATAGAAGGCCTTGGGGACCAGACTGAACTTTAACACAATATTCCATCCATAGACAGATAGACAGTCTGAAAGGACTATACAGATACTTCAAGATCTGTTTCGAGTATGTATTATGGAACTCTCCGGGAGTTGGGATGAGAACCTGGGACAGTTGGAGTTTGCATACAATAACAACTACCATACTAACATTATGATGCCACCTTACGAAGCATTATATGGCAGAAAATCTAAGACTCTGTCATGCTGGGATATAGAAGGTGAGAGAAAGATACTTGGCCCAGAAGTGGTACAGGTTACCTCAGAGAAGGTCAAAATAATTAGAGAGCGACTGAGAAAAGCTCAAGATAGGCAGTGGGGTTATGCCAATACTCGCCTCCGGGATTTAGAGTTTGAAGTGGGAGACAAGGTGTTCCTTAAGGTATCCCCATGGAAGTGTGTGCTAAGGTTCCACAAGCATGCAAAACTGAGCCCACGGTACATCGGGTCATATGAGATAGTGGACATGGTAGGTCATGTAACTTACCAGCTTGCCTTACCAGAAAAATTGTTGAGGTTACACGATATCTTTTATGTATCGGTACTGCGAAAATGCATCAAGAATCCAAATCAAGTTCTGACGGGACCGACTATAGAACTAGCACCAGATTTAACATACATGGAGGGCCCGGTACATATCCTCAGTAGGAAAGAACAAGCAATGAGGAACAAGATAATACCTCTGGTAAAGGTACTGTGGAATCTTGACCAAGTGAAAGAAGGCACTTGGGAAAGAGAGGATCAAATGAGGGAACAATAACCTTATTTATTTTAATTACCTATTATTTGAAAATTTTGGGAACAAAATTTTCTTAAGGGTAGGAGAATTGTAACACCGAAGATTTTTCTAAACAAATAATCAGATAACTTCTGAATATTTAATGAGGTTAATTAGCACAGAAAATAAATTAATCATTTTAAACCTCAAATAATTAAAAATTGGGAATTATCGGACAAAAAATCTAGCCTCGCAACTATAGGGCCAAGAGAATGCCCTATTGGGTCGGGCCACTTTTACTTAGAATAGTTGAATGTGGATAAACAACAAAGCCAGATTAATTAAATGGGAAATTATTTAAGTGTTAATTTTAGTGGAAGATATTTATAAAGATATGCTAAATTCTTAGATTTAATAATAATAATAATAATAATAATAATAATAATAATAATAATAATAATAATAATAATAATAATAATAACATTAGTTGTTATTATAAATCAAGTGAGAGAGAGAGAGAGAGAGAGTGGCAGAGAAATGAAATTATTTCATCTCTCTCTTGATTTCAAGTTTGAGATCTACGCCTTTCCCCTTTTTCCTTCTTTCTCTTCTTCTCTCATTATCGGTAGGCCACTACTTGGATGCATGACCACCCGACCGACTACTGGCGGTCGTCGGCCATTTGTCAGCCGTGTGCCCCGGCTTGAGCGTACTACTCGTCCACTCGTTCGACAAGCCGTCACTGCGGCGCCGCACCAGCCCATCCACGACCCCGGCTTGCTCCACCCACGCCGCCTGACCTGTACACTCGCCACCTTGCTCCGACCTGCGTCGTCGCCCCCGATCTTCCCTCTACCCGGCCAGCTTTCTTCTCGAGCTGTCCTCTTTGCGCGCCGATACTGCCGGATTGCATCCCCGCACGTTGCCCCTTCTTCATCCTTCGCGACAGTGAGCCTAATGGGGGAAAACCCTTCTTTAAACATTTGATTAATTTCTTGCATTGGTGGTTTAATTGGATGAATTACGGTACGGGTAGATAGGAGATTGAAAGCATGAATTAGTTGGGGATTTTAGGGCTATGAAATGTTTAAGCTTCGATGCAATGAATTTTATGTTGTGGTTATAAGTTTTCATTGTGGATGTGTCGTAATTTAATACCATAGATAAAGAGTGCATGTTTGTATAATTTCGGGAGCCTATAAATAAGGGAGATGCTGCAAAAAAATTTCTTTGAAATTATATGCTTAATTCTCCATATTTGTATAGCATCTAATTGCCTTAAGAGAGAGCATGTTAGAAGCCTTCAAATTATCTTAAAAATGAAGATAATTAAATCTAATATTAAGAGTAATTTCTGTATTGTTCATGCTCATTAGAAACATGAAATTCATGTTAAGTGAAATCATGCTCTAGTTAACTTAATGTCATTACTTAACTCTCTTGAATATAAGTTAGAGTATAAGTTAAGAATATGATTTCCGTATTCATGAATTTCCCTATGTCGATTATCTTGAAAAGGTAAAGGGAAAGGCAAGGGTAAGGAAGGAGCTGCCGAAGGACCTAGCCAGCCTTAAAAGCTAATTAGACTCAGGTGAGGGAACCAGTTGTATATTTCGTATTTTTATCATATTTTCCTTACACCGTTGATTTTGACTTGAAAAGCATGAGATAGAGATTTTATGAAAATTTCCTAAGTTTTGGAAATCAAATCATACATATTGATAGACCTTGAGTTGGAGATATATTCCGTTTTAAGAACTCATGCACAATATTTAGTAAAAGAAATATGAAATATAACATGGGAAATAGATATAGCATTTGATGGACTACTCTTTACCGAGGTACTTGCCTGCACCAGTGGTGGCTCTTATAGAGCTAGAGAGTACGACATTAGGTTAGGGAAGGAGTGATTTATAACTCTGATTTTTATTACCGAACTAGTCATAAAATAAAAACCCCTTTCCATACTCTCAGAGTGCCTAGTGTACGTATATAAGTATAGCCCGACGGTAGCGAGTAGAGACCTACCAGACGGCTCAGGTATAGGATGAGCCCGCCTGCCCCTACTCTGATTCCGCAGTATTTAAGTAGATGTGTAGTTAATGATTATAGTATTGTGATTATTATTTGACTCCGTATTTCCCGCCTCCTGGTAGCAAGTAGAGACCGATTGTGGAGGCTATTAATACAGTTTATATTTACCAAGGGAGATTTGGGAATTCATTCACGGGACAAAGGATTAAATAATGAGATAAGCATGCATGTGACATTACATGAGATTTCTATGCTTATTGGTATGATTATATTAGATTGAAGATAATGCACTGACTAGCATGTTAAATATATAATATTTATCTTTAGTTACTTTTATATGCACAGTTTTATGTTATTGAGATTATTGATTTATATTAATGTACGGGTATAGTTCTCTACCCGGCAGTATTGTTTCCAGATCATTGATCTCGAGTAGCTCAGCCACTTTTCACATTGTTTTTATGCAGGCGAGAGACATGATTCAAGGTAGAGGATTATGTGTGCTAATGAAAGTATTTGGGGAGTGTTCGTAGTGAGCTCTAACTCCAATTGTTATGTTTTCTGTTTATGTATTGTTATTGGGAGAGATCCTATTGTATTTGAGACGATTATGTTTGTGTCAGGACGTTTATTTGTTATTGTATTAAGCAGGATCTCGAATTCTGAGTTATGACATGAGTTGTTTGCTTTATTGACTTTTGCATGTTTAGAGATTATGATTTTTACAGCCTTAGGCTCAGGGTTCGACCCTTGACCTGGCTGGTGTAACACTTGTCTCCTGATTTGGAGATGGGTGCTATAGCGCTTCTCTCAATCTTCAGTGCAAAGTCTTTTCTATCACACTATTTTTTTCAATGAGGCCTTTGGTGTTTTTTTCGGGTCATGCATCAACACCTCGCAACAAAATATAATGAGAAAGATTAGTATCCAATAAATCAATAAGACAAAAAGTAAAACAAATAAAAAAAATTAAAAATGACTAAATTAATAAACTCCTAGCTTTCCTAGTAGTCACAATCTCCCCGGCAATGGGGCCAAAAACTTGATGCGCAAAATCCGCAAGTGCACTCGTCGTATCAAGTAATAAAGTTGACCAAGAAGTTGGGATCGATCCTCAGGGAGAAAGAAGTACTAGTACCCACTATTCATCTATTATCTAGTTGATCCAAAAGTTAGTGATTGTAATCTAAACCTAAAATTAAGAAATTGAAAACACAAGCAATGGGATCTAATCAACCTTGATGGCAATCAATTATTAAAACGGGATACTTGGGTATGAATCACCTTGGATTTATATTCTAAAGATGATGAAGCTTTCTTTATGTTGATACTTGGTAGAATCTTGGCCAAGGGTTCCTAAGGTGCGTTCACTCCCTCTCTCGAGGTGAATTACTAATCCTAGTGCCCTTTCTAATCATGTTCTTGGGAACCTAATTCTTGGAAAGATTGTGGGAATAAGAAATCTTAAAGACTCGCCCTCCTTAGTACCCGAGCTCTCGGTACACTCACAATCTTCTCTATTGGAGATGGTCTACACATGGGGAGGCTCTCGATTCTTCCCCCATATGGACTACGAAAAATCTCTTTAGGCTCTCGTAATGTAAAGGGATTAATATACATTAAAACATCCAATAGACTCAATAGATTCAACCAAGCATTCAAACATAGAAACACAACATCCATTAACCCATAATCCAAGTGTTCATCATACACAAATATCTACAAAATTAGTTCTCCATGAAAGGAGAACAACAAACAATTTCAAAGATAAAGCAAATAAAAGGATTCATGATAAGAAAGGCTATTACATACACTATTGATGGATCTCTTGATTCCTTCTCAAATCTCTTGCCGTTCTCTTCCTCCAAGGGTTGATGATGAAAATCCCCAATCACTAATCAAGGTTTCTCCTCTCCCAAGCTAGCTCTCCTTTCTAAAGCCCTAATAAGTTGAATTATATACCTCCCTTTAGGGTTTTAGATTGCTGGAAACTTACGACATATGGGGATTCATACGGACTATATACGGGCCCATATAGATTTCAGGTCAACTTGTATGATCATATATCAGACCGTACAATATCCCGTATAGCTTCATACAGGGTAGTGCATGTCCTTTGGAGATTGACTGCAGAGACCTCCAATTCTCCAGGTTCATAAGGGCCATATGAAGGCTCATATACCATTGTGCTTTCTCCAGAAATACTTTTTTTGGTCTCAATTTCCCTTTAAAAGCTTTCTTTCTCCCGGTGCCTCGATATTTTGTCCTATTTATCAAAATAAACACTTTTCAAGTACCGACGGGCTATAGTACCCAAAATCACGTGAAAAACATATATGAATGTGCTATAAAATTATGCTCAAATGAACACTTATCAACCATACAGTACAGGGATAGACTGGGGGACCGGGCCATTCTTCCGGGTACAGTTCTTGGAAGTCAAAGTCTGCATGCAGGAACCAACCCTATGGTACACCCTCATCATCATCTTGGTCCAAGAATTGAGGATCATCGGGCTGTGGGGGCCAGCCGGTGCATTGCTATCAGTGCGGAGGGCAACACTAGAAGTAGAATTGTCCTCAGCTCACTGGTGGTTGTTTCGTGTGTGGCAATCTTGAGCATAAGAAGGTTTAGTACCCTATTCGTTAGTAGGGAGAGACTGGAGATACTCCGCCCATGTTATATGTATCTCCGGGTGCCTTAGGACTTTCTGAGGGTCAGGCCGAGGACAGCAATCTAGACAGAGAGATAAGAAAGGAAAGGCAAGCATACAGTCTTCTTCATCAACCGTAGCGCCGAGTAAACCCACAACCCAGGGGCGCGTGTACTCAGTGACACAAGAGGATGCTCAGGCCTCCCATGCGGTGGTAGTAGGTACCCTATCCATAAACTCATTCTATGCGTGCACACTGTTTGATCCCGGTGCAATCCATTCCTTTGTTTCTGCCTTATTTTTCTACAAAATAGGCATTGCTCGTAGAGTTACCATATGATTTATTTATCGATACCCTAGTTGGAGCGACGAGATTAGTTAGTAGGCTGGCACCTGCTTGCTCAATATCTATTAAGGGACGAAAACTTATTGCTAAACTATATTTAATAGAGATGAACGTCTACGACGTCATCCTGGCGATTGATTTGCTCTCCTCAGCCTATGCCTTAGTGGACTACAGACAAAAGATGGTACCCTTCAGATTCCCTTGCTTCGAGGAGTTTGTCTTCTACGGCAGCAAAGGCTATGCTCTAGCCAGGGAGGTTTCAACGATGCGTGCTTAGAAGTTGATATATAGTGGATATATCCGATTTTTGGCCTCAATTGTGGAGGCTAAGCAGAACGTGCTCACAGTTGCTGACACAGAAGTATTCCAGAGGAACTTTCTTGGACTGGCGGGCTACTACAAGAGATTTGTAGAGGGTTTTCGTGGCTGGCGTCACCCTTGACCAGGCTTACTCGGAAGGGAGCTCCATTCAGTTGGATAGATTCTTGTGAGTGGAGTTTCCTGGAGTTGAAGCAAAGGCTAGTAACAGTACCTGTTCTGGCCTTTCCAAGAGGGGATGTGGATACACCATCTTCAGCGATGCTTATGGAACAGGTCTAGGATGTGTACAGAATGGCGGGTGATAGCATATGCTTCACGATAGTTGAAGCCTTATGAGAAGAACTATCCTACCCATAACTTGGAACTGGCGGCGGTAATCTTTGCTTTGAAGATTTGGAGCCACTTTTTATATGGTTTACCATGTGAAGTGAATACAGACTATAAATGTTTGAAATACAACTTCACCCATAAGGAGCTCAAAATGAGATAGAGATGGTGGCTAGAGTTGATCAAGGACTATGAGCTCAGTATTCGTTACCACCCTGGCTGGCGCATTGAGTGGAAGGTCAATGATGGGCCCGTCGTAGAGCTTACTGACCAGAAGTCTCTTTTGGATGAGATGAGGAGACTGGAAGTAAAGGTCGTCTTGCTAGAGGCGGAGCTTAGTCTAGCGAGCCTGTGCATTTGACCTACCTTATTGAAAAGGATCAAAGACAACCAGATACAGGATGATGATTTGGAATAAAATCCAACTGAGAATACAAACAGACTTTCTAATGGATGAAAATGGTACCTTGAGGTATGGAGATCGGGTCTGTGTGCCCAATGACCAATATCTAAAGAACGACATCATGAAGGAAGCTCATTATTGGAGCTACACTATCCACTCTGGAGGCACAATATTGTATAGAGACTTAAAGAACCACTTCTGGTAGGGTAACATAAAACGTAAAATTACTTAGTTTATAGCACACTGCCTCACTTGTCAGCTGGTGAAGACGGAGCACAAGAGGTTAGCAGGACCTTTACATCCCTTACCAATACCAGAATAAGTGCGAATACATCACGATGGTTTTCCTGACCGGTTTGCCTCAGACTAAACAGAGACATGAGTCTGTATGGGTGATTGTTGATCGACTGACCAAGTCCGCTCATTTCTTGCCTCTAAGGAACTGCATGGGCCTAGGGCAGTTTGCCAGGATGTACTAGAAGTAGATTGTTCGATTACACAGCATACCAGCATCGATCACATCTGATCGAGACCTAGATTTGTCATGATATTCTGGAGGAGTATACAGATAACATTGGGCATCATATTGACCTTCAGCATAACGTTTTATCCTCAGACAGATGGTCAGTCGAAGAGAACAATAAAGATTTTGGAGGACATGCTGCGGGCGTATGCCCTCAATTTCACTGACTCATGGGATGATTGTCTATTTTTGGCGGAGTTTGCCTATAGCAAAAGTTACTAGGCGGGCATCCAAATGGCCCCATACGAGGCTCTGTATGGGCGGAAGTGAAGAACCCCTAACAATTAGGGTGATGTCGGGAGAAGTTGGCAGGTCCAGACACCCTACTGACGGATATAGAGAAGGTCAAGGTGATCAGGGAAAAGTTGAAGATAGCTCAGAGCAGCCAGAAGAACTATGCTGACAAACGACGCTCTGAGCTTGAGCTTCAAGTAGGCGACCGAGTATTCTTGAGAATATCGCCTATGAAGGGTGTGATTAGATTTGGGAAGCGTCAGAAGCTCAACCCGCGCTATGTTGGCCCGTACAAGATACTTGAGTGAGTTGAAACTGTGGCATACGGGTTGGCCCTACCTCCAGATTTGGCTCAAGTCCATAAAGTATTTCATGTTTCAATGTTGAGGAAATATATGCCTGACCCATCTCACATCATAGAGTATGAACAAAAGGAGCTCCGGCAGAACATGTCTTATAAGGAGTGGCCTGTGGAGATCCTTGACTATAAAGAACAATAGCTGAGGAGCCTAGCGATTCCATTGGTCAAGGTTAGATGGAGCAATCACATTGGCAGTGAGGCCACCTAGGGACGAGAAGAGGATATAAGGGTGTGTTACCTAGAACTGTTCAATAATTCCTAATGTGAGTTTAGGGGACTAAACACTTATATTGGGGTTGGGGAGGGAGGAGTGGGGCGGTGAGGGATTGTAAAAGCCACCCCTTTGAAGTACTGTACCCGTTTAAATTTTTGGAATTTAAATAAAATATACCATCAGCTTAGGTGACCTAACTGATGGGCTTTTTAGAATAATGACCTAAGAGTAGGGTTAAATGATAAAATCCTAACAACTCATAAGATTAGAAATAATCCTAGGACTGAATTGATAAAGTAGAGGGCCAAATGTGATTAATGAGTAAACCAGGGGTTAAATGACAAATGTTAGAAGTTATATGATAATAGAGAATTAACCAATGGCCAAGATGAATAATATCTAACCATTCGTTATTATAGAAATGAGGGTTAGTTAAATTTGATTAACAATAACAATTATGGTCATAATATGGTCAAAGATTAAATAGAGAGAGGTGGAGACAGAGATGCTGATTAATTGCCCAATTTTATGGATCTGGTCGGATTATAATATTTTATTTTAAAATATTGAGATGAGATGGAAAGAGTGGTTTATATCTTTCTCTCTCATTCTTTCTTCCAACCAGAGTCACCCCTTTTCCCATCTCTCCATCTCTTCTCTCCATCGAGCGTCTTCCCTCCGGCTGGCGAGATCTCTAGTGGCGACCCTCCCCTTGAAAAGTACACCAATCGAGACACCCATGGTGGCGAGCGAGACCCCCACGCGCACCGGCGACAAGCCCTTCTCCTCATTTCCCGGCGAGATCCAGGCGGAGTGAGCCTTCTCTCCTCCTTTTCTTGACGATGGGATCCGATGATGCGCGACTCGATGAAGGACGACGATTACAGAGGGATTTTGACCATGACTCGACTCCGTTGCCGAGGATACCTCACCAGAAAACTACGGACTTGATTAAGCTACGGCGCGCAACAGGGGACTTGATCAGATCGCCCATGAGCTGCATTTATCACCAATGAGTATCATGGGGATGATTTGGAGATTTATTGAGCTAGGATGAGGGTGATTCATGGATTAATTTAGTTGTTGCATGCCTATGAGATTATCGTATATCTAGTGGATTGATTCTGTTTATGAATGAGTTTAGAGTCGAATTGATTATATGATGTATAAAGTTCAGTATTACATGCAAAGGAGATGCTGCCGAGATTTTGTCTAAATTGTGCACATGAATTACTCGATGGATTTACTTGTGGTTATGAAAGAATTGAAGATGCTTAGGAGCTTATATTTAGTGTATTTAGTACGAACATGTTAACTGAATAAGGGGTTTCCAGGCTGCCCCTTTCGTGGGGCAGTCTAGTAAATTATAGTGTTCTTATTGGGATGTGTAGTATATCGTTAGAAACGTTATTAAGATAAATTTCTAATGAATGCTGGATCAACAAAATCCGACTGGCGGATTGAGAGATATAAACAGTCCTTAAGGACTGCGCACAATATGCTGCTGAAATTGTGTTGTTCTAAGCTGCCACTTTCGAGCGGTAGTTTAGTCAATTATATGAGCCTGATTGGGATATATAGTATGTTGTTAGAAAATTTATGAAAATAAGTTTCTAATGAATCCTCAATCAACAAAATCCGATCGGCATATTAAGAGATATGAACAGTTCTTCCAGTCTGCGTACACTACCCAAAAGTCTGCGATTGTATGGGTTGTTTGATTCTTATAATCGTGATAAGGATAATTAAAGGCGTGTAATACATTTTGATTGTAATGCATGTATATGTGATGGATAGTTTCTATGTTTAGGACATGGTGAAGTGGTCAAGAACCCGACCAAAGGCTTGGACCCGAGTAGGTCCTAGACACAAGTAAAGATAGGTAATCATAAGGAAAAATATACGGTACACATTTTCTAAACCTTGCATGTAAATGATTTGGAAAGCCAGGTATAATTACTTTGATGTATATACATGAGTGTATGTATGAAAATGAATTTTCATATTCGTGTTTTGGGGGTCGACTCGATACAGGGAGTGGATCGGTAGTTGTGTAGACTCGGTCTACCCGGGATCAGGATTCGAGGAGGGACTCGATCCGTAATGAGAGCAGGTAGTCAGGTAGACTTTGTTTACTGTGGGATCGGGGGTCAGGACGTGTTACGACATGGGCCAGTGAGCTACACCCGACGGGGTGACCCCTTGTGACTGAGACGCAGGTGTTGAGCGGGCCTCTCGTAGACTGGGCAGGTCGATCACCGAGTTGCCACTCGAGGGATTTGGGCTGCGGGCCTAGTGCTTATATATACATGGATACTTTGGGCCGCTGGCCTCGTTGTTACATGTATCTATATTAATGATTTGGGCCGTAGGCCCTATATGTATACAGGATTATGTTTTGAACCCTTGGTCTGATATTGCTGTTTATTGCATTTATATTCCTTTTATGTATGTGATTTTTATGTAGTACCCATTGAGCGAAGTCGGTGTGCTCAGTGTCCCCCTTTTTGATATCCTTTATAGGTGACGCGGAGTAGAGAAGTGCCGAGCCCGTACTAAGAGGGCTTCACGTGCGGGGTTGGGACTTTGCTGACACCCCAACGAGGTTGGTAGGGCTGTAGGGGGTGCCGTGTCTATAATTTGTGTGTGAGATTTATGAACCGTGTAGGGATATTATGTGTCGAGATATTATATATTTGAGACACTTGTGTCGTGGATTGTTGTAGGGTTAAGTAGAACCCTTCTACGCTTTCGCTTTATTATATTATTTGCTTTTAGTATTGTTATTGTACTCTGTGAATTATAATCAAGTTGATATAACTTAGGCCTTGTATTTGGGCCAGGGCTTGTCTTTAGTTCGAGTACGGCCGGTCTATCACGTACTTGTGGGGCCCGGGATCGGATTCGGGGCATTAAAGAGATGACACGTGCAATTGTAAAAAAGGTTGATGAGATAAGTCAGTTTCTCCAGCTGACATGGGGAGGTAGTTCTAGACAGTGGAGGGCTATTGGCAGGTGTCAACAGGACATGTTTCATCCTTATGGGAGACCATATATATTGAGGAGTGGCAGACATGTCGAGGGTGTGTGCTTTAGAGGTGGTACCGTGGGCTATCGGGTGTTTGATTGTAGGTATGTTTCTGCCATATGCTTCCGATGTAGCAGTCGGGGCCAACAGGTAGCAGATTGCTAGAGGACCCTCAGAGACTAGCTAGTGGCAGAGACATGGCACATTATTCACCTCATCCCATCCTCCAGCACCCGGTGATATATGACCTGGGGGTGATGAAGGATAGGCACATACATGGAGTGCTTGTTGTAGTTTTCTATATTAGACTTCGAGTTATCCTAGTATTTTATATTGTATGCTATCAAAGCCTACACCTTCTTAAATAATGTTGATAGTAAGTTAATATGAAATTTCCTTGCTATGATGTTCTAATTTTATGAAGTTATTTAGCATATTTTTGGTGACGTATTGGTTTAGACACTTAAAATATGACTACAACTTTTATTATCCCCTAGTAAAAGAAAATATGGTAGAAAACACGTTAAGTGGAAAAATAATGGCATGGGTGGAAACAACTAACTTATCATCGCTACATTATTTGCAATCCACTGGAGTCCAATTTTCAGTGGATAAATTGGGCGTATTCTTGGCAAGTTTTCGTTTGCGGCCAACATGAGTTACACAGATCAAAGTGCCACCGCGATAGCGTGATAGACTCATATATAGAATAGGAGGAGGACTTGATATACTTGGAGAAGTCGGTACAGACCTTTGACATAAGTTGATATCATAGTCGAGTATCCTCACTAAGTTATGGAAATTTTGGAGAGAAAATTTCTTAAGGGGGGAAGAATTGTAACGCCACGATTTTCTTTATAATTATCAGTTAATATCTGATTAATAAATTGGGGTTTAATAAATAGACAAATACATATAGAAATAATAAATATGTTTTATTTAAATGTCATAGGAAACTATATGTGAATATGAAATTTTAATTATTAATGATTAATAGCGGGACATTAATTTGTGTGATAAAGAACATGGGTCCATATAAGATATGTAACAGTTAAAGTGGCCCTTAATCCAAAAAATTTGGTAAAATAATTAAATTGGAATAAAAGAACGAGGAGAAGATTGAGCCACTATTACGTTGTTCATTAAGCCCAACCCAACATGTTAAGAGTGTGACCATTAAAGGGAAAAGTTTTATTTAACTTCGCTAGTTATGAGAAATTTAATAAAACATATGAATATACATGGGTCATCGCATGAGAGAGAGATATCTAATGGAATGGAAAACAAAACAAAATAATAGAAAAGTTGTTCATCTTAGTAGCTAGCTTGAGGTGTCGCATAGAGAAGAAAATAGCAGAGCTTGGCATCTACGTTGTGAGCTAAAGCTGTAAACCCCACTAGGTATTGTAAGGTTGAAGGAGCTCGTGACCCTCTTCTCCTTGATTAGAAAAGATGAAGGACAATTGAAGTTTCGAAGGGGAATAGTGTGCAGCTCGGAGAAGCAAGTAACCACCTCCAAATGGAGCCTAAGCTGGCAGATAGAGACCTCCAAAGATTTTAAGCTGTGAGGTAGAGCTTGAGCTCTGGTGATCTAGAGCTGAAAGCCGGAGGAGAGGAAATTCTAGGATTCTAAATCCCCTGCAGTACCTGTTAGGAAAAGGAGTGAACAGAGGCTCACAAAAGGGAAGAAGGAAGAAGGGACAAGAATAATAAAGCTTGGGGTACTTCTTATTCAATTTTATTCAATGACCAATACTGAAATACAGTTGACTATTTATTGGCTTACAGATGAAAAACTAACTGCTACTAAGATAAGATAAGGTATATCATTACTAATAAAATAATAGATAAAATAGGATATGCCATTACAAACTTCTGGATTATATCAAATTACAGGATAAGATAAATTCAAACTTTGAATCACTATTCAACACTCGATCTTGATTTAAAGTTGCAGACTCCATGTAAATATTAATAGATCATCAACCACAAGAAATCCAACCCTTTCTTATAACGACATGCTCAAGGATCACTGGTATGTCTTTTGATATCGATTCATTCTGTTCTGTAGAATTTAGACTTGGTGATGCTACCCATGCACCACCTCCATTGCCCCACATTGAATTCTCTTTTTCAATCTCATGATTTAATGAGAGAGTTTCATCTTTAGAGGATATATTCTTCTGAGCTGATCTCGAGAGTGAACGAAACTTAGAAGTCTCAATATGCACATCTCCAGGAGATAGATCTCCATCAAGTGATGCCACGTTAGATATAGATTTTCAAATTGTTGATGGTCTCGAATCGTAAACTAGATCTTCCACATGACTTTCATCAACTATATCATTAACCATGCATGTATTGTTATTGGACCATGAATGAAGTTAACACATCACTCTCTTGGTAATTTTCGTGTTCTACAAGCTCTTTGTCATCCTCTTGATCCACAACAGAAGATGTAGAGTCAAATCCTGCAACTCTTTCAACTTTATTCCTTGTTGTAGCTTAGAGTAATTGATTCCTGCTCTCTGGTTTCTATAGTAGCCTTTTTAGCTTTTTGTCTCACCTTAGTTGCAACCCTCTAAATTGCAGCTTCTACCGCACGTTGATGAGCTTCAGCATTTGTCTTCTCAATTGTAGTTCTCTTATCTTTAAGATGAGCTTCAGCATCTGCTCTTTCTCGTGCTCTCCTTAGCCCTCTTTAGAGCTTATCTAGCTTTTTCTCTTTTCCTTTAAAATTCAAGTTCCTTCTCTTTTTCTATCTAAGAAAACTTGGCACTACCATCAGCCACCAACTTCTCCAAGATTTTATTTTCTTTTTCCATTTGTGAAATATCTTCCCAAAGCAATCAGATTGTGGTCTCGAGCAGGGAGACCTTGATGGTGGTCTCAACATTCCTCTCCTCCATCTGCTTCATAACTTGCTCCTTGAGCTTGACCACCTCGAAGAGCTCAAAGGCGGCACGATCGGCGACCTTTGAGGCTTCATAATTATCCATGGCTTTAGAGGGTTGATTGGCATTTTTGGCAGTGAGAACAATTGGTGATGGATCGTCTTTTCCTTTGATGTCATTGAGGACAGCTTCGTTATCGCTTCCTTCCGCCATTGCAACCCTAACAAGTCTACAACATTGTTTTGTCTAATGGAATTATAGATGTGTATTTTCAATGCCAACTGTACCTTTCCTTGAGTTATAGGTAGGATCATGGGCCAGGGTACTTTGTGTCATAGCCATAAAAAGCTTACTTTCTTATTTATTTTTCGATGCAAAATTTACTTGTTTGTCTTTGTACCAACATTCAGCTTTCATATACCCATATTTCTTTCAATAATGGTACTAAACGACACTCTTGTTAGTTCTTTGCTCACTAGGCTGCCATTGTCCATCGAAGTGACCTATGTCTCTTCCATTACCATAACCAAGACCATGACCACAACCACGGAATCCATCTTTTCCACGCCTTCTACTTGCTGATGGTTCAACTTATTTAACTTCTAGGATTCTAAATCTACTACAGTACCTACCTGATCAATCGGCAAGAGCTTGGATCACTCTTTGGTATGCTCGAGTTGCTCTGTAGTTTAGTATGGTAATACAAGCTGGGAATTATGCTTAGGAATTAGTAGGTTGATTATGGAATTAAACCATTATATATATTAGAGTATGAATGAATGCATGAATTTTTAAATTTATGAAACTAAAAGGTTGTTTTGTTATAGATTGAGTGTATATTCAGTAATGCATATGAACTATTTGATTTAATGCCTCATCGAACAACAACTTTTGGAAACAGTTATGGCTGTCACTTTCGAGGGATAGTTTAGTACTTTACACCCTTCTTATTGGAGTGTATAATATATCGTTACAAAGTTTATGAAAATATCTTTCTAATGAATGTCGGATCAGCAAAACCAGACTTATGGATTGAGAGATATGAACAGTTCTCTCTAACTGCGCAAACTGTAAGAATTCTGCAAACATATGGCTGCAATTTCACCATGAAAACCAGAGTTTTAAGTCATTGAAAACCTACATTTTGGCATATGACATTCCTTCACATAAAGCCTTAAAAACCTGCAGTTATGGAGTTGAAATGCTTGCATATTGTTATGTAGATTAGGAGTCAATTTTTTCATGTAGTTTATGGTTCTCTTCTTGATCAGTTGTTATTTTGTCCTTGACAATCCTAGTAAATAAAACGGAGATGGAGTTAGCATTGTTTATGTAATTTTTACATGAATTAGTTGTAATCAAGATATATTTTCCTTTAATCGATATGATTATATAGAGAACAGGATTCAAAAGATAGGATTAAGCTGGTTTATTAATTCTGAGTATACTTGTGAAACCATTATTTTGTCTAGAGATTAATTTTATTAGAACCATTATGTGAAAGTTAGGAATTAGGTTATGATATCTAGAAATAATTTAAACTAGTTTAGTTATATTGGAAATTAGAAGAGAGAAAGAACCTCCAAATAAATACAAGTGTTTTAAATATATATTCTTATACTTTGTATTGGACGAGAGAAACGAGGATCACGTGTGAGGACCCCGTCAAACTTAAATATCGAAGGACATAAGGTGAGTGGACATCACTGGACATATTACATGTATTATCTCCGATTTTATTGTTAGTTTGGTTTAAATAATTTTGCATGAGTTTTTAAATTGGAGTTTGTGCAAGGTTGCCAGTTTTATATTTATTATATTACTAGCGATTTTATTGTTCTATTCTTGTATGGAGAATGAAAATACACATGATAAGTCCATGATTATACATAAATTTCCCTTATATTTACATGTATTTATACCATTTCCTAGCATCAATTCTCTATTTTTGTACTGTTCTGGGTATTTCTGTGTGATTGGATAGGTAAATAGGTACACGGGAGAAAAAGGAAGATGAATCATACATTTTGGAGCAAAAAGGCCAAATAGAGAACAGAAAAAGAAGAGCACGGTCATGCTCTTACTTAACACGCCCTTGCTGATGAAGCACGGGCGTGTTCGACATTGTGTAACTCTCTTTTTATTGAAAACGTTTTGACCGCATTGCCAAACAAAGAGCACGGGTGTGTCAAGATAACCATGAGTGTGTTTAGGTCAACACGGTCATGCTTATGATCAATACGGCCATGCTTCGCTAATTTGGAAATCTATAAAAGGTCGTCCATATAACCTTAATGACGAACTTTTGAGCGGAGCAGTAATGGGGCGCTTTCCGCAACGGCGGTTGGGGTTTAACGAGAAGAATTGAAGGCATAGGAGGCTTTATCAACGGAAGATTTCAATGTCTAATTTTATAACCTCCTCTTGTATCTTAGTTATAATAGATCATAATATGAGAGGCTAAAACTTTTATGGTGCCTCGGAAACCTGAACCCTAGGATGAACTTGTTACTTATTTCCTATATTTATTTGGTTTTTTGCATATTAAATAATCTCTGTGTCGCATCTTGATTGTTTGTGCTTGCAATTCTCTATTTGGTTATCTTGTGCATCAGCCCAATCATCCGTCCCTTAAGGGGTAGCATTGGCATGTTAGTGTTCCTACTGAATGGTTGTCGAGTTGTATTATGTTAGCTTAGAGTTATTATCTGTCTTAATATCTTTATGTTGCTTTCCCTTGAGTGGGCCTCGTGTCATCAACTCAGTAGGTTAGAGCACCCAGCACCACGAGTGCTTGTGCAGTGACTCGGAACGGCTAGAATATCGCATTAGCCTTGGGATTCGTCTAGATAGGTTTTAGTCAGACAAGGGTGATAGGATGTGTATGAGCATCTTGAGAGATTTGATGCTTTGCTGAGAAGCACATTGTTACATCCTCAGGGAATTATTAGCAATTAGTCGATAATAGGGAATCAATCATTAGCAAGGGAATTCTTGGGGGATTGTGATCCGAGGTTTCATCTTCATCTCTGATTACCCCCAATTTACCAATTGTTCGTATTAATTTTTAGTTAGGATATTCAACTAGCTCGATTTCACAACTCTTCTTATAGTTAGGCTAGACAATAGAGGATAACTAGTACTAGTAGCCAATCCCCGTGGATTCTACTACCCTACCTTTGGGTACTTTACTACTTGATCAACCCCATATACTTGCGAAGAAGTATTGCATATAATTTTGCGTAAATCAATACATGTGTAGAGAGAAATAGAGAACATGAACATGATGATAGAAATGAATTGAAATATTGATGGATTTGCACCTTACGTATGTACTTCTTTATACTAGTAGCGCTTCAGTGATAGGACTAGGGAGTACAGTACTAGGTTAGGGAAGCGGTTTGTTGAGTTTTATTTTATTCCCAAAACTTTTATTTTCAAATTTAGTTTTAAAATAAAGACCCCCTTCCAATTCTCGTGGGGTGCCCGATACATATATATACGAAAATAGCCGAAATGGTTGGACCGTAAGTTTAGGGTGTTGATGTTGTCTGCCCATGATATATCTAGTATCATTCGATAGTATTGAAGTAGTGGTGCATACGAGATTGATATGAGGCTTTAATTGCATTTACGATATGATACTGCATTATTCTTGCCCTATAGTTGTTGAGGGAGCTCCGACCCAAAAGTTAGGTTGTTAAGGGATCTCCACCCAGAATATACCTGGTATCATTCATATTGAATTTATGTTATGACATTCTAGATTTGATTGATTGATTTTATAGGGGCTTTGTTTACTATGCTTGGTCTGCTTAGTAGAATTGAAGATAATTTATTGACTAACATTTCTTCGTGTTTCTTATACTTGTACAGATTATTTTGATAGCACCTAATATTTGGATGTTTTATATATGTCATATACTATGCAGTGGTATCAATACTCACTAAGCTCGAGTAGCACATGTCCTTTTCCCTCTCATTTATTTGCCTGCAAATGTTAGACAAGGACCCAACTAGTAACTTGTATAGGAGAGCGAGAGTTGTGTACTTCATAGATGGCTCTAACATGTCAACTTGCGGGTGGTGTTTCTTAGTTCCAGGCTCATTATTTGTATTAGTTAGTTGCTAGAACCTTATGTATGTGTGTTATGACCTTTCCTCCAGATTTGTGGACTCTGTATAATATTGAATAATTTTATTATTAATTATGTTTATTAGAATAATTATCATTGTTATAGGATTAAATTAAACAGCTGAAGGGCTGGGTGCAATCCCGGCCTTGCTGGTGCCATATTCACCTTGGTCGGGAGATGGGTGTGATATAGGATCTCTACGGCGGTACTGTGTGAGATGACCTTGTCGGATGAGGTCCTCATTCGCATTCTTCAGCTGGATGGAGTCCTCTGTGTCATGGCCCCAGTCCCGGTGGAAGAGTTACTACTTCTTACTACTCCTCTAAGATGCTGGAGTCCTCATTGGTACGGGCCATGTTAGCATCTTCCGATCATGAACCTGCATCAAAATGTGCTCCCGGGAGGAGTTAAGAAGTGCGTAGTGGTTATATCTCACCGTCTCCGTTGCCCTGTGGGCCTCTCGGGATTGAAGCTTTGGTTGATAGGTTCGGGATGAATCTTTATCCCAAAGTTTGGTTCTCTGCGGGGTCTCTCTAGCCTAAACTCCTCCCTTTGATTTCTTTCAGGAGCATCTTGTCGTGACTTCTCATTCCCACCTACGTGGATCTCTTCGAAGTTGATATATTTATCCATTTGGGCTAGGAGGTCTGTCATATTCTCTAGCTACCTTTCGGTGAGTGAAAAAGATAAAGGAGAGTCATGTTGTTGTTCCATTAGGGAGGTAACAACCAAGATCAGGCTGATGTCGATGACGTCCAGTAGTGTCGTTGTGTTGAAATGACAGAGATACGCGCAAAGGCTTTCTCTTTCTCGTTTCTTGCACTGCATCAGAGTGGCAGAGATTTTACTTTGTCTTCATGAGTTGTCAGGGAGGTATGTGTAAGAGCCATGTTTTTTTCTCCGATTTAATGAAATGGTTAATGTCCCTTAAATATGCTTGTCAATTAACATCCTAATGATGGTGGATTAATTTTAAAATTAATCATGGATTAATTATTAATAATATGAGGGAATTAAAAGAGAAGTTAAGGGTCCTATATGAATTTATTATAGCTTGGGGACTAAAATGCAAAACGTTAGGGACTTTATTACATGAAATGATACAACTATGGTCAAGGGGCTTGCATGGGTACGTGTAAGCAGCCTTGGACTTGAATGCATATGTACCCTATATTTCATGCAATATGTGAGGAAATTTAAATACAAAAAAAAGAGGGAGAAGTCATGATTTGATGACAAGTCATGACTTGATGGCTAGCTTATAAAATAAATAAATAAATAAGAGAAGTCATGACATGATGGTAAGTCATGACTTGATCGCAGACTTTATTAAAAAGAAACAAAATAAAAAGAAATAAATAAGGAAGTCATGACTTGATGGCCGACTTGATTAAAAAGAAATAAAAGAAAAAAAAAATAAATAAGAGAGGTCATGACTTGATGATAAGTCATGACTTGACTTGATGACCGACTTTATAAAAATAAATAATATAATAATAATAGCAACTAAACAATGGAGGAAGACGTATGGGATAAAGAGAAACGGTTTCCTCATCAGGGAAACCATGTTTTACTTCAAGGAAACGCCAAGTGTCGTGACCAGGACTATTCTTGCATGAAAGTGGCTTCCCCCGTTTGCTTTTCATTTTGTCTCTTCACCGTCCTGACCAGATCTGGGCACGATTCGATTGTACACGCACGTTGACAGTCGCCGGACTTCATGTTTCGAACGAAGTGGCGAAGTAACGACTTGTCACGTCAGGGGTCCTGCCATCTCGAGCCCATCGCTCGTCCTCCGCGTGTTAAGGGCACGACAGCTCCGTGTTTAATATCCTCACTATCTCACCTGGTAATAAGAAAGAAAACCCTTGGTTCCCCGAGCAAGAGATTGAAGAAGGAACCGTACACGGACATTTTTGGACCCCTACATAACTCGTATTGTCGGAGGATACCGCCGGGCCGAAGCTTGGAGGAGGTGAGCAGCTCAGGCGAGCCACAACTAGCTTCAGGATGACGTCCATCATCGGAGTTCACCTCATAAACACCAATAGCCTTTGCCGGCGTGGTGAGTGTCCCTAAACCTTCAGAATATCATTGGCATGGTTTTGGGAGAGATAATTTACTCATGAGCCTACACTTAGATGGTTGTGAAACCAATAGTTAGATGAGTTACCTTGATGCCTTGACATACTCAATATGGACCATGATGTGTGTGGAGCTTCATCTAAGAAACATCTCAAGGGCATGCATGTTAAGTTTGTTGACTTTATTTTACCGCAAGAAAAGCTAGAAAGAAAGAGAGCATAGATATGGATGGCTACCTACATGCATGTATTGTTATTTTGGGCTTTTGCTGGAAAAGTTCACCTCATATTTTAGTTGAAGAAGTGCAGTTGTTTTAGCTTCAGGCCAGGCGTGGGTTATAGCTCACGTTTAGGGTTAAGAATATAAATTATCATGCTATAAGTAGTAAATAAAGATAAAGGGTTACAATGGACTAAATGAAATTAACTAGCAAGACAAAGAAAGAGAAAGTCACTCTCATATATCCACGTGCATGAACGAATAGGGAATCAGAGAGATTACAATCATCAAATTAATAGGAGCTATATGAACTCATTAGTGTGATGCTAAAACATGATGCACTTGAGTGTAGTGGGTTAACAAGTGGGGTTAGTGTGCCCTAGCAATGGGCCAACCATTTAATAGAAACAATTATATACTATACTCTTGTGCATATATTGAGATCTACCCTACCTACCAGATATCGACGTAGAGCCGTGGGACACATCAGGGAGAGATACCGACGGACAAGTAGATACTTCTGTACGCTCAAGTAAGTACCTTCAACCTTTCGTTCTTTATCATGATGATTACTAATCACATGCTTGTGCGCTTCCAATCATTGGTTGATCGCTTCTTGGTTTGCTGAAGCTATTGATACTTAATTGATGCCTTGGATTATCGCTTCTTGATTTCATACTTGATTGACTCATTAGAGTATTACTTTGTTGATTCCATGTTTGTGCATGTGTGTGTGGTTGTATGATGTTTTTTTTCCACTCGATATGTGTTACTTTTGTGGATTCTTCCTCCCAGATCAGTGGTGCGTGGGGGCTCCTGTAAGCGTTTAGGGCTGCAGACACCCTGGCGTTCCGATGGTTCCATGCCAGGGGGAGGATACTCTTGCCATCCAGCTGTCAGTGGGATGATATATTGTCCGTGTAGACACGCATGAGGGGTATCGCTACCGATTTCTGACCAAGGGTCGATACTAGCTCAGGTTGACGGCTGACCGGGGGATATGTTGAGAACTTTATTTGGACTATATATCTTACTCTTTCAGGGCTTGGGGCCGTTGATGTGATAGGAGTCCCTATCTTTGATAATTCTTTGTGGTAGGGTTGAGACTTCTAGGTGGTTATTGGCGTGAGGTGCGGCCCCACTTGCTTGGTTTAGTCATGAGATTGATTTGCTTCACTTGCTTATTCTTTCATACATGACTTTTTTATGATCCCTGCGGGGTTACTTACTGGGCTTTCCTTTTGAAAGCTCATACACTTGTTCTCACTCCTTTTCAGATTCCGCAGGGGAGGAGACGTGAGCTACCGGAGCTATACGTGGGGCCTTCGGATTGTTGCTGAGGTGGGCTACCTCTAATTTCATTACAATGAGTAAGGACACTTGTGATTTGGTCTATGCGGGCCAGTTATGTACTTAACATTATAGGGTACCTATTCCCTTAGGATTTATCTTCCGCTGATATACTCAGACTTACTATTATGTTTTTACTATTCCGCTTCATATGTGTTGTTGCTTTATGATCAGTTAGGCCTTGTATCCGAGTGGGGCCCGCCTCATCTTGGGTATGGCCGGTCTACTCATGCGCCCGAGGCCCGAGATTTTGATGTTGGGGCGTGACAGATTAATGTGGTATTAGAGAGACAAAAGCGGATTAATCGACACCCTAGTTGCCCTAGTAACTTAGTCAAATAGGCCTGATTGAGTGTGAGGATGGGTAGATTAGTTTGTTCTTAGAATGAACTAACGGAACTATTGTCTGACTACCGATCATGTTTAATGAGGAGCGTGAGCAGGAGGTGGAGTAAACCCATAGGATTCTAAGGAAGAGCAGGACTCCGGATCGGAGTCAGACGTAGTGACCATTGACCTAACGGGGAAGCTTATGCCCTTCCTATTTGACCGGACATTGGGATTGACCCAAAGGATGAAGTGGTACATGCGGAGGATAGGGCATAACGATTCGTTATGGAAGCGACTTAAGAATTACAACGACATGCGGGTGCCACTACCTGTGACTGTAAGTCGAGACCGGATATACCATATACCAAATTCTATCTTATACTCTTCTAAGACGAGAAGAACAAGGCCCAAGGTGAACGGTAAGACGTGGTGCCACTAATCCACCGGGCTACATGACCTAGTCCTTTATGAGTGCCCTGAATGCGACAGTGGGTATCACCCCACGGAGTACGGCTCAAAGTATGCCATGGAACCGGAAGAAGGCGAGAGAACTTCAGGCTCAGAAGGATCCCTATCCTCTGAGGACGAGCAAAAGGAATAGTACATTTCGATAGCGCCATAGGGGCTATATGGAATCATGATGTTTGTAATGACATTTACCTAAGATGTTATAGTAGTTATACAAACCATACACGTTGTGTAAACTACTTTCGTTATAATGGACCGTATTTTGCTTAGCTCAATATCAGTTGGGTTTTGATATGATGTGTGTGTACTCCTTTGAGAAACTAAACCACATTGTTCGAGTAGACTAGTTTGTTATATAACGATATTGACTTGGTTATTATCTGTCAGTTGACGATGTTTGACTCCGAGTCTAGCGGGGACAGTTCTCACGGGTTGGAGGTTGTCCTAGAGAACTCCATCCCAGTGGAGTCGGAGCACCATGGACCAAGGCTAGATAGGTCACCCACAGGATCTCAGAGTGTGCCCGGGAGCAAAGAAATGGACCTGAGCTACAAAGCAGCCTAGGAACAAATGTAATCGAGGCACGAGACTATTATGAGCTCATGCACTAGATGATTGATCATTCATTGGGACTGCACCAGTCACTGCACAATGTACGGAGAGGATAGAGACACACGAGGCGTTTTTGGTGCAACACAGGGGAAACATGGATGAGCACAGGGTATATATGGACCAGTACATGCGACAAATGGACGAGGCCCAAAGGAGGAGGCCCCGACCAGTGGGTAATGCACGGGAGTACCGTAGGAGTCTCGCGATACAGGCTGGCATCCGACGGCCCGCACCATCGGCATGGAGAGGAGGTGTAGTGAGGTGCCCTTATTGCAGGGGGCCCCACAGCTCAGCATAGTGTACGACCGAGAGATGCCTCCGCTGCGGAGGCTATGGACACCCATGGTAGGAGTGTTAGGGCGACCCCAGTTGTTGTTTACGTTGCAGTAGCCCCTATCACCGCACGATGTTTTGTCCTAGGGACCCTCCGGGAACAAGTATGGGTAGGCTGCCACAAGAGAAGCGAAGCCCTCTATTTGCCCAAGAGGAGGAGTACACCTCGGAGACACAGTAGGGACAAGACTAATTATTTGTATGCTGATGTCAGCACTTATCTTAGATGTCTTGGCAGTCCTACAAACTATATATGTTGTATGAACTGCTTTTGTTTTGAAAAATCGTATTTTGCTTATCTTAGGGTTAAAGCCATTTTTGGTCCCTGAAAACGGGACCAATGTTCATTTCTATCCCAAAATTCAAAATTTGTTCAATACGGTCCCTATGTATTGCATATTTTGACATTTTGGGTCCCTATATATTCCGTATTTTGACATTTTTGGTTCCTATTGCTGACGTGGCGGTCATGTGGAATACAAATGAAATGCATATAATCTTTTTATTATTATGTTTAGGTCGTTATTTTGCTGATGTGGAGTGATAAGTGGCAGTATATGCTGATTTGGACCGTATTGAACAAATTTTAAATTTTTGGGATGGAAATGAACATTGGCCCTATTTTCAGGGACCAAAAATGACTTTAACCCCTTATCTTAATATTAGTGTTTGAGGAATCTCGCTATGATTGTGTGGCATGAACAATGATGTTTAAACTCCATCTTATTAATACTTCACAAGCAAGATGAGGCATGGTGTTAGACGACGGGGACGACCCAAACGAGTCGAGGTACCCCCGCCTCCAGCAGAGGAGGTACTCCCACCTCCTGAAGAGATAGAGGTTGAGCAGGAACAACCTTCTCAGTCCGACGTCGTAGGGCCCCAGGCGGGAGGCCCAGAACTGAGGGGGGTGGTACCCCCCATCACTATGCTAGAGTTGATGAGGGAGATGCATGCCCTCATAAGAGAACAGAGGCAACAACAGATGCCACCCCCTCCTGCCACACTAGCCGCTCCAGCTGCACCAGCCACCGGTAAGGGTTTACTTGGGGAGATCAAGAGGCCGTCTCCCTAGCCGTTTAAGGGAGCTGCTGACCCTGATACGGCAGAGCTCTAGATCAGGGAACTAGAGAAGGCCTTTGAGTATGTCAAGAGAGATGAGGCCAAGAAAGTTAGGACCGCTTGCTACCTACTACAGGGCGCCGCAGAGGATTGGTACCTCGGTGAGGTACGGAACAGGAAGGAAGGACCTTTCAAGACATGGGAGGAATTCAAGGCAGCCTTCTATGCGAAATACTTTCTCAGGGACGCTTGGTGTGGATGAAGCAGCAGTTTACTCATCTTATCCAGGGTGGGATAACAATGGAGCAGTACGAGCCGTAGTTTGGCTACTTAGCTCGTTTTGTTCCCGACATGGTGTCGACCTAGGTCGTTAGAGTGCGGAGATTTGTATGGTGCCTCCGGCCGTCACTCAAGAAGATAGTATCGGGATTTATGTGCACCACTTACACAGAGGCGGTGGCCAAGGCCAAGTACAATGATGCCTCCAATCAAGGGGATCCATAGGGGCCGCCACAGAAGAAGAAGAAGAAGGACAAGGGCCAGGGAGCCAGCAACAGCTATTCATCCTACAAGAGAGCAGGGCGATCAAGGTCTGATTACCGATCTCGGCCGTATAGTAGGTCCTCCGGATTATCAGCTACCTCTGGAGGTAGAGGCTCTTCTGGCAGTGTATCCCAGCCGATCAAATGCTACACTTATGGGGGGCCCTACAAGAAGGCTCAGTGTCTGAGCATCACCGGGGCTTGCTTCAATTGTGGCAGCCTTGAGTAACGAAGGGCAGAGTGCCCACAGGTCCAGACTGGACAGGGGGCAGATGGAGGGGCACAGAACTCAAAGAGGTCATCAGGGGCCTCGAGAAAGTTTGACACTCAGGGGCAGAGGCAGCAGGGAGGAGATAGGAAAGGGAAGGCAACGCAGCAGCCTTCCTCTAGTCAGCCGCCGACACAGCAGAAGCCACTAACTTATGGGCGAGTCTATCACCTAACCACTGAGGTTGCGCAGGCATCCCCCAGCGTCGTCGCAAGTACTATCGTAGTTAGTTCATTTTATGCCTGCACCTTTTTTTGATCCGGGTGCTACACATTCATTTATTTTTGTACTATTTACACGGAAACACTCGCTACCAGTGGTGATGTTACCGTACTAGTTGAGTGTAGATACCCCGGTAGGGGCTGCTAGATTACTGAGCAAGATGGCGCCAGCATGTACCGTGGTGATTAAGGGCCCGGAGTAACCGGCTAATCTTCATGTGATGGACCTGAGAGATTATGTCGTTATTCTTTGGATGGATTGGCTCTCTTCCGCGTACGCGGTTGTGGATTGCAGTGGGAAGAGAGTGTATTTCAGGATGCCCCATGATGAGGAGTTTAGCTTCCACAGCGGCAAGGCTTGCTCGTTGGTGAGGGAAATTTTAGCCGTTCAGGCGCGGAGGCTTCTTTGTGATAAGTGTGTAGGGTACCTGGCGTCAATTTCTGAGGCTCAGTAGAGGAGTAGGCCCGCTATTGCAGACGTTCTAGTAGTTAGCGAGTACCCAAATGTATTCCATGAGGATTTACTATGCATACCCCAACAGTGAGAGTTGGATTTCTCTATTAAGTTGATTCCTGGTACGGCTCCCGTATCTAGGGCCCCGTACAGGATGACACCCGTAGAGCTGAAGGAGCTGAAGAAGCAGTTGGAGGAACTGCTAGAGAAGGGTTTTATTCGACCGAGTATGTCACCCTGGGGAGCTCCTTTGTTGTTCGTTAAGAAGAAGGATGGGTCCTTGAGGCTGTGCATCGACTACAAGGAGCTGAACAAGGTGACGATCAAGAATAAGTACTCTTTGCCAAGGATTGACGATCTTATGGATCAGCTACAGAGGGCGTAGGTATTCACGAAGATTGATTTAAGATCCGGATACCACCAGGTACAGATCAGAGGGGAGGACGTCCCGAAAAGTGCCTTTCGGGCTAGATATGGGTACTGTGAGTTCTTGGTGATGCCGTTTGGGCTCACCAATGCCCCGGTCGTGTTCATGGACTTGATGAACCTGGTGTTTAGGAGATATTTTGACCGGTTTATGGTGGTCTTCATTGATGATATACTCATCTATTCCCATAGTCACCAGGCACACGTAGAACACCAGAGGATAGTGTTCTCCAAGTGTGACTTTTGGTTGGACAGCGTGGCTTTCTTGGGGCATGTTATTAGTAGTACTGGAGTGTCGGTGGACCCCAAGAAGATTGAGGCAGTGGTTGATTAGAGGACACCGACAACTGTTAGGGAGATACGGAGCTTTCTGGGATTAGCGGGTTACTATCGGAGATTCGTTTAGGGCTTCTCCTGTATGGCAGCACCCCTGACGAGGGTGACCAGGAAGGGGGCTCGGTTTGTATGGACTGAGTCCTTTGAGAGGATCTTCCTGGAGTTGAAGCACAGATTAGTATCCGCACCAGTCCTTGCCTTACCATAGAGTGGGTGTGGATACACGGTCTACAGTGATGCCTGTAAAACAGGCTTGGGGTATGTTCTGATGCAAGACGGGCGGGTCATTGCTTACGCTTCACGCTAGTTGAAACCATATGAGGAGAACTACCCCACATACGACCTGCAGCTAGCAGCGGTCGTGTTTGCACTGAAGATCTGGAGGCACTTCTTGTACAATATACCGTGTGAGGTGTACATTGATCACAAGAGCCTCAAATACATCTTTACTCAGAAGGACTTGAATATGAGACAGCGGCGCAGGTTGGAGTTAATTAAGGACTATGATTTGAGTATTCATTACCACCCGGGTTAGGCTAACGTGGTGGCAGATGCCTTAAGCTAAAAGTCCAACTACGGGATCGCCGCGTTGTTGACATCTTAGAAGCCCTTGTTGGAGGACATAAGGAAGCTGGAGTTGGAGGTTATTTTGCCACATATGGAGGTCAGTATGGCCAGTTTGTGCATACGACCTTCCTTGTTGGAGAGGATCCGGGAGGCCCAGCCCCGAGACAAGAGGTTACGAGAAATCTTGGGCAAGGTTAAGCAGGGTGAGTCGACACAATTTCGTATCAACGAAGATGGCACACTTAGATAGAGTGACCAAGTATGCGTGCCCAATGTTCCAGAGCTGAAGAAAGACATACTCGAAGAAGCTCACTACTCGAGCTACGTGATCCATCTCGGATGAACCAAGATGTATCAAAGTTGAAGGATCATTTATGGTGGAATGGCATGAAGAAGCAGATCACAAGATTTGTAGCACGGTGCCTTACTTGTCAGTAGGTAAAGGCAGAGCATCAGAGGCCGGCAGGGAAGTTACAGCCCTTACCATTCACGGAGTGGAAGTGGGAGCATATCAACATAGACTTGGTGACACGGCTACCCCGTACTCAGAGGGGACATGAGTCAGTTTGGGTGATGGTGGACCGACTAACTAAGTCGGCACATTTCATACCTCTGAGGATATGCACTATATTGGACCAACTAGCCTGGTTGTACATCGATGAGGTTGTCCGACTACACGGAGTGTCGGTGTCGATCAACTCAGATCATGACACCAGATTTGCTTCGAGATTTTTTGAGAGCTTGCATGAAGCCTTGGGCATCCATCTGGCGTTTAGAACAACTTTCCATCCTCAAACAGTCAGCCAGGCAGAGAGGACCATTCAGATCCTAGAGGACATGTTGAGGGCATGTGCCTTGGACTTCACGAATGCATGGGAGAAGTGTTTACGCTTGGCAGAGTTCACCTACAACAACAGTTATCAAGCGAGCACCCAGATGGGGCCTTATGAGGCACTATATGGAAGGAGATGCCGATCCCCGATCTGTTGGGGAGAGGTAGGCGAGCGGAAGCTCGAGAAATCGGACTTCATCAAACAGACTGAGGAACATATCAAAATGATCCGGGAGAGGCTGAGGATTGCTCGTAGCCGTTAGAAGAGTTATGCTGATAAGAGCCGCTCTCAGGTAGAATTTTAGGTTGGTGATGCAGTGTTCTTGAGTGTGTCACCTATGAAAGGAGTCATGAGGTTTGGTAAGCGTGGGAAGCTGTCTCCATCTACATTGAGCCCTTCGAGATCACAGAGCGGGTAAGAACTTTGGCCTACAGATTGGCTCTACCCCAGTACTTGGCCCAGGTCCATAATGTGTTCCACATCTCTATGCCGAGGAGATATATTCGTGATGACTCCCATGTGATTCAGCATATCCCGGTGGAAGTTTATCAGGATATGTCTTATGAGGAGCGACAGGTAGAGATATTGCGTCACGAGGAGCGGTGGTTGAGGACCAGGATCATTCACTTCATCAAGGTACGGTGGAGCAACCACATGGACCGAGAAGTAACCTGGGAACGGGAAGCAGACATGATGGATCATTACCTGGAATTAAATGGTATCGAATGATATGGGTTGGGATGAATTTCACGGATGAAATTTCTATAAGGCGGGAGCATTGTAAGAGCCATGTTTTTTCTCCGATTTAAAGAAATGGTTAATTTCCGTTAATTATGCTGGTCAATTAACTTCCTAATGATGGTAGATTAATTTTAAGATTAATCATGGATTAATTATTAATAATATGGGGGAATTAGAAGAGATGTTAAGGGTCCTATAAGAATTTATAATAGCTTGGGGACTAAAATACAAAATGTTAGGGACTTTATTGCATGAAATGATACAACAATGGTCAAGGGGCTTGCATGGGTACATGTAGGCAGCCTTGGAGTTAAATGCATATGTACCCTATATTTCATGCAAGATGTGAGGAAATTTAAATACAAAAAAAAAGAGAGAGAAGTCATGATTTGATGACAAGTCATAACTTGATGGCTAGCTTATAAAATAAATAAATAAATAAGAGAAGTCATGACTTGATGGTAAGTCATGACTTGATGGCCGACTTTATTAAAAAGAAACAAAATAAAAGGAAATAAATAAGAGAAGTCATGACTTGATGGCCGACTTTATTAAAAAGAAATAAAATAAAAGAAAATAAATAAGAGAGGTCATGACTTGATGATAAGTAATGACTTGACTTGATGACCGAATTTATAAAAATAAATAATATAATAATAATAGCTGCTAAACAATGGAGGAAGACGTATGGGATAAAGAGAAACGGTTTCCTCATCTGGGAAACCATGTTTTACTTCAAGGAAACGCCAAGTGTCGCGACCAAGACTACTCTTGCATGAAAGCGGCTTCGCCTGCTTGCTTTTCATTTTGTCTCTTCACCGTCCTGACCAGATCTGGGCATGATACGATCGTACGTGCACGCTGAAAGTCGCCGGATTTCATGTTCATGACGAAGTGGCGAATTAACGACTTGTCGCTTTAAGGGTCCTACCATCTCGAGCCCATGGTTAGTATCCTCACCATCTCACCTAGTAATAAGAAAAAGAGCCCTTGGTTCCTAGTGCCAGAGAGAAGCTCATAGTCTCGATTGAAGAAGGAATCGCACACGGATGTTTTTGGGACCCCTACATAACTTGCACTGTTAAAGGATACCAACGGCCGAAGCTTGGAGGAGCTGAGCAGCTGAGGCGAGCCACAACTAGCTTCAGGACGACGTCCATCGCTGGAGTTCACCTCATAAACACCAATAGCCTTTGCCGGCGTGGTGAGTGTCCCTCAACCTTCAGAATATTATTGGCATGGTTTTGGGAGAGATAATTTACTCATGAACCCACACTTAGATGGTTGTGAAACCAATAGCTGGATGAGAGACTAAGGACCATGATGTGTGTGGAGCTTTATCTAAGAAACATCTCAAGGGTAAGCATGTTAAATTTTTTGACTTTATCTTACTGCAGGAAAAGCTAGAGAGAAAGAGAGCATAGATATGGATGGCTACCTACATGCATGTAGTGGGTGGGCTATTAAACCCCCATTTAGATCCATATTATGTTGGGCTTTTGCTGGCAAAGTTCACCTCATATTTTTGTTAAAGAAGTGGAGTTGTTTTAGCTTCAAGCCAGGCTTGGGGTTATAACTCACGTTTGGGGTTAAGAATATAAATTATCATGCTATAAGTAGTAAATAAAGATAAAGGGTTACAATAGACTAAATGAAATTAACTAGCAGGACAAAGAAAGAGAGAGTCACTCTCATAGATCCACGTGCATGAATGAGTAGGGAATGAGAGAGATTATAATCATCAAATTAATAGGAGCTATATGAACTGGTTAGTGTGATGCTAAACATGATGCACTTGAGTGTAGTTGGTTAACAAGTGGGGTTATTGTGCCCTAGAAATGGGCCAACCATTTAATAGAAACAATTATATACTATACTCTTATGCATATACTGAGATCTACCCCACCCACTAGATATCGACGTAGAACCGTGGGACACATCAGGGAGAGACATCGACGGCCAAGTAGATACTTCTGTACGCTCAAGTAAGTGCCTTCAACCTTTCGTTCTTTATCATGATGATTACAAATCACATGCTTGTGCGCTTCCAATCATTGGTTGATCGCTTCTTGGTTTGCTGATGTCATTGATACTTATTTGATGCCTTGGATTATCGCTTCATGATTTCATGCTTGATTGACTCATTGGAGTATTACTTTGTTGATTCCATATTTGTGTATGTGTGTGTGGTTGTATGATGTTTCTTTTCCACTCGATATGTGCTACTCTTGTGGATTCTTCCGCCCGGATCAGTGGAGCGTGGGGGCTCCTGTGGGCGTTCAGGGCTGCGGACACCTTGGCGTTCTGATGGTTCCATGCCAGGGAGAGGATACTTGGGCCGTTCACCTGTCAGTGGGACGATACACTGGCCGTGTCGACACATATGAGAGGTAGCGCTACTGATTTCCGACCAAGGGTCGATAACAGCTCAGGCTGATGGCTGACCTGGGGATACGTCGAAAACCTTATTTGGACTATTATTCTTCCAAGGCTTGGGGTCGTTGTTGTTATAGGAGTCAATATCTTTGATAATTCTTTGTGGTAGGGTTGAGACTCCTAGATGGTTGCTGGCGTGGGGTGAACCCCACTTGCTTGGTTTAGTCATGGATTTATTTGATTCACTTGCTTATTCTTTCATATATGACTTATTTATGATCCCTGAGGGGGTACATACTGGGCTTTCCTTCCGAAAGCTCATACACTTGTTTTCACTCCTTTTTAGATCCCGTAGAGGAGCAGACATGAGCTACTATAGCTGTACGTGGGGCCTTGGGATTGTTGCTGAGGCGGGCTACCTCTAATTTCATTATTATGAGTGAGTACCTTTGTGATTTGGTCCATGCAGGCCAGTTATGTACTTGACATTATAGGGTGCCTGTACCCTTAGGATTTATCTTCCGCTGATATACTCTGACTTAATATTATGTTTTTACTATTCTGTTGCATATGTGTTGTTGCTTTACGATCACTTAGGCCTTGTATCCGAGTGGGGCCCGCCTCCGCTTGGGTATGGCCGGTCTACTCACGCGCCCAAGGCCCGGGATTTTGGGGTCGGGGCGTGACAGTATACCTCAAGGATTTCCCAGATGAATGGGGAGACCATGTTAGATACTCGTTCCAAATTCTCTTCCTCCGCATAGGAAGGAGTGTTGCACAATGTCCTTGAGATGGTTCTAGGTTGATGCCAGACCTAGGGCAGCACCAAGCTACTGGAGGAGGTAGTCATCCTTCTTGTCTTCTCTCTAGACCTTCTCTCTTGTCTGGCTGTGTGGGCATCGGACTTCCCCTAACTTTCTGAGTGCAGTAGAAGAGTAGTTGGTGGTTGTGGGGCTTGGGAAACTTGGCGTTCCACCCTAAGGAGGGGTCGAGTCAGTCCCTAGCACTTTTTAAGGACATAGTAATGCTCCTCTTGAGCATCTTCAACTTGGGTTGTGTTGAAGGAGTTTCCCCCACTTCTTGATCTCCATTGGACTTGATCACTCCATCATTGTCCATCTCTTTTCCCTAGTTATGCTTGGAATTTATCATGGTTGAACGGCTTCTTGTTTAGTCCCACAAACGATGCCAAACTATTGGTGCAAAAACTGGTTCCTCCTTGAGAGATTGAACCTAAACCTTGATTAATGGTTTATTTTTTGTTTAGTTGTAAGGGACGTCACCTATCATTGGTGAAGATAATAGCTAACTCTTTATATCCGCCATAAAGCTTGTATTTGGAGGAGGAGTTGAGCGGGGCGGGCATGTTGCCCTAATGTTGTTCCGACACTCAAGTCAATATCAAAGAACTTGGAGGTAGTGGAGATAGTTCAGTCTAGAAGAAGAATTGCATATATACCTTGTTTTCTTTCTCTCTCTCCTCTTATCTCTTTTCGTGAGGTCAACACCTGTAACCTCTTTATCACAGACCTTGCTTGTTGTACTTATCATTTACACCCTTTCCTCTGCCCTATCTCTCCCTGCCACTTTTTCCCATGCCTTGACTTTAGTGGCCATCTTTTTGCCCCTGGGGGATGTCTATGCTGAAAACATATGCCGGCTGGCTGGGCGTTTAGGATATGACCACTTGTATGCATTAGATGAGGCCACGTGTCTATCAAGATTTAGCCATATCAAGAATATTTTTCATTTTCCTCCAAACCATCAATAATAAAATATACTATGTTTTATAGAATAACATTGTGTGATAATTTCTTAAATGCGGATTTCAAAACAACATTTAAATGTTTGATATAATGTAAATCTTCATTTAGAGTGGAATGATGAGTTCTCATAAAATATCACAGAGAACTTGGTTTGAATTTACTTTTGTAGATAACAATTAAAAATTAAATTAGCATGGGCTTGCCAAATGTTTTATATGGTTATCCAACATCAATAAGATTGCAAAATACTATTATGTTTCAAACAACATTTTAAGAATAAATAACATTTCAGATATTTTGCTTATTCAAACAAAGAAAAAAAAAATTCAATTAGCCAAGATTTGAGTGAGTCATCTCTAAATAGTAAACATGAGTTCCCATTGACACATAAAGAGTTTGGATGTCTTGCATGGTCAAAGAGCAACCTTATATAATATCTCTCTTCTTCATATGATTTAACAACAAGAACTCAAGAATTATAAGCTTTTGTCCCTCTAATACCAATAGCATACTTTCATATATCCCATATGTAATTTTCTAGAAACTCTCTCTCTATATATATTTTTTTCTTGTATTTCTACCAACTGAATTCTTTTATTGAGGGAGTTATTGTAACGACTCGACCTAATCTATGTTAATATATATGCAGAATTGTCCGCTTTTGCTAGTTCAAACCCAACATCATGGTTTTTTTCTTTAAAAATCATCTCACATGTACCGATTCAAATCCAACATATAGGGCGTGTTCGGTTCATGGAGATGGGGACCGAAGTGACGAAAGTGGTCCTACTTCCATCACTTCAGTGTGTTTGGTTCACTGAAGTAGAGCCAGAAGTTAGAAGTCTCACTTCGGCATGGATCCACTTTGGTCATTTGACTTCTGAAAAATAAAATCCGAAGTGGGACTTCGGCCGTTTTTGCCTATGTGACCGAAGTCCCATTTCGGTCACGTGACTCGACGTGGACTTGTTGGTATTACCCCCCGAACTCGAGTGGCTCATGACTTATGATTCCTGTCCCAGCTAGGGCATCCATCCCTCCTGTGAGCTTCTTGCCCGCCTCCCTCGTTCCACAACGAGCTAGTTGATCTAATAGGCCCGCGACCTTCTCTCTCTTCCAGAGCATCCATCATTGTCTGGATCTTCTCATCGCCTTTTTTGTTCCAACATCATAGGGCTTGCTAGCTTCTTCCTTGCGATCCATCTTCCCACTCGCGGCATTGGATTTTAGGGCATCATCGTTTTCTTGTTTCAAGGCTTTATCTTGAAGGTATGCCTCTATCTTTGAAATTTCTTGTTTTTTTATCTTTTGTTTTAGGGTTTTGATTTGATTTCTACTTGCTTTTATTGTCGACTTCTTCTCAATTTGGTTCCTCGACCAATCTCCAAGCTAGAGAATAGGGTAGATCTAAATTCTGCTCCATTTCTAGCATTTGTTTGCGGCTCTGAGGTTTATCTTTAAGGTTTGCAACTTCCAACTCATATTTGTTACTTTCCCTCTTCGGTTTTAGGGTTTTTGTTTATATTTATTCTTACTCTTTCTCCCAGGCTTATTCTCAAGCGATTTTGGAGAATAAGACAGATCTTAATTAAGCCCCCTTTGCACCATTTGCTTGTTGCTCTGAGGTTGATCATTAAGGTATGGATATTCCCTTTGAAATTTCATGTTTTTCTTTTAGATTTCTTCGTATATAATATATTCTAAGGCCAGATCCATGTATTTTCTGGTTGAATATGGTATTGGTGTTCTCTTTTTCTTTTTTGAGATGAAATTGGGGTTTTGAAGGGACTTGATTTGTAGTATTGGGTTTCGTATATATTTTAGTTCACCTATTGTCCTCAAACAATGAATTGCTTGGAAGGGCATATTACTTGAAAAATCGATGTCAACATGAAATTTGATAAATTCAACTTCCCAGTGAAAGCATATATATATATATATATATATATATATTATATATATATATATAAGAGGTTATTACAGTGATGGAGATTAGAAAGAAACAAAGATGGAAACTAATGAGTGTCTTTGGCTTGTAGGTCTTTAAATGAATAAGGTTGTGATGTACCTACCTGGTATTGTGATGTAAACCATAGCCAAACTAGTAACATGGGAGTGCCTAGTATTTGTTCTTGCATTGAAGCTAATAAATATGACTGCTATGTTCGAGCTTTACTGAGATCTTTAGAATATGTGATTTGGGAGCATTTGTCTCGCCCCGACCCGCCTCCCGGGACCTCGGGCACGCACACAGACCGGCCGTACCCAAGTAGAGGTGCACCTCACTCGGATACAAGGCCTAAAAAAATCATAACAGATAACAAATAACTCAAATTTAATAATTGGATAAAATCAGAGTCACAACGAAAATAAAATTGATAAGGGTCTACATGCCCTACATATGGTCAAGGCCCTATAAGGGTCCTACAATATAAACATCTCTCTCTCAAAAGAAGAATGAGGTCCTCGAACCTCAACAAGTCAACCCAACCCCTCGCACAGCTCCCGAGACCGAGTCACCTACCCCTCGGGACCTGAAACAGAAAGAAAGGAAGCAAGTGCATGAGCTTTCGAAAGGAAAGCTCAGTAAGTACCCTGCAGAGATCTCAATGAAACCAAAACAACACAGATGATATAAGAAAAGTCAAATATGAGCAAATCAAAGATCATCAATCTATAAAAACAAGGCCACGCCCCGCACAAACCAAACCCTGAGAGTTTACCACAACAACGATAGGGCTCCTAACCATAAGATCTCAACAAAGTACTCCTAAGAGTTCACAAGTCATCTCCCTAGTCGGTCATCAGCCTAAGCCGATAACGACCCCCGGTCCACGGTCTAGTAGTGCTACTGTCCAAAACGTGGACTTACCTTGTCAGCGTTTCATCCCACTGACAGGAAAACAAAGTTTACCAGCGTTTTACCCCACTGGCGGGAAACAAAGATTACCAGTATTACCCCCACTGGCGGGAAACAAAGATTACGAGGATGGGAGAATCCTTAAATCAACATAGTTGATGAATACCTTCTCGGCTAACGCACAAGCTCACGTGGTTCCACGGCTACGTACCGGTCAACAGGTAGGCACACTCAACATTCATAAGCACACCCTACAGGATGCTAACCTCTCAACATGCATACACGAATATCGAAATAGAAATCCAGAAAAACAAAGTACGCGTGTATGCAATCAAGCAATATCATATCAAGTCATGATATCCAAGAAGTAATACCCCCAAAGGGTCATACAAACATGCACGAGCATAGAATCCAACATTCAAGGCATGAAAGAAACGTGCACAAGCACGGAATCAGTGAAGCAATAACAATTAAGGTATCAACAAAGCCAATAAAACACTCTGTAGAGTGGAAACTAGACAAAGTAACTTACTCAAACATCAAAGATCAAACAATGATAACGGTACTAGGCAGATGTACTTACCTCTTACTGGAACTAGAAGTCCTCCTAGTCACCTCTTGAAATGCCTCTTGGACTCCCCGAGAGTATCTAACAAATAGAGTTTCTATTAGAGTTAAAATTCTAATAAAACCCTATGTCTCTAGTTGCACATGCATGACTCTCGTTCTTGTTGGGCCTAGGCCCACTAACGGGTCCTAAAGACCACCTCTCGGGTTTCTGGTCCTTTTCCCCTGTTTCCATGTCCTTTAGTTGACTAAGTCTCTATCTTGGTCAAACCTAGTCAACTTTACTCTACTTGTCGAGTCTAAACCCTACTTAGTCATCTCTTGTCATTTTATTCAAATTGGGCCCACTTGCTAAGCCCATTAAAACAACTTAGATTTACCTTAGTCCTTTATAATTAAGGAAGGGCACTTTAGTCATTTGAGTAATTATGTCTCTAAGGTTTAAGGGCCTACTCTGTTACTTGAGTGACCTAGGACTTAGTTTCCTCTACCAGCATCCATTGTTCTCACCCTTTATTTTATTATTATTACTTAAAAATAAAATCTGTTTTAGTGAGTTATTTGAGCCCAGTCCATTGGGCCTCAAAGCAAATGGATCCAATTCCCATTTTAATTGGTCCATGATTTATTTTAGGAACTTTGGACTAACTAACTTGTCACATTAACTTGGTCTACCATAGTTAATTAGCCAAACTGATTCAACTAGACTAACCCAAGTCCTATGACTAATCCAACTAGATCAATTAGTCTAACCCATTACTTGATTAACTTTCTTAGCCATTCCAGCTTAGTTAATTCATCCATTTTAATCAGGTTAATCAAGTCACCTTATTTGACGAGTCAACCAAGTAGGTTAGGTTCACTAGCCCGTCAATTAACTAATGGATTAACCTTAAACATTATGAAAAAACTTCATTAGTCATTCTAGCCCATCACTATTGGGCCCAAGCCCAATTTGATAACATTAGACTACCCAAATCTACTTAATTAAACCTATTCGATTAATAAACCTAATCAAGTACATTGACTAGTTTAAAGGTGTATTAAATCACAATTGGGTGACCCAACTCATGAGTAGAGCCAACCCAACCCATCTCATAGGTCTAATTATTAATGTCTTCACTTAGTCCATTAATCTTTAATTAAACCAAATTAACTTGAATGATTAAATTTGTCACACCACCAAGGTTTTAAAATCTTATCAATATTCTTAAATCATTTTAACCATTCTAGTTAATTAATTAAATTGATTTTTGTCACAGTATAGTTTCAAATTATTATTTTAATCATACTAGATAATTAATCAATCTAATAATTTGTCATACTATATAAATTTAAATCAATTATTTTGCTTGATTAATTAACCATTAACCAAAAGATTAAACAACTAACTAATTAATTAATTTAATTAATTAATCATCTTCTTCCCCTCTCTCTCACGGACGAGCCCCACCGGAGAAGCTCGCCGGAAAAACTAACTTCTCATCTGAGGACTCTCACCGTCAGGTCTCTGTGCGCCGAGCTTCGTCTCGGCCGGTGCAACCTCTTGCGCATATCGGCGACCTCCCACATCCTCTCCCCGGTGCCCACCACTCGCGGCCACGTTTTCCAACTTCGGCTAGCTCGAAACCTCACCATTCATGCACTAAATCCAAATTTAAATCCCGAAAAACGAAATTACCTAAGTTTTCATCGTCGTGGTGGTGTCAACAGCGACGATTGTTCCTCGAAGTTGATCCCTCCTTCTCCGATCACCCTCGCCGGTGACAGTCTCCTTCTCTCCCGTTTGATCTGCCTCTCCAAGCCTGAGGACAAGCCCTCCTTTTATAGGCCAAGGGAGACGATGCGCCACAGTTAATCGCCGGCTTCCACACCCGCAGCGGTCGGAGAAGAGGGCGGGACGCGCGGCGGCGCTCGCAGCCGTTTCCGGGGGAAACGCTGCCGTTGCAGAGAGAGAAGTCCTGCCTCGAGATCTGTTTCCACAGATGGACGCTGGAGATCACTTGGATCAAATCCAACGGCCCGTATCGATTCCTATTGCCTCAGATCTGACAACACCCAGATTGACGGTCGTGATCATCTGGAAATCAACGGCTGGATCTTCATCTCCCCCCCTCGCATCCAACACTCCCAAAAGACGGACGTCTCACAAAGGGCCATGTGGCATCACGGATGCCCCTATAACTCCACTCGATCAGCACCAATCCCAGATCCTCCAATCTCTGCCACTCATTTGCTCGTATAAGGGTTTTTATCTGGCAAATTAACCATAAGCCCCTGAAATTATTTAGGTTGCTTCCAGGTCCCTCTCCTGTGATAGAGGAAAATTTCCATCCAGTCCTCGAAACTTTTAACATTACTAAAAAGTCCTCAAACTCCCAATTATCCCTAATTGGACACAAAATTAATTTAATTCCCTTTTTAAAGCCTTTTTTTTATTCTTCCATCCTTCCTATAAGCTTAAAGAACCAAATAAATTAAGAACTTATTTCAAAAAGTTTTATTCCTAAAATTCGTGGATTTTACAGCATTAGAAAAAAATTTAGGTTCTATTTTGTATGTAATTTGTGTTGTTGTAAAAGGTAATAAGTTGGATAGGTTATTCATACAGATTAAGAATGTAGCTTGTCTTCTAAAGAATCTATTGCTTCTTATGCATAATCATCTTTTGAGTCTATTGATTCTTATCCTTTGTATGCATAATCAAGGTCCAAAGTGTTAAATTTAATAATTTATTATCTTATTTTTATCTCTTGCCGATGTACGGCAAGTGCATTAGTCGTATTAAGTAATAGAGTGGACTATAGG
The DNA here is from genome assembly GCA_026586065.1 of Dioscorea zingiberensis. Lineage (NCBI taxonomy): Eukaryota > Viridiplantae > Streptophyta > Magnoliopsida > Dioscoreales > Dioscoreaceae > Dioscorea > Dioscorea zingiberensis. The sequence goes on along the minus strand of CM048823.1, from coordinate 13,503,390 downwards.
AAAGTGGAGTATCAAATCCTCGGGGACCTAGAAGTACTAATACGAGCTAATCATCTATTATCTAACGTAATAGTGATGGTGCAGGATTAATCTAATTACCCACAACTAAAGATAACCTAGAATTACCATGCATAAGGACAACGTGAAGTAGTAAATGCAACCAATAATTAAAGGGAGATACTCGGGTAATGAATCCCCTTAGGATTTTTGTGAAGGGTATGGATGTGAATTCCAATATTGAAGATTAAGTTCTAATCCGGAGGTTCATCATGCCCATATATCTAGCAAATTAGTTCCCCATTAAAGGGGAATAAACATCCAACAGTAGAAAAGAGAGAAGGAAATCAAACACCATGTAGAAATCACTTCCCTCTACTGTTGAGAGGATCGTTAGTGGAGTATGCAGCGTCCCTTCAATGGTTGTGCCACGACCTCGCTCGAAAGATGCTTTAATGAAACCCTAATTCCTCGAAGAGAAAAGGGGTGGAGCTTGCCAAGAGGCCAAGAATGTTGTCAAGATTATGAAAATTTATAATAGGATGAATCTCCCCTCCTAAAACCCTAAATCATCTATTTATAGTCCACTATAAAATCAGAATAGATCAGGTCCAATTTTGGTCGTAGGAGCCTAATTCTGGAATAAAATCGGGTTAACTAGGCTTGGATCTTGACCCGTGCGGGGTGCAATGCGGGCGCGTGGTTGTCCGCATACTGCTGGTCGAGAGCTATATAGCCCGCGCGTCAGTTGTGTGGGTGCAAGGCCGTCCACAGGCTTGCTTTGGGAGTGCTCCGCACATCGTGCGGTCCTTAGTGCAACCGCATGACCTTCCATATACTGCTTGATATAGACTGGGTGCTATTTGTAATGAGTGCAGTCAAGTTGTGCGGTCACGCGAGTGCCAGTAGAGTTGCGCTTCTGCTTCATACGATTATGTGCGCTTGCACGCTTACCCGCATAACCTCAGTTTGATTCCTTTTCACCTAAAACGATGTCGAATTGCTTCCTTTTGATGCTTGAGGTGTTTTGTCACCTTGTAAATAAAGATTTAACACAAATTAAGTATCGACAAAACTACTCCAAATCATATGCAAAGTGTACATGAAATAGGTATAAAAATATGATCAATTGAACGCTTATCAAACATCCCCACACTTAAGTGTTTGCTTGTCCTTAAGAAAACAAAAACAGAAATTAAAGAATTGAGAAGCGTTCAACCTCAAGCTATAAAGTATTGTCATCTAATCCTACTCAGAGTTTCACCATTAACATGTGAATTTTCCTACTTCGACCTCTCGGACTTAGATCAATCTCATGACACAATTTAGAATAACTCCATATGTGGATTTCACTCCTCTTTCCGTGTTTCCATATCTTAGAGTGACAAGCATACCTTCTGTGGACTCTAGAGCTTCCTTGACCATAAGTACAAATGACTATCCGCATGAAGAAACAATAAACATTTAATTTTGTTCTTTTCTTTCATTTTTTTGACATTTCTATTTTTCTTTTCGTATATGCTCCAGTAGGGCATCCCTAATAGATTTGACTTTCAGTGAACCAAAGATTAACATCGAGTGTAAATCTCCATTTCTAAGGGATTCACATGCTTGCTAGGCACCAAAACACCCAACTACCTAGGAGGTTATAGCTCTACATGTACGCGCTCATGCTCACAAGTGAGTTTTCAGCTTAAGAGACACTATGATCAGGAGCCAAAAACCCAATCTTACTTCATCACCAAGAGAAAAAGAGAACTATTTCAGTTCTTATCTTCACATTTTCGATGTACATCATTTATTTACTTATAATCTACTTGCAAGGGCTAAAAGTTTAACTAGTACCATGAAAACTCTTAAAGCCATTGAGGATAATACTTAGCAATCGAAGTCAAAGAAACCTAGAAATGGGTTATCTAATGTCACTAGAGAGTGTAGTCATTATGAAGATTTTCTCTAAGTGTTAAACATGTTTCATAGGAAAAATCTAAAAACTTTGTGCGCAAATGGTGCAACTAAGAGTAAAATAAAATTTAAAATTTTTCAACATGCCGTCACTGGTATACATTAAGCATGTGTATATACATATAAAGATATGCAATGAATTCACGGGGACCATCCCCACACTTAAAGATTTGCAATGAATTAATTAGTAAAGATATTTAATGAATTTCATAGCATCACATATATGCCATTCCCACGCTTAAAAAATTGTATTGTCCTCAATACACACAATCAAGCATAAACGAATGATATATGCAATATAAGAATTGGGAGAGGGCAACCAAAACTTCCCCAAGTTAGAAGGATGAATTCCAAGTTGGGTTCGAACTCGAGGTGAAGTATTGTGGCAACAATAAAAAAGATAATCTTTAAAGCTGCAAGCAAGAAGAGACATCAAATGCATAATCCACATAATAAAGATGATGGAAGTAAAGAGTCTCTACTAGAAATACAAAGAAAACAACATGAAAATAGGAGAGTACTAGGGATAACCCCTTGCTATATATACAAAATGTGATACAAATACTAATCTATCAACTCAACGTTGCTCGGCCTTGGTAATGCTGGGGGTAATAACTAGAACAACAGGGGGTGCTGGCTCAAGTGCTTCCGGTGCTACCTCAGGTGTTGGTGATGGTGGCATCTCCATTGGTGGTACGACAGCGGCTGGAATAGGGTCCCTGACCGTTGAGTTCAGAGACGGATGAGCATGAGGCGATGCTGAGGATGAGTTTGATGGAGCGTGTTGCGTTAGAAAGACGAATCGCTTACAAAGCAGATACAAAATCTTTCTAGTGTCGCATCATATCTGCTGCTGATCCGCCGGCGCTCCTCGATAAGGTGGCTATAGATAGCGAGGAGAAACTGCTGATCAGTGCAATTTGACTCTGTGTCTCAAAAAATGTTCGTTGATCAGCCAAAATATGGCTCAGCACCTCAGCGACGCCAGTTGCTCAGCCCTAAGCTCCTCAAGCTGCTGGAGGATCTACTAATAGCGGGAGTCGAGGCCTCCGGATGGAGATGGTACGGTTGAGGAGGTACCCTTAGGCTCCTGTAAAGGTGCGACTAGGAGCTCCTCCTCCTCGCCACTAGCATGCTTCGTCCTCATGGTGCACTAGATGATGAGGAATCTTAGTGGTGTGTGCTCTATGATACGCATTAGCCTTAGGGTGGAAAAATTGAGGGGCCCCATCATGCGTATCCTGTGCACCTCCTGTAGATCGCCCAGCAGGTCAACCCCTTGTAAAGGCCTCATATTGTAGGGACTTGCAGAGATTGTCATAAGCTTTGTGTACTGCCCTTGTCGGGTAAGAAAATCGTCGAGGGCGTGACCGAGATGAAGCGGGAAGCACTCTGCCATGCTGTAGATCATGAGTAGGTCGCTATGTGTGACATGGCCGGTGATATCATCTCGTCCTGGTAACTAACGACTAATCAGGGTCTGTAAGTAGCGATGGACTGGGTCGACGAGGTAAGTAGCCTTCCTTGAGTCATACTCTCTCTCTATGAATAATCTGCTGCCAATAGAAGGTAAAGGACATGTGCATGGGGAAGTCTACGGCGAGCTCCCGATACTCGTCAATCTTAATAAAAACCTAGTTGTAGAGGCCCATGTGTACTGCAAAATCTATGAGACTCATCCTCCTCATATGACCGTGGACCAGGAACTGGATCACCTGTGGGTTGACATTACTGAAATGGCTCCTATCAACCTTAAATCTCCAGCCTTTCCCTGAAACAGTTACTAAACAGTGAAAATCCTAGACTGGATATATGAGAGGCTCACTGTGATGACACTTACACAGTGCCCTGACTTAACTCGGGAAGCATGCTCCTTGCTTCTCTTGTCCTTGTCCTTTTATTTCCAAAACTTCATTCGAGCTGATGCTTTCCCCTTCTTCTTCTCAGTTTTCTGAAATTGACCTTTCTCTCAGTAGTAACAGAATCTCCTTCAACATTTCCATGATCATCATCCACTTCTCCTAAATATTCCTCGAGCGGTTCAATTGCAAATACTTTTTGTATGCAGTTTATTGAAATTAAATCAATATTGTCAACACAATAAGAGGTATCATCATGGTCTAGTGTATGATGCATCCGTGCTGGAAGTTTAAATACCACTTAGCTATCTCTTACTTTGAGCCACATCTAACCCTTGTGATGATCATGCAGAGCTCTTGCAGTAGTAAGGAATGGTTTTCCCAGGATGATGTCATCTACATACAGAAGAACGAAATCAGCAGGAAACACAAATTTCTCTACACTTACCAGAACATCTTCTATGACATCTCGTGGCCTTTTCACGGAGCGTTCGGCTAGCTGTAAAGTCATTCTTGTGGCCTTTGGCTCTCCTAATCCCAGCTTCAGGAAGATCTTTCAAGGAATGACATTTATACTAGCTCCCAATTTCATGGTATGATCAAGCTCCCTGGATCCTTCAGTTTTCTTAGCAATCTAGAATATGCAATCGGTAAGCATTTTTCGTTGAGGGTGAAACGTGTGATTTTTTCCAATTTTATTTTATTGGTAAGAAGTTCTTTCATAACTCCGCCTATGCGAGCATAACCGGTCCCAAGCCCGGATGAAGGAGGAGGGTTGCGGTAGGTTGACAGCCAGCTTAAAACTTTGTCACTCTTATGATATGGATTCTCTAATATATACCGTTGGGACGTGCTCACCTAGGCACGCGCTACATCGGTACCCGGATGTAGTGTTAAATGAGCAAGGGGTTTCATCACATCGCCGCCCGGGTGTGATGGACTATAGGCAAGGGTTCCCACATTATGGACGGGTGTGGGTAAAGAAGTTAGTCCCGCCACATCGGCGCCCGGATGTGGTTTTAAATGAGCAAGGGTTCTCGCATCTTAGTGGACGGGTGCGAGTAAAGAAGTTAGTCCATAAGAGTAGGATTAGGATTGGTAGTTAGAATATAGGACCTTTGACAGGAAAATCTATGGAGTTAGTTGACACTCTAAAAAGGAGGAGGATAGATATAGTATGTTTGCAAGAGACTAGGTGGATAGGAAACAAGGCCAGAGAGATTGGTAATACAGGTTATAAATTATGGTATTGTGGAGGGGATAAACATAGAAATGGTGTGGGTATAATTATGGAACCAAAAATGAAGGACAAAGTGGTTGAAGTGAAAAGGGTAGGAGACAGGATTATACATTTGAAGCTAGTGCTGGGAAGAGAAATAATTAATATAGTGAGTGTGTATGCCTCTCAAGTAGGCTTAGGAGAAGAAGGTAAGGTCAAGTTTTGGGAAGATTTGGATATGGTAGTTCTAGGGATTCCAAGTGAACAAGAGCTTTTTATTGGGGGTGATCTTAATGGATATATAGGTAGATTTAGTGATGGCTACGAGCAAGTGTATGGAGGTTATGGATATGGCAACATGAATGAGGAAGGAAAATCTATATTAGATTTTGTGCTTTAAGAAAAAGGAATCACACTTGATTACCTTTGAGAATAGGAGTAATTATAGCTAAATTGACTTTCTTGTTACAAGAAGAAGGGATAAATCTATTTGTAAAGATTGCAAGGTTATACCTGGAGAAGCATTAACCACACAACATAGGTTAGTGGTGTTGGATGTAAAGAAAAAGGGCATAGTAAAAACAGAAAGGAGGGTTAAGCAAAGTAGGATTAGATGGTGGGCGTTAAAAGGAACCAACCAATTAGCATTTAAGGATAAAATATGGGAAGAAAGAGGCGCAAATGTGAAAGATGATGCAAACACCTTATGGAAGGAGATATCGAATCGTATTAAGAAAATAGGAAGTGAGCTCCTAGGGGTCTCTAAAGGACTGGGACCTCGACCACAGGAATCATGGTGTTGGAATGAAGATGTTCAAAAGGCTATTAAAGAGAAAAGATATTTGTATAAGAAATTACCCACAATTGAGGATGGAGAAGTCTTTGAAAAGTATAAAAAGGCAAAAAAGGAGGCCAAGAAAGCGGTTAGCGAGGCCCGAGGTAAATCCCTAGCTGATTTATACCAAAAGTTAGGGACACGAGAAGGGGAAAAGGAAGTATACAAGATAGCAAGGCTAAGAGATAAAAAAGGGAAAGACTTGAACCAAATCAAGTGCATTAAGGATGAGTCTCAACAGGTCTTGACAGGAGATAAGGAAATCAAGGAGAGATGGAGAAACTACTTTGATTACTTGTTTAATGCAAGTCATGAGGATAACTTTATGGATTTTTATGCATCAATGATTGAAAGGAACTTTAGCTATACACGTAAGATCAGGCCTAGCGAAGTCAAGGAGGCACTGGGAAAAATGAAGGCTGGAAAAGCTTGTGGCCCAGATGGTATCCCGATTGAAGTTTGGAAGTGCCTTGGAGAAGTAGGGGTAGAGTGGTTAACCAAACTCTTCAACTCTATCCTAAAAGGGGGGAAATGCCAGATGACTGGAGAAAGAGCATTTTGGTTCCTATTTATAAGAATAAGGGAGATATTCAAAATTGCACCAACTACCGCGGTATTAAGTTAATGAGTCATACGATGAAACTCTGGGAGAGGATAATAGAGCATCGACTCAGGTATATCACGAAGGTGTCAGAGAACCAATTTGGTTTTATGCCAGGTAGATCCACAACAGAAGCCATTTTCCTATTAAGAAACTTGATGGAGATCTACAGAGAAAAGAAGAAGGATCTCCATATGGTTTTTATTGACCTTGAGAAAGCATATGATAGGGTACCAAGACAAGTTCTTTGGTCGGTATTGGAGAGGAAAAACATTCATGTAAAATATATAAATATTATTAAGGATATGTATGAGAGAGCGGTTTCAAGTGTGAGAACAGTAGGAGGCGATACGGAGGAGTTTCCTATAACAGTGGGTCTACATCAGGGATCGGCCTTAAGCCCACACTTGTTTACCCTAGTAATAGATGAATTAACTAGTTATATCCAAGATGACATCCCATGGTGTATGTTGTTTGCAGATGATGTTGTCCTAGTGGATGAGACTAGAGATGGACTAAATCAAAAGCTAGAATTATGGAGAAACACTTTAGAAAGTAAAGGTTTTAGGTTAAGTAGAAGTAAGACAGAATATATGCACTGTAAATTTAGTCTAAGTAGGAGAGATGAAGGAGAAGTGAAACTAGGGGGTGGTAGTGCCTAAGGTTAACCATTTTAGGTATTTAGGTTCCATTTTCCAGGATGATGGGATGATAGATGAAGATGTAAAGAATCAAAGCTGGATGGTTGAAATGGGGAGTGCCACCGGGGTGTTATGTGATAAAAAGATGCCTAACAAAATAAAGAAAAAATTTTATAGGACGGCAGTTAGACCGGCCATGCTATACCGGAGCGAGTGTTGGGCAACTAATGTTCAACATATGCATAAGATGAATGTGGCCAAAATGAGGATGTTAAAATGGATGAGTGGTCATACAAGATTGGACAAGATTAGAAATAAACGCATCCGACAGAAGGTATATGTTGCACCAATTGAAGATAAAATATGTGAAGGGCGTTTAAGATGGTTTGGACACGTATGCCGGAGACCCCCAGGTGCTCCAGTTCGAAAATGTGATAGCTTAGTTGTAGAAGGTAAGAAGAGTGGTAGAGGTAGGCCTAGGATTACATGGAGAGAGGTGGTGTCTAAGGACCTACATATGTTAGATATTGAGCCAGATCTTGCTTTTGACAGAGCGACATGGAGACAAAAAATTCATATAGCCGACCCCATCTAGTATAGGATTACCAATAAGTCGGCTAAAAGGTTTTCCTTTATTAGCTTAGCTTTGTTTGTAGGGATACTGCTCTACTTCTAACATCTCAATCTCTCATAGAATTATTTGTTGTTATTATTATTTATTTATGTATTTTTATTTTTATTTCATTTTATTTCTGTTTATTTAATTTTATTTTATTTTTATTTCATATTTGAGAGCGACATGAAAACTGAGAATCCATATAGCCGACCCCATCTAGTATGGGATTAAGGCTTAGTTGTTGTTGTTGTTGTTGTGGTAAGAAGTTCTTTCATATACTTTGAGTACTTTGGCATATGAGAAAGAACCCCAACAAAGGACAAACTAACGTGTAGTTGTTTAATTGTTTGCAAAAATTTTCTAGAAGTGATTATCCTCTTTATTCTATTTCAGCCTCTCTAGCTATGGGATCTTGGGTTGATATTCTGGAGTGGGTAGTTATGCTACATTCTTTTCCTTCTCAACCAATCCCTCTTCTTCAACAATTTCCTTAGTCACAAAAGGCTCACCAATTTCAACTTGTGGAGCATTAAATGGGGGACTTTTTACCAACAGCTTTACGTCATTCCCGCACCTCAACGTGATTGCCTTTTAGTGCTCTCGAGCAGTTGCCTTAGTATTGCTAGGTAGGCTACCCAGAGGTCTTTTTGATGCGCCTTTTGCTAATTGTCCTACTTGATTTTCCAATTGGTGAATGGATGCCTACACATTCTTCAGAGTGCTAGTGATACTATCGAACTTGGTATGTGTGGTCATATGAATCTAGCCAAAATATCTTCAGTCGTAGGCCTTGACCCTTGAGCCCTAGGAGGCTGTTGATTGAATCCCTGGGGTGTTATTGTTCCTTGAGAATTTCTATAAGAAAACCCCAGTTGATTCCAGTTGTGTGCATATGGCCTGAATTGGACTCCTTGAGGTTTTGAGGGATTGCCCGTATATTGCACCTCCTCGACGGGAGCCAACTCAATACTAGCGATAGGGCATTGAGAGGTGTCATACCCTCCTCTACAGGTGCCATAAGAAATAGATACCACAAAACTCAAATTGCTGGCGGTTAAATAGTAGAGCCTCTAAGATAGTTTTCTACTAAGGCTGCAAGGCTCTGATCAGTATTTGTCATACTCGCTTTAATAGCAGTAGGCTACCTTCCCCTTGCTAACCAAAGTGATTCATTGCTAGCCATTTCTTCAAACACTTGTTCTATTTTATTGGAGTATTTGTTACTAATTGAGCCTCTCGCTGCTGCATGCACAAGCTGCCTTGTCTGGGTGTTGAGTCCGTTATAAAACGAGTGGATTTTTTATAAGAGTTCAAGACCATGGTGGGGACAACGACGAATTAAATCCTTGAATCGATCGTGTGCTTCGAATATGGATTATCCTTCCCCTTGTTTGAACGATGAGATTTCTGCCCTTATCTCCGCAGCATTGCAAGGTGGAAAGTAACTTCCTTGAAATTTATCTAACATGTCTTTCCATGTTTGAATACTCCCCGTTGGTAGCGATGTAAGCCAATTGTATACCATTTCTCTCGAGCTAAATGAAAATAGGCGCAGCAGGATGGCATCATCGGTCACTCCATTAATTTAGAACATATTATGGATCTTAATATAGCGTGCTTGGTGAGCTTGTGGATCAGCGTTCGGCCGGCCATCGAATTGGCATTAGTTATGGATCATGTTCATCGTGCTTGACTTGATTTAAAAATTATTCAAGTTAACCGCGGGAGGGTTGATGCTGAGTTCTTCGATCGTAAAGTCTGACCATTTATACTCTGACAATCTTCTACGCGTCTTAGCCAGGACTGGAGGGTTTCCAACTTAAATTTTCACTTCTCTTGGAGGTTGATTCTCTGCCCCCGAAGATTACTCTTGGATTGGCGCCTCCGTTTATATGATTCTTCAATATAATATGCGATCAATCTAATTGTCCTCTTCAACTAAACCCGCAAGTTTGGCTCGGGTCATGCTGTAAAACCCGCCCCAAAATAAATAATAATTTTTCCCAGAGTTAGTAAATGGATATTCAATAAAGTAATAGATGAAATTTTAGAAAATTATAAAGGTCTAATTAATAAAGATTAATTGAGTATTAATTAATCTAGATTAATTATTGAGAAAAGAAAAAAAACAAATATTTTATTCCTGGGAAAGGTGGATCTGGTCAGGGACTGAGACAATCCCGTAATGCCACAGTATACCTGTGACGAGGCATTTGACTAAAAGCCGATATTCTCGGATCTAGTCTAACGAGAGACCGACTCGTGATGTTACAGTACACCCGTGCTACTGGAATCATTGCCCCGGGATTTCATGGATCTGGGTTGAGCATGAAGATGAAATTATTGGGACAGTCGACCCCAACCTTAATGAATTCATTCACCGGTGAATAAATAGTAAACATGTCAAACCTTTTGGAATTTAAAAAATAAAAAGGGTAAAAGATAAATTATTATAATAGTTTTATCAATTAAAAGATTTATTTAAATAAAATCATTACTCTTTAGGTAATGTCATATGAGAGAAAGAGAGAGAAAAGAAAGCTTTAACTCTCTTTCTCCCTTTCCCTTGTTCTCACGAGCTGAAAGATTTCAGATCTTAAGAAAAAAAAAAAGAGGACGGCTACCCTCCTTCTCCACGCCGGCGAGCTTCACCAGGACGATGCCCATGCCGCCCGATCTGCCGTCGATGCGTCCGCCCATGCCAAAACCTCAGCGCCCGACTAGCGGCCGGTGATGCGCCGCGTATCCGATCAGCGCGCGCGCGGCGTGCCCCCAAGCGTGTATGCCGCCAAGCCAGCGTGAAGCATAACCGGTCATGAGCCGCCAACGCCAAGTGGCGCCCGCCCGGCATGCGTCGCGCGCGGCCTATGTGCGCCGCCGGTAGCCTACTTGCACCGTGCCTGGCCAGATCTGCGCCCCATGTGCTCCAGCCGCCTGCACGCGCGCCTTAGTGACCCCGATGTCTAGCATGGAGCCCAAATCCGGCAAGCAAGCGCCGACGACCTCCTTTTCGTCTGTGAGTATTAATTTGGAGAATACTTGCATTGTTAATGGAGGTTAACAACTCATGAGAAGTAATTAACTAGCTAAGATCAAAAATGGGGATGAGAAATACTCGTTGCGAATGAAGTTATGAAGTTGTGGGGATTGGAGGCCGTGGGAGGAGTTTATTGTTAGTTGTGAATTGTGTTAATGATTGGGAGCCAAATTACTTTGATTAAATTGTTAAGTTTGCTGAATTATTGTATTAATTCGGTGCCCTATAAATAGGGGAGGTGCCCCCGAATTTTCATGAAAATCTCTAAGTATAAATGCCCTATTAGTGTTCATGTTAACATACTTATGTGATTAATTTCCATGATTTACATGCTTAATGGTTTCATGCTTTAGATTAATATATCATGGCTAATTAAGCATGCCTTGGGGCATTCTAGGGATCTTAAGGGCATGATATGCATGTTAAGTAAGAAAGCGTGCTTTGAGTGAGCATAATGTCTTTTAAGCATGATTAAGTTCAGGGATTCATGGTAATCGTGTTTCGTATTTTGGATATAAAATACTTAAGTATGGAGGTACTGAGATTCCTTATCCATCTAATAGATCCCAATTCGGACGAGTGAGGCGTGACGAGAATAAGAGATTTGCTTCTAGCCAGGTAGGCTCTCGCACGGGGGTTGTGAGTATTCCTTCCTCCTATCTTGCGTATGATTTTGTCCTCTTATTTCCTTGAGATTTTTCAAATACATATTCGAGTTGAGTATCCTCATATGTGTTGGCTTTACGTCTCGACAAGATATTTGTTTTCATATTTTCATATGCGTATTTGAGTTGAGTTGCTTCTTAAATACGTATTGGCTTTAGATCTCAATGAGGTCATTGATTTATATTTATTCGAGATGTTGCTGCCTTGGATGTATATAGGTATACCTGTTGTTAGGTATTCGTCCTAGCAATCTCTTACATATAGGCATAATACATCGGATGGAGAGTCAGTCAGAGAGTATATTTTCTTACCTTGTATACATGATTGACATAGCGCTACACGGTGTAGACCGGAGATGTTATCTTGAGGATATCATATGATATTGGAGGTATCATAGTATCGTATATGCCAGAAGAATGGGTACATCTGTGGATTTATTCACATTTTAGAGACTTTCTATTTGCTTGTGTTTTGTTTCACTTGCATATTTGTACTTGCTTTATCCTGCTCTTTTCTTATGACTTTTGCAACCTTTATTACTTTCCTAGCGACCCTATTGGGCCTTTTCTTTGGCTCATGCACTTGATTGATGTTTTGCTCAGGTGACGACGAGGAGTAGGGTTGGGACTAGACGGGGACTTACCGAGTATCTGACTCGGACTTGTTATATTTCTATTAAGGTCTGCGTACCTCCTTTTATTTGTGTGTGTATGTGAGACTTGTATTCTTTTTGTTGTATAGACTAATTGTGGTGACTTGGATAGAACCTTATATGGGTCGTTTAGACCCTAGTATTGTACTTGTATTGAGTTGCATAAACTTCATTTATCTATTTTATATAAATCCGTTGTTATATTTATCTCTGGATATTTGAAGTACAGAAGGCTCTGAGGCCTTGCGCTGGAATGGGAACCCGTCCTTGTTTGGGTGGGACCGGTCTGTTCACGTGCCCGGGCCGAGTTCGGGACGTGATAGATTAAGTGGTATCAGAGCGTACAGTTCAAGTCACCCTAGTTGTTTTAGCAACTTAGGAGTTGAATCTAAATTTTTATTGAGAGAGTGGGTTGGGTAGTATTGTGACACTTGAAATTTTTCTCAATTTTCAAAAGTCATGCCACCAAGACGACACGGCCGACCTCGCAAGCGGGCGGAGATCCCTCCCCCGGAGCCCATACATAATTCTGATCTGGAGGGCCAGCACGCGCCGATTCAAGAGACTGGTGCATATACGGTCCCTATGGCAAGGGGTTATCCTTGATAAAAAGCAGGAGGATACCCCTGTTACACAGCAGGGGGTATCTTGGACCCGCACCTGGAGGGTACCCTGGTTCGTATGCTGGAGGATATCCAAGACCTGCAACTGGTGGGTACCCGGGTTCATCTACTGGAGGGTATCCTGGGCCTGCAACGGGAGGATACCTTGGCACGTCTAGTGAAGGATACCCTTGTCCCGCACCTGGGGGATATCCTGGCCTCACACCGTGACGATATCCTGGCCCCGCACCAGGAGGCTTTCCTGATCCTGCAGCGCTGACTGGTCTGATGCAGAAGATGTTATTCATGATGCGCGACTAGCGAGACCAGCGCCAGCAGCAGTAACAGAAGCAGTAGTTGTATACCCCACCTCCACGCCCATCTACAGCAACAGATCAGAGCCGTACTGCCTTGGCCGAGTTCAGTAGGCACGGACCGCCACCCTTCGAGGAGGGTACAGATTCAACAGTGGTCGAGTAGTGGATAGATGAGATAGAGGCTACCTTCCGGGTTATGTATTATGTAGAGCCCAGAGTGGAATATAGTGAGATTGGCTACATAAATGCTGAGGGGTCTAGCTAGAAGCTTGTACAAGGCCGAAGTATCGAACTATGGCGAAGAAGCTTTTCAGACATGGGATTAGTTTAGGGTTGCCTTCTTCAACAAGTACTTTCAGCAAGCAGGTAGGCACAGATGACTCAGCAGTTCCTGAATCTAAAGAATAGGACTATGACAGTTGCTGAGTTTGAGGCTGAGTTTGAGCGACTATCCAGGTTTGCTCCTGTACTGGTAGCAGATTAGCTGTTTAAGGCCCGCAAGTTTGTCAGTGGCCTAAAGAGCAGCCTCATGCGGTCTGTGAATCTTCCTTCAGACGACCATGTTATGAGTTAGTGTAGATAGCCAAGGATAATGAGATCGCTTGGCAGAAAACTGAGGAGTCTCACATATGAGAGCAGGGCAGTGGCAGAGGAAAGAATACCAGAAGAGTGAGTCTTCTGGGAGCAGCTCAGGACGCTCCAGGAGCAAGCGTAGGTTACAGCATCATCCGGTTCTAGAGGTAGGCGATCGTCAGGGAGTGGCTCCCGTCCACCTCATTGCGATCGTTGTGGAGGCACGCATGCTAGAGAGTAGTGTTGGCACATGGCAGATAAGTTCTTCCGATGTGGTAGCACTAAGTACTTCAAGGCGGATTGCCCTGTCGACCAGACCGGATCACCAAGAGGAGACGAGACTTAGATAGTACTAGGCAGGCCCTTATAGTCATCCGGAGGGTCACGACACACTACCACACCAGGTCGAGGCCAGAAATGAGGTTCTAGAGGAGGGAAGCGGAAAGGGAAGGCGTCAGATCTACCTTCTCCTTCCATCCAACCAGTTGCCCATGGTCGGGTTTACAACCTGACCCAGGAGGATGCTCAGGCCTCCTAGGATGTATTAGCAGGTACTATTTCTATTTGCTCTCATTATGCATATACGTTATTTGATCTTGGGGTGACACATTTATTCGTGTTTACTTCATTTGCCCGAAAGAACAATTTTCATGTAATTAAACTATCATACGGCCTATGCGTCGAGGATCGTGAATAGGTTGGCACCAGGATGCTTAGTCGAGATCAAGGACTCACTGCCGACTACACTTATTGGAGATGTGCGACTACGACGTCATCCTCGGCATGGATTGGCTCTCCACAGTCTACACAGTAATGGACTACAGAAGGAAAAGAGTATACTTCCAAATTCCGGACTATGAAGAGTTTATCTTTAAAGGCAGCAAGGGTTAAGCAATAACACGGGAGATATCTCTCCTTAGGGCCCGGAAGCTAATCAACAAGGGCTGCACTGGATTTCTGGTATCTATCACATAGGCAAGGGATGCTCAGTATACGGTGGCACAAATTCCCATGGTCCGAGACTTTTCAGATATATTCCGAGATGACTTACCAAGACTACCACTAGAAAGTGAAGTGGAATTTGGCATCGACTTAGCTCCAAGAACGACAGCCATATCTAAAGCTCCATACCGAATGGACCTTGCCGAGCTAAGGGTACTGAAGCAGCAACTTGAAGAACTTTTGGAGAAAGGTTTCATCCGACCAAGCATGTCGCCATGGGGATCCCCGGTACTATTCGTCAAGAAGAAAGACGGATAGATGTGATTGTGTATTGACTACTATGAACTCAACAAGGTAACAATCAAGAACAACTACCCTTTACCGAGGATTGATGATCTAAGGGACCAGTTGCAGGGAGCACAAGTGTTCTCCAAGATCAACTTAAGATCTGGGTGCCATCAGGTACGAATCCGGGGTGAGGATGTCCCGAAGAGTGCCTTTCGTACGAGGTATGGGAACTATGAGTTTCTAGTGATGCCGTTTGGGCTTACCAATACCCCAACAATGTTTATGGACTTTATGAACCATATATTCAGACGTTACATGGATCGGTTCGTAGTCATCTTCATCGACAAGATTCTAATCTACTTAAAGAGCAAGAAGTTGCATACGAATCACTTGAGGCTGGTATTGGAGACGCTGAGACATGAAGAGCTATACACCAAGTTCTCCTTGTGTGACATATGGCGGAACAATGTGGCTTTCTTATGGCACCTCATCAGCAAAGAGGGAGTTTCTGTGGCTAACAATGGCTACAAGCACATGAGCATTGAAGAAATATAGCTCCGTCACTCCAAGGGCCTCTGTTTTAGTTGTGATTAACCTTATCCTATGTTTCATAAGTGCCCGAACAAGAAGCCGCTACAACTTCAATGGGATGAGGAAGACTCTAAGACTCCAGCAATAGAATTCGAAATGGATCCCAGTCCTTAGGACTGTGGTGAGGAACCTAAATAACAGATGGCATTAAACGCCATGAACGGTGGCTTCCTCTCTGGTACATTGAAGTTTATCGGCTCCATCCATGGACATTCTATCATGATTCTGTTAGACGGTGGCAGCGAAGGTAACTTCCTCCAGCCATACATGTCCAAATTTCTTCAGTTAGATGTCTTACTCGCCAAACCAACCCGGCTGATGGTTGGGGATGGTCATTCCCTCGAAGTCAAAGGACGCGTTGATGATCTTCAGGTCTCGGTTCAAGGCAACACTCTCACCCTATTAGTGTATATTCTAGTGATTGCCGGTGCCGATCTCATCTGGGGCGCGACATGGCTGGCCTCGCTCGGAACCCATTTGGTGGACGACAACAAGTTGAAGCTTTAGTTCTTTTTAGATGGGAAATTTATCACTTTGCAGCGTGAGCAACCAGCTGCTCCCTCACCTACCTCAATTAGTCAACTACGCAGGTTCCATACTACTGACTCTATAGCACACTATTTCACTCTAACTTGTCTCGACCCTGGAGATACATAGTTGCCATCTCCTCCCTTGCATGGAGATCACGAAGACTTATAGTCCCACTTCATCACCTTGCCCACTTCACCAGACGACCTCCTTACCTTATTACTACAATATCAAGACGTCTTCACTCTACCTGAAGGGTTGTCGCCGGCCAGGCCCTGCGACCATAACATTCCCTTGCTTCCAGATATAAAGCCAGTTAAAGTGCGGCCTTATAGGTATACTCATATCCAGAAAATGAAAATCGAACTTATGGTCTCATAGATGCTTCTTGACGGCCTTATAAGCCGAGCAACAGTCCCTTTTCATCCCCGGTGATACTCGAAAAGAAGCGCGACGGTTCGTGGCGATTCTGCACCGACTACCGGGCTCTCAACGCCATTACAATCAAGGACTCCTTGACTATTCCAACAGTTGACAAGTTCCTTGATGAGCTCCATGGCACTGAGGTGTTCTCAAAGCTTGAACTCCGATCCGGCTACCATCAAGTTCTTCTCAACCCTGCTGATAACATAAGACGGCTTTTAGAACCCACCATAGCTACTACAAATGGCTGGTGATGCCATTCGGCCTCACGAATGCTTCGGCGACGTTCCAATCTCTTTTGAATCACGTCTCTCATCAAGCTTTGCGCACGTTCGTATTGGTTTTCTTTGATGATATCCTTGTTTATAGTGCGAACTGGGAGCTCCATTTGGTCCACCTGGAGCTCGTTGTTTCACTACTTCAGCAACATCACTTACATGCCAAGCAGTCCAAATATCAATTTTGCCTCAACCACATTGGCTATCTTGGCCATGTAGTCTCCGGTTCGGGCGTGGAGATAGACACAAACAAAACAAGTGCAATCACGGAGTGGTCGGTACCTGCAACTTTGTAGCAACTACGTGGGTTTCTTGGGTTGAGCGGGTATTACCGCCGATTCATCAAGAATTATGCTACCCTTGCTCATCCTTGACCGACATGCTCAAGAAGGATTGCTTCCACTAGAGTGAGGCCGCCCAGCAATCATTTCAAGCCTTAAAAGGTGCAATTTCTTTAGCCCTTGTTCTCAAGTTGACTGACTTCTCCAAGCCCTTCATCCTCAAGAAATATGCCTCTGGTTAAGAAATATGGGCCATGTTGAGCCAGGACAATCTCCCAGTAGCCTTCTTCTCCAAGAAGCTTACATCGAGGATGCGCTCTCAATCTGCATACTCTCGAGAATTCTTTGCAATTACGAAGGTGGTTGCCAAGTTCCGGCACTACCTAGTGGGTCACAAATTTGTCATCTAGAGTGATCAACAAGCTATTCAGCACTTAACCAATCAATCCATCCATACGCCGGAACAACAACGCTGGGTCGCTAAGCTTCTAGGCTATGACTTCTCGATTGAGTATAAGCCTAGTAAGGAGAATAAGGTGGTTGATGCGCTCTCTTGTTGTTTACAATTGACTGTTTCTCAGTTTCATATTGATCAAAACGACTGAGCTTTAATACTTGCAAAGCCAGGACCCTTTATGCCTTTCTCTGGTTCAATCTCTTCAGAAGGGTACCTTGCTTCAAGGATGTTATGACTGGAAACAAGGCCTTTTATGGTACAAGGGATGCTTGGTGGTTCCTAATAATCATACATTCAAACAGAAGCTGTGCCATGACTATCATTCTACAATACTTGGGGGACACGCTTGTTCCTTAAGTACTTTGGCTCGGATGGCCAAACAATTCTTTTGCCAGGGCATACGCAGCGAGATCACGTTGTTCGTCAAGAATTGCATTACTTGTCAGCAGGCCAAGGACCTGACTTCCACATCTGGAGGCTTGCTCCCACTCCTACCCATTCCTCTGAAGATTTGGACAGACATCGTGATGGATTTCATCATTTCCCTCCCTCCATCCAAAGGCTATTCTATGATTTTTGTTGTCATCGATATACTGTCCAAATACGGATATTTTATTCCCCTTTGTGCTGACTTCACAAGTTGATCAGTGGTGGAAGCCTTCATCCTCTATGCTGTGATGCTCCACGGCGTGCCACAAATGATCCTCTCAGACCGTGACAAAATCTTCACTAGCAAATTCTTGCAACACATCTCTCTCCGGATGGGAACTACCTCGGCGATTTCCTCCGCCTATCATCCTCAAACCGATGGTCAGTCGGAGGCCTTGAACCGCTACTTGGAGATGTACTTAGGAGCTTCATTGTCGAGAACCCACGACATTGGGTTGATCTTCTACCTTGGGATGAATTGTGGTATAATACCGCACACCAAACTAGTATCGCCATGACCTCATTCGAGGTGGTGTACGGTAGAGAGCCTCCTTCCCTGGTTCCTTGCTATCCGTACTCCTTTGAACCCCCTAAAGTATCAGCAGTACTCACACAATGGGCTTATGTCTTGGCTCAGCTGAAACCGAATCTCCTCAAGGCGCATGCGCGCATGAAGAAGATAACTGATAAGAAACGTACTAAAACTGAGTTTGTTGTCGAGGCTTATGTCTTTTTCAAGCTCCAGCCTTATAGACAATTTTTAGTGCAACTGCGTCGGAATCACAAGCTCACGATGCCTTATTTCGACCCATTCAAGGACCTTCAATGGATTGATCCGGTGGCCTATAAATTACTCCTTCCACCTGAGGCTCGTATCCACCCCGTCTTCCACATCTCATTGCTGAAAACTTGTCATGGCGACTGTCCCAACTCCACCGTTCCCTTCCCTGAGCTAACTGAGGTATGTGGTCCTCTTATTCGGCCGACTGTTCTACTACAAGCATTTCAAGTCCTTCGCAATGGTCATCCAGTCATGCAGGTTCTTGTCCAATGGGACGGTCTGATAATTCATGGGAAGAGTTGCACTGCTCCAACAACAATTTCCATTTATCGACCTTGGGGACAAGGTTGCTTTTGATGGTAAGGGGAAATGTTATGAATTCTTGGCAAAAGGCTTTTCCCATCGTGGTTGCCATACAGAGGAAGGTGTCAATTACGTTCTGCCAAGATAAAGTAGGGTCGAAGAAGCTTCATATGGCTCAAAACAAATCATGAGCGTCCACGTGGCAAGAGGAGAGTGGGCAACAAGGAATCCGAGGGGACCAAGGTATTAAGGACATAACATATAGGAATGCATGGGAGGAGAGCGCTGACCAGCAGAAATTCACGGAGACGAGTGATAATCACGTCAAGCGCAGACACAACACACGCTAGATCAAGGGTTGTCACGCCCCAAACCAAGCCCAGGCACGTGGACAGATCGGCCGTACGTAAACAGAGACGAATCCTCATTCAAGCACAAGGCCTCAAAGATCCTGTATAATAATTATTATCCAGAGATAGATAAACAATGTAATTTATATAAGAAAGAAGAAGGGAGTTTACACAACTCCCTACAAATACAATACTAGGGTCTATACGACCCATAAAAGGATCCATCTAAGTCACCACTAATAGTCCATACAATAAAGAAAGAAAACGAGTCTTATATACACACACAAATGAAAAGAGGTACGCAGACCTCAAGGTAAAATAAGCAAGTCCGAGTCAGCTACTCGGAAAGTCCCCGTCTAGTCTGAACCTACACCTCGTCATCACCTGAGAAAACATCAATCAAGTGCGTGATCCAAAGAAAAGTCTCAGTAGCATCGCTAGAAAAGTAATAAAGGTGGCTAAAGCTACTGGTAAGGAACAGAATAAAATAAGAATAAATATGCAAGTGCAACAATATCACAAGCAAATAACAAGTCTCGGGCATATGGACAAATCCACAGATGTACTCAATCTCCTGGCATATACAATACTATGATACCTCCACTATCATATGATATCCTCCAAATATCATCTCCGGTCTACGCGGGATAGCGCTATAACAATCATGTGCACATGGCCAGAAAATACCGCTTTCTGACTGAGACACTCTGTCCGATGTATCATGCCTGTACGTAAGAGATTGCTAGTACAAATACCTAACAACAGGTATATATATATATATATATATATCTAAGGCAACAACATCTTGAATATATAATAAGGTCAATGATCTCATCAAGATCGGAAGCCAGAGTAAACTCCACTCAAATACGCATAACAAAAACATGAAAGCAACAATCTCGCCGAGATATAAAGCTGATACATATGAGGAAACCCATCTAGATATGTATTGGGAACCTCTCGAGGAAATAAGAGTACAAAAATCAAAGCAAGGTAGGAGGAAGGAATACTCACAAAGCCCTGTGCGAGAGCCTACCTAGCTAGGAGAAAAATCTCTGATCCTCGTCGCGTCTCACGCGTGCGAGTCAGGATCTAGTAGATGGAATAAGAATCTCAGTATCTCCATACTAACATATGAACAAAAGTGTCCTTACCAATCTACTACTTAATAGCTATCATGAACTTCAATGTTCATGAGCTCTCGTAGAATACGGATACTATTTTTGTATTCTACTGGAATCATGTCTTTTAAATACTAAAGGGCATATGAAGCCCTAAACATCTCTAACGAGGAGATTAACTCAGCAATTGATGATTTATTAAACTTAATCATGCTTGAAAGACATTAAGTTCACTCCAAGTGTGTTTCCTAGTTAATATGCATTTCATGTCTTTAAGCTCCTTAGAATGCCCCTAAGCATGATTAGTTAGACAAGATTAATTAATCTAAAGCACGAATTCATCAAGCATGTTAAATCATGAAAGCTAATAGCACTTAAGCAAGTTAACATGAATACTAATAGGGCATTTACACTAAGGTTGTGTTTGATTGCAAGATGGAAAATGGGTGGAAAAGAAAACTTTTCCATAGAAAAGTTTGCTATAGAAAAGTTTTCCATAGAAGACAACAAAGTGGTTGTTTGATTGGCAGTATTTTCCAGCTACATTTTTCATGGAAAATTCATGTTTTGTTGTTTGATTGCTCTTATTTTCCATGGAAAATCTATCATTTTCCGTGGAAAATGCCAAATTTGTTGTTTGATTGCATTAATTTTCCCTGAAAAATGTAACATTTTCCATGAATTTTTTTTATTTTCTCCTTCAAAAAAACCATATTTACGCATTTTTTTTTACTACTTAAATGCTATTTAACCTTTTACATAAGAATATATCTATATATATATATATATATATATATATATATATAAAGCATAGTTTTCAAACATAATTTGAAACACCAATCAAACATTAATAAAAAAACAATAATAATTAGACAAAGATATGTTAATCAGTTTCAGAACATTCACAAAAGAAATCGCAATCTTCGCACACAATGCTCCTTCATCATCCTGATTTTCTTTTTCTTTTCTTTTTTTTTGTGTGTGAATAAAGTAGATAAACCACATCTCACTGAATTTAAAGGTAGTTAGTACATAGTGCCTACATGATTTTCTTTTTTCCTTCAGATCTTCACTTCATCAAATTAAGATAGATAAAAGATTTGCTCTATCTTTCAAAAATTAAAATAAAAATAAATATCGGTCAGTGATTCTTTCTGTTTGTTTCCGGTCAATAATAGCTCAGTGCAATTATTCAAATCTACTTGACCCAAAAAACATAAACAAAAACAGATTATTTAATCTACGAAATTTGAAACAACCCAATAAAAAACATGTTCACACATTTCACCAATGAAGAAAGTTCACATATAAAAAGTTTGAGTAACTAAGCATGTTGACACAAAAAAAAAAAATCAAATTAACATCATTCAAAGTACACATTTCTTCTAATAAAACAAAACCATAATCCGAGACATGGTTCACTTGTTGAGCTTGCGATTGACCCAACCATGCAAAAATGCTTCATCATTAATCTCAAGGAAAAAACGAGCCTCTTCCTTGTCATGCACAAAAATTTGCATGAGATCCATAACATCACCATCCAGAAGACCCAATCCTCGGAGTTTCTCTAGAATTGCTTGCATATCAACACACTTTGAGTTGCTTGCTCCTTGAACACAATGGCTATTTCTTGTGAGGATTGAGCAACAATTTTGAGGGCCGAGGCGGCATCATCCATTGGTTTCCCACATTTACGTTTAGCTCTCGGGCCTCTCCCTTGTGCGGCTTCATTGGGGGTATTGGGCTCGTTTGAGGGAGTTGGTTGTGCTTCCTCCAGCTCTTCTTCATCCCCTAGACCGACTCCCACTAGATTGTTGATTTCATTTTCATTCATTTGTATAAAATTATTCCCCGTGATAGATCGATCTCCAGTTGCAATGTCATTACCAAAAATTATAGCCAAATCATAACAGCGAGGACATGACTTCCCCTTCAAATTTTTTGCATCCGAATTATCCTAAAAAAACATGAGACATAAAACCATAAGAAACAATTAAACGACAAGAAGTGGAGCAATATTACCGTGAGAAAGTAATAAACAACAGTAAACTAATACATAAAACTAATCAAAATAATGAACTAATACACACAGTGATGACAAACAACAATAACACAACTGAGATAGAAACAAATCAAGTGAAGACAACAATAATCAACCGCAACTAACATCAATAATAGGGATAATCAGCAACAACTAACAACAATAACAAATCAAGTTATGACAGCAATAACCAGCAACAAATAATAATATAGTAACCATAATAATTATAATAATAACAGAAATGATAATGATAATTACAGTAATAATAACAATAATAATAACTCAAATGATAACTGTAATAAAAACTATAATAATAATAGTAACTTTTATCATTATTACTATTAAAACTTCCTAGTTAATAAACTAAAATGGTGCTTACACACAAGGCAATTTGATGTCAAAATCTGCTCAAAACCATTGAACCACACCAAGAAACAACATAATAATATTCTTTTTTTCTCAACCTATATATCCATGGAAAATAACAACAATAATAACATTTTGGACTCCTAAATCATCACAGTGCATTCATGAACTAATAAACTAATAAACTAATAAACCTAAACTTTCATGACAATAAATTAATAAACTAGTTCACAACAATGACCATATTCATGAAAACCACAATAAAAAAAACCAGATTCATGAAAACTAATTAATAATATTATTAAATGGTTACATGAAGGTGCTTCTCCCAAACAAGAGGATCCGCTGTGACTCGGCCGTTTTCATCCAACCCGAATCCGCTCGTTTTCAACAACTCCGTGATCTCCTTGTAATCTGTTTTCAGCGTCTTCAGCCTAGCCCTCACATGAGCAACTCTATAACCACTTGGTAGCGCTCCAATACTTTGTTGACAACCTTTGTACATTCGTCGGCCTTAAATCCATTTTCTGTTCTTCTAGGCCCCCCGCAAGCACCACCTCTAAAAGTGTATCTATTAGTGCTTGGTCCATATCATCCGACCAACGAACTTGCCTTTTTTTTGTTTCTACTTGGGAGGATGCTGGAGTGCTTTCCTCAACATCATGTACAGTCACGGAGATCAGAAAGTGTGCCTCGAGCGATAAATGAGCCTTGAGTGCGAAATCGTCGACTACCCATTTTCTGTTTCACTTTAAAAATCAATTAAAAAAATCAGAAAAACACAGTACATAAATTGTTGAACTGTGCAATTAAAAGCTCATATATGTGATTTTAAACAACATGACAAAAAATTAATCTAGTCAAGATCTGCCTATTGATAAAAAAACTTTTGTGAGATCCACTTGTCTGATCTCATACACCAGAATTATAGCTAATGAGGTCAGGAACAATAAATTCATTGAGAACTATATTATGCTACAAAATGTACAGGCAATCCAATATTATTCTCGTTTTAAAATATTTCAGGATCAATGGACTAGAATAATGCTTTGAAAATGGATCTATATATTTGTCTAAGAATGCCTTGACTTCCTATGCATGCATAGCTTCTTGAAATTTAATTCTGGAAATGACAAGCTGTAGATACAAGAGGTCTTGATCATATACTTAATTAAAAATCCTGAAGAATAAAACAATTTAATGTCAAGCTTAATGCAGTTAAATAAAATCAGTTCCACCCTATTTGTTTAGCAAACATTCCTAGTGGTCACTGCATGACCAACAAACAGTAGCTGCAAGATTTTCCAAAAATTGGATTTGGGTAATTAGATCTTACTGTCCTTTTCCCAACCTTTTTGCACATAATAAAGAAAAGCTCATGTATACACAACACGTATAACGAGTGATCTGTAATCAAGAATTTAAGAGAATGAAGAAATGACATTGCCTTGATTCACCCAAACAATGGGAAAGATGACCAAACATGGGTCTAATTAAGGCTTTTTTCACATGCATGGAAAAGTGGTCGGCAGAGCAACTTAGCCTCATGGACGTGCAAATTAGGAACAATATCAATTTGCCTTCCTAGACTACCTACACAAAGAGCTAGATAGTGACAAACAATTATAATGACTAGACATCAAAATATTGTTTAAAACATGGCTTCTGTCCTGAACCTATTATTTAGCTCTCCCGAAACGCCCACTCTGCACTAGGAGGCTGCCAACATATATGAATGCCAATGTTCCCCACATACTACAGATAGAATACTCATTTCTTCAAATCAACACAAGATGAAAGAAAAAAAATCATTATATTAATTTCGTTCAATTTAATACACAATTAATACATAGAATAATCAAGTTAATAATTAGACAATATAAACATCAATCAGTGCAACTGCAGTACTAGCAGGAAATCAAAGATAACAAAGATCAAGATTTGAAGATTATGGAAAAAAATGTCAAGTTAATATATATATAATTCTTGGAAGTTTTTCTGTTGAGCATAACGGTACATAAATGTGCAATATAAAGAAATGACATAACATAACATAACATAAGGTACTGAAATTTATAACATAACATAACATAATATCTTAATCCTAGTAGGTCACGTCGTAGCTATTAGCGTCGAAACCAACTCACATAATGTTAGATAGTAAATCTCTTTTGTTGGTCCATGCTACTTCAGATGTGATTCTGATGTTGGCATTAACATGTGAGTCTTCAGGTACATCGACATGGGGGGGTTCACTTCATTGTCACTAACATCATCATCACTACAGAGGTCATCTGAATCATGAACACGAAAGAAGTTATGCAAGGCACAACATGCAAGGAGGATCTTCGCTTGTGTATCTATATCATGAAAAGGTTGATGCCTAAGATAGGCAAACCTGTTCTTTAACAAGCCAATGACCCTCTCAACAACATTTTGAAGAGATGAGTGTCAAAAGTTGAATAGCTCCTTGCGGTTTTCAGGAAGTAGACCCTGAATGTCTCTATAATGATAGCGCGTACCCCGATAGGGTGTAAGAAAACCAGGGACTAAGGGGAACCCCGTGTCAGCAAGATAGTATTTACCTATTATTAGAAAGAAGACTTAGCAAAAAAGACATAGATTCTTCTTTCCATAATAGGTCATGTGATATATAACATACCGAGAGGAACTTTCAACCTAGGTCTATGCCGTGACACTGAGCTCCTCAACAAACGACCATTATGTGCTGATCCCTCCCAACCGGCAAGCACATAGGTAAACCTCATATCAAATGTACATGCCACCAAAACATTTTGAGAGATTACTTGTTTCCTATTCCGATATGTAGGTTGTTCCTCCACAAGGACATTAGCAGCAATATGAGTACCATCTATAGCACCCACGGCATCCTATTAGAGTTGAAATTTATTTTAGTGATAAATAAATAAATCCTAACATAAATATAAACATTCTTATTAGTATAAACATCTAACCTGAAAGTAATGATACCAATCTTGGACATTCTCCTTATCATTGGGAGAGTTTTCAGCAGTGGCATTATTGGCAACATCTCCATAGAGCTTTAGACATGCATTTAGCACTCTATGGAAATAATAGCTAACAGTTTGGCCAGACCTAAAAAATGTAAAACTTCCAACTCTGTTGCGATGGTCATGGCCAACTATGTATAGAAAAATAGCTACTTGTTCCTCAACACGCACAAATCAGCTATGAGCTAACCCGTAAGCACATAAGCGATTGCACAAACTATGGAATGCACACATTTTCATCCTGAGTAGCTCATGGCAAATCCTATCACTGGTGTTGAACATTCGGTTCAATGCTAACTCTCTCTCAGCTCTCCAATTCCTATGAGGAGCTCTATGGAGAATTCTATTATGATAGTGTTGCCTCATAGAATCATAATTTGCTGAAGCTTGCATGAGCATCATAGTAAAGATTAACACAAGTTGATTTTGAATCGGTGCTCTCACCATTCAATAACCTATTTAAATAATTAAGGAAAGATAAATAAATAATATCATTATTAAATAAAGATAAATAAATAATGTCTAATTAAGAAATGATGTCATGTACAAAGAGGAAGTTGTTAAACAACTACATAACAACAGAACTATTTCTCTCACATCTCAATTAAATATTGTGATTATACATTCCCACAACAAAACTATTTATCTCACATGACTAGTACCAACCGTTCTATTATTATTATGATTTTTTTATTACACATTATTGATTGGTTTTTCACACTGAATTTCATTGTGAAATTGATGTTTATATTTCATTCCCATTATTGTAAACCAAAATGTATGATGGGGTCCATGACAATGGACACCCACTAACAAAAAATTAGATAAAATACAAACAATGAACTTATTACAAACAAGCTCAAAAAATACAAACAATCCTCTCATTTCTAAATAATCTGGACCTCTTGTACTCAACAGGACTTAGGTTAGGAATCTGGAAAAAAAAAAAGCTCATGAGGATAAAATTAATATAGGGAGCAAGGTATGGATACAAATGAGGCAGTGTTTATATGCAGTAGATATTTTTTTTAATTATTTATATGTAGTGCAGTGCAGTGCAGCCAAGTCCAATGCATCCAGTGAAAATGTGTGCATTCCATAGTTTGTGCATTTATCAACTCTTATACACAAACTATGTCATCGAGAGACCTTCGTAATGATAACTTGATCGACACGATCGGGCTTTCGGATCGGAAGTTTTGAGCGATCCAAGCTAGCTGTGCTAAACCGACGATTTCGAGTTATGATTTAGAGTAAAGATTCTTGATTCTAGAATACAGAACCGATTCCGTATTTCAGATTCTTATTTTGTTACTATCATTGATTTTAGGAAGAGGTAACAGTCCCGCAGACATTAAAGCGGGACAGAACCAGACTTAGGAGTCTCCAAAGGACTTCAGGTGAGGGAACTTCTCCGTATATTATTTTCATTCTTGTATTCATGGTGTTTCGTATTCTCGCTTCGTATTCTCGTACTCTTGTGAGTTTTATGTCGGTTTGTGGATGCCGAAGATTTTACCGCTATGCATGCATAATAGTTTTTATGCTTGTGGAATACTATGAAATGGTAATGGTAAGATTAGATATGAAGTGGAATCTGCAATGATGGAAAAATATATGCATGATCGTGCCGTGGACTGAACCCTATATAGATATAGATGTTGGACCAGTGGGGCTCCGTGATAGGGCCCAGAGTCGGGCGTTGATGATTCCGGGTGAGGGAGGGGATTCTTTTTGATCCGTGCGTTCCAAAAATAAACTTTTTTGCGAAATGGTTTCCCATCAAACCCCCCTCCCCGCTCGTGAGGGTGCCCCGGTCAGATACGAGTAAGACTATCGTTGGCTCTTCTGGGTCTGTTGAAATTAGGGTTCGGGGATGTCCATAACACGGCATAGGTCCCCTCTTGGCACAGGATGCCGGCACAGGATGCAACTGAGGTGGATGCATCTCCTTTACACAGGATGTAATTGAGATGTGGGTAGGTAGCACCGCCTCCTTCGTACAGGATGTGATTGAGGTAGGTACATCTCCTGTACACATGGATGTACTTGAAGATGGGGTGTTTGTTAGAACTGATATTGATGTATGAACTGCATCTGGTGTTTATACGAGTTTTCCGATTGTATTGGCATTAATACCTTTATTGAAGACGATCATGATGATCCCATGGTTTCCGTTAGTTTTCAATTTGTACGAATATTTAGTACCAGGTTTGGGAGGGACAGGTATGTATAATACCTGGCGGAGTTGTCCTCACTCACTGAGCTTGTGTAGCTCAGTCCCTCGGTTTATGTTGTCATTTCAGGGTATAGACAGGGACCTGAGCAGTGGCTCATGGCGCGAGCAGGGGGCGAAGATTAGATGGCTCTGGCATACCGGATCTTGATGTTGATAGATTACCTTGTACTAGATTGAGTATTACCTTGTATTCCACTATATTTGGGGCCGTGGTGCCCTGTCTTACATGTATTATTTTTATGACTCTGATGGTAAGTTACTACTAGTGTGTAACTGGTTCGGTCTTTGTTACAATATTCATTGTTGAAATTCTTTATTCCTTGTTATGAATAACAGCTTATGGGTCGGGGGCACTCCCGGCCCAGCTGGTGTGACACCTGGTCCTTTGTAAAAAGGGGGTGTTACATTTAGTGGTATCAGAGCGTAAGTTCGCTCCTCGACCTTAGAGTTTATAGGTCGTCAGAGCCTTAGGGTGGGAGTTTGTATTGATAGACTTGGTAAATAGCGTTGGGATGTGCTAGAATAATAATGTCACTAATTGACATTTGTTGGATAATTCAGGATGCTTGGTCTTGAGCTGATTCAGCAGTCTACAGAGAAGGTGAAGCTAATTAGGGAGCTGGTGAGGAAGGCCCAAGATAGGCAACGGGGTTATGCTAATAACCGACGACGGGATCTAGAGTTTGAAGTGGGAGACCGAGTCTTCCTAAAAGTTTCCCCCTGGAAAGGTGTAATGAGGTTCCATAAGCGCGAGAAGCTTAGCCCCCGATACATTGGACCATATGAGATAGTGGCTAGAGTAGGCCCTGTGGCCTACCAACTCGCGTTACCAGAGGAGTTGTCGAGGATTCATGACGTGTTTGACGTATCGGTCCTACGAAAGTACCTTTCAGATAACCAAGTTTTGTCGGGACCGACCGTAGAACTCGCACCAGACCTGACGTATGTGGAGGGGCCAGTACGTATCCTTGACAGGAGGGACCAAGCCTTGAGGAACAAAGTTATACCGTTGGTGAAGGTGCTATGGAGTCATCATCAAGTGGAAGAAGCTACTTGGGAGAGAGAAGACCGGATGAGGGCACAGTATCCTCACTTGTTTTAAATACTTAATGTATGAAAATTTCAGGGATGAAATTTCTTAAGGGTGGGAGAATTGTAACACTCCGAAAATTTTAAGTTACCTTTTTATTAATATTCTATTGAAGAGTGAGATGGATTAGGAAATTAGTAATGTTTCATTATTTTAAACACCAATTAAGAAGAATTCCAGAAAATTAATGGGCTGGGAATCCAACTTCTCCATCATTGGGCCAAGAGGAGGCCCTATTGGGCCAGGCCGGAGTAATGCGATACAGTTGGAGATAGGTAATCAATGTGAGTCGATTAAGTAGATAAGAAATTACTTAATTGTTAAAGTAACCAAGGTTAATTAAGTAGGAGAATCAGACAGATGTTAGAGTTCCGATAAAGTCGATCGGGCGGGTCAAAAGCCAATATTCGCGGATCTAGTATGACGAGAGACGGGCCCCGTGGTGATACAGTACGCCCGTGATGGCTGGGGTCTATGACTCGGGATCCCGGATCTGGGTTGGTGAATCATTTAGGAGAATGATAAGGCCAACCAGAGTAGACGTGACATAAAGATTAAAGGTAAGTTAAAAGATTAAATTTGAATAATATTAAATATCTAATTAATAAATGAAATAATGTTTATAAGTCATGAGAGAGAGAATGGAAATGAGAAATTGAAATCCCTCTCCCTCGAGTCGTGCCCTCGTTCTCGTTCCCTTGACCGTGCTCGTCACCAACCTTCGCCGCCACTGCCGCCCGAAGCTGCACTATCGCCTCCTTGCAATCAGCCAGCCCCCGCCCTCTCCAACTCACGCTCGCGCCCCCGTCCGTTGGATCCGCCCCTGCCTGCGTCAGTCCCGGCTTGCTGCCCCCTAGCTCCGGGGAGCCGCGCTTGAGCAGCCGCATAGCACTAGCGCCCCTTTTGTTTGCTGCGCTATCGCAGCCCTACTACAGCCCTCCCTCTGGCCGGTTCCTCCGACGAACTCCCTGCTTGGTGAGTAGTAATTGGGAGAAGATCGTGGTTAAACTCATGAATTCATGTATGGATGTAGGGATTGTAGGGCTATGATTAGAGATGGATCGGGGGGGGGGGGGGTTAGAAAGTAATTAGTGGCTTGAATGATGATAATGAAAATGATGTAATCAAATATAATTATGGTGAATGTTTGTATGAGTTTTGGAGCCCTAGAAATAGGGGAAATTTCGCCGAAATTTCTTTAGAAGTCGGTACCGGGCTGTCCCTTTCAGGGATGGATTTAGCCCACTATGCCTTCCCCGATCGGGGAGTATTAGCGATCATTAGAAAGGTCATCGAGAGACCTTCGTAATGATAGCTTGATGGACACGATCGGGCTTCCGGATCGGATGTTTTGAGCGATCCAAGCTAGTTTTGCTAAACCGACGATTTCGAGTTATGATTTAGAGTAAAGATTCTTGATTCTAGAATAAAAAACCGATTCCGTATTTCGGATTCTTATTTAGTTACTATCATTGATTTTAGATAGAGGTAACAGTCCCGCGGACACTAAAACAGGACCGAACCGGACTTAGGAGTCTCCGAAGGACTTCAGGTGAGGGAACTTCTCCGTACATTATTTTCATTTTTGTATTCATTGTGTTTCGTATTCTCGCTTCGTATTCTCGTACTCTCGTGAGTTTTATGTCGGTTTGTGGATGCCGAAGATTTTACCGCTATGCATGCATAATAGTTTGTAAAACCCACGAATTTTAGAAATAAAATTTTTCTTATATTCCATAAAATGATTCATAAATTATTTGATTCCTTAAGCTTGAAGGATGGAGAATTAAAAAGCTTAAAAAGGGGAATAAATTAAATTTTGAGACCAATTAGTAATAATTGGGAGTTCAAGGACCTTTTAGCAATTTTGTAAAGTATTGAGGACCTAAAGGAAATAGTCCCCTCTCTCAGAGAATGGACCAGAATGTGACCCAAAAAAAAAAAAAGAAAAAAAAACATTCCAGGGACCCACGAATAATTTCTCCAGAGGAAAATCCTAATTAGGGTTGATGGGGGATCAGAGGGACCTTTTGGTAATTATTGAAAGTTCCAAGGACTGGACCATAATTGTTCCCTCTCACAGGCTTGGACCTAAATGTGACCCAAAACTTTCCAGGGACCTATGGATAATTTTCCATGAGAAAAACCTTATAGTAGTGGATGAACGGGCAAGATTAAAAGATCTTAGATGGGAGATAATCTCGAGGCATTATTACGGTCTCTGAGGGGCCACGTGGTTCTCTAAGAGTCGTTCATCTGAGCGAGTGATCGATGCGAGGAACTTGGAGGAAATCTGGCCGTTGGATGGATTGTAAATCACAACCCTTCATCCTAGGGTTTCTTGATGCGAGGCAGGGAGGGTAAATAAGAGCCGTTGGATCTCATCCAACTAATCTCGACCCTCCATCGACGGAAAACGAGATCCGAGGCACAGGATCTAATCCTGGCCGTCCGTCCATACGAGCGGCTGTTATCCGACGCCAACAGCCGCGCCGCCGCGAGTCCGGCCGTCTTCCCCGGCCGTTACATGCGCGAAGCTCGGCCGTCGCCGGCCGACCGTTCCGAGGAGCTCGCGAACGCTACAGCTTCCTCCTTTGCCTATAAATACCGACGTCCCCAAGGCAGGGAGGCAGTGAGCTCGAGGGGAACTTGGAGAGGGTTTCCACCGCCGGCGAGCTCGATCGGAGGAGGTGAAACCGGCCGCGAGGAAGCCTCGGTCGCCACTGGAACCACCAAGAGGACCGGAACTCAGGTACGATTCTTCTCCAGGGTTCAATTTTCGTTTTGGTGCATACAATAGAGAGTTAGGGCTCGCCGGAGGGGATGGACGGAACCGGGAGTGGGGACACGCGGGGAGAAGGCTTTGGAGGCTGTCGGTGCGCGGGAATTGATGGCGAGGCCGAGTAGGAGCTCGGAGCACGCTTGGCTGACGGCGAGGGCCCTCAGGCGAGGAGATGCCATCTCCGGCGAGCATCTCCGGTGAGTCGCGACCTGGAGAAGAAGAAGACAGGGATTTTAAAAAAAAATATATATATATATATAATAATTTGTTTTAACTAATTAATTCAGTATTAATTAATTAGTTAAATTAGTTAGGAAATGTGACAATTATCTTCGGATAATTGATAGTATAGTTTTACTTGTTGATTAATCAGTAAATAATTAATTAATTAATTAATTATTTTAATTAGAGGTTAATTGATTAATTAGGTTGATGAATGATTAATCAAATACCTTATAAATGTGACATATAGTTGAATTACTATTTTGGAGCATAGTAATGTGAAATAACTATAGTGTTATTAACTGGATTTTTGTTTAAATGAAACCTAGGGGTATGTGACATAATCAGTTTAATTAATTAGAATAATTAAAGTGAAGACTATAGTGTGTGACAATTATTTAAATAATTGTGGAACTATAGGGTGTGACAAAATCAGTGAATAAAAGCTAGGGTTTTAATAAGGTCTTTAAAACCTTAGAGATGAGACAAAATTAAGCTGATTAATGTTCTAATTTGATCAAAAGAGTAAATCAAATACTTTGTGTTACTCTAAATTAAATACTTTGGTATTAATAGTTGGCTAAGATTAGCCCATTAACATGTAAGGTTGGACTCCTCTAAATTAATCAAATAAATTGATTACCTAGGCTTGACTAAACTTGAATCAATTAGAAGCTTGGGTCATGATTAATTTATGATATAATGGTTAATTAGTTCGGATTAGCCATTAGCGAGTTTATTCAACCAAGTTAAGTCTAATTAATTAATCAATATGATTAGTTGGACAAATTGACTTGGGTTGAGTCAAGTGGTTCAAATGGATTAAATTTAATCCATTAGTTGGATAAATTGGTTAGTTAATCAAATAGGAGTTTGATTAAGTTAACCCAAGAATGATGGTTGGATTTAAAATGATTAAACCAAAGTACCTAAGATAAATCATGGACCAATTAACATAGAAATTGGGTCCATTACTTTGGAGGCCCATGGGCTGGGCTCAAATGGGTTAACAAAACCAGCTTCGATAATTAGACAATAACAAGAAATAAGAGGTAAGACAAAGGAATGTTGACTGATAGAGAAACTAAACCTTGGGTCACTCCAGTAGTCGGGTATGACCTTAAACCCTAAGGTCATAAATTACCAAAATGACCAAAATGCCCTTCCTTTGTTAAAAGAGGGCTAAGGTCAAGATAAATGGTCTAATGGGCTTAAAAAGAGCCCAACTTACCTTGAGTGACTAGAAATGACTAAATTAGGGTTTAGACCCGTCAAGTTGACTAGGTTTGACCCAGTTGGGTCTAGAGTCAACTAAAGGACGTGGAAACGGGGTATAAGGGCCAGTAACCCGTGAGGTGGTCTCTAGGACCCGTTAGTGGGCCTAAGCCCAACAGGAACGAGAGTCATGCATGTGCAATTAGAGACATAGGGTTTCATTAGAACTTTAACTCTAATAGAAATTCTATTATCAGATTTTTCTCGGAGATACTTAGAGGCTTTCCAGGAGGAGTCTAGGAGAGGCTTCTAGCTCGAGAAGGAGGTAAGTACTTTTGCCTACTACCCCACTCTACGGAGTGTTCTTGACTTTTGTTATGTCTGTTCTTGTAAGTACACTTGCCTCGTTCTTACCCAGTTTCGGGATCTCTTTGGACTTGCTTACGCCTTGAATTGCTTATTGCTTCATTGATATCATAATTTGATATGATTGCATACACTCGTATTTTTTTCTCTTGGACACCTATTTCGATGTTAGTGTGTGTGCTTGTTGAGATGTTAGCAACCTGTAGGGTATGCTTGTGAGTGTTGAGTGTGCCTACCTGTTGACCGGCACGTAGCCGTGGAATCACGTGAGCTTGTGCGCTGGCCAGGAAGGTATACACCAACTATGTTGTTTCAAGGATTCTCCCATCCTCGTACTCTTTGTTTCCTTGATTAGGGTAAAACGCGGTAAGTCTTTGTTTCCATGATTGGGGTAATAATTGGAAAATCTATGTTTCCCGCCAGTGGGGCTAATAACTGGTAATCTTTGTTTTCCCGTCAGTGGGATGATACGCTGACAAAATACGTCTATGTTTAGTAGCACTACTAGACCATGGACCGAGGGTCGGTATTGGCTGAGGCTGATAACTGACTAGGGAGATGACTTGTGAACTCTTAGAAGTACTTTGTTGAGACCTTTTGGATAAGAGCCCTATCGTTGTTATGGTAGACTCCCAGGGTTTGATTTGTGCTGGGCGTGGCCCTGTTTCTGTGGTTTGATGATCTTCGAATTGCTCATTTTTGACTTTTCTTATATCATCTGTGCTGTTTTGGTTTCGTCGAGACCTCTGCAGGGTACTTACTGGGCTTTCCTTTCGAAAGCTCATGCACTTGCTTCCCTTATTCTTTTCAGGTTCCGAGGAGTGGGTGACTCGGACTCGGGAGCTGTGCGAAGGACTAGGTTGACTTGTTGAGGTTCGAGGACCTCGTACTTATTGTGTGAGAAATTATTCTTGTAGGACCCTTATAGGGCCTTGACCGTGTGTAGGGCATGTAAACCCTTTTCGGTCTAAATTCCATTGAAGAAACTCTGCAAATGTTTAAATATGACATTTTGAGATATAATCTGATTATTATTGTTATCTGCTTATCATTTTTAGGCCTTGTATTCGAGTGGGGCTCGTCTCTACTCGGGTACGGCCGATCTGTCGACGTTCCCGAGGTCCCTGGATCCGGGTCGGGGCGTTACAGATTAAAGTGGTATCAGAGCAATGCAGATAACCGACACCCTAGTTGCCCTAGTGACTTAGTCAAATAGGTTGGACTGAGTGTGGGGCTGGGTAGTATAGATACGTGTATTGATAATTAAACTCTTGGAATCTGGCAGGTCACCATGGCAAGTGGACAGGAACAAAATGGGGAGGTACACCCACTCTCCGACGCCATGGAGTGGGAGCATGATGGACATGCCCCCCTTGACCAAGAGACACCTCAGGTAACAGAACCTGACAAGGACGTGCCCGATCTTCTCGGAGCACAAATGGAGCTGATATATGAGGTCATAGGACTGATCCGAGAGATGAGGCAGACACTCCAACAAACAAGGAGGGGCGGTCAGGGGCAGTCATCCCAAAAGAGTTCAGGACGCTTGAGGACCGAGCGTAGGACCCATCCGTATAGTAGATCATCTGGATCTTCGATTGTATCTAGGAGCAAAGGTTCGTCTGGAAGTGCTCCCAAGCCAATCAAATGTTTTCAGTGTAAGGGACCACACAAGAAAGCGCATTGTCCGAGGATAACTGGTGGATGCTTTGTGTGTTGTAGTTTGGAGCACAAAAAGGCGCAGTGTCCTCAGATTCAGAAGGGACAAAGAGAACAAGTTGAAGATAAGAG
Source organism: Dioscorea zingiberensis (assembly GCA_026586065.1). Taxonomy (NCBI): domain Eukaryota; kingdom Viridiplantae; phylum Streptophyta; class Magnoliopsida; order Dioscoreales; family Dioscoreaceae; genus Dioscorea; species Dioscorea zingiberensis. The sequence continues at coordinate 13,467,894 of CM048823.1, read as the reverse complement.
AGAGAAGGACGATCTGGTAGAGCCGCCATCGGCCTTAGCCAGGACACCAGATGAACCTGAGACATAGGGATCTTCCGAGAACAAGAATAGCTTACGTATTGACGTGAAGACAGATGTTAACGCACTGTCAGTTATAAACTAGTCCCTAGTTTATTGTCTTGTAGGGTATTTGTCTTATGTGTCTTGGATTACAAGAACCGTGAATTATATGGGTTGTAATAAAGTATCTTCTATTTAACCTAATATCGGCTTGAATTTGGATGTCCCGAATAAGTGTTGGTTTTAGCTAACCCTTAATTATGCTAGCAGTTATAATGAATTGAGGACGAAAAAGGCGCAGGGAAGGCAAGCGGGGACTACCTCGCCAAGTAGAGGAGGTACCCCAGCCTCAGGTGGGAAGGGTTCCACCACCTGTTGAAATGGAGGTTGATCAGGAGCTGCCTGCTCAATCAGGTGTTGCAGGGCCACAGGCAGCGGGCCCAGACTTGAGGGAGGAGGTACCCCCATGAGTATGAGGGACCTCATGAGGGAGATGATGGGGCTTATCCAGGAGACCAAACAACACAGGGTGCCAGCTCCAGCTTCACCTGCCACCACTGCTAGCAGAGGATTTCTAGGGGAGATTAGGAGACTTTCACCCAGACCTTTCAAGGGAGCCGCTGACTCTTACGCGGCTGAGCTTTGGATTAGGGAAATGGAGAAGATCTTTGAGGTCCTCCAAACAACTGAGGCGGAGAAGATTAGGACCGCAGTCTATATGCTCCAAGGACCCGCGGAAGACTGGTACTTTGGAGAGATCAGACTAAGGGAGAATGAACCCTTCCAAACTTGGAAAGAATTTAAAACTGCGTTCTTCGCCAAATATTTTTCTAGAGGTCATCTGGTACAGTTGGGACATCAATTCTCTCAGCTCGTCCAAGGCAGTATGACTGTGGAGCAATACGAGACTGAGTTTGATAGATTGACCCGTTTCTTGCCCGATATGGTTCCTACTGAGGAGAGCAGGGTGATGAAGTTTGAGGCTGGTTTGAAACTATCTTTGAAGAAGATAGTGACCGGGCACATGTGCAAGACATACACCGAGGTTGTAGCCCGAGCCAAGTATATTGAGGCCTCATGTCAAGGGGACACACTGAAGTCGTCACAGAAGGAGAAGAAGAAGGACAAGGAACAGAGCTTCCGTCGTAGTCAGCCAAACAAGGGAGATTATGGGAAATCAAAAGTTGAACACAGGAAGTACCCTTACAGAAAACCTCCATTTTCCCCAACTAAGCTAGGTAGCAAGAAGACATCAGACAGTGGGACCCAATCAGTTGAATGTTTTAGGTGCGGGGGACCACATTTCAAGTCTGAGTGCAGACATGTTTTAGGGACGTGCTTCTGGTGTGGTAGCTCTGACCACCACATTGCTAGGTGTCCCGAGAACTCATCTAAATCGGGGGGAGGTAAAGAATCGCAGCGAGCACCGTCTGAACCCCCAAGATCTTCCTGTACCACCCGATTATCAAGGGCACCGAGTAGGAAGCGACGCAAGGTATCAGGAAGTAGGATGAAGGGGACGACTAAGTCAGAACAACCATCTTCATCTGACGCAGAATCTAGAGAGCTAAAGCGATAAAAAGGGAACCTTGGAAGACCAAGAGTAAACTGGGTATTGATGTGTGTAACGGTTGGATCGATGGAAGAGTAAGAAGAGACGCTACTCGATTGTGTTTGCTATTGGATGTTTTGGAGGAAATTTCAGGGACGAAATTTTTGTAAGGGGGGGAGATTGTAAAACCCACGAATTTTAGGAATAAAATTTTTCTTATATTCCGTAAAATGATTCATAAATTATTTGATTCCTTAAGCTTGAAGGATGGAGAATTAAAAAGCTTAAAAGGGGAATAAATTAAATTTTGAGACCAATTAGTAATAATTGGGAGTTCAAGGACCTTTTAGCAATTTTGTAAAGTATTGAGGACCTAAAGGAAATAGTCCCCTCTCTCAGAGAATGGACCAGAATGTGACCTAAAAAAAAAAAAAAACATTCCAGGGACCCACGAATAATTTCTCCAGAGGAAAATCCTAATTAGGGTTGATGGGGGATCAGAGGGACCTTTTGGTAATTATTGAAAGTTCCAAGGACTGGACCATAATTGTTCCCTCTCACAGGCTTGGACCTAAATGTGACCCAAAACTTTCCAGGGACCTATGGATAATTTTCCATGAGAAAAACCTTATAGTAGTGGATGAACGGGCAAGATTAAAAGATCTTAGATGGGAGATAATCTCGAGGCATTATTACGGTCTCTGAGGGGCCACGTGGTTCTCTAAGAGTCGTTCATCTGAGCGAGTGATCGATGCGAGGAACTTGGAGGAAATCTGGCCGTTGGATGGATTGTAAATCACAACCCTTCATCCTAGGGTTTCTTGATGCGAGGCAGGGAGGGTAAATAAGAGCCGTTGGATTTCATCCAACTAATCTCGACCCTCCATCGAAGGAAAACGAGATCCGAGGCACAGGATCTAATCCCCGGCCCGTCCATCTGGTAGCCGCCGCGGGTCCGGCCGTCTTCCCCGGCCGTTACATGCGCTTCGGCCTGCCGGCCGCTCCGAGGAGCTTAGCGAACGCTTCTGACTTCCTCCTTTGCCTATAAAAACCGACGTCCCCAAGGCAGGGAGGCAGTGAGCTCGAGGGGAACTTGGAGAGGGTTTCCACCGCCGGCGAGCTCGATCGGAGGAGGTGAAACCGGCCGCGAGGAAGCTTCGGTCGCCACTGGAACCACCAAGAGGACCGGAACTCAGGTACGATTCTTCTCCAGGGTTCAATTTTCGTTTTGGTGCATACAATAGAGAGTTAGGGCTCGCCGGAGGGGATGGACGGAACCGGGAGTGGGGACACATGGGGAGAAGGCTTTGGAGGCTGTCGGTGCGCGGGAATTGATGGCGAGGCCGAGTAGGAGCTCGGAGCACGCTTGGCTGACGGCGAGGGCCCTCAGGCGAGGAGATGCCATCTCCGGCGAGCATCTCCGGTGAGTCGCGACCTGGAGAAGAAGAAGACAGGGATTTTAAAAAAAATATATATATATATAATAATTTGTTTTAACTAATTAATTCAGTATTAATTAATTAGTTAAATTAGTTAGGAAATGTGACAATTATCTTCGGATAATTGATAGTATAGTTTTACTTGTTGATTAATCAGTAAATAATTAATTAATTAATTAATTATTTTAATTAGAGGTTAATTGATTAATTAGGTTGATGAATGATTAATCAAATACCTTATAAATGTGACATATAGTTGAATTACTATTTTGGAGCATAGTAATGTGAAATAACTATAGTGTTATTAACCGGTTTTTGTTTAAATGAAACCTAGGGTATGTGACATAATCAGTTTAATTAATTAGAATAATTAAAGTGAAGACTATAGTGTGTGACAATTATTTAAATAATTGTGGAACTATAGGGTGTGACAAAATCGTGAATAAAAGCTAGGGTTTTAATAAGGTCTTTAAAACCTTAGAGATGAGACAAAATTAAGCTGATTAATGTTCTAATTTGATCAAAAGAGTAAATCAAATACTTTGTGTTACTCTAAATTAAATACTTTGGTATTAATAGTTGGCTAAGATTAGCCCATTAACATGTAAGGTTGGACTCCTCTAAATTAATCAAATAAATTGATTACCTAGGCTTGACTAAACTTGAATCAATTAGAAGCTTGGGTCATGATTAATTTATGATATAATGGTTAATTAGTTCGGGTTAGCCATTAGCGAGTTTATTCAACCAAGTTAAGTCTAATTAATTAATCAATATGATTAGTTGGACAAATTGACTTGGGTTGAGTCAAGTGGTTCAAATGGATTAAATTTAATCCATTAGTTGGATAAATTGGTTAGTTAATCAAATAGGAGTTTGATTAAGTTAACCCAAGAACGATGGTTGGATTTAAAATGATTAAACCAAAGTACCTAAGATAAATCATGGACCAATTAACATAGAAATTGGGTCCATTACTTTGGAGGCCCATGGGCTGGGCTCAAATGGGTTAACAAAACCAGCTTCGATAATTAGACAATAACAAGAAATAAGAGGTAAGACAAAGGAATGTTGACTGATAGAGAAACTAAACCTTGGGTCACTCCAGTAGTCGGGTATGACCTTAAACCCTAAGGTCATAAATTACCAAAATGACCAAAATGCCCTTCCTTTGTTAAAAGAGGGCTAAGGTCAAGATAAATGGTCTAATGGGCTTAAAAAGAGCCCAACTTACCTTGAGTGACTAGAAATGACTAAATTAGGGTTTAGACCCGTCAAGTTGACTAGGTTTGACCCAGTTGGGTCTAGAGTCAACTAAAGGACGTGGAAACGGGGTATAAGGGCCAGTAACCCGTGAGGTGGTCTCTAGGACCCGTTAGTGGGCCTAAGCCCAACAGGAACGAGAGTCATGCATGTGCAATTAGAGACATAGGGTTTCATTAGAACTTTAACTCTAATAGAAATTCTATTATCAGATTTTTCTCGGAGATACTTAGAGGCTTTCGGGAGGAGTCTAGGAGAGGCTTCTAGCTCGAGAAGGAGGTAAGTACTTTTGCCTACTACCCCACTCTACGGAGTGTTCTTGACTTTTGTTATGTCTGTTCTTGTAAGTACACTTGCCTCGTTCTTACTCAGTTTCGGGATCTCTTTGGACTTGCTTACGCCTTGAATTGCTTATTGCTTCATTGATATCATAATTTGATATGATTGCATACACTCGTATTTTTTTTCTCTTGGACACCTATTTCGATGTTAGTGTGTGTGCTTGTTGAGATGTTAGCAACCTGTAGGGTATGCTTGTGAGTGTTGAGTGTGCCTACCTGTTGACCGGCACGTAGCCGTGGAATCACGTGAGCTTGTGCGCTGGCCAGGAAGGTATACACCAACTATGTTGTTTCAAGGATTCTCCCATCCTCGCACTCTTTGTTTCCTTGATGGGGTAAAACGCTGGTAAGTCTTTGTTTCCCGCCAGTGGGGGTAATAATTGGAAAATCTTTGTTTCCCGCCAGTGGGGGTAATAACTGGTAATCTTTGTTTTCCCGTCAGTGGGATGATACGCTGACAAAATACGTCTATGTTTAGTAGCACTACTAGACCATGGACCGAGGGTCGGTATTGGCTGAGGCTGATAACTGACTAGGGAGATGACTTGTGAACTCTTAGAAGTACTTTGTTGAGACCTTTTGGATAAGAGCCCTATCGTTGTTATGGTAGACTCCCAGGGTTTGATTTGTGCTGGGCGTGGCCCTGTTTCTGTGGTTTGATGATCTTCGAATTGCTCATTTTTGACTTTTCTTATATCATCTGTGCTGTTTTGGTTTCGTCGAGACCTCTGCAGGGTACTTACTGGGCTTTCCTTTCGAAAGCTCATGCACTTGCTTCCCTTATTCTTTTCAGGTTCCGAGGAGTGGGTGACTCGGACTCGGGAGCTGTGCGAAGGACTAGGTTGACTTGTTGAGGTTCGAGGACCTCGTACTTATTGTGTGAGAAATTATTCTTGTAGGACCCTTATAGGGCCTTGACCGTGTGTAGGGCATGTAAACCCTTTTCGGTCTAAATTCCGTTGAAGAAACTCTGCAAATGTTTAAATATGACATTTTGAGATATAATCTGATTATTATTGTTATCTGCTTATCATTTTTAGGCCTTGTATTCGAGTGGGGCTCGTCTCTACTCGGGTACGGCCGATCTGTCGACGTTCCCGAGGTTCCTGGATCCGGGTTGGGGCGTTACATAGTTTTTATGCTTGTGGAATACTATGAAATTGTAATGGTAAGATTAGATATGAAGTGGAATCTGCAATGATGGAAGAATTTATGCATGATCGTGCCGTGGACTGAACCCTATATAGATATAGATGTTGGACCAGTGGGGCTCCGTGATGGGGCCCAGAGTCGGGCGTTCATGATTCCGGGTGAGGGAGGGGATTTTTTTTGATCTGTGCGTTCCAAAAATAAACTGTTTTGCGAAATGGTTTCCCATTAAACCCCCCTCCCCGACTCGTGAGGGTGCCCCGGTCGGATACGAGTAAGACTATCGCTGGCTCTTCTGGGTCTGTTGAATTAGGGTTTGGGGATGTCCATGACACGGCATAGGTCCCCTCTTGGCACAGGATGCCGGCACAGGATGCAACTGAGGTGGATGCATCTCCCTTACACAGGATGTAATTGAGATGTCGGTAGGTAGCACCGCCTCCTTCGCACAGGATGTGATTGAGGTAAGTACATCTCCTGTACACATGGATGTACTTGAAGATGGGGTGTTTGTTAGAACTGATATTGATGTGTGAACTACATCTGGTGTTTATACGTGTTTTCCGATTGTATTGGCATTAATACCTTGATTGAAGATGATCATGATGATCCCATGGTTTCCGTTAGTTTTCAATTTGTACGAATATTTAGTACCAGGTTGGGGAGGGACATGTATGTATAATACCTGGCGGAGTTATCCTCACTCACTGAGCTTGTATAGCTCAGTCCCTCGGTTTATGTTGTCATTTCAGGGTATAGACAGGGACCTGAGCAGTGGCTCGTGGCACGAGCAGGGGGCGAAGATTAGATTGCTCTGGCATACCGGATCTTGATGTTGATAGATTGCTTTGTACTAGATTGAGTATTACCTTGTATTCCGGTGTATTTGGGGCCGTGGTGCCCTGTCTTATATGTATTATTTTTATGTCTCTGATGGTAAGTTACTACCAGTGTGTAACTGGTTCGGTCTTTGTTACAATATTCATTGTTAAAATTCTTTATTCCTGCTTATGAATAACAGCTTATGGGTCGGGGGCACTCCCGGCCCAGCTGGTGTGACACCTGGTCCTTTGTAAAAAGGGGGTGTTACATGCAAGTTTCTGATATTGAAGCTCATTCCAATGGCAATACTATTTAGAATTACAAAGCTATAAAGCTGCACTAGAAAGAAAGTTTGAAAAAGGATGGGTGTAACTAACCTTCTCCTCTTTGATGAAATTTCTCCTGAAGCTTATACTTCTCGGACAATTTAAAGAACCACAGGTAGCTTGCTGAATCAGAAAAGCACACAGAAAAAAAAAGGATTATGGACAAAACAGTTTAAATAAACAGTAACAACAAAGAGATTCTGCTTCCTTGAGAATAGAATAGAAAGCATGCAACATTAAGGAAAAAAACTGTATTGAAACAATAAAGAGGCCTTCATACATTGCAACATGATGAAAACTCTTTGGTAATTAATGAAAAATCATAATCTGAGAACCAGACAACAAGAACATTTCAATTGCTTTGACCTTCTAACCACCCATGTCTATCCAAAATCTCTTCCACTAAAGAAATAGTATCTTTCAAACCTATGACATATAAATAAATGAAATTAAGCAACTTAGATCTAACAAAACTCTAAATTGCCTCTCTCTCTCTCTCTCTCTCTCTCTCTCTCTCTCTCTCTCTCTCTCTCTCTCTCTCTCTCCACTTGGTATAGTAGATAGATTTGTTGAAACATCTTAAAATTCCATTGGTAGGGCACCTGCCTACTAATGGAAAACACCATGTGATCATAATTTAAATTTACTGCATAGTAATTTTTATTATAATAAATGAAACCTTATCCAGTAAGATAATATTGAAAGGTATTATATGCATTATGTAAATTAAATGTGAAGAGGATGCCTATAGATATGGTTGGACAAACAACAAAAGTTTCATGGTCATTTCACTAAACAATTCAATAACACTTGTCAGTTTTTGATATTGAAGCTCATTCTACTGGCAATACTATTTAGAATTACAAAGCTATAAAGCTGCACTAGAAAGAAAGTTTGAAAAAGGGTGGGTCTAACTAACCTTCTCCTCTTTGATGAAATTTCTCCTGAAGCTTATACTTCTCGGACAATTTAAAGAACCATAGGTCGCTTGCTGAATCAAAAAAGCACACAGAAAAAAAAAGTATTATGGACAAAACAGTTTAAATAAACAGTAACAACAAAGAGATTCTGCTTCCTGAAGAATAGAATAGAAAGCTTGCAACATTAAGGAAAAAAACTATATTGAAACAATAAAGAGGTCTCCATACATTGTAACATAATGAAAACTCTTTGGTAATTATTGAAAAATCAATCTGAAACCAGAAAGTAACAACATTTCATTGCATTGACCTTCTAAGCAACTATGTCCATCCAAAATCTCTTCCACTAAAGAAATAGTATCTTTCAAACATATGACATATAATAAATGAAATTAAACAACTTAGGTCTAGCAAAACTCTAAATTGCCTCCCTCTCTCTCTCTCTCCCCTTGGTATAGTAGATAGATTTGTTGAAACATCTTTAAATTCCATTGGTAGGGCACCTACCTACTCGCATACAAGACGATGACAGTTCAAACTAAAACAAAAATATAAATGAGTGTAAAAAATCAACAACATTGATGAAACACAACAACTACAGATAACTCAAAAACAATTGCTCGTTTTATTATTTTCCACAACCAGCCATAACCTATCGCTTCATCAGTAAAACAAACAAAGTAAAAAAGAAAAAAAACAAATTTTCACAAGAAAAATCAAAAGAGAAGAAGAAACAAATTTTCAAAAAAAATAAAAAATAAAAATCGTTGTTCCTTAGGCCATGAGCGCCGCGGAGAGGGAGAGAAAGGAACAGGGAGAGAGAGAGAGGCCGGAACGTTAACCGGTGGAGGTCCGATGGTGGGAAGCTCGGCGGTGGGAAGGTTCGATGAGCGCCGCGGAGAGGGAAAGGAAAAACTAGGTTTTCATCTTTTCTCGGGTGGATATCGCAATCGCTTGTGGATGTCGCGATCTGAGCGATTGTTTAATTTTGTTTTTTTTTTTGAAAAACCCTGCTCTATTTTTCCCAGGAAAACTTTTCCCAGGGTGGAGGCAGGAAAAGTTTTCCACCCATTTGAAGGAAAATCTGGTCACGTGATAGGGTTTGTGGAAAAGTCTTCCACGGAAATTTTGGCAATCAAACAGGTCATTTGGCTAGAAAATGGGCCGTGGAAAATTTTTCAGGGAAAAAAATGGCAATCAAACACAACCTTAGAGATTTTCATGAAAAATTCGTTAGCACCTCCCTTATTTATAGGGCCCCGAATCAATACAAACATACACACTAGAGTATCAATTACACATAGATATCACCCTTTATATATCGCCAAGCATTAAGTTCTTATAAGCATACAACTATTATCTTAATACATGTATAACATACATTTTAATCCCCTACTCAAAGCCCTCTTGAACAACCCCCAAAATCAGTTATTAATCTATTAAGTTTAATGCCCTAAATTATGAAGTAATTTGGGTTTCCCCATTACTAGCTAAGGTAGCACCGTAGGGGGTGGATCGGAGGTGGCCACCGGGAAGAGGGGTCTCGGCTCGGTGCTGATCAGCTTCGGCGGAGCGACGCCGACGGAGGGCAGGCGGCCGGCCGTGAGATGGCGTCGGCTGCAAGTCGAGCGCGGCTCACTCGCGTGCACGGGGGAGGGGCTGTCAGTTGCTCGCCAGTGGCTGCTCGGGGTAGCCGGCCGGCGTGTGGGGAGAAGGGCGCGAGCAAGGCTCGCTGGCGTGGAGAAGAATGGTGGAGGTTCTCCTTCTTTTTCTTAGGTCTGAAGCTTTTCAGCACGAGAGGGAGATGAATGATTGTTTTTATTCCCTCTCCCTTCTAAAGTTACATATATAATAACATAAAAATTCCTTTCTTATTAAGTTAATAACTAAATAACCCTATAGTGTCACATGCATACTATTTATCCACGGGTTTATGAATCATTCCATGCCGGGGTCCACTGTCATTATTTTCTCGTCCTCAGGCCAGAACCTGATTCGCGAATCTCGAATCAATGGTCCCAGTCGCATGGGTGCACTGTAATGTGACGGGGTCTGTCTCTCGTCAAACCAGATCCGAGAATATCAGCTTTTAGTCAAATCCTTCGTCACCGGCATAATGTGGCATCACGGGGCTGTCTCAGTCCCCGACCAGATCCACATTTCCCAAGATTTGAATATTTGTCTATTTTCTTTTCTCGATAATTAATCTGGATTAATTAACACATAATTAATCTTGATTAATTAACACATAATTAACCCTGATTAATTACACTTAATTAATCAAGGCTAATTAGATCTATATGATTTTCCAAGAAATTTCACCGCTACCATATTAAATTGCCATTTAAAAATTCTTGGAAAATAAATCTTTATTTATTTCGGGGCGGGTTTTACAATCTCCCCTCCTTATAGAAGTTTAGTCCCTAAACTCACATTTAAGGATCATTTAAACAAGTCAAGGTAGCACTTTTTTATATCAGCTTCACTCTCCCAAGAAGCTTCACCAGCAGTGTGGCTGTTCCATCTTACTTTGACCAAAGGAATCGTTTGATTCCTCAGTTGTTGCTCCTTGTAGTCAAGTATTTCCACCGGCCACTCCTCATAAGATAGATCCTGTTGGAGTTCCACCGGTTCATATTCTATGATCTTAGTTGGGTCGGTCAAGCACTTCCTCAATATAGAGACGTGGAAGACGTTATGTACCTGAGCCAAGTCTGGAGGCAGGGCCAACCGACACGCCACTGTTCCAACCCACTATAATATCTCGAAGGGTCCAATGTAACGTGGGCTAAGCTTTTCGCGCTTTCCAAATCTCAATACATCCTTCATGGGCGATACCTTTAGAAGTACTTTGTCGGCCACCTGGATTTCCACTACATAGTGTTTTTTATCAGCATAGCTCTTCTAACGGCTCTGAGCAATTCTCAATCTTTCCCTTAAGACCCTTATTTGTTCTACTGCTTTCTGTACTTCTTTAGGTCCTTAAAAATTAAGGTCTCCCACATCGTTCCAAAATATAGGAGATCAACACGGTCGCCCATACAAAGCCTCATAGGGCGGCATCAAGATGCTCGCTTGGTAGCTGTTGTTATAGGCGAACTCTGCCTTAGCCAGGTATTTATCCCATGAACCGGTGAAGTCGAGGGTACATGCTCTCAACATATCTTCTAATATCTGGATCGTCCTCTCCGATTGACCATCTGTCTGAGGATGAAAAGCAGTGCTAAAGGTCAATCGGGTACCCAAAGCTGCATGTAAACTCTCCCAAAATTTTGAGACAAACTCGATCAGATACGATCGTCACCGGTATGCTATGTAGACAAACAATCTTGTCCATGTATAACTTGGCTAGTCGCGCCAGGCTCATCTTACGTCTCAACCCCAAGAAATGTGCCGACTTGGTTAGTCGGTCAACGATCACCCACACGGCTTCATTTCCCTTTTGGGAACTAGGTAAGCCTCTCACGAAATCCATCGCTATGTGTTCCCACTTCCACGCCGGTATAGGTAGGGGCTGCAATAGTCCAGTCGCCTTCTGGTGCTCTGCTTTCACCCGCTGGTAGGTAAGGCAATGGGCCACAAACTCGGCTATCTCCCACTTCATATCGACCCACCAGAAGGTAGTCTTCCGCCACCTATATATCTTCGTGCCTCTAGGGTGGATAGTGTAGCTAGAGTAATGGGCTTCCTCTAAAATGTCCCTCTTAAGTTCAGGGACGTCGGGCGCACAGACAAAATCTCCTCGTCTCTGCCCCGCTGGATCTTATCCCAATACTTCCATAATTCAGGATCCTGTAGCTGGACTGCCTTGATCCTGTCCAATAAATTGGGTCGGATACACAGACTAGCTATGCTCACCTTCGAGCTCGATTCGATCACTTCCAGCTCCAGTCTCCTCATTTCTTCTATAACGGTTACCTGTTTAGTGAGATTTACAGGCGTTCCATAGTTGACCTTTCTGCTCAATGCATCGGCAACCACATTAGCCTTGCCCGGGTGGTAGTGGATGCTGAGGTCATAGTCTTTGATCAGCTCCAACCAGCGTCTCAGCCTCATGTTCAGCTCCTTCTGTGTGAATATGTATTTCAGACTTTTATGGTCTGTATACACATTACATGGCACGACGTAGAGGAAGTGACGCCAAATCTTCATGGCAAAGACTACAGCCGCCAACTCCAGGTCATGTGTGGTATAGTTCTCCTCGTGAAGCTTCAATTGCCTTGAAGCATAAGCAATAACTCGCCCATTCTGCATCAGAATGCAGCCCAAGCCTGTCTTACAAGCATTACTGTAGATCACGTATCCGCACCCACTCTCTGGTAGAGCCAAGATAGGTGCAAGCACCAATCGACTATTCAACGCTATGAAACACTGCTCACAGTCCTCCATCCAGATGAAAGGAGTACCCTTCCGGGTCAGCCTAGTCATAGGTAATGCCAGATGCGAAAACCCCTCTACAAACCTCCTGTAGTAGCCAGCTAACCCCAGAAAGCTCCTGATCTCCCTAACGGTGCTCGGTCTACTCCAATCTACTATTGCTTCAATCTTCTTGGGGTCCACAGAAACCCCATCTCTGCTGATGACGTGCCCCAAGAAAGCTACGTTGTTCAGCCAGAAGTCATAGTTAGAGAACTTGGCGTATAACTCTTCGTGTCTCAGCGTCTCCAATACTAGCCTCAAGTGCTTCACATGTAACTTCTTGCTCTTTGAGTAGATCAGAATACCGTCGATGAAGATGACTACGAACCAATCCAAGTAACGTTTGAATATATGGTTCATCAAGTCCATGAACACTGCCGGGGCATTGGTAAGCCCAAACGGCATCACTAGAAATTCATAGTGACCATACCTTGTACGGAAGGCACTCTTCAGGACATCCTCGCCCCGAATCTGTACCTGATATTACCCAGATCTCAAGTCAATCTTGGAGAACACCTGTGCTCCCTGTAATTGGTCCATCACATCATCGATCCTTAGTAGAGGATACTTGTTCTTGATTGTCACCTTGTTGAGTTCACAGTAGTCGATACATAATCTCATTGATCCGTCTTTCTTCTCGACGAATAAGTACCAGGGCTCCCCCAAGGTGACATGCTAGGCCGAATGAAACCTTTCTCCAAAAGTTCTTCAAGTTGTTGCTTCAGTTTGGTAGGGGCCATTCAGTATGGGGCTCTAGAAAGCCAATTCGATGCCAAATTCCACTCCCCTTTCTGGGGGTAGTCCAGGCAAATCATCGGGAAATACATCTAGAAAGTCCCTGACTATAGGAATCGGTGCCACCGTATACTGAGCATCCCTTGCCTCAGTGATAGATGCCAGAAATCCAATACAGCCCCTGTTGATCAACTTCTTGGCCCGAAGCGCAGATATCTCCCAGGCTAGTGTATAACCCTTGCTGCCTTTGAAGATGAACTCTTCGTAATTTAGAATTCGGAAGTATACTCTCTTTCTTCTGCAGTCCATCACTGCATAGGCTGAGGAGAGCCAATCCATGCCTAGGATAACATCATAGTCGCGCATCTCCAATAAGTGTAGGTCGGCAGTGAGCACGTAACCCTCGATCTCGGCTGAGCAACCGAGTGCCAACCTATTCACGATGCTCGTCGCTCCCACTGGAATATCGACGCACAGGTCGTGTAATAGTTTAATTACATGCAAATTGTTCTTCTGGGCAAATGAAGTTAACAAAAATGAATGTGTCACCCAAGGATCAAATAGTGTACAGGCATAGTGAGAGCAAATAGAAATAGCACCTGCTACTACGTCCTGGGAGGCCTGAGCATCCTCTCGAGTCAGGTTGTAAACCCGACCGTGGGCAACTAGTCGGCTGGAAGGAGTAGGTAGATCCGACGCCTTCCCTTTCCCCTTCCCGCCTTTGGAACCTCCTCTCTGGCCTCGGCCTGGTGTGGTACTGTGCGGTGACCCTTTGGATGATTGTGGGGGTCTGCCTGGTGCTGTCGGGGTCCCGTCGCCTCCTGGTGATCCGGTCTGGTCAATAGGGCAATCCGCTCTGAAGTGCTCAGTGCTACCACATCGGAAGCACATATCTGCCGTGTGCCGACACTACTCTCTAGCATGTGTACCTCCACAACGGCTGCAGTGTGGTGGATCGGAGCTACTCCCTAACAATCCCCTGCCTCTAGACCTGGATGACGAGGATGTCTGTGCTCTGCCGTATGGGTGTGACCTGTGCTCGCTTCTGGAGCGTCCTGAACTGCCCCGGAAGACTCACTCTTCATGATATTCTTTCCTCTGACACTGCCCTGCTCTCATCTGTGAGACTCCTAGGTCTCCTGCCAAGTGATCTCATTATCCTCGGCTATCTCCACTAACTCATGGAACGGTCGTCTCAAGGAGGATGTCACCGACCGCCTGAGGCTGCTCTTCAGACCACCGACAAACTGGCAAGCCTTAAACAGCTAATCTGCTACCAGTGCGGGAGCGAACCTGGATAGTCGCTCGAACTTAGCCTCATACTCATCAACTGTCATAGTCCCCTGTTTCAGATTCAGGAACTGCTGAGTCATCTGTGCCTGTCTACTTGCTGAGAAGTACTTGTTGAAGAAGGCAAACATGAACTGATCCCAAGTCTGAAAGTCTTCTTCACCATGGTTCTGTACTTCAGTCTTGAACCAGCTTCTGGCTCGGCCCCTCAGCATATATGTAGCCAATCTCACCATATCCTCCTTCGGGCTCTGCATAACCCGAAAGGTAGCCTCAATCTCCTCTATCCACTGCTCGGCCACTATAGAATCTTTACCCCCCTCGAAGGGTGACGGTCGGTGCCTCCTGAACTCGGCCAAAGCAGCACGGCTCTGATCTGCAGCCGTAGGTGGATGTGGAGGTGGGGTATGAAACTGTTGCTTCTGCTGCTGCTGGCGCTGGTCGCGCTGGTCGCGCATCATAAACAACATCTCTTGCATCAACCCAGTCAGTGCTGCAGGATCGAGAAAACCTCCCGGTGCGGGTCTAGGATATCCTCCCGGTGCAGGGCCAGGATATCCCCCAGGTGGGGGACCAAGGTGCCCTCCAGTAGACATGCCCGGGTATCCTCCAACTACAGGCCCAGGATACCCTCCAATAGACGCACCAGGGTATCCACCAATTGTAGATCCAGGGTATCCCCCAGCAGACGGACCAGCGTACCCTCTAGGTGCAGGTCCAGGATACCCCCCTGCTGTGTAACCAGGATATCCTCCTGTTGTGTATCCTGGATAACCCCCTGCCATAAGATCCAGATGTGCACTAGTCTCTGGGGCTGGTGCCTGCTGGCCCTCCTCATCTGAATCATGCATGGGCTCTGAGGGAGGGGTCTCCGCCTGCTTGCGAGGTCGGCCCGATCGTCTAGGAGGCATGACTTTTGAGAATTAAGAAAAAATTTCAAGTGTCAGTACACTACCCAACCCACTCTCTCAATAAAAATTTAGACTCAATTCCTAAGTTACTAAGACAACTAGGGTGACACGAATTGTACGAATCTGATACCACTTAATCTTTCACGCCCCGAACAGAGCCTAGGCACGTGGAGAGATCGACCGTACCCAAACAGGGATGAATCCCCATTCAAGCACAAGGTCTCAGAGATCCTGTACAATGATTATTATCCACAGATAGATAAACATCAGAATTTATATAAGAAAGAAGAAGGGAGTTTACACAACTCCATACAAATACAATACTAGGGTCTATACGACCCACACAAGGATCCATCCAAGTAACCATTAATAGTTCATACAACAAAGAAAGAAAACGAGTCTCACATACACACACAAATGAAAAGAGGTACGCAGACCTCAAGGTAAAATAAACAAGTCCAAGTAAACTACTCGGAAAGTCCCCGTCTAGTCTGAACCTACTCCTCGTCGTCACCTGAGAAAAACATCAATCAAGTGCGTGAGCCAAAGAAAAGGCTCAGTAGGATCGCTAGAAAAGTAATAAAGGTGGTGAAAGCCATTAGCAAGGAACATAATCAAAGAAGAATAAATATGTAAGTGCAACAATATCACAAGCAAATAACAAGTCTCGGCATGTGGATAAATCCACAGATGTACTCAATCTCCTGGCATATACGATACTATGATACCTCCAATATCATATGATATCCTCCAGATATTATCTCCGATCTACGCCGGATAGCGCTATAAAATTCATGTGCACATGGCCAGAAAATACCGCTCTCTGACTGAGCCACTCCGTCCAATGTATCATGCCTGTACGTAAGAGATTGCTAGTACAAATACCTAACAACAGGTATACATATATATCCAAGGCAGCAACATCTTGAATATATAATAAGGACAATGATCTCATCGAGATCGGAAGCCAATACGTATTTAAGGAGTAAACTCCAATCAAATAAGTATAAGAAAAACATGAAAGCAATAATCTCTCCGAGATATAAAGCCGATACATATGAGGAAACCCATCTCGAATATGTATTGGGAACCTCTCGAGGAAATAAGAGTACAAAAATCAAAGCATGGGAGAAGGAAGGAATACTCACAAACCCTCGTGCGAGAGCCTACGTGGCTTGGAGCAAAATCTCTGATCCTCATCGCGTCTCACGCGTGCGAGTCGGGATCTAGTAGATGGAATAAAAATCTCAGTATCTCCATACTAACATATGAACAAAAGTGTCCTTACCAATCTACTACTTAATAGCTTCCATGAACTTCAATGTTCATATGTTCTCTTAGAATACGATACTATTTTCATATTCTATTGAAATCATCTCTTTTAAATACTAAAGGGCATATGAAGCCCTAAACATCTCTAACGAGGAGATTAACTCAACAATTGATGATTCATTAAACTTAATCATGCTTGAAAGACATTAAGTTCACTACAAGTGTGCTTTCCTACTTAACATGCATTTCGTGTCTTTAAGCTCCTTAGAATGCCCCTAAGCATGCTTAGTTAGACAAGATTAATTAATCTAAAGCACGAATTCATCAAGCATGTTAAATCATGAAAGCAAATAACACTTACGTAAGTTAACATGAATACTAATAGGGCATTTACACTTAGAGATTTTCATGAAAAATTCAGCGGCACCTCCCCTATTTTTAATGCCCCGAATCAATACAAACATACACACTAGAGTATCCATTACACATGGATATCACCCTTTATACATCGCCAAGCACTAAGTTCTTATAAGCATACAACTATCATCTTAATACATGTATAACATACATTTTAATCCCCTACTCAAAGCCCACTTTAACAGCCCCCAAAATAAGTCATTAATCTAATAAGTTTAATGCCCTAAATTATGACGTAATTTGGGTTTCCCAAATTCAAGCTTGTAGGAATTTACTAGGGTTGTTGACGCCTCGCGCCAAGTGGGAGGCTCCTCGTCGGGTCTCGCCGGAGGAAAAAGGGTTGCCGTCGTCGTTGCTCGCCGGGAGCTGTACTTGGCCGGCACTGATCAAGGAAGTCGCCGGAGTTGGGCTTCGGGCGGCGGACAGGCTGAGCGCTTACTAGCTCTGGTAGGCCGTAGGGGCATGGATCGGAG
This sequence comes from Dioscorea zingiberensis, assembly GCA_026586065.1. Lineage (NCBI taxonomy): Eukaryota > Viridiplantae > Streptophyta > Magnoliopsida > Dioscoreales > Dioscoreaceae > Dioscorea > Dioscorea zingiberensis. The sequence continues at coordinate 13,450,526 of CM048823.1, read as the reverse complement.
GTGGCCACCGGAGAAGAGGGGTCTCGGCCCGTTGCTGAGCGTCATAGGAGCGACGCCGGCGGAGGACAGGCGACCAACCTCGAGATGGCGCCAGCTGCAGGTCGGGCGCGGCTCGCTCGCATGCATGGGGGAAGGGTTATCGGTTGCTCGCCGGTGGCTGCTCGAGGTAGCCGGCCGGCGTGTGGGGAGAAGGGCGTGAGCAAGGCTCGCCGGCGTGGAGAAGAATGGTGGAGGTTCTCCTCCTTTTTCTTAGGTCTGAAGCTCTTCAGCACGAGAAAGAGATGAATGATTGTTTTCATTCCCTCTCTCTTCTAAAGTTACATATATAATAACATAAAAATTCCTTTCTTATTAAATTAATAACTAAATAACCCTATAGTGTCACATGCATACTATTCACCCACGAGTTAATGAATCATTCCATGCCGGGGTCCACTGTCACGATTTTCTCGCCCTCAAGCCCGAACCAGATCAGCGAATCTCGGGTCAATGGTCCCAGTGGCACGGGTGCACTGTAATGTGACGGGGTCTGTCTCTCGTCACACCAGATCCGAGAATATCGGCTTTTAGTCAAATCCTTCGTCACCGGCATACTGTGGCATCACGGGGCTGTCTCAGTCCCCGACCATATCCACCTTTCCCAGGATGTGAATATTTGTCTATTTTCTTTTCTCAATAATTAATCTTGATTAATTAACATATAATTAACCTGGATTAATTACACTTAATTAATCTTGGCTAATTAGATCTTTACGATTTTCCAAGAAATTTCACCGCTACCATATTAAATTGCCATTTAAAAAATCTTGAAATATAAATCTTTATTTATTTCGGGGAGGGTTTTACAAGGGTAATTCACGCTACGCTGATTTCGTGATTGACGAAGGAGGAGGACTACGTCGGAGAACTATTCATCGACGAAGTATTATCTTTCATTATCTTCTAGTTCTTATGTTTGTAGAGTTCTTTGAACTCTGGTTGTGATCCTTTATTGTTTGTTATTTTCTTTAGTGGTTATTATCTAATGTTATCATAACAAAAGCCCAGTTTGTTCCCTCTATCTAGTTGATAATCAGGGTGCTTTCATAACACTGAGCCATTCCATGCCGAGGCCGAGCCACCTCCAAGGTCTCTATATCAATGCCAAGCCATTCCATGCCAAGTCTAAGCCACCAAGGTCTCTATGCTAAGGTCGAGCCATTCTATACCGAGGTCTAGCTTCCTTAAAGAATCCACGACGAGTCGACTAAGCCCCTCCAATGCCGAGCCGAGCTCCTTCATGCCAACAAAACCCCATGAAGGCCTTCCACTGCCAAGAGAGCCCACCTCTATGAAGCCAACAAAGTAAAGCATGGAACATAACTGACACAAACCTAACTCTTAGATTTCCGAGCCGATCGAAGTCAAAGAACCACTCGTCTTTCACTCGGCCTCGGACACAAGCGTACTTGGCCAGTCTGGTGTTATGGGTAAAATCTAAGATGATGTTACGCGGATTATGATAAGAGTGCAAAGCAAACCACATGCGGGATTTGGCGGAAGATTTTGGGTGATGGTGTGGGATCTGGGAGAGAAAGGGGGGACGATTGAAGAAAGGGGGGATCTCATCTCAAATAGGAGAACTTTCATCTTCTTTTCTCCATATAAAGGGCTCTCCTTCTCTATTATTGAGCTCCTCTAATCACCATGGTCGGACTACCATCATGAATCTCCTCTAATAACCTATGAGGCATCTTAATCAAGCTCTTTTTTTCCCCAGCATCTCCATGGCCGGCCACCACAGCCAAGATGCTTCTCTCCATGGTCCGCCATTACCAAGATGATTAAAACCTCTCTTCTCCTCCACATTAATCTTTGGTGCTTGGAGATTAATGATAGTTATACAACTTATTCTTATTCTTGCAATCAATCGAAAATTAGTGGATTTGCCCTCTCAGTAGGGCACTGTGGCTTTTCCCAAGATTCACGGGGATTTCCACGTACATCGCATGTCCTTTCACCATGCTTGGATGCTTGATCGTTCTTCTCTTTGCGATCTAGTCCCTCAACAATTACAAATTTAACCGTTGATGGGAGATCGGATCCAATCTCGAGGAGGAGACCGATTTTTCTGTCAATAGTTTGCCATCGTCTGACGGAATGAACAAAGTCCTTTTCACTCTATATCCATCACTTTTTAAACAACCAAACACAGAATGTAACGCTCCGGTTTTTCAGAGAAAATTTAAAAAAAAAATTATTTAATAAAGGCAAACTGGGGAATTAAGTCATGATGAGGGTTAAAATAATTAATTAGATGGAAATGAGAAAAATAAGTTAATTATAAAGTTAAGAAGAATTAAAAGAAGTAAAATAGGGAAAAAATTTTGGACTTATATGTAATAATGTTAATTAATAAATAATATAATGTGATTCTTCTAAAAGATAGGGACTAAATTCAAAATTCTCATAAAAACCTAAATCCACAGAAAAGCCCATCCCTTTCTCTCCCTATCCCTCTCCCATGCCCTTTCCCTACTCCGCCAGCGTCCCTGGAGGCAGTCTATTCCCAGAGAGTCTAAGCCCCTCTTTCCCTCGTCGCTGGATAGACCCGATGCCGCCCCAAGCCCTCTTCCTCCTCCACGGGCATGAGCCCCTGGCGGCCTCCCTCCGCCCTGCCACGACCGACATCCCCTTTCTTCCCCGGCAACTACAGAGTAGATCCAAGCTCTTCTCTTCGGCGTTCCCCTCCCTCCGGTGAGCATTTTGAGGACTCGTTGTATAAATTGTAGAATGGATAGAAACTTTGAACCAACCGGGGGGTTAGTTTATGAAATTTGGATTAGTTGATTTATGGCTTGTATAATGAGTTGATTAATGGTTGTAGAAGTGAAATTTTGTTGAATGAACGAATGATTGTACAACTTGGATGCTTAAGAAATAAGAATATCATGTTGTTGTTTTAGAAATTGGAATGCCTACAGGGTGTTTTTTAAAATGTCGTTATGAGATTTGTGGGCTGAAATGGATGTTATGGAAGTCATAATGTACTAAGAATAGTCTCCTAAGTATATTGGTTGATGTTAAGATTCAATGGAAGTTAAGATGCTTGCAATCTCTCCATTAATAATTGATGTTGTTCAAAGGAATGACATGTTCTTACTAAGTTAGTGGTCGGCCAATTAGTGGCATACCTATAGAGTGCTTGGTAAAATGCCACAATAAAAGCAAGTAAGACAGTGGGTAGCTAGAAGCATGAATTGTAAATTTCCATATTAATGACCCTTTCATTAAGTATCTAATTTATATAAAATGAGAAATTAGTATAGATTGTAGTTGCATACATATCTAGGACCTTGACATTAATTATTAAGTGGTTATGATTGGGGAAATTGAAGTAGTTTGCACTTGTTAATGATTCTTCGAGAATTGCTCGTGTAGGGCTCGAATGAATTCCCATGAGACCCAAACTAGTGCTTAACTTAGCTTACAATTAGAAGTTAACCTTGTTAACAAGTATCATAATAATATTAGCCATTTGGAAATGGCTAATGAATTCCTGAATTATATAATTCAATCCTTATGTGGACCTTAACGAGCCATTCATACCATAGCCTGAGATGGGAGTTCTTCAACATTTACTTAGCATGCTGAAACTGTGTAATTTTGACAGCCAAATTACGGGGGGTATTTTGGTCCTTTATACATCTCCGATCGGTGTGTATAATATATCTTTAGAAAGTTTATGAAAAGATATTTCTAACGAATCCTAGATCGCCAAAATCAAACTTTCGGATTGAAAGATATAAATAGTTTTTCTAACTGCGCAAAATGATGAGAATTCTGCAGTTATAGGAATAGTAATTTCGACATTTTTCTAAACGGCTTGGAATTCGATTCGGATCGTTCCGATAGTTCGGGGATAAGTTTAAACTAGGGAAAATAGTACTGGCAGGTGTATAAAAGCTCGGGGTCGTCGATTATAGATTTAAAAAGCCAACATTTCAGAAAAATTATGATTAGAGTAATTAAATGCATTTAATGCATTCCAATTGTTATGAAATGTTAATAGATGGTTAATTATTATGTTTAGGACATGACAAAGGTGTTATGGACTCGGCAAGAGAGCTAGAGCCTGGATAGTGAATAGTTCAAACTTGCAATTAGGTGATTGATTACACTATACTTGGATGTTTTAATGGTTGAGTTTTATCGTGGATTTGGTTTACATGGTTTTGTATGGATTTTATATCGTAGTTTGTGCTGTAAAGCTAGTTTTATATTATGATCCTATTACTAGCAACATGATTGTTTTATTCTTGCACCACGGGTGCAAATGCATATGTGAAAGGAAATAAAAAACAGAAACAAGATAACAAGGATGTTTGAAATATCGACCGAGGTACACCCTACGTAGACATGCCAGTTATATCAGAAGATCGCTGGGCAGGGATACTGTCCACCTAGGATTTGTATTTTATAGACCAGGACATTGAGGTAAGGGTGCATACGAGGTCGATATGGTACCTGTATTGCATAAGTGTTGAGACACTATGAATGCATGTGTTGTTGAATGTATCCGGACTTGGTTTTCTGAAATGCTTGGCATGTTAACCTAATGAGAAGATATTGCATATGATTAGCATTGTTTCTAGGATTCATATATCTGATATTATATTTGTATTTCCTTGTATAATAGTTCTTACTCAAGTGAAATGTGCAGGTGAACAAGATTGAGTACTCCCGTAGATGGCTCTGACATAGTAGATAAGGATAGAGTCTATGCACTTGATGTTTAGACTTCTAGAACCCTTCCGCCAAATTTGTAAACCTTGTATAACTTTAAACATGTTGTTTATTCCCTATGATTATTAGACTGAATATTGTTATTATTAGGTTATATATTAAACAACTTATGGGCTGGGTGCATTCCCGGTCCAACAAGTATGACATTCACTCTGGGTTACGGGGTGGTTGTTATACAAAAAGTATACATTTAGTCCTTTTCACTTTATCCAACTAAACACAAAACTGTAACTCCTCATCTTGTGATTGTACATCCTTGTAACTCTTCATCAGTAAATAGAGAGTTATAAACAACCAAACACACCATTAGTGGGTTTGCTCCCATGGTTAGAGCCCCGTGGACCCGTGGTTACAGGATTTTCCTCGTAAATATGACGTCTCCTTAACTACAAATCTCAACCGTTAGTCAAGATCGGGGTTAATCTTTAGGAGATACCGATTTTAGCACTAACACAATATAATACATATAAATCTTTCTCTTCCATGGATTATGAAGGAAATGATTTATAACAATTCAAATTTACATTAACCTCTATTAATATAAGGAGAATTGTAGGTGTTGTTTGTTTGGAGGGATTTCAACTACAATGTAGTTTGAAATCCAGTGACTTTGCAAATCAGCTGTTTCATTTAGTGGAGTTTGAAATACAATGTATTCTGAAATGCCATATTCATGGAATTTGGCCGTAAAACTAAATCCCGTAAAACCAAATCCCCAAGATGAGTGACCATATACAATATATATATATATATATATATATATATATATATATATATATATATATATATATATATATATATATATCATATAGATATATATTATAATTATATAATAAATATATGTATTTGGAGTGTGATATGATATATATATATATATATATATATATATATATATATATATATATATATATATATATATAATATCACACTCCAAATACATATATTTATTATATAATTATAATATATATCTATATGATATAATATAATATATATAAGGAAAAAGATAAATAGTGGATCTCGTGTGAAATATCTTATTCTTCAAAAAAAAAAAACCCAAATATTGGTCATTTCCTGCAAGATAATCGAGTACCGAGTAGAGCATACACCCTCTTGAATACAGCGTTTTGTACCCCCCATTCAAGAGGGTGTATGCTCTACTCGGTACTCACAAACGCTGTATTCAAGAGGGTGTATGCTCTACTCGATACTCACTCAATTATCTTGCAGGAAATGGCCAATTTTTGGGTTTTTTTTTTTTTTTTTTTTTTTGAAGAATAAGATATTTCACACAAGATCCACTATTTATCGTCTTCTTTCTTATGACTATATGTACAGTCGTTCATCTTTACTTAGGTCAATAGTAGAGAAGGACTGAGCACATAAGAACAAAGTCCGACATAAGAACAAAGTCATTACCCCTCGAACACCCAAATAAACCCTTGGCGCCTTCACACGGCATGACGGGTATATGACTGGGAATTTACAACCTCAGGCCTTGACCTCACACCTACTTCCTAGTGCCTTACTGGGACTTTACACCTACTCCTTATGGCAATCTTAAAGACTTTCATCCGGGTCCACTACATCTTCCCGACTAAGTAAGAACTGAAAAACCACGTACATACAGTAAAAAGAGGAGACTCAAAACAGATTCAGCAATGACATCCTCTTCGTGTGAATGAAAAATAAATTATAAGTGCAATACATACAGACATAACAATAAACCAAAGAGTATAGTAAATAATTAGGCAGGCCATACCTTTAAGATAAAAGAGGTTTCCCTTTGGAGGGAACTAAAGAAAAAGCTTACACGAAAGTTGAAATCATACCATGCTTTATTGCTTCACCAAATGTTTACAGGACTTGGACTTGCATAGCACAAATATTGAAAGGAATTGGAAAACTCACAAAGCGTTCAAGGAGAACAAGTCTTTCTTGAAGCTTGGTGATGCTTGGCGATGCTTAGAGACTCAGAATGAGTTTTCTTATATAGACAAGTGACTTTCACCTCAAGTAAACTTGGAGTGCACGTCAAGTTAGCATCGAAATCATGAGATTCTTTTCTTGTATATCAAGAAAGAATTGTCATGATTATTATTCTCACTACTCATCACATTCCTTACATGGGGTCCAAGAAGGAAGCCAAGAAAGAATATTATGATTATATTCTACTACTCATGATTAATATTCTATATGATCATGCCAACTGCACATAGGCGGCAGCCTTTGGGTAGTTATAGACTACTGGCATGATTAAGTGCACAAAAAAGTAACCTTAAACTCATTCCTTGCCATCAGGCTCGAGATGGGGGCTAAGGGGTCCGTTACATCCACAGAGGCAAGGTTCTGCCTCGAGTTCTTCATCCGTGGAGAGTGGTGGAGTAGTCGTTGCTGCGTTGTCTGCTGTAGGGTTGTTAGCTGGTGAAGGAGGCGGTGCGCCATATGGAACATACGTGTCATAGTGCTGCTGGTAAACGTAGCGTTCTTGATCTCTCAAGTAGTTCATTAGGAAAGTGTCGTTGGGACTTATCTGGTATTGAATGGTGTTGAGGGTGGCTTCAGTAAGCACTAGTTGGCACTAGCATTCTCCATCCTTTGAGCAGTGCGGGTTATGTTGAATTGCGGGATCATGGAAGATGAAACGAAGAGTGTCTGGCAGAAGGCGGAAAAAGTGAGCAGGAAGTTCAGATGGTCGTTGTTGAGTTGCATGGAATTTAGCACAGAGTTCATCTTTCTCTGCTTGGAGCACACTCCAAATACATATATTTATTATATAATTATAATATATATCTATATAATATAATATATATTATATTAATATATATATATATATATATATATATATATATATGTACTTGGAGTGTAATATTATATATATAATATATATTATATTATATATATATATATATTATAATTATAATATATATTTTACTATTTATATATAGTTATTTAATTATATAATAATTAAAAAATTTTAAAGAGGTTATATCATTCATAAAAACAATTAATCACCCAAAGTGGGATAATCTCACCATGAGTGACCATATATAAGGATTCCATAATCTAACACTCCAAATACATCAAACCAAATACATACTTTCTAAATCCAGCACTCCAAAATATATTCAACCAAACACTGGATTTAACTCTCCTATTTTAAATTACAAAAAAATAAAATAGTATTCTTGTTTTTGTCAAAAAAAAAAACATTGTAAAAATGATATCATCAAATTCATCTAGTCTCTGACTTATTATCTTCAAGTTGTAGTATTATAAGAAAATGAGTGTAGCTATAGAACCCAAAATTATTATAAATAAAAGATGAAGTGCAATAAATTATCTTTTATTTTCTAATTTTTTCCATATATCCGCTGCCCTCTCGGCTAATCCATGCTAGTGACTCTGACTATTCACTTAAGTACTTGTTGAGAAAGATGGTAGAGTTAACAGATCCGGGTTAATGGATCCGGGTTAACGGATCCGGGTTATATTAATTGTGTATATAAAGAGTTAGGGTTTTATAATTATGTAGAAGATTAATGAGAAAACTGGAGAGCCGTCATTGTGGCCGCAAGGTTCTTCATCTCTCATCTACCTCCGTTCCTACTACTATTCTACATGGTATCAGAGCTATGATAGACGCCACTGAAGGAGATTTGGAGGCCGCCTCAAGGCGCTCTGTGATCGATCCGAAAGGCCCGCTACGAGGAGATTTGTTGTCTTCTGCAGAGGGAGAAGAAGCGGCTGATCGATCGTGGCTATTCGATCTCTGTCCGCCAGTGTGTTGCTCACTTGAAGGGCGCCGTGCCGCGCACGCGTGGAGAGAGGTCACGAGAAGAAATTCTGATCTGCTGGAGGAGGAGAAGAAGAAGTCTGCTACAGAGGAAGGCTGTGATGCGTGAAATCAGAGAGGAAGTGGCGAAATCGTTATGAAATCAGAGAGGTTATGGGCGTTGAAGGCTTTGACTACCGCAGGTGGGCTGCAGCTACACTGACCGGTTGAATCAGAAGGCTGTGAACTGTGAAGGTGGTTGAGAATTCAATGCTCTCCAGTTGTGTTTGACTGGCTGATTTGACCGGAAGGCGCAGGTGTGTTGAAGAGGGAAGGAGTGGTGACTCACGTGGTGCTGCTGTGATATCGCTTCGTGGGTTGCTGCTGTGGGTACTTGAACAGTGCTGTTGTGCTTTGAAGTGGGCTTCTCTCTGTGGTGCTTTGTGTTTTGTGAATTGTGGTGATGGCGAACCCAGTTACAACTCATGATATGAAGGATCTTCTTGAGGAATTTGCGAAGATATTCATAGCCAAAAGTGAGGTAGATGCCTCATCCACTCGAGAGATTGTGCAACGGCCTGAGATGGTGCAGAGGCTGGAGCTGATGCCCAATGATGTGAAACTAGAAGGGGCAAAGAACTATCTGAGTTGGTCTCCGAGGGCGAGTCTGATCTTGAGAATAAAGGGGCTTGAGCACTATGTGCAGGAGACATGTGTCGAGCCTGCCGACAAGGGGAGCGCTGAGTGGAGGACCTGGTGTGCTACTAATTCTCTTGTTGTGGCATGGATGATGAGTTCGATGTCCCCGACTGTTGCTGGGATGGTGTAGGCAATTCATAATGCGACTAATATGTGGGCAATGTTAGCCAAGATGTATTCTGGAGCAGGGAATGTGATGCTTACGGTTGAGGTTCAGACAAAAATTGAGAATCTGAAGCAAGGGGAGAAGAGTGTCTTGGAGTATGCTGCTGAGTTGCAGCACCTTTAGTCTGCCTTGGACAATTATAATCCCTTGGCATGTCCAGATACTACAAGTGCAGCTTTGAGCAAGAGATGGATCGAGCGCAGGAGGGTCACTCATTTTCTGAAGGGCTTGAATGCAGAGTTTGAGCATAGGAGAGCCAAAATGTGTCATCAATCTTATCTTCCCACTATGGAGGAGGCTATTGCTGCGATGGCCCAAGAGGAGGTTAGATTGAAGGTGATGACTGGTGATACATTACCCCCTGTTCGGTCTGCATTGGTAGTTCTTGCTCCTGTTACCGATGATAGAGAGTGCTACAACTGCGGGAGAAAGGGGCATCTCAGCTACAGTTGCCCAAAACCGCGCAATCCTGGTCACGATCATACTGGAGGTGGAGGCAGAGGGGCCTATAGAGGTGCACGTGGAGGAGGCTGTGGTCGAGGTCGTGTTGGAACTAAAAGCTAACTTAGCAATTACTGATGAAGGTCAGACTGTTGAGATGTCCGCTGCTGATGCTGCTGAGTTGGAGGAGTTCCGACAATTGAAGTTGAGGACTGAGAGCTCCATGGGCATGGGCCAAACCACACAGGATCTTACTATGACCACTACTTTCGGTAACTTTGCCAACTATGCCCATGCGAGCACTGGTATTCAGGCTCAGGCACTTGCATCTACAAACAAATCGCATGTAGAATGGATTGTAGACTCAGGAGTATCTAGGCATATTACTGGTACATGTAGTGAGTTTGCATCATATTCACCATATAGGCATCCTCATAATGAGAATTTCCAAACTGCTGATGTGACTTCTCAACCCATTAGAGGAATTGGCTCGGTCAAATGCACTTCATCAATCACACTCTCGTCTGTCTTGCATGTTCCCTCATTTCCCGTTAATCTTCTATCAGTTAGCTCTATTATTGATAGATTAGATTGTCATGTTCTCTTTGACCGTGAATCATGTCTTTTTCAGGAGAAGCGAACCGGGAGGAGGCTTGGGACTGGCACCAGGCGTGATGGACTTTGGTACTTGGATCAGGGGAGTGTTGATGCTGCTCTTGCTGCTGCTGTGTGTGGGGGAGTAGAAGCTGCAGTACTACTCCAACATTGTCGTCTAGGTCACTTATCTTTCGAAAGCTTACGTAGGTTGCAACCAGAATTAATGGACAAGGTAGATAGGAGTACACTTGTGTGTGATGCTTGTGAGTTTGGCAAGCATACACGTTCTACTTATTCTAGTATTGGTCTTCGAAGTATTGAATCGTTTGCTCTTATTCATTCGGATGTATGGGGACGTTGTCCCGTTATTTCAGTTAGTGGATTCAAGTGGTTTGTGACATTTATTGATTGTTATTCTGGCATGACTTGGATTTATTTGATGAAACACAAGAGTGAGGTGCTTTGGTGTTTTTAAGACTTTCGTGCCTGTGTGAAGACTCAGTTCAATGCGAAGGTTTGAATTGTACGGACTGATAATGGAAATGAGTATGTTAATAAGGAATTTGCATCCTTCTTGTCAGCTCAGGGGATCTTACATCAGACTTCTTGCCCAGATACGCCTGCCCAAAATGGGGTAGCTGAGCGCAAGAATAGACATCTGCTGGAAGTGGCACGCTCTATCATGCTCACGATGAGTGTGCCAAAGATCTTATGGAGTGAGGCGGTGATGACAGTCGCTTATCTCATCAACCGCATGCCTTCACGAGTGCTTGGAATGAAGACACCATGTGAGATGCTCCTGGGTAAGAACAAGTTTGTCGTCCCTCCAAGGTGTTTGGTTGCACCTGCTTTGTTAGAGATCATAGGCCTTCGGTGGGGAAGTTGGACCCTCAGGCTGTGAAGTGTGTATTTGTTGGGTACTCTTCTAGCTAGAAGGGTTATAAATGCTGGAGCCCGACTGAGCGTCGGCTATTTGTGAGTATGGATGTGACCTTCAGGGAGTCGGAGCCTTTCTATTGTGAGCAGACGGACTTGACATCTCTCTTTGAGAATTCCTCTTCTAGCACAGGCAGTGCTGGTCGAGAGGGGGAGAATCGTAGAGATGTGGTTGTGGGGCTCATACCGTGTCCTGTGAATGATATGGATCAGGAGGCGTGTCAAGATGGTCAAGATGAAACTGTTGGAGTATGTCAAGCTGAAAATGTTGAAAATGGTGATAGTAACCTGACACAAGGACAAGGAGAATTGAAGGTGTATAGAAGGAGGCAGACAGGTGTCTAGGGGGAGCATAGAGAGCAACAGGTTGAAGGAGAATTGAAGGTGTACAGAAGAAGACAGACAGGTGTCTAAGGGGAGCATCACTACAAGAAAACTGGAAAATAGCTACGGAAAAATCCCTCGCTAAATCATGAATTTCTGTCGCTAAATTAATTTAGCGAGGCAATAGCGACGGATAATTTTCTGTCGCTATATCGATCCTAGCAAATATATAGCGAGGAAATGGTTCGTCGCTGAATTTTAGCGAGGGATTAGCGAGGACTTTTATCCTTAGCTATATAGCGAGGCACTGTATTCCGTCGCTGTTCCACGCTAATTTCTCACCCAAACATCCCTCTTTATTCTATTGGTTGCAAGGATATAGCGAGGGCTTCTCTGTAGCTATTTAGCGATGGCTAAATAATTGTCGCTAGTCCGTAGCTATATTCCGTCGCTGAATCTCCCCTATAGCGAAGATATAGCTAGGGAGAGTCGTAGCTATTTAGCGAGGTCAATTTTTTTCCGTCGCTAGTTCACGCTAAATTCTCACACAAACATCTGTCGTGATATGGTAAGTTGCAAGGTGTTAGCGAGGGATTTACTGTAGCTATTTAGCGAGGGTCCAAATGTCATCGTGAATCCGTAGCTATATTTCATTTTTAAAAATTGATGCCCTCGCTATTCCGTAGCTATTCTCTCACTAATCATTTGCCACCAATATATATATTTATATATATTTTTATTTATTGGTACCCTGTATTACAAAATTAACTACCAATTATAAATTCATAAACAAGAGACATAAAATTTAAACTTCAACATAAACATATAGGAAAGAAAATTCAATTAAAGCAACATCTGAAATTTATATATTATCATTCAACTTTTACATTAGATTCTCATCCACCACTTACATATAGCATTCAGTTAAATGGCACCACTATAATTTAATAAAGTTCCCAGTGATTTAAAAATCTAAGATCTCACAGGACGAGAATCAGAAAACACTGTAATAGTATATATTCATATAGTTACAATTACATACAAACCTCACAACATATAAGCAAAAACTATGGATTAAAGAATAGAGAGCATGAAGGCATTCATGCTAAGAAACCAAGCCTCTCTGCATTCTTCTTGGCCAATCTGATCGATAAGCCCTTGCCTCTAGCTAGTTATTATCAACTCCTATGGTCTTGCAAAACTCAGTTATCACCTACAAACAACAAGAACACATCTTGGAAACACAACCAAAATGAAAACAAGCCAAATTCAACAAAAGAAAGGATAAACAAAAGAGAAAGAATAAAAAATCTTAAAAGAACAGATAACTATTGATTAGGCAAGAAATATCTTTCCCTTGAATATCCACAAGCATCACATCACTTCCTTAGCAAATAGATGTTCTTCAATTCTATAAACTGGCTAGAAAATCACAACTCATAGCTTTGCAATGAATCCAAATGAAAACTATATATATATATAGTGAATGGTTCTTAGCATAGAAATTAAGTGAACATATAGGAAATGAACAAACTTCATTTCAACACTGAAGCATTGAGTTTTTTTCTTATACACATGCACTTCACAGTGGTAAATCTACACTATAACACAATAAAACATTTCTTATTGGATATATATAAAAGCAATAAAAACTCTATTTCAACATCATAAAAAACACTTGGTAATGAAAAATTCATACCCTAAGATGAACAACATGATACTTTTTAGATATTAGAACAACAATAAGAACTTCACAATATGCTATAATATTCATACAATAATATAACAAGATTTCTCTTAGACATAATTAAAATTCCATTTCAACACCATACAAAGGTTTTACAAATCACAACACTGAAGTGTTCAAGAGTTTTTTAATCTTACATGCACTTTCACAATGCCAACTTCATACAACATAATTAAATAATTACAGCAACATTCTTCCATATAAAAGCAACAATTAACAAGAAGCTTAAGAAGACACTTACCTTCATGCAAAGATCCGACTTTGTTTCTCATTCTGCTACAGCAGCTGCTGTTCCTGCAACTCAAAATCATCAATATTCATCAGTGAATCAATGAAACTAAATATTTGATCATCAATACTCTCCTCATCATGAGATACCATACTGAACAAAAAGTTGAATATAAGAGACTCACCAAAGCAATAACTATGATTAGAATTAATACAAACCCTAAATTCAATGATTCAAATTCTATTGCTTATAACTATTGTTTAGGCAGGAAATATCTTTCCCTTGAATATCCAAAAGTATCACATCACTCCAAATCAAGTCAAGAGCACTAAACAAGACAGAAGCTGATCTCCGAACATTTTTAAATCTATTACTAAAATGTTGACTTCATACAGGTCAGAGATTTAGCATCCAAATAACATATGCAAAATCCAACTACTTGTGAAATTTGGAAACATAAAATCAATATATTAAAATATCAAAATACAACACAAAAGTTTAGCACACTATCCACTACAAGTAACCAGCTCAAGGGATCGATTTATAAACCAAGTAGTCACATATGGATATCAATTGGGAAGTAAAGATGGCAATAAAAATAAAACCTCATTTAACTACTAAGCTTACTAAGAGTCATGGACAGGGATGAATATAATGGATGTTCGAATGCACAGAGATATTCCCAAGACGAAGAAATCAGCCTAAAAAAGAGTACAGATGTCCCTGTCTGTTTATATCATCACTTGCATAATTAAATTATATTAGAGCTAACATAGGTTCCAAAAGCTTTAAGCTTTGCAACATAAACATAAGGAATAAGAAACATAATAACCATTACTCCAAAAGAAACACATTGAATTACAAACCATGAATTAAATTGTGAAATAACACATTGATCATCGTAGAATATAACACCAATACCAAAATCTCATGATTCAAAAAAAAAAAAAAAAATTTGATCTATCATGTCATTACCTCAAGTCCCATCAGATAGTAGGTGGGAGACGCGGTCAGAAGGTTGAGATATTTGGTGGCTACCTAACATCTGTTGCATTTGTTCATGCATCTTCCACAGATCTCCATCTCTCAGATCTCATCTCAAAGCGGATGCTCGAACCTCCTACTGTATGGATGCTCGAATCTCCTCTGTAAGAGATGCTCGAATCTCTATCTCTTGTCGTTGCATCCTCTCATTAACCATCTCATCCATCCTTTGCTCTATGGATGAGATAGCAGCTTGCACCTGTTGGTTGATCTCTCTAGCATTATGTGCGTTAGATGCACGACTTGCCGAAGAGGATGCTTCCTCATAGTATAAGCTAACCTGTGTTCCCATACCAAAGAGCTTCTTCTTCTTTATCCCACCTGCAAATTTCACAATATATGCTATTTTCATCAATTTGTCCCCTAATTGTTTCTCTCCTCCAACAAAGTGACGTATCGATCCTAAGAGAAACATGTAATAATTCACTCAATCTGACACAACTATACACTTAAACAAAAGTCAATCATCCATAAAAAATAACAACTCACATTAACATTACGAGCTTTGTCACTCGTAAATGTTTTACCATCCCCATTCTTTGTGTGTGTGCGCTTAAAGACCTCAAAGGGTGTTGGGGGACGGTTATATTGTTTCTCCTGCATAACAATATTGATATAGGTCAACTGAACAAAGTATACTCAAATAATAAATATACACAACGTAAGATGTGTTTATAAAACTTTAGTCCATATAAAAAAACTTACCAATCTCTTCCCATGCTCAATGGAGGAGATGGAGCCTCCAATGTGGGTGGAAGGACAAGGGCCATCATCAACTCCACCACGTCTATTTTTCGCATTTTGCTGGGACATGCGCACAATTTCAGGTTCCCTCCATGCCTCTTTCCACTTCATCCACACCGATTCAGGAACATATGATGGTCGGTTAGGCTTCAGCTTTAATTTACAAATCATATCTGAATATCGTGTTGATGTCTTCGTTAGCCAAGCATCTTTGACCAGGTGGTCAATTGATGGATCCCAATAAAAGTATTTCTGCATCATAGGAAATAATGTTATATGATACAACCAATTTTACAAATAAGACGATCATAATTTGCTAATAGTAATTTAGGCTTACCTTGAACTCCTCGAAGTAAAACTCTTTGGTCTCATTGGAGACCAACACCCACCTAGCCCCCTCTTTATCAAATCTCTCCTGAAATATGGATCGAATTCGGCGAGAAGATTCGGCTGATGGAGCCAAACTGAAAAAAAAAAGAATGTGTATCAACAAGTACACAAAACCAAACTAGCAAAAATAATATTTACCAACAAAGAAATTAGAGTATTTTTGTATACTCACAACCCGTGATCCACTGTGATCCGCCTACGATTTGTGCCTAGAGGGTCAATATGTATTGGATGTTCTTCCCCATTAACACTTGTTTGTGCTTGAGATTCACTATGTTGGGGTAATCCAATAATCGGTGGCGCATCATCAGACGGTAAAGAACGAATATTTGTTGAAGCAATTGATTGTATTTGGTTCAAACGCAACACCTCTGGTTGTTGTTGTTGTTGTTCTGGTGGTGTAACAGTAGGAACACGTGGTGATGCACTCGGAATAGGTGGCAATGGATCAGCTCTTGCACCTCGTCCCCTCCCTCCAACAATACGACCAGCTCCACCTCGTCCTCGCGCCATATCAACTAGAATGAAAAGAAAAATAAATGTTATTATTTTTCATGAAACACATTATGCAATAGCACATACCATTTTCGTCAAGTACACAAAAAAAAAACGGAAAACAAACACATTTACTAAATTGTTGATAAGGTTGATAAATATATACAGAAATGATATACTATGATTTTAGAAACTATAGATATAAAATTAATAATCTAACATGCCATCTAATGAGTGATAAGAAATTTCACAACAATTCTTACCGGTATTTCCACAAAAATTCTTATTGTGGTCAAGCATTCACAACAATTCTTAATGTGGTAAGGCACTCACATCAAATCAGTAGAGTCAAAAACATTGCCTTCAATATGGAAAGTCTTAAAATTTAATAGACCAGAGTTGTCTTTTTGAATTACACAAAACAGAAAAACAAACAACCTTACTAGGAAATAAAAGCATTATTATATAAGCCTATTCACTATCACTTCTTTCCTCGTAATCTTCATCATCATCCTCATCAATTTCGTCCCCTGACGAGGATTCCCATTCCGGTTCTTCTGATACTTCACCATCTTCATCTTCCTCGAGTTCTATGATTTCACCACTTGGATGATTCAGGTGTTGAACTTCCTCATTAATAAGACTATCATCAATTTCATGTGATTCAACCACATCTTCTTGAAATGCCACTTTTAAATTTTTATCCTCTTTAAGTGATTCGAACATCGATCTCGGACCTACCTTGCAAACTGCCAACCAATCATTGTTACCCCTTCTCATGCTTGGATATGATACATAATATACCTGTGTTGCTTGCATTGCTAACACAAATGGCTCGTACTTGGTGTACTTTCGCCGTATGTTGACATCAACAAATTAATAGTGCGCATGTACTCTAGTCCCAATATTTGGACTGGGATCATACCATTTGCAGTTGAATAACGTAACCATCTTGATTGGTAATCCTGGATACTCTAACAGCAATATTTCATCTAAACGACCATAGAAGTCGCCACTGTTATCACTATAGTTTGTTCCTTTAATTCACACGCCACTATTCATTGAGCGAGACCCAGAAGCATAAGATTCTGTATAGAATTTATAGCCGTTCACAAAATAAACACTGTATGATTGCACTGATCTTAATGGCCCTTGCGAAAGTTGTTGTAGTTTGATATTCTCCATCGGATTAGCTTGCATCTATAATTTAAAAGGCACAATAACCATTAGTTTACTATTATTAACATCAACTCTTCCTCATCAAAATTTCACTTATTTATATGTCCATTTCAGTTTAACTTACATATTGTTGAAACCATCTAGCAAACTCATTATCAAGCTCTTGATCTATTTGCATATCACTTATATTGGTTGTCACCCGCCGTAGCTGGTCCACAAACATGCTGCATTTATCAAATCATACATGATTAGACATGGTCTACACAATATCATCATATCACTTAAGTTAGACACGCAATCTTACCTAACATAAGGTGAAACCTCATCACAATCCAAAAGTATATATGTATGTGCAGCCCTATATTCCTTGTCAACTATCCGCTTCTTTGGTTTGCCATAAAATCGACCTGGATGTGTAAAGATCGAAAGACCTGCCTCAGATATGTCATCCTCTCCTCCATCATCATTTCGAGGAACATCTCGATTTCTACACATGACATGTGGCTCAAAACAATGACTGAAAAAATTAGATGCCTACTCAACTATGTAAGCATTTGAGATTGATCCTTCGACTTGTGCCTTGTTCTTCACATTCTTTTTAAGATGTCTAAGGTACCTACATTATAATCATAAACAAAAATATGATGGAACCACATTAACAACATTGCAGATATATGCACTCGTTTTATAAAGCAAACACTCTAAGGTTGTAGAATTTACCTTTCAAAAGGGTACATCCATCTATATTGCGCAGGCCCGGCAATTCGTGCTTCATATGGGAGGCCATACACCATTATAAAATTTACAGCTTTATCTTCGTTGAATTGGACATACAATTGAACCAAGTTAGGCTGGAAGATTGGAAGCTATAAACCAATTAAAACCAAATTCGTCAACTCATGATTGTAAATTAAAAATTCAAAAAAACATCCTAAAACAAATAACACCAAACTTATAGCAATTAAAAACAAATTCAATATAATTTAAGAGGATATCAAATTTCAAAAACACACTTAGGCAATCTTCAAGCTAGATTTTAAAATCAAAGGAATAAGATATTAAGAAAAAAAAAAAAAGAGGGAGGCAGGTAGAGAGCCATGGGATAAAATGCAAGAGTTAGGACAAAAGAGAAATTTCTAAAAGCTAAATAGATTAAACCTACCAAATATATGTTTATATAATTGAGTCTAATTAACTTAATTAGTAATCAAGTGTCTATATAATTTATTTAATTTATGGGGGACTATATGTAAATCTTTGAAAATTGCTGAGAAAATATTTATTGATCATATCCTATCCAAAATTAATTTAATATATGGGAGAAATTAATAAAAAATATATAAAAATAATAATTTTCTAATTAAATCATAGCTAATAGTCATCAAATTAATGAGGGCAAATTTGCAAAATATTTAAAACTAACATATATTAAAAAAAATCCAGGGGAGACAGTTGCCCCAGTTGCCCGCATCATTTCCCCCACTGTGAATCCATCCACTCTGAGTCAAAATTACTGCCCTTGAATGGCCCACCCATGACTGGATTAGACCTTTTTGTAATATGAACCTTACTTGTATAATCTAGTTCATGAAAATGAAGAAGGAAAAGGTTATGAAAACTCAACTCACCAGATTGTGTGGTATTGAACCATTGGAACCATGCCCTGAGGCGAATGTAAGCTCTGTCTAAGAAAGCAAAAACTTCAGTTGCCTCTTTAGTAGAAAACTTTCTTTTCTTCAAACCGTTTGCCAAGTCTGTAGGAACAAAAATTTAAGAACCTCTCAGATTTGTGCTTATAGAAACTAGACAGATCACAATTATATGAGCAGGTAAAATTGTGTGTGTGTGTAAATTCAAAATTAAATAAGTGAGCAGGTGTTGGTGGTTTCATATATATTTTATTTGTATAAGTGCACATTATTGAGCAGGTAAATCACTTGAAATTTAAATTCACATATCCATCAAAATGTATAAATTTGGATTTTTCATGCATTTCTCATCATTCTTGCAGTAGAGCCATCGTAGATGACTAGTAGTGAAGAAATGAATGATTAAAAAGAGAAGAGAGAGAGAGAGAGAACCCCTGTCTTCCTTCTTCTTCTTGTTTCCCTTGAGCTTGTTATTTCCTTTGCCTGATCTCCCAGCCTTGGGAGCAATGAAAAGAGTCAGTCAGTCACATTATCTTTGAGAAAGAAAAAGAGAAAGAGCAAGAATTAAAAGAAGTAATTAGAGAGAAACTCAAGAGAAAGAGATGATAGAAAGAGAGAGGGAGTAGATTGCACAAAATATGTGATTGCAATTGTTCCATTTTACAATATACAAATAGCAACTCTGATAAAAACACAAGACCTTAACTCAGTATATCATTAATTGAAGTACTAGAAGAAATACTACATAATCCACAAGAAATTTTGACAAAATCCAGTAATCAATTAGGATGGCAAAGGTTGTATTAGAGCTTTCTAATTTTGATTTAAGCTCAAGAAAAGGCCCATTTCTTCACTCTGTTATAATTTTCAAACATACTCCAATCAATCAGATATATGAAAAGCAATAACTTCTCATATATTGAGTGTGTGTCACCAAATTTTGAAACATTGGATCATTGTGCATTGACTTTGATCCATGTTTTAACAAATCACAGTTTCCATGCAGAAAAAAAAAACTAATCTTGATCGTGTTAGGTGGAGAAATTAACTTCACAACAAGAAGCTAATTAAACATGTACATGATCTGAAAATCATTAAAACATTAATCTTTTTTCTAGTTAACATAATGTTATATGTCCAGTAGACCTTCTTTCCTTAATAATCAATCCTTTTTCAATATTTCTTAATTTGCTTTCCTTTCTGTTTCCCTTCCGGTGTGAACAATAAAGACCCTAATTAAATAAAAAATAGAAACTACAATTACAACAATCCATCCTAATTGACACTCAATGGTCAAGTATATATATATATGTCATATTTTTACTAATAAATTTATTCATCCAGAGAGACACTATGTAGTCCTAAGAGTTCACACAGCTATATATATAGTGTTATAACTACAATTACCTTTAATTAGGAATACAATATTTGAAGTCTATTATGACTTTTATAAGACCAATTAATTCATATTTTAAAGGTACGTAGATCATGCAACAAAAGCCCTTAATTTGCTCTATCATTTCATATCATCAATTCCCTCTGTTTCAAACCAGTACTCCTTTGCCTTGATCATTATGGCTTCCAACACCCAAGAAATCAAGGGCGTGGAGATCAACCAGAAGATTGACTACTACATCCTTTATCTCGCAAAGTATGCTATACAAGTGCACAACCAACGCCAGGTCAACAATTTTTTTTTTAAAGTATTTTCAAATAATAACATAATGAACTAGCAAGCTGGCTACTACTTGAACAATTAAGTTTAGCAGAACTTTGAATGTGAACGTGCAGATTTATGCTCATCTTGTGTTCATGGACGTAGTCAAGGTAACCAGACAGTACTCAGCAGTCGGAGGAGTGCTTTACTATATAACTCTAAAAGCCAGCAACTTGGGGGTTGAACAACTTGGGAGTTATTTAATTAGGGTCTTTATTGTTCACACCGGAAGGGAAACAGAACGGAAAGCAAATTAAGAAATATTGAAAAAGGATTGATTATTAAGGAAAGAAGGTCTACTGGATATATAACAAATTTAATCATACTTCTCTAACTAGTTTCTATGAACAGTTTGAGCAGATTTCTAGTCCGCCCTTTTCAAAGTATCTCATTTTTAGTGCTATTGTATTGGCTTTCAGGTATATACAAAGGAACAAAAGATTTCAAGAAAATGAAAAGGAATAGGAAGATAAGAATTTCTGATTTCATTGTTACCTAGAAACAATCGGTTACACAAGAGTTCTCAAAACAGAGTGACGGAGGAGCCCTCGTCGCCGGAGATTCAACGTAGATCAGAGAGGACCAGCCTATTGATCGTCGCCAAAGTTAGAGAAGAAGAAAGGGAGAAGTGAAGATCAAAGGCGGACTGGAGGAGGCGGGATTACTCATCGGCAACGGATCTCAAGTGCTCTCGGAGAGGATGACTCTTCTTGGGTAGTGAAAGAAGGATGACTCTTCTTGGGTCATCGTTGTTGTGATCACTTGATGTTCCTCAACTTCTTCGTTTTCGGAAAGCCTCGTTGCAATTCCGCTTGGTAGCCGCCCGGAAAGAAGAGAAAATATAGATTGACGGCTGTGCTCAATATTGTCATACGGAGAAGAAAAAGGCGCTCAAAAACCCTAACCCCTTGTTTGGTTGGAGATTTTTGGAGGGGTGAGGAGGGGTTTGGGGTTTTTTTTGTGTTTGGTTGTGGGTGTGAGAGGGGGTGAGGAGGGGTGTGGAGGGGTGACAAATCCCTCCAAACTCCTCATTTTCCACTCCCCCAAATCGGGGTTTTTTGGAGGGATGTAAAAGTTTTTATTTTTTAAACTCAAAAAAATCACTTGAAAATATCATCCTACCCTCCACTTATTTTTAAAATTCCATCTAAGTCCTAGCTTTTATACTAGCTTTAATATAATTGATATTAATTGGTTTAATTTTAACTTTTATACTAATATAATTAATAATAATAAATTTTTTATTGGTTCAATAATTAATATTAATTATACTTAAATTAATATAATTAATATCTTTAATATAATTAATATTAATTAGTTTAATACTAACTTTTATACTAATATAATTAATAGTAATAAAAATTATATTGGTTTAATAATTAGTATTATTTATACTGAAATTCATATAATTTTTAGCTTTAATATAATTAATATTAATTAGTATTAAATTAATAGTCTACACATTACACTTTTTCTCACTCTTTCCTCCAACCAAATATTATCATTATTTGTTTCATACTAAAGGGCAAATTGGTCAAATGCACATTACACTCCTTCTCACTCTTACTTACAACCAAATAAAAAAAAAATCCTCTTTCTCACTCCCCCATTGAACCAAACATAAAATTTTTCAAAACCCTTCAAATCCCTCCCCTCCAAACTCCTCCTCACCCCTCCGCTCCAAACTCCCCCTTTGAACCAAACAAGGGTTAAGTCACAAAGTCAAAGAGAAGGAAAGGAAAATTAAAACATGGCGCGTCACTAAAAATTTTTGGGGCGTAATTTAGCTAGGGAAATATCCCTAGCTAAATCCCTCGCTAACTATAGTCTCGTACTTATACTAGCTTAGTGATGGAACAATCCCTAGCTATTTAGCTAGGGACATATTCCGTCGCTAAATACCATTCTTTCAAAAATTATATGCATGGACATTAGCGACGGATTTATATGTAGCTAATTAGCTAGGGACAAATCCGTCGCTATTTATCCACTATGTGTAAGATATGATTCCAAATTATAATTAGCTACGGATTTTTTCCATAGCTAATTAGCTACGCCTAAATCCGTCGCTAATGACCACTCTAATCAAAGTAAATTCATGGATATTAGCGACGGCATTGACGTCGTCGCTAATAGCATTATTATATATGATATTAGCGATAGATGATGCCATAGCTAATTAGCTACGGCAAGTGTCGTCGCTAACATCCATGAATAAACTTTGAGTAGAGGGGTTATTAGCGACGGAGATAACCGTAGCTAATTACCTAGGATAATTCCATCGTTACCTATCCCCGTAAGATGATTGCAAATTAAAATTAGCTATGAATTTTCTCCATAGCTAATTAGCTAGGGATAATTCCGTCGCTACTTATCCACTATATGTAAAATGATTACAAATTATAATTAGCTACGGATTATGTCCATAGCTACTTAGCTACGGCCTAATCCGTCGCTAATAATGCCTCTACTTATTCATGGATATTAGCGACGGCAAGGGCCGTAGCTAATTAGCTATGGCATCTTCCGTCGCGAATATCATATATAAAACAATAATATATAATGATATTAGCGACGGTGACAACGCCGTCGCGAATATCGATGAATTTACTTTGATTAGAGGGGTCATTAGCAACGGATTTAGTTGTAGCTAATTAGCTATGCCAACAATCCGTAGCTAATTATAATTTGCTATCGTATCTTACACATAGTGGATAAATAGCGACAGATATTTCCCTAGCTAATTAGCTACGGTAAAATCCGTCGCTAATGGCCATGTATATAAATTGTGATAGAGGGGTATTTAGCAACAAAGAATTTCCCTAGCTAGATAGCTAGGGAATGTTCCGTCGCTATGTAATTTCCCAGTTACCTATCCTCGAATTAGCGAGGGTTATATGCCTAGCTAATTAGCTAGGGTCATATCCCTCGCAAAGTTCACGCTAATAGGCGCGCCAACATCTTCGCGCGTAACTTTAGCAACGGATATTTGTGGCCCTCGCTATTCGGTAGCTAAATACAACACCTTGGAGTGCAACTTTAGCAATGGAGTGTTTTCCCTCGCTAAGCCCTCGCTAATAATAAATCTGTCGCCAAGTTCTAGCCGATTTGCAATGAAATTTGTCCCTCGCTAATATCCGTCGCTATTTGACTGTTTTCTTGTAGTTTATAAAGAGCAGCAGCCGCAGCTACAGCAGTACTCCACACTCCCTACGGTCAAGATTGATGACCAGTCCACGCACGCCACCGTCCCAGGCCTCTCCTCAGTTCCTTCTTCCTCAGGTCCTTCCCCGTCTCCCTCTGAGTCGGGTGGTAATGTCTCTATCTCTCTTAATTTGCCTATTGCCCATCGTAGAGAACCTCGAGCCAATGCTGGGAAACCTCCAGCTAGGTATTGCTTTGAGAATGATATTGCTAACTTTATCTCTTATTCTTCATTATCTCCTGCATACAAAACTTTCATTGCATCATTACAGTCAGTGCCAATACCGAGTGACTGGCGAGTAGCAAAGCAGGATCCTAAGTGGCAGGGTGCTATGCATGAGGAACTCCAAGCCTTGGAGAAGAATGAGATATGGGAACTTGTATCTCTCCCAACTGGGAAAAAGGCAGTTTGCTGTAAGTGGGTGTATACTGTGAAGCAAACTCCTGAAGGGAAGATTGATAGGTACAAGGCAAGGTTAGTTGCAAAGGGGTATAGCCAAACTTATGGGATTGACTATGATGAAACCTTTGCTCCAGTAGCAAAGATGAGCACGGTGAGGACTTTGATCTCATGTGCAGCGAACTTTGGTTGGCCGTTACATCAGATGGACGTCAATAATGCCTTCTTGCATGGAGATCTACAAGAGGAGATGTATATGGAGATCCCTCCCTGCTTTACTACTCCACAGACAGTCGGGAAAGTGTGTAGGTTGAAGAAGTCCTTATATGGGTTGAAGCAATCACCAAGGGCATGGTTTGACAGGTTCAGACGTGCAATGTGTGGTATAGGCTATATGCAGTGTAGTGGGGATCACACTGTCTTTTACAAACACTCCAAATCCCATGTCACAATTCTGGCTGTCTATGTGGATGACATTGTTATTACAGGAGATGATGCTGAGGAGATCTCTCACCTAAAACGAAGGCTGGGTAAAGAGTTTGAAGTTAAGGATCTGGGCCAACTAAGATATTTCCTTGGTATTGAGATTGCACGGTCTCCTGAAGGAATAGTACTTTCTCAGAGGAAGTATGTTCTGGACTTACTCACTGAAACATAAATGCTAGGGTGCCGAGTAGCTTCCACTCTGATTCAGCAGAATCATGAGTTATGTGCCCAATCTTGTAACTCGGCGAACAAGGAGCGCTATCAGAGACTTGTTGGTCATCTTATCTACTTATGCCACACGAGACCTGATATTGCGTATGCTGTGAGCGTGGTGAGCAGGTATATGCACGCCAGGGTTGAGCATATGGAGGCAGTATACAGGATTCTGAGATACTTGAAGGGAAGCCCAGGAAAAAGGTCTTTGGTTCAGGAGTCATGGACACTTAGATGTGGAAGGATATCGTGATGCTGATTGGGCGAACTGCTTGGATGACAGGAGGTCCACCTCAGGTTATTGTGTCTTTGTTGGGGGTAACCTTGTGTCTTTGCGTAGCAAGAAACAAGAGGTGGTTGCCCGGTCTACAGCTGAGGCCGAGTACATAGCTATGGCGGCCAGTCTTTGTGAGATGCTTTGGACGCGGGGTTTGTTGTCAGAACTGCGACTATTTAGAGGTGATGCATTGAAGCTCTGGTGTGACAACAAATCAGCAATTAGTATTGCTAACAATCCTGTACAACATGATCGTACAAAGCATGTTGATTTGATCGTTTCTTCATCAAGGAGAGACTCGATGACGGGATTTTGAAGCTGAATCATGTTCATTCTGGCGAACAATTAGCTGACTGCTTAACCAAAGGGCTAGGTCCTCGAGAATGTATTAAAGCATGTAACAAGATGGGGATGATTGATATCTATCGCCCACCTTGAGGGGGAGTGTTGAGAAAGATGGTAGAGTTAACGGATCCGGGTTAACGGATCCGGGTTATATTAATTGTGTATATAAAGAGTTAGGGTTTTGTAATTATGTAGAAGATTAATGAGAAAACTGGAGAGCCGTCATTGTGGCCCCAAGGTTCTACATCTCTCATCTACCTCCGTTCCTACTACTATTCTACAGTACTCGTTATTTAATAAAAGATAAAGTGATATTTTATTTTATTTTCAATGTGACATGGTTTTCGTTTGAGTGGATTATTAATCCAAATGAATTGCCGACACAGACGGTGGCATGCAGTAAAATAGCATGGGCGAAGGACACGTAAACCACACAACAAGACTAACGTGTCGCTCACAGCTACATGCATGGCTGCGTCTTTTATATAAAAAAGATAATAATAATAATAAAAAATAAAGAAACTATAAAAGCACAACTCTCTCGGTCACTTTGCACTTCATCTTCTCCCCAGTCCACAGTTATAGCTTGAGAGAATATGGCAAAGAGTAAGGATGACATTAAGTATGGCACAGCTCAGGCCAAGCTCGCTGAGGATGAGCAGCTGAGGATAAGATACAAGCATGGCACACCGTTGGAAGGTGGCAAAATCGCGGATTCGGAGCACGTCGATCTCTTCGCCGGAGCCCGGAGGATCGCCGAAACGGACTCTTCTAGTTCAAAAGATGGTGATAGCTCAACCGGTGAAGCTGCTGCCTCTGCCGCTGCCACCAACACAAACACCAACAACACGAACTCATCTCCCAAATCTTATTAAACGAAATATAAGCACAACTTTGTTACTGTTTCATTCTCTTGCTTACTTGTTTTAGACTCGTTTTAGAGTGATGGTGATCTCCCTTTTCCAGGTGTTTGATGTTTATATATAAGTTCCTGTTTTCATGGAGAGAACTAATGGCACAGTCCTTTGGTTTTGATTTGAGGTTTATTAACTATATATATATATATATATATATATATATATATATATATATATATATATATATTCCAAAGGAACTAGACTAGCAAAGTCTTTATTTATGATGTTTTATCATTTGATAATTGAGAAAACAATCTGACTGTTTTGCTTAGTCATATTAAGCAACTCTATCTATGAACATTTAGAGATGTAAAAAAAATTTATCAGCCGAGTTCTGATCAACCTACTCTAAGTTCAAAGAGGGAGGGATAACAGTTTTATTTAAAATTATATCATTAAAACATCTCTATTATAGAAAAGTAAATGACTTTTTAATAAAAATTTAAATAATTAAATATTTTTATTTTAGACACTTTAATGAGGGGGAAGGAGGATATATATGAGTGTTAGCTAGATAAGTTGTTTTAGGAATTTTTTCTGAACTAAACCACAATAAAACTAATTCTTTAGTAATAAAATAATGTGTGTCAAAAGATGTGGGAAATCAAAAAATTTAATGTTTTATTATATTATTTTGTACATTTATTGACATTAAAATTATATTATTTTTATGTAATATTATTTTATTATGATATAAAATATATTTCTTTCCTTCAAATTTTTTCATTCTTTACCCATTTTTTCGCCCTTTAAGGTGGGGGAAAAAACTAAAGAAAAAATAAAAATTAAAAAGGCAATCTTTAAGCATGCTGAATTGGAGCCCGAATCTATGTATTGGTACGATTAACGATCAGCTGTTATGGAACCAGCCAAAAGTGAGAAAAGATTAATGTAATGTTTGTTTGAGTGGACGGGGATTGTAATAACCACTCTTCCAATTTCACTACGATTGTATATAGTTTAGTATATCATTTATTTTACCCGGTTTGATTTTTTATTTTTATTTTTTATTTTTTTTATTTTCTTTGCTGGATTAGTACTAAAGTTTGGGTGAGGTTTTGAAGTTCAGAGGCTTGTTAGGAATTTTTTCTTAAATTTTTTTGTATTTGTATGTAAAAAGGTTATAATATGAGTCCAGAAGTGAATAAATTTCGGGGGCCTTCATGTGATAGTTTAGTTTTTTTTTTAATTATTATTATTTGACTAAGGCGGCAAGCGTCCCCACGATGGATGTTAAGGATGGGCCCAGACACAAAGCATGTTCGATGTGCCTAACTTCCCGCATTTGAAAGAGAGGGGGCTCGATCCCGGGTTCTTTCTGAGAGAGTCGAACTCCTTAGCAATGCAATCCAACACTAATAGACCTTTATGGTTGTTGGTTCATGTGGTAGTTTTTTAATATAATGATTCTCTAGGGACCTACATATAAAAGGCAGTATGAAGATCGGAATAGAAATTTTTGGGTGAATTCTAAATTACCTTGGGTATTATTTCCATGGTAGCATACTTATGTGTGGCATGGCACACAATTTTGTATAACTTGCACACACCATTGTATTTTTTGTTTGTTTGCGATGGCACACAATTCTTATACCTTCGCACAAAAAGGTAACCAAAGGCAACACTGTTGCAAGGTATCTTAGAACACACCAACTTGTTGGGAACTCATTTGTAATTACTTCTCATACAAGTGGCTGAATTGAAAAAAATTACAAAATCTATTCCCACTCCATTCGGATTTCAAGAGAATGTTTTCTCTATCCACGGTGAGGTGTGCGTAGGGTTGGCAACGAGCCTAGGTGAGCTCAAAATAAGTTCGGCTTGAAATGATTGTTTAGCTCAAGTTCCGTTCGAGGTCGAATAAGCTCAAAAGTTTAAGATCGAGTTTGGCTCAATATTAGCTATAAAAGTTCGAGTTTGATTCAAGCTTGAAGTTTGATTTTTTATTTTTTTATAAAATTACAACATGTCAAATATTGAAAATTGTTAAGTACACCATCGTTTACAAATAAAATTCAAAAGGGAAACTCAAGAATAAAATAAAGAAATAGAAAATGAACAATGGGCTTTATGCTCTAGCCAAGGGCAATCATCATCCTATGGTGAGGTTAGACGAGGGTTTCCTCACAGATCCAAGCATCCCGTGTTGCACTACAAGACGCTACCGAGAACCCGCGGCAGACAGAATTGTCAGGGCAACGACCTCAATCACTATAAAGCCGCCCCGAGATGCTAAGAAGCCCATGTCCACAACTAAGATGAAGTAGTTGAATGACTAAGGATGGATTTTTACTTGGAATTTTTGACGCAAAAGCCATAGCAATAGCCTTGAAATGCCCTGGTTTTTGTAGTGATCACTGTCTAATTTTCTGAAAAATAAATCAGGGGTTATTAGTTTATAAATAAAGATCTGGAAATAAAAAAAATAAAATGGAATGGGAATTGGCCAATAATTTTCATTTGGGCCCAACCCAAAGATAAGAGAGTCATGAGATTTAACAAATTTAGGCATGTGACAAAATACTATGTTGATATAGTATTTCATTTCTAGTTGATGTTATAAAGTTAGAGGAGTAATATACAAATCAATAAATAGAAGCTCTTATCTTAATAGAGTAACAAAGAAACTAGGTGTGACCAATAATAGGGTTTTATTTAAAAACCAATGATGGAACTATAGTATATTTAGATTAATTGGCTCATGTGACAAAAGCTAGGGAATAAGCAAATTTAATGGAAAAATATGTATTATTTAAAATAGATTGAGTGATTTAAGTTATCATGATATAAGCCATTCAATTATTATTACACATATGTAATTATAAAGGGTGACTTAGGACTATGATCTTCAAATGAGAAAATTAAATTCAAAACCTAATTTCATATCATTCCCCTCTCCCTCACGACCATCTCTCTTCTCCCTCACCGTGCCTTACCCACGGCGGCGAGCCCCTACCCACGCCGGCCAGCCACTGCCGCCAACCACTCGCGCCTCCGCACGGTGCCTCCATGAGTGCAACCCAACTCCAGCCCGGCTGTCCGCCGTTTGCTCGCGCCGTTCTCCTTCTCAGGCGTTGCCTTCCATTCACGCCGCCCTCTTTCTCCCCCGACGAGCTCTTAACACTTTGTGGGTTGAAGATTTGGGGAAAACCTTCTAATTGTCTCTTAATTTAGGGCATGGAGTGGTGTGGGATGAATTTCTTTATGAATGGAGAGTACATGGGGAAGTGAATTTCATGATTGGAATAAATTGGGGTGTGTCTTGAAGATTAGTAAAAGAATTAGTGTATTAATGATGCCATGGACTATATGTTTGATGAAGTTAACTTTATATGATTAGTATGTTAATTATGGTGATTGGTTGTATAATTTTCGGGGCCCTATAAATAGGGAAGGTGCCGCCAAATTTTCATAAAAATTCAAAAGTATAGATGCCCATAAGACGCTTACTGAAATGCCTCTAAGGACTTGGTGGTTTGAAAACTTATGTTTTAAGGCTATA
Source organism: Dioscorea zingiberensis (assembly GCA_026586065.1). NCBI lineage: Eukaryota > Viridiplantae > Streptophyta > Magnoliopsida > Dioscoreales > Dioscoreaceae > Dioscorea > Dioscorea zingiberensis. Next base: position 13,420,268 of record CM048823.1, on the reverse strand, counting down.
ATGTCAATTAGCATGTGCGTGGTTATCTCTAGCACATGTGGATGTGAACTCAAGGATTTATATGGCTGTTGTAGTGTGGATCTTTGAATTGTATGAAGTTGCATACCAAATGTTTGATAGAATGCTTCAATGAAATCAATGTGCCTTTAGAGCTTTGAATGGTAGTGTTCATGCTTAGAAACCCTTCATGAGTACTTAGATTGTATGCTAGAAGCAATTGATATGATTATGTTAAGCCTGGGGGCTGTTTATAGTTGAGTCTATCAACTGTTCATATTAATGCCTCTATGCTATAATTATGTGCAGTCCTGCAGATTACTGTCCCCTTCGAGGGACAGCTGCGCTCTCTATACACCTCTGTTTAGACTGTGTAATATGTCAAATGAATGATCTTTAAATTATTTTTCTAACGAATCCTAAATCAGAGAAATCTGATGTCCAGATCAGAAGTTATGGACCGAACGGTCAGACTGCGCATAACTGGCAGAATTTCTAAATTTCTGGTTTGAGGGCCTGCAGTCCTACAGATTGTTGTCTCCTTCGTGGGACATCTGGGAGCTGTATACTACTTCGTTCGGAGTGTGTAATATGCCAATGGAAAGGTCTCGAAAGCATCTTTCTATAGAGCCTTAGATGGAGGAATTCTAATTTACGTTTTAGAAGTTATGACCAATTCTTTCCAACTGCGCAGGACAGACAGAATTTCTGCATTTTGTATTTGGGCATGCCTTGTAATGATATTACTTTTAAGATGTGATATATATAATTATTTAAGACATGCCATTAGATAGACTGATGAATGCATGAATGTAAACGTTCCATTTCAGGCCACATCAATATAGTTACCATATATAAATACACCATCAAGATATCAAGGATGTGTAATAAGTTTTTACAAGGACATGAATATTATAGACAAGTACAAGGTTACTATTTGTTCAAGGAGTTTTATAGATGAAAACCTTGATATAGAAGTTAAGAAATGTAGAAGAGGATGACAACCTCTAAATAAATACAAGTAGATTAATATTTTCTTATACTTGTATAGGAAGAGACGAGTAGAGGATCCCGCGGGGTGGGGGGAAGGGGGGATCTAGTCAAGTGGAAATCGCGATGGACCTCAGGTGAGTGACTACACTATATTCAGATGTTATATGATCGGGTTTTTATCGTCGGATTTGTTTTTATGAGTATTATCTTGGTTTGTGATTTGCCGATGGATTTCTCCGCTATTATAATATAGTGGATTTAATGAGTGTTTAATTGTTTGAATGTTAAAGAGCATGAGAAATGGTAAAGGAGACCCTAAGGTGTAGATAAAGATTATTGCATGTATCATAAGTTGCACCTTAATTAGTTAATGTATGGGGGACCCAGTAGGGGCTCGGGATAGAGTCCGGATATTTTAGTATACGAGACCAGGCTAAGGAAGATGTTTTGTTTTCAATCATTTTTCTTAAAACTAAAAATGTTTGTGAAAGTCATTTTTTTCATAAAAACCCCCTTCCTGTCTCTTGTGAGGGCCCGTATCAAATACGAGATTGATACTTGACGTACACATATAGAGGCATACCGCTGGTCGTCAAGTACCGGACTTATGTAGTTTTCGGTTATCAAGATCATATAGAGGTATACCGCTGTTCCTGATGGGTGTTGGAGTCTTTCCGGAGACATTTTAGTTAGGGGTGCACGCTTATATGATAGGAGGCCTTAGCATACATATTTATGTGATTGTGATATGCTGATGATGATTGAAATTGCATATATGCTTTATCCAGGTTTTCTGAAATGCCTGGTATGTTAATCTAATGAGAAGATAATGCATATGATTAGCATTATTTCTGGGATTCTTAAATCTTTCCTTATATATATTTATTTCCTGATATTAGTGATTTTCACAAAAATGAACTACTTGCGTAGGTAAGTGAACGTGAGTAATCCAGTAGATGGCTCTAACATAGAAGTTAAGGATGGTTCTTGTTTGCACTTGTTGTTTAGACTTCTAGAACTCTTCCCCAATTTTGTAAACTCTGTATAAGATTAAACAGTTTGTTTATTTCTTATAAATAGTAGTTTGATTATCATCATCATTATCAGGTTTAAATTACACAGCTTATGGGCTGGGTGCACTCCCGGCCCAGCTGGTGTGACATCTGTCTCAGTAAAGAGAGGGGTGTTACATTTAATGGTATCAGAGAGAGTTGATCTTAAGGAATTCAATCTTAGAGTCTAGATGACATGATTGAGATACTCAGAACCTTCGGAACAATGTTCCTAGGTCTTAGAGTCCTAAGGATGGTCAGAGCCATAGGATGAGAATCTGGTAGATGTTAGATGATATAGAGCACAACCCCATGATTGAGTCTAGTAGTAGAGAATACTGACACGAATTTTTAGGGAATGTGGGGAGTCACTTACGACAGGTGATAAAAGATCGTCTAGTGATTGAGGATGATGATGAGGGAAGTATGGAAGCTAGGAAAGCTTTCTAGGTGCCACAAGACATAGGAGAATGAAAAGAAGAAATGGTGGTATAGATACAACTACTTGTTTAAGGTAGATAACACATGATCAAAGTTGCGCAAGGAAGCGTGGTTGATCATTATTTGACAAAAAGTAGGTGGAACACCAACAGATGATTGTGAAGATTAAATTACTTTCCCCTAGTTAAGAGGATAGTAATTACTATTAGAGATGCGCAGCGGAAGCGTAGTGGGCCCATAAGCCATAGGATTTGAGTTTTAATAGATAGTAATATTTGTGGAGTGGGTGCAGGACAGACCTGCTCATCCTGATGACGAGCTATCGCAGATTGCGGGATCTGACATGAGGAATTATATGGACTCCATGACGGAGCTGATGCGCGAGGTTGCGAGCTCGGTGCGCGAATACTAGAAGCCCCTGAGTCAACTCCACCTGCCACCCAGAAAAAATGACAATGGACTAGAGTTCATAAGGACGGTAGTCGAACGTTGGATCAAGGAGATGGGGAAGCGTTTAACATGATGCAGACCCAGGATTGCGAACAGAGTCCAGAGCACATGTCATACTTCAGGGCAACATTGAGTTTGGCTACATGAGTCAATGCGACTCAGTAGAGGAGCTCCATTCGAGACCTAGGAGTTATATAAGATGGTGTTCGGCGCCAGATATTCCTTCCAGAGCTGGGGAACATAGTTGGAGTACAGGTGTAGCGAGTCGATATAGAGCGACATGGTGGTTGAGCAGTTCGAGACCGAGATTGACCAACGGGCTAGATTCACCCCAGCTTTGGCGGCAGATGGTATGAGCCGAATTTTCAGATTTGAGGGCGATCTGCGCCCGAACACACGACGAGGAGTAGCATTGTTTCTGGCAATGAGTTATAAGGAGTTGTGGCTCAATCCACATGGATAGTCGTTGTCTGGCATGAGACACAAGATTGGGTCAATGACGACAACAATCACAAGCCAGGGATGAGGACTCCCAACAGAGTCAGTTATCCAGAAGTTGTTCTAGAAGTTTGAGGACAAAGCAGAACAAATCACTTACTTCACCGAACAAATCCGAAGGAAGAGGATCGTTCTTCAATTCAATGTCGCGAAACAGATGTTACCTCCGTGGAGGACTACACCTACGATCTTAGTGTAGATGTGCGCTGGACGCACCTTTTCAATGTGGTAGCTTGGACCACATGGTGACAGAGTATCCAGTACATCTCAACATTCAGGAGTGTCGAGAAGAATACTGAACATGACTCCCCGATTTTTCTAGTGATCACTGATTAATTTTCTGAAAAATAAATTGGGGGTTATTGGTTCATAAATAAAGTTCTGGAAATAAAGAAAATAAAATGGAATGGGAATGGGGCAATAATTTTGATTTAGGCCCAACCCAAACATAAGAGATTGATGAGATTTAACAAATTTAGGTATGTGACAAAATACTATGCTAATATAGTATCTCATTTCTATTTGATGTTATAAAGTTAGAGGAGTAATATATAAATCAATTAATAGAAGCTCTTATCTTAATAGAGTAACAAAGAAAAAATAGGTGTGACCAATAATAGGGTTTCATTTAAAAACCAATGATGGAACTATAGTATATTTAGATTAATTGGCTCATGTGACGAAAGCTAGGGCATAAGCAAATTTAATGGAAAAAATATGTATTATTTAAAATAGATTGAGTTATTTAAGTTACCATGATATAAGCCATTGAATTATTATTATACATATGTAATTATAAAGGGTGACTTAGGAATATGGTCTTCAAATGGGAAAATTAAATTCAAAACTTAATTTCATATCATTCCCCTCTCCCTCACGACCATCTCTCTTCTCCCTCACCATGCCCTACCCACGGCGGCGAGCCCCTACCCACGCCGGCCAACCACTGCCGCCAATCACCCGCGCCTCCTCCCGGCGCCTCCACGCGTGCAACCAAACTCTAGCCTAGTTGTCCGCCGTTTGCTCGCACCGTTCTCCTTCTCCGGCATTGCCTTTGATTCACGCTGCCCTCTTCCTCCCCCAACGAGCTCTTAACACTTTGTGAGTTGAAGATTTGGGGAAAACCTTCTAATTGTCTCTTAATTTAGGACATGGAGTGGTGTGGGATGAATTTCTTTATGAATGGAGAGTACATGGGGAAGTGAATTTCATGATTAGAATAAATTGGGGTGTGTCTTGAAGATTAGTAAAAGAATTAGTGTATTAATGATGCCATGGACTATATGTTTGATGAAGTTAACTTTATATGATTAGTATGTTAATTATGGTGATTGGTTGTATAATTTTTGGGGCCCTATAAATAGGGAGGTGCCGCCAAATTTTCATAAAAATTCTAAAGTATAGATGCCCATAAGATGCTTACTGAATTGCCTCTAAGAACTTGGTGGTTTGAAAACTTATGTTTTAAGGCTATAATGTCATTGAGCATGTGCGTGGTTATATCTAGCACATGTGGATGTGAACCTAAGGATTTATATGGCTGTTGTAGTGTGGATCTTTGAATTGCATGAAGTTGCATACCAAATGTTTGATAGAATGCTTCAATGAAATCGATGTGCCTTTAGAGCTTTGAATGGTAGTGTTCATGCTTAGAAATCCTTCATGAGTACTTAGATTGTATGCTAGAAGCAATTGATATGATTATGTTAAGCCTGGGGCTGTTTATAGTTGAGTCTATCAACTGTTCATATTAATGCCTCTATGCTATAATTATGTGCAGTCCTTTAGATTACTGTCTCCTTCGAGGGACAGCTGCGCTCTCTATACACCTCTGTTTAGAGTGTGTAATATGTCAATGGAAAGATCTTGAAATTATCTTTCTAACAAATCCTAAATAGGATAAATCCGACGTCCATATTAGAAGTTATGAACAGAACGGTTAGACTGCATATAACTGGCAGAATTTCTGCATTTCTGGTTTGAGGGCCTGCAGTCCTGTTGATTGTTGTCTCCATCGTTGGACAGCTGGGACCTGTATACTCCTCCGTTCAGAGTGTGTAATAGGCAAATGGAAAGGTCTCGAAAGCATCATTCGATAGAGCCTTAGATGAAGGAAACGGTTTAGATGTTATGACCAATTCTTTCCAACTATGCAGAACAGGCAGAATTTTTGCATTTTGTATTTGGCGATTCCTTGTAATGATATTACTTTTAAGATGTGATATATATTGTTAGTGCTAAAATTGGATTTAGGGCCCAATTTCAACCTAACAATTGAATTTTTGTTTAATGGGTGGCTATCCTAGTGAGAAATCTAATGGGAATCCAAGCAAGAAGTGAGAGAAACCAGATTTACGTGGAAAAACCCCTAATCAGCTGGGAAAAAACCACGGGAGAGAAAAATTTCACTATGAATCATCGAAAAGTATAAGAGATCTTACAAGACATCCACAAATGGAAAGCAGGAAATAGAAAGAAAGAGAAGATCCCATTTCCAATTTAGCAGGGCTTCGCCGCTTGGATTTCATAATGTCCGAATGAACTGTGATCCTTGCCTTTTATAGGCATGGGTTGCGTGCTGAACACGCTCGATTTAGTCACGTGTTTGCGGTTTGTCAGTCTGACTAAGAGCCCGACCCCGAGTCAGATTCAAATTGTAACTCTTCTAGAAAGCCAGGCTGTCTACAGATGTACTTCTTCTAGAAGGGTAGAGATCGATATAGGTAGTTATTGACTCAACATACCTTTTCTGGTCGATACGTGCTGATTTGGTGAAGTCCTTCCGGATCCCGATGGGTTTCTAAATGGTTACGATAAATCATTTGTTCATATCGGATCGGCAAGTCACTTCATAGTGTGCCTTCCAGATCGGGTAAGCAATTCATATCGGAACGACTCCTTGCGGTATCAGTTGAGATTCTGTTTGGTGGCCTTGACCTTGACATGTGGCTCATTTGGATGGATGCCACGTGTTCCATTACTTTCATCCCTATAAATAGTCCCCCATCAAGTATGCTTGTGAATTAATTCGAAGGATGGTCAAATATTCTCTGATCATTATTCTAGTTAATGAAGCTAAGAATTACTGTGATTGGATCGTTCTGGGGCTACTGAGTCGATATCTGCTCCAGTGTCTTCATTTAATGATCTTTCTTCTTCTCCTACCGTACTTCTGCGACTTATTTGTTCCAACATTCTTTTCCTTGCTTCCTTGGATTCCTAACTTGATGATCTCATCCGATCTGTCAAATCAGGTATACAGTCCTTTTAGGAATTTGTGTATGGCTGCTTCTTTCAGGGGCAAAAAGGTCTTTATCATTTCTTAGGCTTTAATGGACCACTGTTCAGTATTGATTATCCACCATTTCCCATTATCAAGATACGACTTCTGGAAACTGTAGTAAGGTAAAGCTCATGATGGAGTTGCCTTTTCATCTTCCACGCGTCGAGAATGCAGAACGGCTTGAATTTTCATCCGTCCCCAACCGTCTGATGGAGGGTTTGTATAATCTCTTAGATCAATCTCGACCGTTGACTTGATTCTTCAAACAGTGAGCCTACTCTTCGAATTTCAAAACTACTTGAGAACGACGCTTTTTGTGTGAAGATCTCTTTCTCTCATTCTTCGATTTGCTTTGTCTCTTCTTAAAGAAGTCATCAATCTCGCGATTCTCAGAAAGGCTTTATCCGCTCAGGTACGAAGTTCTTTCTCTCTTCTAGGGTTTTGATCTTCCTTGTTTTAGGGTTTCTTCTGCTGGTTCTTCATGATGGTGAAGCTTGCTAGGGATCCAAAACACTGTTCCTATTCTTTTGTTAACACTCTCTCTGAAGCTAGGATTGATGATTTAGTGAAGAAGTATCATCTTTCCTTCGCTAATATCTCTTATCGGGTTCCATCCGCTTCTGAGCATGCTTGTTCTCCTTCCCAAGGAGGAGATCTGGTTGTTTATCAAGATGCTCTTGTAGCTGGTCTCAAGTTACCTTTCCCACAGATTTTTGTAGATATTTTCCATCATTTTGGTCTGAATCCCTCTCAACTGACTCCAAACTCTTGGAGAATTCTTTGCGGTTTCGTTGTAGTTTCACTTCTTTGTGAGATTGAACCATCCGTTAATTTATTCAATCTTCTCTTTAATCTTAATCAAGATAGGCAATCTGATTGGTACTATTTTGGTACTAAACCTGGTACGATCTTCCTTGGTTCCGTCCCCGATTCAATCAAAGATTGGAAAAGCAAATATTTATTTGTTTCTAATAGTGAGAGTTGGGGCTTTAATACCAAATGGGGAACTCCTTGTGTTCCTTTGAGCTCCAAAGCAAAAGAAAAACTAGCTGACAGCGAATGGTTCAAAAAGTTCAAGAAGTTCAAGAATACCGCATTAGATAGATCCTTCCTGTCTGATAAGATGCTTCAGGAGTGTGGATTGTACTTAGCTTTTGGTAGGATTGGTTTAAATCTTCAGTTCATGTCATTGAATGATTGCAAACCGCTGTCTAATCTTGATTTTCTCTATTCACCATTCTTTCCCAAAGAAGGATATGGCGCCAAGAACTCTAGCTGAAAGGATGCGTGCCATCTCCCAGGCGGATAAATCTAAAAGGAAAGAGAAAGAAACTTTGAGCGAAAAGGTTCTCAGTTCAGGCAGTAGGGGAATTGAAAGAACTTCATCCGATGATATTCCTCTTCAACAGCTTGCTGTAAGCCAGGGAGGGAAATAGGATGCTAATATTAATTTAGAAGCAGTAGTGGTTTCTGTTACTGCTAGTCTTCCTCCCGCTCAAGTTGAGGCCCCAGTCACTAAGAGGAGACGATTGGTAAAAGCCACGGAAAAAGCCAGCTCTGTTTCCGTTCTGCCTGTGCCCGTCATATCAGAAGCAATCGTTGAAGGTTCGAGCTGTCCTATTCGAGAAGGGCCTACCATTTCTTCTTCTTCTCTTCCTGTCACATCGGTTTTCGATGCTTCAATTCCCGATGTGTCTATCGTCTTTCCACACTCTCTCCCCATCGGATCGGGTTTTAATATTCAAATTCCCGATGCACCCCTCGTTTCTAGATCGGATGATCATATCGGGTCAGGAAGAAATATTTCTTTAGAAGCAGGACCCGGTATCAGTCGAGGGAAGGGTATGGGTCCGATGTCCCTTATTGTATTCTTGTTATCTTATTTTTGTCTGGACCTTACTAAGTATTAATTGATCTGTTCTTCCTATTTTTGATTTCAGGAGTGGCTCAGGCTGTAGATCCCTCCGCTGGTGGTCCAAATATTCAAGAATCCGCATCTCGCGGGACTATTCATCGAGAGATAATGGTTTGCCTGTCGATTTGAAACTTGTCAGGAACTCTCTTCGCTCTTGACGACAAGACCAAGTCAACAATCATATCAATCAATTCAATTCGGACGAGTCCTGCACCCATTTCCGTCTATCCCTCGCTTCAGTATACTTCTAACTTCTTCATCTATTAATATTACTGTTTTTTATCTTGCTCTCTTTAACGATAATATTTTTGTAGACTGCTCTATGGGGGGAACGGATCAAAAGATTCTGTGAATATGGCGATCCTGAAATGAAGGCCCGGGTCTCCAAGTTAGAGGAAGAGAATAAGAAGCTAACTGGGGAAAAAGAGTCCATCATTCCTGAGTTCGGGAAGTCGCAGAGAGCTCTCAGTTCATTGAAGGTTGATTTTGAGAGTTTGCAAGCTTCCCTCTCCCTATATGATCAAACTGTTACTGCTTTGAGACTGGATCTTGATCAGTCTAGGAGTGAAAAAGACTCTATTGTTGGTGAAAATAAGAAACTCTCTGAGAAGGTATCTGCACTTGAACGAGGGGTATCCACCGAACAAGAGATGAGGAAAGCTCTGAGAGCAAAACTCACAACTGCTGAAGAGTTAGTTAGCAAACTGCAAGAAGACAACAGATTTCTGTCTGAACAATTGGGAGCAAAGAATAATCTCCTTTCCCAAGCCCAGAACGAAGTTCTCCTTGCTCAACAGTCAAATGAGGTTGTTAAGAAGGAAATGTCATCCTTGCAATCAAACCTGAATGAAAGTTGGAGAAAATCTGTGGAGCTAGAGGCGAAACTTGCTGCAGTAGAGAAAAGGGAACTTTCTGATGACGAAATTCGTAGAGTGACATCGGAAGTCTATTCAATTCTGAGCTGCGTCCATTCTGTTGACCCTTCGGTTAACTTTCATCAAACTTCTTATGACGCTGTTGTGGAGCTTTATTTTGAGAAGTGTCACGGAGAAGGAGAGGGAAATAAGGATCCTGTTGCTGAAGAAATAAGAGTTGAGGATCCAACTGTTGAAGAGGTGAGGACCGATGTCCCTCGTTTGGAAGAAATTTGTGTCGTATCTGTATCGGAGAAAAATACTTCCGATATGGCGATCGCTCCATTATCCATATCGGATCCGGAAGAAATTTCAAAGTGCAAAATGGTTATATCGGATCCGGATCCAATCTACAAAGCCATTATTGCGGAAACATAATCGATTCGTGAAGATATGGGATGTCACGGAGAGACCATATCTGATCCTAAACCGATCCATCTGGAGAAGGAGTGCAAGCCCCCGGGTGAAGCTTCTCAAGCAGTCATTGAGATTGAAGATGACGCCATCACTGGTATGTGTGAGTTCAAGTTTTCCTTTCTTTTGATATTTCTAATAGTGTGGCTCCTAATTTATTTCTCCCTTATTTGACTGAAGTTGTCTCTGTTGTTCCGAGTGGAGAAGGAGCTCCATAGAGTATTAAGGTCACCTCCATCGAGCTAAGTGGAACGAAGGCTTCTGAAACCGATGAGGGGAATAGATCTTCCACTGTGCATACGAAGGAAGGTTAGCTAAATTCTTGCAGTTTTCCTTTCATTACCTTTAATCATTCTACTCTTCTTCTTTCTTCCCACTAGATTGACCCGAACTGAGACAGCTCCGAAGTGAAATTGGAAGAACAAAAACTCCCGAGGAAGTTAATGAAGCGAGGCGTCGTGCTGAAGCCCATAGAAGAAATGTAGCTAGGTCATGGAATTGGGATCTTGTCTAATGGAGAAATCTGTAATTACTTTTGTAATTCTTCATTCTGTTATGAAGACTTGATTTGAACTGTAAATTTTTCCCTAAAGATGCATTTCACAAGAACGTTCTGATTGTCTTCTTGTTTCTTCTTCTTTTTCGAGAATGAATGAAATCGCCATTCAATTCATCCTCAATGTTCGTTAAGGAACAATCCTTCTGATGGTGATCTGTTTCTCATAGTTCATATCGGATCGAGTAGTACCCTTGACATCTATCGACGATGAGGATATTATGTCGGAACGGACGATCTTCACTGTTTGATTGTTCATATCGGATCGGATCAGTTTCCGGATCTTCTCTTTGGAAAAAGAAGCAACAATTCCGTCAAATTAAGCATTTAATTCTGAAGCGTTTCCAAAGCAGCTTTAATGATGCATTGCCTTGAAAAAGTCATAAGACGTCCGTGTTGGTTCGAAACGAAGCATCTAATGTCTCTTGGTATTTTGAATACATATTAACTGCTTCTGCAGAAATCTCAATATAAATATGAGCGATTACGTTACCTTTAGGATATCTTGTTTTTCACCATGGGTAACAACAGCTGGCCTTCTTTTTTCAAGTTCTTCCTAAGTGACAACTCCCGCTACTTATGGATTCCGAGAGCTTTTCGAGGTCAAATGAGGGATTTTTTTGAGGCAGGACCTGTTAGGTTGCGGGGGCCAAGCGGAAACTACTGGTCAGTAATGCTATCCATGTCACCGGAACTTGGGGATGCCCGCTTTACCGAGGGTTGGGCGGATTTTGTGAGAGATCACCAATTGGTGGAAGGAGAGCTGCTCGTTTTTGTTCTTCGGGAGGACATGTGCTTTGAAGTCCACATTCTCTTGAACAATCAATGCCAGAAGGTGTCGACGCTCGCAACCGCTCCTACACAGATTCCTGATGATGTCTCTGATTTAGATCTTTTTGCTTCTTCTGATTCCTCTTGATTTTAATATCTGCGTTGTACTTCCTTGTCTTTAATTAATAGATCTTTTTTTCTTGCCGATTTGTCTTTTTCTGATTGTTTCATATTTGAAGTATCTCATTATCGTTGTTGTTGAATGAACTTCCTTCCTTCTTTCGTTTCCAAAGTAATAAGTTGTCATGTTGTTGTAGAAATGCAGAGCTTGGTTTTTTTTTGCATGAAGTTGATGTGGTTTGTCGATGTGACATGCTTGTGTGATGACTTCTGTGGCGATTGGTTGGTGCAATTGGTCAATTGGTGTGGTTGCTTTCAGTAGAATCTAGAATTGTTCATCCTTATTGTGGCTTGGCATAATCTTTGGCGATGAATGGTTGATGTAGTTGTCTTCTTTCTGGAACCACTTTGGCTTCTTGATTCTTCAAGACCGGTATGGTCTGTTGATGTGGTAGATCAATGTGGTTTGTTGGAACCAGTAGGTCAGTTGGACCCGATATGACCCGTTGGGATCGATATGGCTTATTGGGCCCGGTATCGGCGTTGAGACCGATATAATCCGTTGGGATCGATATGGCCTGTTGAGCCCGGTGTGGGCATTGGGACCGATATGATCCGTTGGGATCGATATGGCCTGTTGAGCCCGGTATGGGCGTTAGGACCGATATGATCCGTTGGGATCGATATGGTATGACGAAACTGGTATGGTCTGTCGAGATCGATATGATCCGTTGGGATCGATACAATCTTATCGGAGCCGGTATGGCCTGTCGAGATAGATATGATCCGTTGGGATCGATATGATCTTATTGGGCCCGTTATGGGCGTTGAGACCGATGTGGACATCGGGACCGGTATGGTCCGTTAAGCCCGGTATGAGTATTTGGTGCCGGTATGGCTTTTGGAGTTGATTCCTTCCTTCTTCGTTGGCAAATAAACTTTTTATAGAAATAGAATAAAAGCAAAAAAGACATAAATGTATGGAAGTAACTAATTTTATTGATAGTACCTCCTTAGATGCTCCGAATGGTATGGACGCTTGAGGCTGCGTCCATCCATCTTAGAAAGCCAGTATGTACCAGGCCTTATAATTCTCTGTCCCAATTGGTATTGAGTTTCCCTGTCCGACTCTTGTTACCTTGAAAGATATTCTCTCTCAGTACAAGGTCTCCAACCTGGAAGGTCACTTCCTTCACCCTTGCATTATAGTATCTCTTGACCTCTTGCCAGTATGCTGCTACTCGAATATTAACGCAATCCCTCTTTTCTTCAAGTAGATCCAGCTCGGCCCGGAGCTACTCTTCATTTCTTACTGGATCAAAGGACTGCATTCTTGGTGTGGATAAAGTGATTTCAGCTGGGAGCACAGCTTCGACTCCAAAAGGCAGCGCGAATGGAGTCTCACCGGTTCGGGTTCGAGCGGTTGTCCGATACGCCCATAAAGTGCTCGGAACTTCCTCCACCCAGTTTGATCCATTTCTGAGAACTCTTGTCTTCAAACCATGAAGGAGAGTTCTGTTGGTTACTTCCACTTATCCATTCACCTGTGGATGAGTAACAGAAGTTAGCCTTGATTCAATACCAAGATCCATGCAGAACTTCTTGAAAGCTGGATTGTCAAACTGGCGACCATTTTCCATGATAAAAGCAACAGGCAAGCCGAAACGGCAAACAATAAACTTCCATAAAAAGCTCTGGCAAGCCTTTGTTGTGATCGATGCTAGTGGTTCTGCCTCCACCCACTTAGTAAAGTAGTCAATCGCCACAATTAAGAACTTCATCTATCGGACAACTACAGGAAATGGGCCAAGTATATCTACTCCCCATAAAGTAAATGGCCTCGTAGTCACAACTGCGGTGAGTGGTACCGGGGGACGCCGTTGGATGTTGGCGAGGCGTTGACAAGCATCACATTTCTTGACAAAATCAATAGCATCTTTATTCAAGGTCGGCCAATAATATCCTTGCCTCAAGATTTTGTGACTTAACCCTCTTCCTCCTAAATGATCTCCTGCAATCCCTTCATGGACCTCCTGAAGAACATATTCCGCCTCTGATGGCCGGAGACATTTTAACAGAGGGAGAGTAAAAGACCTTTTGTAGAGTTGCCCATCTACGATACTATATCGTGAAGCTCTTATAGTGATCCTTTGAGCTTCTTTGGGCTCTTGCGGGAGTGTTCCATCTTTCAGCTAACTCAGGATTGGATCGATCCAACAGGGCTCCTGATCGATATCCATGAGTTCTTCCGCTGGTCTACAATCAATTGTCCTAGTCACCAGGTACTGAATATTGACCGATTGCTCAATACTGGCGTTTGCTGAGGCCAACTTAGAGAGGATATCGGCCTGCTGATTCTCTGCTTTGGGAATTTTGGAAATGTGAAATTCCTCGAAGCTTGTGGTGAGCTTCTGCAACAAAGACTTGTATTTCACCATGTGATCTTCCCTTGCCTCAAATTCTTCTCTTAGATGGCCCACAACCAACTGAGAGTCAGTGTTAGCTCGCAGATTCTTCACTCCAAGACCACGAGCCAACTGCAACCCAGCTATCATAGCCTCATATTCAGCCTCATTATTGGTTGCTTTGAACCCAAACTTCAGAATAGTAGAAGTGTTCAATCCGGATGATGACTGTAGGATCAATCCTCCCCCCGAACTGTCTCCTATAGAAAATCCATCTGTGTGCAGAACCCACTGGGACGAAGAGTCATTTCTATTTTCAGACAACTTGATGTTTGAAGGATCGTCATCAGTAGTGGTTGTAAGCTCTGCAATGAAGTCCGCGAGTACTTGTGCTTTTATTGAAGTACGCGACTCATAGCTGATATCATACTCTGCAAGCTCAAGAACTCATCGGGCGAGGCGTCCCGATGTGTCTGGCCGGTGTAAGATTTGCTTCAATGGCTGATCGGTCATTACCCTTATCCAATGTGATTGGAAATAAGGGTGGAGCCGACGGGCTGCAACCACTATAGCGTAGGCCAGCTTCTCAAGGGAAAGATATCTGGATTCAGTATCGGTGAGGACCTTGCTTGTATAATACACCGGCTTCTGTAAATTATCCTCAATCTTTACCAATACTGAACTGACAACGGCATCGGTTGCAGATAGGTAAACATAGAGCTCTTCTCCCGGCTGAGGCTTTGACAGTAAAGCTGGTGACTGCAAATACTCCTTCAACTATACGAATGCTTTCTCGCATTCTTCATTCCATTCAACTTTAGGAGCCTTTCTTAATGCTCAGAAGAAAGGAAGATTCTTCTCTCCTGACTTCGATATGAACCTCCCCAGAGCTGCAAGTTGGCCATTAAGTCTTTGTATCTCCTTGATTGTTTTTGGGGATCTCATTTCTAGGACTGCTCGTATCTTCTCTAGATTAGCTTCAATTCCCCGATGTGTGATCATAAATCCTAGAAATTTTCCAGATCGGACTCCAAATGTGCATTTATTAGGATTGAGGCTCATCCCGTGGGCTCGAAGTGCAGCAAAGGTTTCCTGCAGATCGGCAATATGTCGCTCAGCCTTATCACTCTTCACCAAGATATCATCAACATATGCTTCCACATTTCTCTCGATCTGGTCTTTGAAAACCCTGTTCACCAACCTCTGAAAAGTGGCACCAGCATTCTTTAGGCCAAAAGGAATGACCTTATAACAATATGTTCCTCTTCCCGTAATAAAAGAGGTTTTCTTCACATCGGCTTCCGCCATCCTGATCTGATTATACCCAGAGTATGCATCGTGGAAACTTACCATTTCGTACCCTGATGTAGAATCTACTAAGTTATCGATTAAAGGCAGGGGGTAGCAATCCTTGGGGCAAGCTTTATTCAAATTAGTAAAGTCCACACACATTCTCCACTTTCCCGTGGATTTTTTCACCAGTACAACATTGGACAACCACTCAGGGTAATATACTCACGAATGAAGTCAGCTTTCAGAAGTTTATCTACTTCTTCTTGAGCAGCCTGGAGGTGATCAGGTGCGAAGCTTCGTCACTTCTGTATGACTGGTTTATGCCCTGGATCGACATTGAGTCGATGCTCTATAACCTCCCGTGGAACTCTTGGCCTCTCCTCTGTTGTCCAAGCGAATATATCGGAGTTGCTCCTCAAGAGATTCAATATCTCATCCTGTTGATCCGACGGGAGATTTGCTCCTATTTGAACAGTACGCTCCGGTTGTTCCTCCTTCAGAGGTATAGCCTTCAACTCCTCAACCGGGGTGGGGCGACGCTTCTCCCTCTCATCATCTTCTTGTTGAATATCTTCCATAGTAAGTGCTTCTCTGGATCGGCTACTCCCCTCGCCGCATCCTTTGAGTATGGTGGCATAGCATTGGCGAGAAGCCAGTTGGTTGCCCTTCACTTCACCGTAACCATTGGATGTAGGAAATTTGACCACTATATGATATGTTGAAGGAACGACCTTCAACTGATTGATCGATGGCCTCCCAATGATAACATTGTAGCTCGAAGGGCATCGGACAATCAGAAAGTTAATGACAGCAGTAGTAGTTTTCGGGGGAGTGTTAAGAGTTAAAGGCAAAGAAATCATACCATCGGGTTGTAATGGACTGCCGTTGAACCTGATGAGAGGAGACTATCGGTTTTAGATTCTCCACTGGAAGCTTCATTCTATCAAAAGCAGATGAGAATATGATATCCACCGAACTCCCGGTGTCGATAAGAACTCGCTCTACAGTCAAAATCCCGATCTGGACAATAATCACTAGAGCGTCATCGTGAGGGTAGTGGACACCCCTCAGATCTTCATCTGAAAAACACATTTGAATAGGAGTGCGCGGCCTCTTCAAGGATGTCACATTCTGAACAGGTCCAACTGCTCTCACATAATTCTTCCTTTACTTTGAGCTCTCTCCTCCGCATCCTGGGCCTCCAGCAATAACTGTCACATGTGTATCACTAGGAATTATCGGCTGTAGAGGTGGGATATGCTCAGTCTCCGGCTCCTGCTCCTTCTGTAAAAACGGATCCAGTTTTCCCTCCCTGATGAGGCTTTCAATAGCATTCTTCAACTGGATACAGTCTTTGGTGAAGTGCCCCGTATCTTGATGGAACTTACAAAAAATTTTACTCTTCTTTCTCCTTGGGTTGTCCTTCATGGGTTGTGGGTCTTCAGTATCTTCTGGTCCTGAATCTGGGACAAGATGTCCTCCAGTGAGGTGTTGAGGATAGGGTAATTGTGGTACTTCTCTGCCCTCTCAGGATCATACCCCTGGTGTTGTGGGGGTCTCCTTTCATCAAACCGATCTGCACGGTTTGAATTCCGACCTCCTTCCCTCCGAGGTTTATCACCTCTCGGAGCTCCTTCTTTCCAATCCCGATATGGTTGCGGATGGTGATTCTTCTTTCTGATTTCTTCTAGCTGTAAGAGATCACTCTCTCACCATTTTGCTTTCATCTCCTTTGAAGCAATATACTTTGCAGTCGTGGCCTGGAAATCTGAGAGACCGGCCGGAGGCTCTCGAGCTAAGGAATCTTTGAAGGGTCCATCCTTCAACCCTTTCACAGCTATTCCCACAACTATTGCAGAGTTTATATCCACCATGCCATTGATCTCCTTATTAAAGCGGCTTATGTATCCGCGTAGAGTCTCCTCCGGTCCCTGCTTGAATCCCAACAACATCATAGGGTTCTTCTTCAACTTCCTGTTGCTGGAAAAATTGCAAAGAAATAGGTCAGAGAGCTGTTGGAAACTATGCACGGTTCCTGGGGGAATTCCCCTGAACCAATCATGAATATCGCCACTAAGTGTTCGAGGGAAAGCTCATGACGGCTTCAGTAGTTCTATTAACCATTATCTCATCTCGATAACTTTCCAAATGCTCCTGGGGATCAGATGTCCCGTCGTAAGAGCTATCATTAGGAGGTCTGAAATGTTCAGGAAAGGGAGATCGCCTTTATAAATGGAGAAGTGACATGGGGGACGAGTTGCTGAACTCTTTCCCTTTCTGTCATATATCGCCGTGGAGAAGAATGACGGCGATATGGTGAATCGCGCCGTGGAGACCGGCGCCTGGAATGAACATGATGTGGAGATTGATCGCGAGGGGAATAATATCGATCCGATGAATAATATCATCCTCGGGATCGATGTGTTGGTGATCGTGTTCTGCTTCTCCGATCCACTGAGTAATCCGGAGAACGGGAGATCTCCCTCTTCCTCCGCTCTCCGATCTCATTCCTTTGGACACGTCGATCTCGATGGTGATGCGCTGGATCTGAGCTTCCAGTCGAAGACTCCTTGCTCCTGCGTCTGACAGGAGAGCGTGCTTGGTGTCTGGGGGAGTGAGCTGTCTTCCTTTCCCCACTCTCCTTCAGAGGTTGCGCAGCGTGAGGAACAGTAGTTTGGGAAGCGCGCTGCTGACGTGCTTCCTGAAGCGCTTGCTTCAGCTCTTCAATCTCCTGCGCCATCCTTCTGACGTGATCATCATCATTTTGAACTCCAATACTCGCCGGAGGAACTCCAACTCCAAGAGGCGATGCGCCTTCAACTGGTGGGGTCGCTAAGACTCCTTTTCCTCCTTCCTGGGTTTGGAATCTCTTCGATTTCCTCTGTGTAGCAGCCATGAACTTTTTGCTCACGTCCCCACAGACGGCACCAAATTGTTATTGCTAAAATTGGATGTAGGGCCCAATTTCAACCTAACAATTGAATTTATGTTTAATGGGTGGCTATCCTAGTGAGAAATCGAATGGGAATCCAAGTAAGAAGAGAGAGAAACCAGATTTACGTGGAAAAACCCCTAATCAGCGGGGAAAAATGCACGAGAGAGAAAAATTTCACTATGAATCATCAAAAAGTATAAGAGATCTACAAAACATCCACAAATGGAAAGCAGGAAATAGAAAGAAAGAGAAGATCCCGTTTCCAATTTGGCAGCGCTTCGCCGCATGGATTTCAGAATGTCCGAATGAACTGTGATCCTTGCCTTTAATAGGCATAGGTTGCGTGCTGAACACGTTCCTCAATTTAGTCACGTGTTTGCCAACTGTCAGTACAGCTAAGAGCCAGCTAAGCGTCTGAGCTGTATCCAGCTGTAACTCCTCTAGAAGGCCAGGCAGTCTACAGCTGTACTTCTTCTAGAAGGGTAGAGATCGATATAGGTAGTTATTGACTCAGCATATCTTTTCTGGTCGATACGTGCTGATTTGGTGAAGTCCTTCCCGAGCCCGATGGGTTGCTAAATGGTTCCAATAAATCATTTGTTTATATCGGATCGGCAAGTCACTTCATAGTGTGCCTTTCAGATCGGGTAAGCAATTCATATCGGAACGGCTCCTTGCGGTATCAGTTGAGATTCTGTTTGGTGGCCTTGACCTTGACATGTGGCTTATTTGGATGAATGCCACGTGTTCCATTAGTTTCATCCCTATCATATATAATTATTTAAGACATGCCATTAGATAGATTGATGAATGCATGAATGTAAACGTTCCATTTCAGGCCACATCAATATAGTTACCATGTATAAATACACAATCAAGATATCAAAAATGTGTAATAAGGTTTTCAAGTACATGAAATTTTTAGACAAATACAAGGTTACTATTTGTTCAAGGAGTTTTGTATATGAAAACCTTGATATAGAAGTTAAGAAATGTAGAAGGGGACGACAACCTCTAAATAAATACAAGTAGATTAATATTTTCTTATACTTGTATAGGAAGAGACGAGTAGAGGTTCCGGCTGGGGGGGGGGGAGGTGGGGATCCAGTCAAGTGGAATTCGCGATGGACCTCAGGTGAGTGACTACACTATATTTAGATGTTATATGATCAGGTTTTTATCGTAGGATTTGTTTTTATGAGTTTTATCTTGGTTTGTGATTTGCCGATGGATTTCTTCGCTATTATAATATAGTGGATTAAATGATTGTTCAATTGCTTGAATGTTAAAGAGCATGAGAAATGGTAACGGAAACCCTAAGGGGTAGATAAAGATTATTGCATGTATCATAAGCTGCACCTTAGTTAGTTAATGAATGGGGGACCAAGCAGGGGCTTGGGATAGTGCCCGGATATTTTAGTAGACGAGATCGGGCTAAGGAAGAGGTTTTGTTTTCAATCGTTTTTCTTAAAAAAAAAAATGTTTGCGAAAGTCGTTCGTTTCATAAAAACCCTCTTCCTGTGTCTGGTGAGGGCCCGTATTGAATACGAGATTGATACTTGATGTACACATATAGAGGCATACCGCTGGTCGTCAAGTACCGGACTTATGTAGTTTCCGGTTATCAAGATCATATATAGGCATACCTCTGTTCCTGATGGGAGTTGGAGTCTTTCCGGAGATATTTTAGCTAGGGGTGCACGCTTGTATGATACGAGGCCTTAGCATACATATTTATGTGATTTTGATATGGTGATGATGATAGAAATTTCATATATGCTTTATTCGGGTTTTCTGAAATTCTTTGCATGTTAATCCAATGAGAAGATAATGCATATGATTAGTATTATTTCTAGGATTTGTAAATCTTTCCTTATATATATTTATTTCCTGATATTAGTGATTTTTACTCAAATTAACTACTTGCGCAGGTAAGTGAGCGTGAGTAATCCTGTAGATGGCTCTGACAAAGCAGATAAGGATGGTTCTTCTTTGAACTTGTTGTTTAGACTTTTAGAACTCTTCCGCAAATTTGTAAACTCTGAGTAAGATTAAACAGTTTGTTTATTTCTTATAAATAGTAGTTTTATTATCATCATCATTATCAGGTTTAAATTACACAGCTTATGGGCTGGGTGCACTCTCAGCCTAGCTGATGTGACATCTGTCTCAGTAAAGAGAGGGGTGTTACAAGCCTACCTAGCTTAGGTACTCGGGAGGAGAGAGTAACCGGCAACTCTAAAATGGAGAGAGTAGGTTAGGATTAGGGTGGATTAGGATTTGATGAAAGAGGACATATATATATATATATATATATATATATATATATATATATATATATATATATATATATATATATTTTGAGCCGAACTCAAACGTGGTGACTTTGGCTGGAGTTCGACTCACTTATTATTCGAGCTAAATTTAGATTCAAGTTCAGTTTGTTATTAAAATGATCGAATTGAACTCAAGACAATATCGAACTGAACAACAGTTTGGTCGTTTAAGAGCCTTAGGTGTGTGTAACCTTTGCCCATGCCCTAGTTCTTTTTAAAACCCTTATGAAAGCCTAGACTCTACCTTGAGCATTCAATGTTGTAACTGTATGTCTCCCCCACAAGCAGAAGTGAATCTCTCTCCCTCTCATGGTGGACTTTTCTCCTTCTCTCTCGGTTGGTCAGACACCAGCTAGTTGTCCTCCAAGGGTTAGAGGAGTGTAAGATAATAACCGCAAGGATTTATAGAGTTGGAGGAGTATATAATTAATAATTCAAGGCTTCGTAAAAGATGTTATGGAGATCAGTAAGAGGAAGAATACTACGATCAAATGTTGAAAATTGTTAAGTATACCATGATTTAAGTTATACCACGCACACACTTATGCACAAGCACATAGAGTACTACTTGAAAGATTTGTACAAATTATGAAGTCTAGTTGCAACCTGCCCATGAGCCCACACAGACATAGGAGGGGCAACTGCTTTACTTTCTTTTAATGACTATATTACCTTATGATGGATTTTACATTATCACATGAATGTGTAATTTTGATCATATGCTCCATCTTCTGTCTTCGGATCGCCATGCAATTAACAACATCATCCTAACTAAGTACATAAGACCGAGATAAGTGTATTATGATTAGTGGAAGGGTGTGGAATTGAGTAAAGAACAAGGGTACATGGATCACTTATGACAATAGTGCACACTGAAATTGAAGATCGAATAATGGGTTACTAAAGATGGATTATCTTATGACAGGATGGTCTGTATGACAATTTGGTTCTGTTGGATGTAATTGCATTGAGGTTAATGGCTTGCTTAAGTTAAGAACATAGTTGCAACATTATCAATCATGTATGTACAGAGATATAATCTTCTATTGTCGAGTTTTACATTGGTTTTATTACTATTTTACAAATTTCTTCTATTATTGGACCTCAAGATGCATCAATTGCATAATATTGACTTAATGAATCTAATGACCAAGTCTCATTCCCTTTTGTCTCATGTTGTGTGGATCTTAATTTGACAAAGAGGATAAATTTCATACCTCACACCGTAGTTTATGTCTTATTTAGAAATTTCTTTGTTAGAAAGTAATAATTTATTTTAGAAGGTTTTGGAGTTGATTTTGAATTCACCTAAAGTAATAATGAGCTCCAATTACGATTACTGTAACACCCGCCCCGAAATAAATAAGGATTTTTATTTATTTGTTTCAGAATTTATTAAACAAAAATTTAATATGGTAAACGATGAAATTTGGGAAAAATTATAAAGGTCTAATTAATCCAGATTTAATTATTGAGAAAAGAAAACATACAAAAGATTCAAATCCCGGGAATGGTGGAACTGGTCGGTGACTGAGACAGTCCCGTAATGCCACAGTACGCTCGTGACACTGGGTCGTCTGACACGGGATTTCTCGGATCACGGTCAGACCCTGATTAGGACTCCGTGACCCACTATTGGACATGTGAGGCTACAGGAACTCTGTGACTCCACAGTACCACGTGTGGAGCTACAGTAACAATAATATTTTATTTCAAATTATTATGGAGTTTGATATTTTAAATTAAAATATATATTTTATATATGTTAATGACAAAAAAAAAAGAGAGAGATTTAAAAAAAAAAAAAAAATCTCATTCTCTCTCTCATTCTCTCTCTCACGTGAGGACTAGTGGTTGAGTTCTTTTTCAGCACTAGTTGCTGAAAAAGTCTTCAATGCTTACGTAGGGTGTAGTCTAAACATGAAGGTTATAAAGGCTTTATAATAAAAATAAAAATAAAAATCTCTCCATCCCCATTGGGATTCCCATTCATGGGTTGGTGTTTTCTCCTCCCTGAGAGGCCGGGTTTGAGCGATAGCCTTGATGAGCTAATGGCAAAACCGGCGACAAGAGGGGAGCACTTCTGTCCGGAGATCCTCACCGATATGAGCTATGAACTAGGCGAGGTTATGGTTAGCGTCAACCTCAATGATACAATATTGGGAAGGGTCTTGTAACTGGATCGTAAGCTTTGAGGTATGCTCGAAGACCTGTGAAAATAGAATTTTTTTGATGCTCTAGTAGATGTGTTCCACCAAGGGATTGGTCCTTCTAATTTAAGTTTGGTTGGTAATGCTTCAATGACCAATTATGTGAGAAATGAAAATTTAGGGTTATGAGCTAACAAGATAAACACCAAAGATTTCATACAAACTTGTTCTGATACTATGTTTGTGTGTCTAATAAGTTCATGACATGCATGAGTAAATTTTAGAAACAACCAGTGACTGTAATGATTAATGCTTTATTCCAGACCACTTTTCATGTTGATCATAATGTTTGGGAGAGGGAACCATGGAACCCAACTTCACCTCATATATAATGTATTGTTCCAATTTAAGCTATTTCATGAATCAGTAAAGTAGATATGTTTTAGAGAAATCAATACTTGCCTTGATTCTATGTCCTGTAGATTTGACTTAGTTATGGTTAATTAGTAATGCCTGTTCGGGCTTACAATTAACTATGTAATACCTCACTACAAATGCAGCTTAGCATGGAAGAAAAAACTAGAAGAAATGAATGTTATCGACTTAATATTTGATGTATAATGGTGATACTTCATTGAGGCTGCAATCTCATTGGTTGATAGGAATTAATCGGCCATGTATGAAATAGAAACTACACAAATACATAAGAAATGGTAAGCTGCAAAATATATATATATATACATCCACTAATGCCACCTTTACAAATAGATGAAGGTTAGAACAATCTGACAATAATGAACAGATTAATTATTGGAGTTGGGACTTGATACTTATGCTAACCTTCATTATGCAGTGAGTCCATTGTATCAAGTTTTGAGGATGTTTTGAACTCCTAGTTAGACCAATGAATAGACTGGTAAGTAGTGAATGCTTTCGGCCATTGAAGAAATATGAATTTCGAACTGAAAGGATTTTGCAGGAATTACTGTAGCACCTGCAAAACATTGATTTTGTTTAATTTTTGGGGGGCCGTATAGAGACGATAATGAGCCAATCCTGTTGGAAATAAAAGTTAATATTGTGAATATAATATAGTAGAAGTTTGGGAAGAAATGGAGAATATTTTGAGCTTCAAATTGGGGTTTCAACTTCAAGATTCTGACAGTTACTGTAGCTACCGACAAAGTGTGAACTATGAACTTCAATGTTTTCAAAAAGACTCGTAATTTGATTCCGATTTTCCCGATAGTTCAGGGGTATATTTAAACTAATAAAAATGGTACAGGCAGGTGTCTAAGAGCCCGGATCCATTGGTTATAAATTAAGAGCCAACTTTTCGGTAAACTCACGATTAGAGTAATTAAATGCATGTAATGCATTCAAATTGTTATGAAATGGTATATGATGAACATTTACCATGTTTAGGACGTGGTGAGGCGGTCTAGGACCAGACTGGGATGATCGGGCCCGAGTAGGCCCAAGAGCGAAAAAGGTAGGATATCGCACGGGTGCTGTGAGTATTTCTAACTCATAGTATTCTCTTGATTCTTGTTGTTGTTGTGCTAGATGGATGTTGGAGTCCATATTTTGATACCTGCTCTGTCGGTTGACATGTTATGCTTGTTGCATTTATCTGAGCTTGTATGTTCTGATATGATCTGCTTTGAGTGTGATTTTCTATTTATGCTTGTTTGAGCTTTCTGATATTGCTCTGCTCAGTCTGTTGATACTCGGTTTGAGTATTCCTTCCTCCTACCCTACTTTGATTTTGTACTCTTATTTCCTCGAGAGGTTCCCAATACATATTCGAGATGGGTTTCCTCATATGTATAGGTTTTATATCTCGAGGAGATTGTTGCTTTCATGTTTTTCGTATGCGTATTTGAGTAGAGTTACTCCTTAAATACGTATTGGCTTCCGATCTCGAGGAGATCACTGATTATTATATATTCGAGATGTTGCTGCCTTGGATATATAGATATACCTGTTGTTAGGTATTCGTACTAGCAATCTCTTACGTACAGGCATGATACATCGGACGGATGCCCCGGCAGAGGGTGTATAATATCTGGCCACGAGCACTCGGTGCTCCATCGGACGGAGGCCCCGGCAGAGGGTGTATAATATCCGCCACACTTTGGCTCGGTCGAGAGCGGTATTTTTACGGCCATGTGCACATGTATGCTATAAGCCTTGATCCGGCTTAGGCCGAAGACGATGCCGATGGTGTCGTTGATGTCGTAGACATCTTAGTATCACATATGCCAGAGATTGAGTACATCTGTGGATTTATCCACTTTCCAGTTACTTGTTATTTGCTTGTGATGATGTTGCACTTGCATATTTGTACTTGTTTTTATTCTGTTCTTTGATTATGACTTCCGCCTCTTTTATGGTTTATGCGATCCTACTGGGCCTTTCTTTGGCTCATGCACTTGATGGATGTTTTTTCTCAGGTGACAATGAGGAGTAGGGTCGGGACTAGATTAGGACCTTACGAGTAGCTAGGAGCGAAAACTCAGTAGAGAGCTTCCGCAGGACAGCCTAGCAGCGATGGGGATATGTTGAGCGTAGGTTTGCGGGCCTCTATTTCTTTCTGAGTGAGAGTTGTCATTCAGGACCTGCTAGGGTTTTGTATAAAACCTTATTTATATTTTCTTCCGCTGATTATTAATTTTAAACTCTATTTTGATTATCTGTTTGTGTTACTTAGCCTTGCGTGCTTCTAGGGGCGACCCTATAAGCCTTGGCGTTGTCAGCGTCTTGTAGAGGCGGGATCCAGGGTTGGGCGTGACAATTACAATGAAGGAGTGCATTAGGAACAAATATGTTGAAAAGTAATAAGGGTTTAAGGCCTTGATTTGAAGCTTTAAGCTTAACGCAACCAATATTGTAGCACCTCACATTGATTTTGATTTTAATTTAAAGGACTATGTAAGAGATGATAATAAACTCAAATTCTTGTGAAAAAAGAGAATATTTGAAGGTAATATATTAAATGTTTTGGAAGGAATGGTAAAGATTTTACGCTTAGATATGATGTTTTGATTTACAAATCCCTACCAGTTACTGTAGTACAAAGTGGTGTATTTGTAACACCCATCTCAAAATCAGGGGACGAGTGCCACACCAGCTAGGTCAAGAGTGAACTTGTAACACCCCGAATTTTCTAAATAAATAAATTAAAAAATTCTCAAAAAAATTAATGAGATTAATTAGCACAAAAAATAAATTAATTATTCTAAAACTCAATTCAAGGAAAATCGAGAATTAATGGACTTAAAATCCAGCTTCACAACAATTGGGCCCGATAGAAGACCTTATTGGGCTAGGCCATATTCACATAAAATAGTTGTAGGTGGACGGATAGTGTAACCCCGATTAGTTAATTGGGAAATTTACTAAGTTTTAATTAATCAAGATTAATTAAGTGGAAGATACCAGACAAATGTTAGAGTCCCGATAAAGTAGACCCGGTCGGGTCAAAAGCCGAGAATATCGGATCTGGTCTGGTACAGAGATAGATCCCGTGATATCACAATGCGCCCGTGCCACTAGAATCATTGACCCAGAATTTCCTGATCTAGGTCGATGAATTATTGATGAGATAATACCGATTTAAAGGTCGATGCAACATAAAATTAGAAGATAAATTAAATAAATTGGCTCATGTGACATGTAAAACCCAAGAATTTTGGGGATTAAAAATTTCCTTAATGGGTTTTATTTAATTGGAAAATGAGGAAAACCCCCGAGGTTAGATCAAAATGAAGTATTGATGGAGAAATAAATTTTCTAAATTTTCTTTAGAAAATTCCCCAAACTTGAAATACATGGATTTGTATTAGTAATGAGTTTAAAAAAACCCTAGTTGGGTATAATTGGGGCTACCAAGGGTATTTTGGTAACAAAGAGGAATGAATGAATTCTGGGATGAATTTATTAAATAAAGGAAAGAAGGTAAAAAATAAATGATCAAAAGGTTTAAAACCCTAATTAGAGTTAGTCGGGAGTCGGAGGGACCTTTTCATAATTATTGAAAATCTTGGGGACTTGAAAGAAATTGTCTTCTCTCAATGGAGAGGGACTTGGTTGTAACCCAAGAAAAGTCAGGGACTTAATAGAAAATATTCTCTCTCAGAGGGTGGACCAAAATGTAACCTGAAAAGGTATGGGGACTTATGGAAAATTTTTCAGGTTAAAACACTTATAATAATGGTTCAACGGTCAGGATTAGACGATCGGTGTTAGGGGCTGATCTCAGGGCGTTATAACGACCCATAGCGATGCGTGTCGATCTTAGAGCTGATCCATCGGCCAGGTGTGTTGAATTCTGGTAGCTTGAGGAAGGAAGCTATGGGAATAACCCACGGTTAGAGCGGATGAGAACCGTCCATCTATGGATCGTCTTAAGTTGGCGTCAAGAGAAGATCGGTCGTTGATCCCGATCATTGATCGTGGGTTGTGGTCCGGCGAGGGTTTAGTTATAAACCATTGGATGTAAACAGCGTAATCACCACCGTCCGTCCCTAGGTGTTGATCTCGAGCACGACCACGCTGACCGATAAGCGCCTCCAGCAGCGTCCGGCCGCCTTCCCGGCGGTTACTTGCGAAGGCGGCGTTGCGGCGGGCGGCTGCATAAGCGGTCCGGCGCTTTGTCTCCCTCGTCTCTATATAAGCGGAGGTCATCTCATGCGAGGCAGCTGGCCTTGAGATGAACCCATTTAAAAGCCCTCCGTCAGTGGTGATGGAGAGAGGAGAAGCTTCTGCGGCGGAAGATGGGCTCGCGTCCACCTTTGAGCTCAGTATTATCATGATCATCTTTGGACGGAGGAGGAGACCGAGATGGGGAAGAGAAAACGGTTGCAGCCAAGCTTGCCGGGAAAAGTTGAGCTTGCCGGAAAAGACAGAGAGGTCTTTCCTGGCGTTGGGAAGCTCTCGGGGGGCATTCCTCGTCGCCCTCAGTCGTCTGGTAAGTTTCTCATCCCTCCCAAGACCCTAGAGTAGTGCATGCATAGAGACGGCCGCCATGTCGAACTTCGTTGGGAACGGTCTGGGGTCGGCCGTGAGAGGAGAGTGAGAAGGTGGCGGCGCCGAAGGTGTTTGAGAGAGGAGCTTGGCCGGTGAAGTTTGGCCTTTGTAGGTTGCGGTGAACCGTTGGCTTCAGCGGTGTTAATTTGGAGAAGAAGCGTGTGAGAGGGAAGAAGAAGAGTAGATAAAATAAAATAATTAAAAGTAGTAACTGTAGTAACTGTTTTAATTAAAGTAGAAACTGTTTGATTAAAATAATAACTTTAATTATTTTATTTTATCTACTCTTCTTCTTCCCTCTCTGTTCTAACCCGCGAAACCAACAGCAGCAACCGGCGTCGAAAACTTCGCGGCGTCAGCTCCTCGGCAGACCTGCGGCAATTTCGCGGCGGTTATGGCATGCCGGCAATAACAGGAAGG
Organism: Dioscorea zingiberensis; assembly: GCA_026586065.1. Lineage (NCBI taxonomy): Eukaryota > Viridiplantae > Streptophyta > Magnoliopsida > Dioscoreales > Dioscoreaceae > Dioscorea > Dioscorea zingiberensis. The sequence goes on along the minus strand of CM048823.1, from coordinate 13,392,294 downwards.
ATGAAAACTACGGGCGATGAAATGCCCCGGCTAACGCGGCTGTCTTTCGGCGGCTGGCGGTTTTTCTCTTCCCCATCTCGGTCTCCTCACTGTCCAAGGCGATCATGATAATGCGAGCTCAAGGTGACGCGGCAGCTGTCGTGCGGCTTCTCTCCGTCACCACTCGGCGGGCTTCGCAAATGGTTCATGCGCTGTGCCTGCAATGACCTACGCGAGACAAAGCGTTGGAGGCGTTCTCGGCCGCTTCAGGAAGTAACGCGGGCGTTTGGGCGTCTTGGGCGTTATGGTGGCGGTGAGTGGTGCCTCGAGATCAACACCTAGGGACGGGGCGGTGGTGATTACGTTGATTACATCAATGGTTTATAACTAAACCCCACGCACCGGATCTGTCAGCCGGAATCAATGGCTGGGATCAACGACCGGATCTTCTCTTGGCGCCTCGAACTTAAGGCGATCCATAGATGGGCGGTTCTCATCGCCCTCACCGTGGGGTTATTCCCATAGCTTCCTTCTCGCGCCTGCGTAACTAACACCGCGGTCAAATGGATGATTCTAAGGCGACTGCGCATGGGTGCGTTATAGCATACGAGATCACTAACACCGATCGTCTAATCGACCGTTGAACCATTATTATAAGTGTTTTAACACGAAAAATTTTCCATAAGTCCCATACAGTTACATTTTGGTCCACCCTCTGAGAGAGAATATTTTCTATTAAGTCCCTGACTTTTCTTGGGTTACAACCAAGTCCCACTCCAGTGAGAGAAGACAATTTCTTTCAAGTCCCCAAGATTTTCAATAATTATGAAAAGGTCCCTCCGACTCCCGACTAACCCTAATTAGGGTAAACCTTTTAATCATTTATTTTTTACCTTCTTTCCTTTATTTAATGAATTCATCCCAGAATTCATTCATTCCTCTTTGTTACCAAAATACCCTTGGGACCCCCAATTATACCCAACAAGGTTTTTTTAAACTCATTACTAATACAAATCCATGTATTTCAAGTTTGGGGAATTTTCTAAAGAAAATTTAGAAAATTTATTTCTCCATCAATACTTCATTTTGATCTAACCTCGGGGGTTTTCCTCATTTTCCAATTAAATAAAACCCATTAAGGAAATTTTTAATCCCCAAAATTCTTGGGTTTTACATGACATAAAGGGGATGATAATATAATTATAGAATAAAAGTAAACATTATAAAATATATAAGTACTACTATAGTTGACAGACCTAAGTTACAATTGGAAATCAAATCTCAATTGAAGAGGAATTCATCGTGCTTTTCTCAATCGTTGCTTCTCCCTCAATCTCAGCCCGTATGTCACCCTTGCTCGCGCTAGTCAGCCACATGGCCAGACCCACGCTGGCAACTGCGCTAGCCTCCAGCGAACTGGCCAGGCGCCAAGGCTGCTGGCGGCGCCGCCACGCTACAACAACAACCTCCGCTCCTCGTCGTGTTACCTCGCTGCTCACCGCCGACCCACACTGCCCGCGCCCCCGCGCACGCCCCGAGCTCCCGGCCATCTGCTGCGCCACGCCGCCCTAGCGCCGCTGTGAGTTTTCCCCACCGCCAGACAGCCCTCTGCAGCCCCTTTTTCCTCCTCTTTTCCTCGACAGTGAGCCCGATTGTGGGTAAAACCCTACTCTAATTAAGGATTTAAATTGCATGAACTCAATTGGGATTGATTGGATGAATTGGATGGAAGTAGGGCTGCGAAAGAGTTTGGGGTATGAGATTGTGAATTGTTAATACGGTGTTAGGACTTGGGTATGGTATAATCATGAAGTAGAGAGTTGTATAAATGTTTGTATGGATTAATTGTTGCTAAATGTGAGAATGTTTGTATAATTTCAGGACCTTATAAATAGGGGAGGTGCCGCTGAATTTTCATGAAAATTCTAAGTTTTTATGTCCTATTAGTTTCCTTATTAGCATGCTAAGTGTTACAGGTCTTAGATTAATTGAATGGGGATAATTAATCAGGTTAGGATGCATGTTAAGATATTATAAACATGAGTTAAGATTAATCAGGCATGGCTTACATTTATCCTATTTCTAAAGTATAGAACTAAAGTTATGAAAATATGAATCTCGTATTCATCAATTTATTATTATTATTAATTCTAGGAAAGAGTAAAGGTCCCGCAGGAGAATCAGCAAGACCGAGCCAGACCTAGGATTTAGCGAAGGACTTCAAGGTGAGGGGACACCTATGTAAAGGTTATTTTGATGCATGTATTCATCGTGATTCGGTTTACTCATATTCGTATGAGTTTTATATCGGTTTATGGATGCCGATGGATTTAATCGCTATATTTATGTAGTGACTTCATGTGTGTTAAAGCTATATTTTTTAAAATAGCATGAATAACTGTAAAGTGAAACCTTAATTGGTATAGATTGATTTTTATTTGTATCATAGGCAGCACCTTAATTAGATATGTATGAAGGATCTAGCGGGGCTCTAGATAAAGCCAAGATATGAAGTGTACAATAACGGGTTAGGGAAGGGATTTGTTTTAAATCGCTTTTCTTAAAATAAAAAAGTTTATGAACTTCGTTTTTAAAATAAAACCCTTCCTAACTATGGTTAGTGCTCTATCAGATACGAGATGCATGCTTGACGTATAGATGCATACCTCTGTTCCTTGATGGTAGTTGGAGTTCTTCCCGAGACATTTGAACTAGGGTTGCATGCTTGTATGATACGAGGCCATTTCATATACATGATTATTATTTGCTTGTGATAATGTGAGATTGCATATGTGCTTTCTTCGGATTTCTGATTGTTTTGGCATGCTCATTATGATTTAAGATAAATATGCAGACCCTCATGATTTATATTTGCATATGTACATGTACTTTTATATTAGTACGGTTTTCTGTCGAGAGACATGTATGTATAATACCTAGCAGATTTATCTATACTCACTGAGCTTGCATAGCTCAGTAACTTCAGTTATTGCTTTTATATTGCAGGACCTAGACAAGGATCTGGGTAGTCACTCGTGATGTGAGGGAGGATTGAAGTCTAGATTGATTCTAGCATACCTTGTCTTTATTTTGAGTCTTGTCGTGTTGTATTTGACACTATATCTTATCTTCTTCCATGAATTTGGAGACCGATGTTGCCCAAGACTTATTATGTTGTACTCTTTATGACCTTGGTTTGGATATGACTCCCGGTGTGTAACTGTTTATGCTTATGTCTTATTGATTTTATTTGAGTGCTTCATTATTATTAGGTTTTAAATTATGCAGCCTTAGCCACTGGATACCCTCTTGACCTGGCTGGTGTGACATCTGTCTTAGTAAAGAGATGGATGTTACAGAACCCTAGGCCTAAGGTTGTTTAACTGGAACTTAACATATTTGAAATCTAATAAAATATCAAGGCATATGTCATAACTTGGAATAAACCATGTCATAATATAACCTCCAATAAAACATTAAAAATAAAACACGTCTCTGAAATAAAAGGAGTCCACTCTCTCCTAATCAACAACAATATGATAAGGACACAACAATATGGGAAATGTTAGAGCCAGCTATGCATAGACAGGTCCTCACTCCACTCCACTAGATATAGTCAAGGACCTTGTTTAGTACTTGAAAGCAAACATATGTGGATAGTGTAATGGCCACAAAAATTATGGATTTAATAAGTTGTGAAATTACCCTCTTAATCAAGTTGAGTAATTACTTCGTACTTTTTTTGGATTGGATTTAATTATCATGAGGGCTATATTAATTATATATATAGGGATACCCTTATATATATATATATATATATATATATATATATATATATATATATATATATATATATATATAATGAGGATGTGCATGTCCCCGTTGATCCCGTGATTGGACAGCCGTGTAGGAGATGAGATTTCCGCAGGATCGCGCCTTTAACGAGATCGCGTCTCCAGCGCGGGCTTCTATTAGAGGACTCCCATCCCTATCTTTAACACCACCACTACAGAGAGGAAGAGCGATGGAGAGGGAAAAGGGAGGACCTCACCGAAGTTCTACACCTGAGCGCTCATCCTTCCCGTATGGCGATGGTCGTTCATGTAACACCCAGGAATTTTTAAAAATAAATAATGAAATAAGTAGAAATAATTATCGAGGCTAATGAGAAAATAAAAGGGATTAAACATTTTTAATTTTCTAATAAATAAAGTCAGGGCAAAATGGGACTTGAATCTTGTCCAAGAGCATTAAGTTATAAAAATGTTTAATCCCTTTTAAAAATAAATAATGAAATAAGTAGAAATAATTATCGAGGCTAATGGGACTTTAGCATTTCATAACTCTAACAGATGCGAGAGATAAAATGATAATCATCACTGATTGAGAGCAAAGAATTTAAGGGCCAACATCTAAGTGGAAATAAGGCCTTGCAAAATGGGTCAGGCCACATTCTTAAATCTCATCATAATTAAAATAAGAGATTAAGGGTTAATTAATAACCAATAAATTGAGAATGATTTCATTAAAAATCTTTATCCATTTATTGGTAGGCTCCAAGACAAAATTTCTAGTATCAAGATCTTTAATTTTAGTCAGGTTAAAGGACCGGGAAAAATGGATCTCGGTCGCACAACCTTTAGTCTCGTGAAGCTACGATAATGTACGAAATATTACTTTAATATTTTAAAAGGGTATTATTTTAATAAAAAGGGGATGTTAGATGATTGAGAAAGAGAGGATTTAATCTCCTCATCTCTTTCAACTGAGCACCCTAAACCGTGCCCTTCTCCAAATCGCGTCCTTTTCCTGTCCCGTCCTGGGCGAGAACTTGGTGACAACGATCGGCCGACGATGCGAGCACGGTGGCCACTAGCCCTTCTTCCCACCTGCACGCGGGCGCACCTGCGCGTCCTTAGCTCATACCCCCTCTATTCTTCCTTGCTGTCCGCCGGCGACGTGTGGAGAGATCCGGTGAGGTTGCGCCCCCTTTTGTCCGCCCTGTCCTCCTGCTTTCTCTGGTAAACGCAGTCCACCCCGATCCGTCTTCCAGGCGAAGATCTAGTGGTGACCTAACCAAAATAGCCTGGTGAGCTGCAGCCACAAATCTAGACCGATCGGCGTCTCCTTACCTTTTCCTATTAGGCCTGTTACCGATGAAGTTCCTAGCTAAGCTCTCCCTCTCTCGGCGCCATCGAACCTCAGATACGGATATGGCCCTGCAGACACTTCCCCACACGTGTAGCCTTCATCTCCGACGATCAAGACAGTGGGACGCTGGCAAGGACTTCGGCATTGCTTCCCCTTCTTTTCGCTCAACTGTGATTACTGGCAAGGTTAGTACCAGTGCTGTGAGAATTGAGCTTATAAAGATTTAATTGGATGTTGAGTGATTAAATTGAAGCACATGACTCCCCAAAAGGGTTCAGCAGGAGGTGGAGTAAATATAGTTTTGTATGCTTAAAAGATGATGAGGAGCTTGTGTAGTAAATGGATTATGTTTGTATGTATGAAATCCGTATTTGTGAGAATGTTTGTATAAATTTCTGGGCCCTCTAAATGCTACCGAATTTTTGTGGGGAATTTTAAGTATTAATGCTTGATTAATCTTCCATGATTATGTATAGCATTTAATCACTTTTAATGAACATGTTAGAAACCTTTAAATTAAGCTAAGAATGAAGAGTGTTAATTCTTCTATTTGAGCAATTCCGTATTTTTCATCATTTTTGAAACATGAAGTACATGTTAATAGAAAGCATGCTCTATTTAACTTAATATCTTTACTATACTCTTTTGAGTCTAAGTTAGAATATAAATTAAGAATATGATTTTCGTATTTTGATTATTAGGAAAACGAAAAGGCAACGGCAAGGCCGCAACCGTTGAAGGACCTTGCCAGCCTTAGAGACTACTTAGACTCGGGTGAGGGAAAACCATTGTACATTTCTCGTATTTTCTAACGAGTTTTCATTGTGTTTATTTATTAGAAATGAAAGGCATGAGTCTATTATTTATTATAAATGCCTTGAGTGTTACAAGCATGTCTTTTCTAAATAGATTTCTAGATTTAAAACATGTTTTTTTTGAAAATGCATGCGAAAAGCACATAAACATATTTTAAATAGATAATAAGTTGTTGATAGAAATATTGATGTGCTGCACCGTACTCACACACTTGCCGGCACCAGTGGTGGCTCTATGGCAGAGACATATAGTATGGTACTAGGTAGGGAAGGGGTTGATTTTATAAACTCTAATTTGGTCCCAAACTATCTGTTTTCAAAACCATTTTGTTTTCAAGAAATAAAACCCCCTTTCTGTACCCGTAGGGTGCGTAGTACACGTACATACATTATAGCCCTACTGTAGTTGATTGGTCCGCTCGTTTTCACTTTGGTTACGTAATATGGAAGTAGAGGTGTAGACGACATTAATATTATTGATTATATGGTATGATTTCACATGTAATCAACTTCCCGGTTGTTGATTGGTCAACCGTAGTGGTTAATTGCTTTGATTGGTCAGCCATGATAATTATGGAAATCCTTCCCAGTACCGAGGATAAAGTAATTAAAGAACCCTCATATGTATTTTACTTGGGTTTTCTTTTATGTTGGCATGATTTAATTTGATTGATAATAATGAATTGACCCATACTTTTTATCTTGTATTTATCTTAAGATTTTATACTATTTCAGTATTTATATTTTATTCGAAATTATTGCATGTTGATGTTACACAAGTATGTCTAGGCCCTCTTTTTGTGTGAAATTTTACAGGTACTAGACAAGTACTTGATCATATCTAGAGTGGAGAAGAGATTCCATCTACCGTTAGTTGGCTCTTACCGTCTAGTCGTTATATTTCTATTGGAGTATTGCATTTCCTCTTAGAAGAGTTATCAAATCTTATGCTAGATTGTACTATATGACATTATGGCTTATTCGGTTATATATTTGACACTATGTTTTTATAATATTAGTGTTTGATTATGATTAATTTATTAGATTATACAGCCTTAGGCTCAGGGTTCATCCACTGACCTGGCTAGTGTGACACTTGTTCCCTATTTGGAGATGGGTGTTACAGTAAAAAGACTCGTTGTTGAGCTCTCGGAAGCTAAGAAGGAATGACAGTCAGGTTCACAGACTTGAATAGTCGGAAAAGCTCGCCAGATAGCCTCGGAAGCGCACCACCGCCTTCTCTATAATTGGATCTCCGGACCACCACTGTAGGCCTTTCCTTGGTGCAGCCCATCACTAGAGCAATTTCTCGAGAGCGCGGTGAACCGCTGCTCGCCGGTAAGCACTATGAGACCCTACAAAGATCGCAGCATGCTCAGTCAAGAATAAATATCTGTGTACATGCAAGCATGATAGGGTGATTAAAGGTTAAGATGTTGATAACTTCATAATTAACTTGCAAATGAATGGGTTGTATGGGGGTGAGGTATGGACTCTTTGATTTGTTCTTCTCTTATATATACCCGTGTATAAGCCAAGGTTATATCCCGTCACTGAAATTCAAAATCCACTAGGTGATGATCTATAATAAAGGGAATTCCCATTGGAGAATTTAGTCGTTATTACTGTTCCAGTGGTAATAATATTCCCGTCAATGATTTGTGACCATTACCAATCGAACATTCTGTCAGTAATATTAATTTAAAAAAGGTAATTTCAAAATTAAATGGTCATAATATTCCCGTCGGGAACGTTATGCATTACCAACTAAATATTTTGTTGGTGATTCTAATTTAAAAAGGTAATTTCCAAATTAAATGGTATTTATCACCCACGGATTCAGGTGTAGGTATCCTCATATCGCAGAAACCCTCATACCACTAACCTAATTCAGTCCCAAAAACTCTTCATCACCAACGGAATTGTATCCCTGTAATTGCTAACTGGGCGGCACTATATGTTTCTGAAGGTTTTTATTGCCCACGGAATTTCGTCCCTAAAATGAATTATCACCCATGGAATTATAACTTTGCATGTCTTCTTCAACAAATAAATTTCATCGCTGAAAGAGCTTATCACCCACGGAATTTTGTCACTGAAAATCTTTTATTCTACTATTTATATTATTTTACCAATTTTATTTCCTATAGTACATATAATCCAATTGAAACCATTTAAGAAACACACAATGTTGTCCAAAGTCACCTGTTTATAAACAAATATAAGTACAATTGATGTCCAAACAGTGCCATACCATGACTCCTAAAAAATTAAGTAGCTCATAGTCTCCTAAAAAATTGGAAAGGTTTATAACCAACACAGTTTATATGAAAGTAAAAGTTAGTATTCACACAGTACTATATAAAAACCATCCAATGATGTCAACCACTATCAGTATCAGAGCTCCTTCCCTCTTGTTCTTTATCCTTGCAAGTGGGCTGTGAAGGTCCTAATGAAATATTTGGAAACATATTAGCAGGATTTAATATCTCCATCATATGGTGAAGGCATGACTTGATCTCATCTGTGATGCTCACTAAATTCTGCTGCACTTTTTCAAAATTTGATTGAGACTGCTGCAGATTTTGTAGTTGGTCCTTCACGAGTGTCACTTCTTCTCTTATATGGTCAACTTTATTGGAGGTGCTTGGATGTTCAGTTGTCGGACGACTGCAAGACGAGAATGATGCATTTCATGCATTGTTGGGAGTAGAGAACAAATTCTTCATATGTGGCGTGGTTCCAAACCCATATACATGGGTGCGGGTAGTATTTGCCCCTCCAATTGCTTCACACCACGCTTGTGGGTCAAACTCGGGATGACAAGATTGGTCGGGACCATAGTTTTGAGTCATTGATGTAGTATAAGATTCCTACAAGTAGAGACATAAACAAAGAAATAGAAAGTCACATAATTTGGATAACCTTCTGTTTAATTGTTAATATTTCAATTTCAAATTGTTTGTTCACAGATTCAAAGCACAAATTCATAACAGATTCAAGCATAATATTTTCACAAATTGTTGACTGATCAGAACTCAATGCAGAAATTAAACTATGAATCTATTTAATTGTCCACAGATTCAAGCACAAATTGTTCACAGATTAAAGATAAAAATTTCAATAAATTTAAATGTTTATGAGAACTCAGTGCAGAAATTTGCGTAAACATCTATTTAATTATTCACAGATTGAAGAACAAGCATGCTATCTAACATAATAGATAACATCGAAATAGATCAAGTAATTGATCAATTTCGATTGAACATGAGCTGTAGTTTTATAGTTCAGTGAACCTGCCAAACTTGGTTACATGTCTATACTTATTAAATAAAATAGATCTTTAAGTAGATATTGCAAGTTTTGAAGCTCCTAGCTAGCGTAGTTCATCTATTTACTTGTTTTATATTACAGTGATAAACAATCATTGAGTAAAGAACACATTTGAGAACTTTAGTATAGAAAAATTACTTAAACTATAAGAGGTGAATTAGAATGCATGAAGGCTTCCATAACTAAAACGTGTTAAATTGAATTTAAATGCAACTTCTATTAGCCACTTACGCTGGTAGATTTCGACTTGTTATCTACAAAATCACCTCAAACTTGATCACGTTTGTGGGTGCAATCAAACACTTCTCCATACATTGGCTTCTTGTTATATTTAATGTTTTATACACTATAAGAAGAATACATACTATCCTCTCCGGATGAAGCATGAAAGGAATCGACCCTCCGGTGTGTTTGGTGATGTTGCCCTCTTTCTATGTTTTCCAATTTTGCTTGGCTATCTACGATTGATTTTCCCATGCTTCCCTACTCCACACATTATCAACAAATTGATCCCAAATGTTAGCTCAAATCCATCCTTCTTTATAACCATTGTAATTTGCAATATCATCAACTTGGAGATGTTTCTTTACCCGTGTCCTTTCTTCTTCCATCATTCCTCGCAACCATTTCTTACATGTACTCTCCCAAATTTTTCGAATAATTATTCCTTGTTCAGCAGACCACATAAACTTTTCCTATCAAATAACTCATAGGTAAAAAATCAATCATATAGGATAACCTTCATGACTAGAATCAAATACAATGAATATGCTCACATAAATAAGAGGCTGGAAACTTCATTTGTTGTCCAAATCAGCCATGTTCTTATGGATTCTATATAAAAAAAAACTAATTCACTAGTCTTAGAGTCATGCACCCAAAAATTAACATTGCCAAATTATGAATTTATTTGATGAAAACTATTTAACAGAGATGAACTGAGATGAGTACTTTGAGATGAACTCCATGTTTTATAGATTTTGTGAACTGTTTATACGTAAACTGAGATGAGTACCTTGAGATGATCTCCATGTTTTAGCATTAGTAACAATCATGCATCAAAGAATAATTCAGACTGCAAAGTAACACTCGTGCAAAGGCAGACTGTTCAATATCATATAACAATATACAAGATGTCAGAAATACACTTGAAATTTTGTCCACATCTCTTCTTTGATAGCATCAAGAATCTTCTTCCACATTGGCCATGCATCACTGAAGTGAAATTGGATGGACTTCGTGATAGTTCTAACAATTTTAGGATCAACAAATCTCCTTTCATATTAAAAAAAAATATGAGTAATTAGTTCTATCGGAGTCAAGTATGGCTTTAGCATAATTAAATAGATAATTTAAATTAACATACTCATCATGTAAGGTGGTAATCAAGTAATGATCATTTGGATTAGATGGTGTGGGTATTGCTTTGTTAGGCCCTCTTAGGTGTATCCTTTTCTTTGCATTAGGTGTGATATCATCTTGAGTTGCTTCATTTTCAATATTAGGGTCTTGTGCTTCTTTGGCTTCATTAATCATATTTGGGTCTTGTGTTTCTTTGTCTTCAATGGATGGCATCTGTGCAACATAAGATTGGGTCGCATCATGAGGTGGTTTGTGTACGGGTGATGGCGTACTTGAATGATGCTCGATATGCCGCTGTACTTGGGAGATCCTTAGCTATTTCGACTTCCAAGGCTCTATTAGACTTGGATTTTTTTCGCAGCTTAACTGTAATAGAACAAGAAGAAATCAAAATAGGTATACAAACAGAGATAAAAATTAAGGATAGTGCAAAGGATTTTGAGTTTCATTAATGACAGAGATACAACAATATTGTTTTATACAAAGTCAAAACTTAAGGACAGAGATAAAACAATATTGTTTTGTACTGAAACTGGAATTAAGATAAGATGTTACAATACCATGGAATTATCTCAATGTTGAGTACTGAATCTGGTTTAAAAAATCCTTGGACCTAGCCAGTACCAAGATTGGTCCAGAAAAATATACATTATGTCCTTCTAATATCTTCATACAATCACTAATTTTTTCCTTCCAAATTTATTTAAAAATGTTTTTGTTTACATTGAATGAACTAATCTCTATTGTTCATTCACTCACTAGCTAATTGCCATTTTATTTTTCATATGTTCACTAGCTGCAATAACATTGTTCCATATATCAATTTACTCATGCCTAATAAACTTTACTTTTAACTAAAAAAATCATATCTATAAAGCATCACAAAGTCACATGCACTTGTTCTTTTATTCAAAGAAGAATAAAAATCCAAACATTGCAAATTCAAACCTATAATAAAGAGATAAAAAAAGAAAGTTCTACCAAAAAAGAAAAATACATTATGAGATACACAACAAGATATGAACGAATGTATACATTGCAAGATTTGGTCTACATGGAATAAAAAACAAAGGGATGAAACCATGAATAAACATAAAATCTTTATATTTTATATGCCAGTTAAAACCACTTGAGCAACAAGATATAACCACAAAAACCCTACAAAAGCCCCACTCTTACTTTTCTGTAATTGAAAACTAATCCATCCAAGTAGTTTCACACCTACCTAATTCTAAATACAGTTGAGTTATAACAGTTAAATCTAAGATCTTTTATACCATAGAAAACATATTTATAAAATGTTCCTATTGTATCTATCCTTTATATCTTTCTCCAAGTATGTTTTTCCTGCAGATTACCACATACTACTTATCCGTTGAGTGATGTTTCTTATTATATTTTAAGAAAAACAAATAACAATAATTAAATAAAATAAACTAATATTTATTATATCCACATTACTTAAATATTTTAATTTTAAAAAGTAGAGAGCGTTAATAGCTAATGGTTTGAACTTTCCACATCTTCTTTATTACTAGTCAATAGAACCCTACTTATCATGGCTAATGAATTAAATGCCCTGGAGTGGAATGCATAATAATGTACTCTTCAACCCAAGTGCCCTGCTTATCTTGAACCTTTGAATCTGATACCAATTTTTAGTATATCTAACATATACTAACATCTCTAGTAATAATCACACGACCCAACCCGGATTACAGGGGGAACATAATCAGACCGACCATAACCAAGTGGAGGTGCACATCACTCGGATACAAGGCCTGTGTAATCGAAAGACGATAAAAAAAATAATAAAATCTCAACTAATATCAGATAATAATAACAGAGTCTCAGCGGAATAAAAATCATAAGGGTCCAAATACCCAAAAGAATACAAGGCCCTATAAAGGTCCTGTAACAAATGTCTCTCACACACAGAAAAAAGAAGAGATCCTCGGACCTCTGTAGAATACCCCGTCCCTCATACAACTCTTGAGCTTGAGTCACCTACTCCTCAGGATCTGAAAGAGAAAGGGAACAAATGCGTGAGCTACAGAATAAAAAGCTCAGTAAGTACCCCTGCGGGGATAATAAAAGTCATCATAATAACAATAAAGTGATCAACAGTCAAAAATCAACAAGTGGGAACACTAACTCTAGGAGTCTACCACAAACATCATAATGGTAACGACTCCTGATCTCAGTAGCTCTGAAACTATGAGAAGAATTCCATGGAAAGCTTAGCAAAACGTCTCCCCCGGCCAGCATCATCAGCAACTGCTAAAACTAAACCCTCCGATCGTACGGCCCTCAGGTCGTATATCGGTAGCGATACCTCTCATATATGTCCACACAGCCAGCGAATCATCCCCACTGACGGGCAGGACAACAAGAGTATCGTCTCTCTAGCATGGAAAGCGAAAACGTCGGTGTGTCCCATCTCTTAACGTTTCCCCAACGGAACCCCCACGACGACTGATCTGGGCAGAAGAACAAACTCAGCCGACACACACCTACCCGACCAACACAAGTATCGCGTGCCTCTATGGTTAAGTGCCGGACAATAGGAGGCTATGCTCAATGAGTACACATACTATGCAGACGCATACCTACCTAACCTGTACACATGTACCACGAGTCTCCACAGAATCCTCCCGGTCATAAGCAGGTATGCTTTGTGAGCATTCAACAAAAAGATAGTGAAACTAATACACTCCTATCCAGACGGAGTACAGGCTCACATGTTTCCACGTCCATGTGCAGATCAACGGATGATTGTGTTCAGTTAACACTACCTTTAGATAACCAATGATATACATACATAACGAAGGAGTAATATAATGAAACTGGTATGTGTATGAAATCAACAACAGATCATCATAAATCAAGAAAGCATGCTAACAAATAACAATATCAAAATCAAGAAACCCAAAGATGGGTGGAAACTAGGCAAGAGCACTTACAAAGACGGAAACAAGGCAAAGGTACTTACCTTTATAGAGATCTATTCAGTCGATCTGAGTCCCTCCTGGCGCGTCTCAACGCTCCACGTCGTTATCTATTAACAGAACCAATATTAGTATATAAATGAAATCACAAGTATGCCTATCCCTATTATATGGTATTTATTTGTGACTCCCACTTAATTAATCCAACCTAACTAGTAGAGCCCAACTACTCAAAGGTTTCTTAATCTACTCTCACAAAATATGGCCAATTATCATATTTACTTATCCATTAAACTAGGCCCAAGGTTGATTGTCATTCAAGATGGGCTAGAGTCCAAAAAAATTAACTTTAAACCCACCAACCTCACTTGGTCCAGTTGGATCAAGAGCCCATTAGAAGTTCTTTGTAACTAACTAGCCTCTGCATGCCCATTACATCCCACTGTTATTATCCCACTCCAAATTAATGAACTGATAGCTATCAATCTACCATCACAAACTCCTGTTAACCATATGTGTTTAAAACCTATTCATGTGATAGTCAAGCTAAAAAATTAACTCTTCCCTCTCATGGGACAAATCAACTAACAAATAATTTACTATGAAACAAATCATACACTCAACCTCCATCAACAGACCATAGGTAAGCAACTTGGTACCACAACTATACTTCTAAATTTTAGAATCCTTAAGGACTAAGCACCAAATTAAGTTACAACATTGACTTTTAGTTTCCCTAATACATGAATATTTATTTTTCATCAACCTGCAAAACAGAAATCCGCTTTTGTTCCTAATTTAAAGATTCTTATTTTCTTATGGTTTCTTCATATGCCCATTCCATAACCAATCACTAGAGCGCCCGGTAGCCCACTACTGAATTCCAACTCCTAAACCATGTGATAGTCTAGTATTTTAATGGCTATCATCCATTTTACACTTTTCAACTACCCTTGCTATGTTTAAGAGGACCAAGATCCAAGTTCTTTGTTTCCAAGGAATGGGCCAAAGCCCTCTACATCATTTTCCTCAACCAAGCCATGGGTAATGGTTTGGTTGTCTAATTATACCAAATCCCTCATATATTTTACTTTTCTAGGCTATTTAATATCATGATTATTTAGTGATTATTATCACTCATACACATCCTTACAGAGTGTAACGCCCCGGTTTTTCTTGGCGAATACTGTGCAATACTAAATAAATATTGGTGTCTAAGAATTTAAGAAAGGGAAGTAGATTTTAAATACCATGTGAGATATGTTATCTAAGTGGATTAAGTTAATAATCAAGTTGTGACGATTAATCTTTTAAAGTGCCTAAGTTTTGAATTATGAATGTTCATTGAGAACAAGTGACAAAACATAATAAATATTAATGCCCTAGGTTTTTAATTAGAAAAAGGTGTGACAAAATGTTATTAATACTTAGGTTACTATGTCTCCCTATTGGGCCGGGCCTGTTGAGAAGGATATTGAGATGGTGTTGATAGAGAGAGGGAGACTACTGGCTCATTGAGAAGGAGAAGGTGTTGAACAGGGCAGGGGATGCTCGTCTGGCCCGGCAACCTGGTGACGGGGATGAAACAGCTCCCTGGCAAATCAAGCTGGAGCTGGCGTCGCGCATGCGAAGAAGAACGGGAGGCTGCCACGGGTCCTATGTTTCAGAAGGAAAGGGAGGAAGAAGAGTGGCTGCACCTTCTCAGTGAAGAGCGGTGGCGAGAGAGGAGGAGGGAACCAGTGGAGACCTCCAGCTCTGCGCGCCTCAGACCCCCGCCCGGCCGTTACGCATGACCGGCCGGCCCGGACTAGCGGCCTGGCCCCTGTTTCCCTGTTCCGGCCAGCTTTTGAGGGGTCTTCTGCGGGGTTTTCGGCCAGTCAATAGAGGATTTCAAGAGACCATCTCGTGGGCAGGTTGGTGGAAGAAGAAGCTTATATCATTGTTTGGTAGATGCTTGTGGTTGACGTTGCTTGTGTTGCTATTGTGACTCTTGTTGTTGTAGTAACTATGGCTGTGTTGTTAATGTTGTTGTTTTAGTTATTGAAGCAAGCTGTCAATGATGTTGTAGTGATTCCATATTTTGTAATCATGGAACTCAAAGTTTCGTAAGGGAGTGTTGCTATTGAATCTCACTCATGCCTATCATATATTTGATGAAATGTCTCTTAGAGTTGTGGAGTAGTATTAGCTATTGTAATGAGTTGTAGCTGGTTGCTTTGGCTTGGATTCAGTTGTATTCGATCCCAGCTTGAGTATAAGTAAGGTCTAAAGGAGTTATGGGGCAGTTAATTAGTTTGCTTGTATACCTTCAGACCTTTGCATGCAAGGGGAGGTGTTGCTGGGCTTTGTACCGGTTGATGCCCATCTTTAGCTGTCAAAATGCCTCTTGGATTCCAGGTATGAACATGCATGGTGTTTGGAAGCATGGGAGGGAAAAATGTTAATTAAATTCTGATAAGGTGGAGAAGAAGGAGGGAAATACAAATAAGTAGAAAGAGATCTTGTTTAGAAGATTATGGGAAAACCTTGTTGCTCTTCCCATGTGCTTTCATATCCAGGATGAGTTAGTATTTCATGCATGCTTGTATTCATCTAGTTCAAAGACTCAAGAGAAGAAGGGGCTTGTGTGGTCCTGTACCGTAGCCCTCAAGTGAAAGAGAAAGAAATGCAATAGTTTGGGTTTGATTGGAGTTTGTATTTCCTGTGTGTAGTATGAACATTGATTTCTTTAGTGGGTTAATACCATAGTGCTTAGTCTCTAATTGTTATTATATTAATGACCACTAAACTAAGAGGTAGTTATGTGATTTCATGCGTAGTATAGAGTAATGTTTGATGGGTATTCTTGATTACTTGCCATGCTTGTGTTGGACCTTAAACTGGTTGGGTTTGAGCCCATCGATATATTGTAAGATGGAAATATTGATAGGGATGTAGAATTCCTAAATCATTAGTGAAGACTATGTTAGTGACCTAGAATCTAATTTAAATAAGGTAAATGCCTACGAGGAAGGGAACTCTTAATTCAGTTGGGTCCATGTATGGTAATGAGGGAAGTTCCTTGTTAGGCAACCAAACTAGTTGGTTGATGTTCTATTAGTGGTTCATGCTAAGTTGAAACTAGAGGTTAATGGAACTGAATATTGTGTTTTAGTGACTTGGGGCCTTGAATTAATTTGAATAATGGGCCTTGAGGTATTTTGAATTGGGCCCTGAGAGTTTAGAAAGAAATAAATATTTAAGGGAATACGATTTGTGAACATCTCCTTTGCTTACGAGGTTGGATGCTCGAATGAGTTAAGGCATAAAGAGAATTCATACCTTGTTATACTTCCGGCTTGTTATCTATGAGAAGTTGAAACCGACTACAATGTAAAAGTGTCGAGCTAAGGTCATGCATAGTAATGGAATGATTTGCTTGTTGGGCCGTAGTCTTTATGGACTTGGGCCCATGATTGACTAGAAGATGATTGTTAAATAAGAATCGAGGTATTGTGAACTAGTACTTATCTAAATATGTTTGTAAATACTAGGAAACGGAAAGGGCAAGTTGGGAACTTCGGGAGGTCCGAGTCAGAGTTAACTTGCTTAGGACATCAGGTGAGTGGACCTACTGTATATTCTCGTGTTTTGATCGGGTTTTGCCGTGTTTTCAGCTTATGTTCCTCGGCTATGATTTGTTCCCGGTTTTGAGAATGCTTTCGATTACTTGCAGTTATTGTAGATTGATGTTTTCTGCATATGACTAGCTGTAGATCATTGAGATAGACATGAGATAGATATAGGACGTGAGCATCGATCTTTGCTTCCTGTTAGACGATCCTTGCTATGCGGTCACGGCTCCATTGAGCTAAGACCAGCGTGATACAGGAGTAGGGGAAAGGTTTTCTTGTTTTCAAAATGAATTTCTAGCATCAAAACCTTGTTTTAAAAATGAATTTATCTTAAAACCCTTTTCCGACTCTCTGGAGTGCTCGGTACCACTAGTGAAGACCTAGATCGGGGGAAACCTCGCGGCTTCACATACAGCCCAGATCGGGGGATACCCCGCGGCTATTTATCTGAGATCTTAGCAAGTTGATCCTACAGAGTTGCAATCTTATCGATAGACGCTCACATCTCTAGACATCTAATGAGACATAGACAGACATGTTGTGACTGATGACTTCTCGGGTTTTCTCGGACATTGCATTAGACGATCATCCTGATTAGGAGGATCTTGCATAGACGTCCATGCTTTACGGTATTTTCTGCATGTATATGAGTAGAGATTACTTTCCATATACAAGATTATATTTTCAGATGCACGGGTCTTAGTGACCTGGCAGTAGGGGTCACATATCACTGAGCTCTGTAGCTCAGTCCCTCTTTTCTTACTCACCATGCGGTGTGAGGCATGAAGATCGAGCACAGGCTAGGCACGGTGAGAAGTGAGGACTTAGTTGGCTCTGGCGTCCCACAGTCATTTTCCTTTCCGTTGTGTACTCTGTAGATTACATGTTTATTTTATATTTGACTTTTGGAGACTAGACCCAGACGTGTAGTCTGGGGAGATCTGTATCAGATTGTCTCTATTATTGGGAAGAGTTCCAGATTTATTATGATTTATAATTACTGTCTTCAGATTATTCCGCAGATTTTTAGATCGTCAATGACCTTGGGCTCAGGGATCTCACCTGAGCTGGCTGGTGTGACATGTGTCCCTATTTGGGATTAGGGTGTTACATTTAGTGGTATCAGAGCATTATTGCTCTCAGATCTAGAGTTTAGGGGAGTCAGAGCCTTAGGGTGGGAGTGTGTGTCCTTAGAACTATTTGCTATGATAAATAGATTTTCTGGTAGCACTATAACTATTTTCTTTACGTGCCAGAAAAACAAACATGTCAGACATGGAAAGCACTGAGTGGATAGAAGAAGACTTGGAGGCCATAGAAAACGTGGAGGACTCTGAAGAAGAACAGGAAAAGGAGTTGGAGTCAGTTGGGGAAGATATTGGGGATGAGCCAGAGTATTGGTTCGATTCCGAACCCGAAACCCAGGACCAGGAAGAGAGTTCGGAGAAGCTAGTGTTAGCTGCTCAGGACCCCGATTCCCCTAGTTCGAAACATAGCTTCGGAGGCGAGTGCGGCGGAATCGACATTTTCACTGGCGAATCCGCGTGTATGCGGGGCTCCTACCAACTCTTGCCATTCCTTTTTGGCGGATCTTTGGGCTTGACTTCGGATGGTGAGGTGGAGCACACGGATGATAGCCAGGAATGATGCTTTGTGTGACAGAATTTTAAAAGAAGAAGGACGACCACTACGGAATTCTCATCCCTGGAGATTTGTTTACACTCGTGGTCCTTACTACGTTTCCCCGTTTAAAGGACCCTTATCTGCGGGAAGAGAATGGATCGGATGCGACCGTTGCGGAGGAGCCCGCCAGGACCCAATGATGACCTGGGCAGTGCGAGAATGGTATGCGTTCGCGTGGCAGAGGCGGCCGGGTTGTAGATAAGAAAGTTTCCCCTCCCTGGTGTATCAAGTGTACCAGCCGAGAGCATCACACTGGTGGATGTCGTGAAGATCAAAGAAAGAAACTCAGGCAGGATGCCAAGGCGCGGCAATATCGCCAGAGCCTCCGCACTGCGATGCGACAAGTGTTGGGAAGATCAAAACAAGAAGCTGGGCAGACATCCGGGACTAAGCCACTATCTTGAAGCTTCTGAGGACTAGTAGTTGAGAGTTTTGCTGTGTATTTGGGGGCAGTTGACTCCCAGAGTGGATGTAAAAACTAAAACGTCTAGCTTGCTTGTAAATACTAACGACTTCTGTACAAATTAGTGTGAAATATATATCAAGGGTTGACTATGTTAACTGCTTAATGAATTTGATACCTTGTTCTTATTTCACAGCTAATAATGTCGCGGTCGACGAAGGGGAATTCTATTAAGTTGGGAGTAGCCCAGGGAGACTCCTTCAAGCTTATGACTCTTATTTCGAACCGCGCCCTAGGAACAACTCGGGGGATGAGACGGCTTAGGCATCAATTAATACGAAACAATGCAGTATGGAAGCGGCTAATGAATGATTATGATGGGAGAGTGCCAGGATCAGTGATCCGAGCCCAGAAATACCGCGGACGCTTCGCTCCTACGTATCTTTCACAAGCAAGTAAACCAGGGTCACGAGAAAAGATGGAACGGTTGCGCTCTCGTGGAGGTTTCCATCGTGCCACTTTGTTGGGCCGGTATGGTGTCGTCATTGCGGAGACTTTGGACACCGGAGGGCGTCGGGCAGCGACAATGACTTATCTTGTGAGTGCCCCAGTTGTGAAGGCAGACATTACCACATCGTGGGCAATCCAGGGGATACTTTTAAGTCAGAAAGAGGCGGGAGACCTTCTGGCTCGGAAGGAACCCTACTCCTTAAGAATGACGCAGAACATGAGGACGACAATAGTACACCATAATCCTGTAAAAATTAGTCGGGACAAGGGTTGTCTTTTCTCGACTACGACTAGTTGAAGAAACTTATTTTCTCTTCCTGGGAATGTAAGAGTATGTATCAGTTGGTACCAGTTAAGGTTAAATACTGACACCACAGTGTTTTTAGTTGGAAGTACCACCTCTATAGATATATATATCATCGATGTGTTGCTAGAGTCCTTCGACAACCAGAGCTCCTGTACCTGGGTCGCGTTGTAGAAAGATGTTTTTTTTTAAATATGATGTTATCCTGCTGTATATTATCTCCCTTTTTGGAGTGTTGTATACTGAGTTTCTGTTACTTCAGGATTGCTATTAGGTTGGTGTGATTTTAAATGCCGATAACCAGGACAATGGACTTGGGGAGTGATGATCCATACTGAGGTTCAGGTTGTGTCTGAATGCCACAAGATAGAGTATCCCGTGTGCAGCCAAAGAACTCCGAATTTCGTGTAGTAAATGGAACAGTCCAAGATTCGGAGTTAGTGGCAGAGGTAAAGGTTATGAAGATCTGGCGTCACTATCTTCATGGTGAAGCCTGTAAAATCTTCACCGACCACGAAAGTTTGAAGGATCTGAGGAGCCAGAAAGAGATTAGCAGGCGACAGAGAAGAAGGTTGAACTATTAAAGGAAAGGCTCAACGGCGAGAGGAAGAATGGTTCAGCCGACTTCTGAGACGGTTGAACTCATGCGGGAACGAATACCGGTGGTACAGATTAGTCAACAGAGCTATGCCAACAACCGTCGCCGGCAATTGGAATTCGAGATAGGAGATTCCGTGTACTTGAAAGTATCACCTTAGAGAAATGTGGGAAGCCAAACCCACGATGTATCGGGCCGTATGGGAAAGTGGGTCGAGTGGGACCCGAAGCTTATCATCCAGCTCTATCAGGGAAGTTATCGAGGATTCACGATGTTTTCCCATGTGTCGGTTTTACGGAAGTGTCTCTCGGATCCACAACAAGTTTTATAAGGGCCAAGTTAGAATTGGCTCCAGATCTGACTTATGTAGAAGGACCGGTTGTATTCTAGACAGAAGAGAACAAGTTCTGAGGAACAAAATAATTTCCCTAGTGAAGGGTCTTGGGAGTCCGCACCAAGTGGAGGAGACCACTTGGGAATAAGAAGATCATATGAGGACGCAGTACCCTCACTTGTTTTAGTTCTCTTTGTATGGGAATTTCGAGGACGAAATTTCCTAAGGGTGGGAGAATTGTAACGCCCCGGTTTTTCTTGGCGAATACTGTGCAATACTAAATAAATATTGGTGTCTAAGAATTTAAGAAAGGGAAGTAGATTTTAAATACCATGTGAGATATGTTATCTAAGTGGATTAAGTTAATAATCAAGTTGTGACGATTAATCTTTTAAAGTGCCTAAGTTTGGAATTATGAATGTTCATTGAGAACAAGTGACAAAACATAATAAATATTAATGCCCTAGGTTTTTAATTAGAAAAAGGTGTGACAAAATGTTATTAATACTTAGGTTACTATGTCTCCCTATTGGTAGGGCACATGTTGAGAAGGATATTGAGATGGTGTTGATAGAGAGAGGGAGACTACTGGCTCATTGAGAAGGAGAAGGTGTTGAACAGGGCAGGGGATGCTCGTCTGGCCCGGCAACCTGGTGACGGGGATGAAGCAGCTTGACTCCACAGCAAATCAAAATTTGGAAATTTGGCGTCGGCGCATCACGAAGAAGAACGGGAGGCTGCCACGGGTCCTATGTTTCAGAAGGAAAGGGAGGAAGAAGAGTGGCTGCACCTTCTCCAGGTGAAGACAGTGACGAGAGGAGGAGGGAACCAGTGGAGACCTCCAGCTCTGCGCGCCTCAGACCCCCCCCCCGCCGTTACGCACGACTGCCCGGCCGGACTAGCGGCACGGCCCTGTTTCCTGTGCCAGCTTTTGAGGGGTCTTACGAGGGGTTTTGGCCCGATCAATAGAGGATTTCAAGAGACCATCTAGGTAGGCGAGGTTGGTGGAAGAAGAAGCTTATATCATTGTTTGGTAGATGCTTGTGGTTGACGTTGCTTGTGTTGCTATTGTGACTCTTGTTGTTGTAGTAACTATGGTTGTGTTGTTAATGTTGTTATTTTAGTTATTGAAGCAAGCTGTCAATGATGTTGTAGTGATTCCATATTTTGTAATCATGGAACTCAAAGTTTCGTAAGGGAGTGTTGCTATTGAATCTCACTCATGCCTATCATATATTTGATGAAATGTCTCTTAGAGTTGTGGAGTAGTATTAGCTATTGTAATGAGTTGTAGCTGGTTGCTTTGGCTTGGATTCAGTTGTATTCGTGCCCAGCTTGTGTTTAAGTAAGGTCTAAAGGAGTTATGGGGCAGTTAATTAGTTTGCTTGTATACCTTGGACCTTTGCATGCAAGGGGAGGTGTTCTTTGGGCTTTGTACGGTTGATGCCCATCTTTAGTCAAAATGCCTCTTGGATTCAGGTATGAACATGCATGGTGTTTGGAAGCATGGGAGGAAAAATGTTAATTAAATTCTGATAAGGTGGAGAAGAAGGAGGAAATACAAATAAGTAGAAAGAGATCTTGTTTAGAAGATTATGGGAAAACCTTGTTGCTCTTCCCATGTGCTTTCATATCCAGGATGAGTTAGTATTTCATGCATGCTTGTATTCATCTAGTTCAAAGACTCAAGAGAAGAAGGGGCTTGTGTGGTCCCTGCACGTAGCCCTCAAGTGAAAGAGAAAGAAATGCAATAGTTTGGGTTTTGATTGGAGTTTGTATTTCTTGTGTAGTATGAACATTGATTTCTTTAGTGGGTTAATACCATAGTGCTTAGTCTCTAATTGTTATTATATTAATGACCACTAAACTAAGAGGTAGTTATGTGATTTCATGCGTAGTATAGAGTAATGTTTGATGGGTATTCTTGATTACTTGCCATGCTTGTGTTGGACCTTAAACTGGTTGGGTTTGAGCCCATCGATATATTGTAAGATGGAAATATTGATAGGGATGTAGAATTCCTAAATCATTAGTGAAGACTATGTTAGTGACCTAGAATCTAATTTAAATAAGGTAAATGCCTACGGAAGGGAACTCTTAATTCAGTTGGGTCCATGTATGGTAATGAGGGAAGTTCCTTGTTAGGCAACCAAACTAGTTGGTTGATGTTCTATTAGTGGTTCATGCTAAGTTGAAACTAGAGGTTAATGTAACTGAATATTGTGTTTTAGTGACTTGGGGCCTTGAATTAATTTGAATAATGGGCCTTGAGGTATTTTGAATTGGGCCCTGAGAGTTTAGAAGGAAATAAATATTTAAGGGAATACGATTTGTGAACATCTCCTTTGCTTCTGAGGTTCGGATGCTCGAATGAGTTAAGGCATAAAGAGAATTCATACCTTGTTATACTTCTGGCTTGTTATCTATGAGAAGTTGAAACCGACTACAATGTAAAAGTGTCGAGCTAAGGTCATGCATAGTAATGGAATGATTTGCTTGTTGGGCCGTAGTCTTTATGGACTTGGGCCCATGATTGACTAGAAGATGATTGTTAAATAAGAATCGAGGTATTGTGAACTAGTACTTATCTAAATATGTTTGTAAATACTAGGAAACGGAAAGGGCAAGTTGGGAACTTCGGGAGGTCCGAGTCAGAGTTAACTTGCTTAGGACATCAGGTGAGTGGACCTACTGTATATTCTCGTGTTTTGATCGGGTTTTGCCGTGTTTTCAGCTTATGTTCCTCGGCTAAGATTTGTTCCCGGTTTTGAGAATGCTTTCGATTATTTGCAGCTATTGTAGATTGATGTTTTCTGCATATGACTAGCTGTAGATCATTGAGATAGACATGAGATAGATATAGGACGTGAGCATCGATCTTTGCTTCCTGTTAGACGATCCTTGCTATGCAGATGCGGCTCCATTGAGCTAAGACCAACGTGATACCGAGTAGGGGAAAGGTTTTCTTGTTTTCAAAATGAATTTCTAGCATCAAAACCTTGTTTTAAAAATGAATTTATCTTAAAACCCTTTTCCGACTCTCTGGAGTGCTCGGTACCACTAGTGAAGACCTAGATCGGGGGAAACCTCGCGGCTTCACATACAGCCCAGATCGGGGGATACCCCGCGGCTATTTATCTGAGATCTTAGCAAGTTGATCCCTCTGAGTTGCAATCTTATCGATAGGCGCTCACATCTCTAGACATCTCATGAGACATGAGCAGGACATGTTGTGGTGATGAATTCTCGGGTTTTCTCGGACATTGCATTAGGCGATCATCGATTAGGAGGATCTTGCATAGACGTCCATGCTTTACGGTATTTTCTGCATGTATATGAGTAGAGATTACTTTCCATATACAAGATTATATTTTCAGATGCACGGGTCTTAGTGACCTGGCAGTAGGGGTCACATATCACTGAGCTCTGTAGCTCAGTCCCTCTTTTCTTACTCACCATGTGCAGGTAGCAGACTGAAGATCGGGCACAGGCTAGGCACGGTGAGAAGTGAGGACTTAGTTGGCTCTGGCGTCCCACAGTCATTTTCCTTTCCGTTGTGTACTCTGTAGATTACATGTTTATTTTATATTTGACTTTTGGAGACTAGACCCAGACGTGTAGTCTGGGGAGATCTGTATCAGATTGTCTCTATTATTGGGAAGAGTTCCAGATTTATTATGATTTATAATTACTGTCTCCAGATTATTATGATTTTTAGATCGTGTATGACCTTGGGCTCGGGGATCTCACAGGTAAATGGTGTGACACGTGTCCCTATTTGGGATTAGGGTGTTACACAGAGTTTAATCTTGTGGGATGCAAACATGTGATACTTGGACCCATTAACCACTTTAGTTAATTGTCTTCACTTAACCACTAACTATTTAACTCTATATCCATATGGACTGCCATTTAAATTACAACAGTTTTAAACACATTTCCCTCACTAAAAATTCTTCTCCCTATTATACATCCTCCAACTACGTATATGCAAACCCATCCATTATTAGCCATTAGTGAGATCATCACTTACTCTCTCTAAAGCCAGCATGTTTGCTTATTCGTATTTCATGGGCTAACCTACTCTGATTATCATACAACCCAAGTACGATTTCACTAAAACCTTTTTACCTCACTAAGCATGCCATCACACTCACTAACATTCAGAGGGCGTAACTCAACCACATATCTGCAACTTAACAATATAACTCAATACTCTTAGACCCTGATTATCATTAAACCCATTTGCAACTCATGCCTTCCATTCCCAACCTGTTTCTAAGAATAAAGTAAAACCTCTTGAAATCTACAGCCCATATACAAACCATTCTCATGGACTCAATCAGTAAACACCCACGCATTTAGCTATAGACAACTCAGTCCTTCATATCACATGCATGCTCTCACAGACCCAACAACACCCACAAGCTCTTGACCAAGGTTTTATGGAAACTTACCAAATTGTGGTGTTCTTAGGGTGGTGCCCAGGCGGTGACGTAGTCCCATAAGCTTGTCGTGTCTGCCTGCTTCGTTCCCTCTCCAGCTCCTATCAATCTAGTGGTGGGTGGCTCATGGAACTCCTCTTCCTCTCGGTTTCTCTCTCTGATGTGCGCCGCCGGTCGAAGAAATGCTCGTTGGGTTTGGTTGCTCTCGCTCGAGTTTTATGGAAGCATTGCTAAGGATTTGGATAAGCAGGGAGGCCCCTCCGATTTCGCTTGACGAGCGAGATCTGCTCCCTTCCAAAACTAACCTATGTTTAAATACTTCCCGTAGCTGGCCGACGATGATTGCAGAGGAGAGAAGAATTGGGTTGGATATATATATATATATATATATATATATATATATGATTACAACCTCAATCATGAACGTCCATCTCGTTTCACGCTTTTTAATTTGATTACGAAAGGAATTCACCAGCCATATACGTCCTTTTTGCGATGAATGTATCGCTTATTTATATATTTCTTACTATATATATCATGCCCATACTTAGCACATTACATCTCCTTAACTGAACCATACTTATATAATATATGTTGATGCCAAAAACTGATCCACCTCACTCTTTGGCTACTGTGGCCTCGTGATCTGGTCTCAGCCTTTGACAAAAGGTTAATATTTATAGTTGGTGTGGACGCTTACTTCTGCTTGCGAACAAGGAGACGCGGAGGGCACTCAGCAATTCCGTCCGGAATTATCCACTAATAGACCTGTGAACAGGAGGAGAAATAATCGGAATTGGGCCTTTCTGCCCGGATTTAACTCCGATGCTTAAGTCAGAAATCAGGGTAAGAAGTTCTAGGAAATGCTTTGTGTAATGTGTAGTAAGTATTTTTCGGTCCCTTTCCTTATTGTCCTTCCTCTCCTTTTATAGCAAGTGAGAGGCGGTTTAAGCAAATATCTTGCAAGGCGGTGGGGTAAGGCGGTGGGCTAGGTGAATATCTTCTAAGGCAGTAGGAAAATATCTGCCTAGCGTGTAGGTGCTCTGTAGGCAAGTAGGGTAAATATCACTTGCTTGTAGTAAGTGGATAAGGCCTACTACTTGTAGAGGCGTTAGATATTTTACTTCTCTCCTTCCACCCCACGCCTTGTATAAGAGGGTCATCATAATTATAATTCCGACGGACTTATTAGCAGGATTTATTCCTCGCGTTATTGCCGAGCGGAATTGTGCAAGGTTATTTGGTGATATTGCCACGTGGCAAAAGATGCTACGTGGTGAGAACACACGGTCACATGTGTGTGACGGGTGGTCCCTAGGTCACCGTCATGCATCTTACCAAATATATCCGTAACACTAGTCCCCTAAAATGTACTTTGTTAGAAGAATGCGGCGAGAGGTGAGCTAATCGCATGCGTTTAAACTTGGTTGAGAACAAGTATTCTTCTTAGTTGGCATGTCTATGTAGGGGTGGGCTTTGTCCATGGCAGTAGGTGACCGACGGTTACTGTGTTCTCTTTGCGCTGTTATCGAAGTAGATTTTTCTCTGAAATTTTCGCCTATTTTTCTACTTAAGGGCTTGTATGGGTAACGTTCATAGTCAGAAATCTTTTGTATCATGGCTCAACGTTTGTCTTTTTATAAATTCTTCACTTTTAGCCAATGCTCTCCCCACTTGCGAATTCCTAGCTCCTTTCACGAACATCTGTCGGAATTAAGGACTGGGTTTATCCACCTAGTAAGTCCGAACGGCTGTGTGTGGCCAGGCGTTCTATTGGTTAACGGGGACCCAGGTGAGATATGTATCGATGCAGGGTGGGAGGCTTTTCATGTTGATCATGGCATGGAGGCGGGGGACCTTTTAGTTGTTACTTATGCGAGGGGTGTATGCGTTTGAATTTGAGATGTTTGGAGGCGACTCACATGCGTAGAAGTGGGTCCCTACCTTAGCCCCGTCTGATCTAGGTTCTCCTAGTGGGAGCGAGGATAGTGGCGGTTGCGGAGTCCGTGCATCTCCTCCGAGTCTCATTCGAGCGTGGCTTCGGACGAATCCGCGGATATTTAACTTTAGTCCGTCGGATAACATGTTTTTGTTATTTTCGCTTTGTTTGTATGTAACCTGAATAAATGACGTTTGTCGTTTTGCTTGTAAATCCTTTGGCATTTTTATAGCCTTCACTGGCGATCCTATGTTGGAATATGGCCTTCACTAGCGATCCTATGTTGGAATGTGTGTTTTGTTTTTTATGGTGTTGGTTCTATGGTATTGTGCTCATTATTTCTTTGAGGGACACGTGTCTTGGGCACTGTTTCATATTAAAAGGGGTGATATGGCGTGACATGCACGGTGTGCGTTTTGTCAACAGCATGATGGGCGCGATTACCAATATGTGTCAGGCGGCGTTTGGTATACTGACGTGGACGGATTTCTTGGAGGAGTAATAATGGCCTATTTGAACGGTCAGGATTTGGGAGCCTTGGTTCAACGGTTTTGATTGGAATGTAACACTGAGATCGAACGACCAGGGATTTGTTGCTTTTCATATATATGCGAAATCGTACAGGCCAAAAAGTGTTTATTTCGAAAGTTGAATCGTGTCTTCTTCCTAAGGTTTCTTCTTCTTCTCAGGCGAGCTCTGGTTTCGAGTTTTTTGTGTTATATTTTTCTTTCCTAAGGTAATGGCTAGCGTCACTTCTAGCGCTACTTCTTCCTCCTCTAGTTCTTCTCATGAGCCCTTGGTCCCTTCTCCGTCCAACCACATGGTTTTACATTTGCGATCCGGCGATTAGGCTGAACTTGGGGCGTCAGGTTCGAGGTTGGCGGGTTCATCTGCTTCTAGGGCCTTGGGTAGGGGTGGGACACATTCATAAGTCTTCTTGGACAAAAGGAAGTAGATAGCACAGTAGCGAAGTATGAGATAAATTTGTCCCTGTTTGAGGTTAGGGTTCCTGATGCAGGGAGAGGGCAAGTTCTCCTAGGGAAGGGGAGATAGCCATCTATCAAGATGCGCCATCGGGTGGCCTTAGGCTTCCTTTTACGATTTCGCTAAGGCAATACTAGAAGAGTATCATTTGTGTCCCTCACAGTTGGCCCCAAATTCTTGGAGACTTTTGAGCGGCTTTGTTATTGTTTTCAAGCATTACGGAATAAGTCCGACCGTCCAGTTGTTTCCGTATGCTTTTAGCCTATGCCTAGAGTCTAACGCCGATTGGTATTACTTTTCTCGTTAAGGAGGAAATTTTTAGGGAAAGTTCCTTTTTCCATTAGCGATGGAAGAGTAAATTCTTCTTTGTCAAAAGTAAGTCCGAGTGGGATGTGCGAACAAAGTGGGAGGTTCCCGAGCGGACATAAGCTTGTGAGGAAATGACGGGAGAAGAGGAGGTTCTTCTTAATTCAATGACAGGGCTATCCAAAGTGTACATGGATGAGTTCTTGACAAAGGAAAACCTTGTTAAATGTCATTTGATAGTGTCCGCCGGTAGGCATTATTCGTGTATCTTGCTGGTTTGATTTTTAACTACGGTAATTGACTTATTTTGGCCCTTGTTTTGTAGGAAATCCGATGGAGGATGAGGACCTAAGCTATGTTAAGGGTCTTTTGGCCTCTTTCGAGGGCAAAGTTCACCCGCCCTTGCCTCGCGGGCGGAAGAAGAAGGAAGTGGTACTTGGCCAAGGGGCTGATACCTCCAAGGAGGAAAGAAAGAAGAGGAAGAGAAAGGAGACGGATTCTTCCAAGAAGGGTGCAGGGTCCTCACGGGAGAGGAGGACCAAGAGAAAGAATTCCGAGGATGTATCGGGTCAGGGAATTGCGAGAAGAAGCAGTGGGGGTGCCTCGGGGAAGAGGTTAGATGCGAGAAGAGGTCCGCGGCATTGTCCCCAATTTCCGAGGGTCCTTCTTCTAGCCGGCCGGAGGACATCCTTCTCATAGAGGTGAGAATTTCTATATATATTTTTTCTAAGGGTAGAATTTTTAACTTAGGTTCTATTTTATAGGCGGAGGCGGGAGAAGCGGCCCTTTTAGACAAATTAAAAGTGGCGGATTCAGTTTTAAAGGGATCTGCCACTAAGCAAAAGGAGTTATCTTCTGAGGATACTCCTTTTCGCGACACTGGGTCCGTAAAGGACGTTTTGATGGCCATGAGGCCCGAGCAGCTCTCCACGAAACTCCGGAGGGCTGGGAGGGAAGAGGCCACTTATCAACTATTCCGCTTGGCTATGCTAGTAAGGGTTGTTCTCACATTTCCTTTTACTTCTAAACTTGGCGCGTTTTTTACGAGTGTCTTGTTATTCTGTAGACTGCACACTGGGCGGACCGAGTCGGCAATCTTTGCCAAGAAGATTTGGCAAAGATGGAAATGAATAGGGCAGACATTGTCTAGTTAAGCTCTAGGGTGGCGGCCTTGGAAGAGAAGGAGAAAGAACAGCTTGATGCTATCCGGGCCCTTGAGCGAGATAAGTCCGAGCGGTTGCGGCAGCTGGCCGCTATGGAAAAGGAGAAGGCCGATTTAGCGGCCCAATTATCTGCTTCTAACAGTTCTCTTCTTACTGCTGAGGAGTCTATTAAAGGGTTACAAAATGAATCCAGCAGTTTGAAGAAGGAACTTCAATCGACTTCGGGATGGCGGCGGCCGCTTGATGGGACCTAAAGATGAAGGCTGCTGAGCTTACCGCCGTGCAAGCTGAGTTGGCGGAAATAAAGGGGGAGCGTGACATACTGAAAGAAGATTTGGCTTCCCGTTTGAAGGCTCCTAAATCCGACTAGCAAGAAAGTAAGGATTTAATAGAGCGAGCGGATAAATTAGAGAAGGAGGTTGCTCGGCTTAGGGCGAAAGTTAAAGATGGAGCCACTCGTATATATTCCATGGTGCAACAAGTGGGCCATCACGTTCCTCCTACGGAATTTTTGTCTATGGGGCTGGCTGGAGTTTTGAAGAAGTTCCGCGAATTTGAAAGAGCAACAAGTTATCAAGACTCCAGTGGCTCCTGTCCCCGCTACCTTGGAGCCTTCTACCCAAGTCCCTTGAGGAAGCGGTGTTGCCTTGGGGGCCCTAGCTCTTAGGATTTTTGTTTTATGAGCGTTTTTGTAAATTCTCAATCACTTGGAAATGTAATTTCTATTCATATGAATGAAATGCAAACCTTTATTTTGGTGAAGATTTATTTCCAGTGATGGTTGTCTTTGAACCATGTAAGAAATTCACGAACTTCTTTATTCTTCCTTTGGCTTGTAAACTTAAGTACTTGAGTCCTTAGTCCAATCATGGGACTTTGTTGAGTGAGGTACCGCCTTCATGAGTGAGATTGTTGCCTCATACTTGATCGGGATTTTTGCCTTTTGAGAGTTATGCGTTTATACGTGTAAGATAATTCCGACTTCGTCTTTTAGGAATGGGAATTTCACCGCATTTTAGTAGAATGGGAATTTCACCGCATTTTAGTAGAAAATGGAAAAGATGGGAATTTCACCGCATTTTAGTAGAAAATGGAAAAGACCTGAACTTTACTCCATGAAATTTAAGAGACAGCTACAGAACTTATTGATAGTAGCGTCGTAAGTGTTCAGCATGGAATGGACGCTTGAGCGTTTTTCCGTCCATATTCACTAGATAATAGGTGTCAGCTCGGACGATTCTTTGCACGACGTAAGGGCCTTCCCAGTTAGGAGTTAGCTTCCCCGTTCTGCCTTTATTTCCTTGGAATTCATTTTCTCTTAGGACTAGATCGCCGATTTGGAAGAAGACTCTTTTTACCCTTGTGTCGTAGAACCTTTTGATTCTTTGGCGATAGACAGCGGCCTTTACTTCTGCCATTTCCCTTCGTTCTTCAAGTAGGTCTAGTTCCGCTCGGAGATTTTTCTCATTTTCTTGGCGAGAACTTACATTTGTGTTCGCAAAGTAGGCATTCCTATTTCTGCTGGAATGGCGGCTTCAGCCCGTAAGTAAGAGAAAATGGACTCTCCCACAATGGGAGTTACGGTAGTTGTCCTGTAGGCCCAAAGGCGCTGAATTTCTTCCACCCAATTGGTTCCATTTTTGGATACGGGTTTTGAGTCTGGAGTAAGGTGCGGTTCGTCACTTCTACGGCCGTTGGCTTGGGGATGTGTCCGCGAAGTCAATCTGGATTCAATTCGAGTTCATAACGAAACTCCTAAAAGCACAGTTATCAAGCATGCGCCCATTATCGGAGATGAAAGCGACTGAAATTCCGAATCGGCAGATGACCGTTCGCCATAAGAATCCCTGGCAAGCTTTCTCTATGATTTTGGCTAAGGGCTCAACTTCCACCCATTCGGTGAAGTAGTCGATAGCGACTATTAGGAATTTCAGTTGTCGGATCGAAGTAGGGAATGGCCCTAAAAGATCAACCCCCCAGATAGCAAACGGTCGCGGACTGATAATTAGCGTAAGTGGTGCTGGTGGTCTTCTCTGAATTTTAGAATGTCGCTTGCAGGCATCACATTTCCGAGCGAACGCTATTGCATCTTGAGTTAGTGTTGGCCAGTAATAACCTTGCCGCAAGACTTTGTAACTCAAGGCTTTGCCTCCTATGTGACCACCGCCGATGCCCTCATGAATTTCTTGAAGGATATAGCTAGCTTCTGTAGGATGTAAGCATCGCAAGAAAGGTTGGGTATAGGACCTTTTGTACAGGCTTTCGTTGATGATGGTGTCTTGGCGGATTTGTAGCGATCCGTCGGGCCTCCACTTTGTTGGGTGGCCTTGAGCCCACCTTGTAGGAAACTTTTTATGGGATCCATCCAACTTGGCTCTTCGGCCACACTTTGTACCTCTCCTTCCAGTCTATCGATAGTCTTTGTGGGAAGGTACTGTAGGTTAAAAGAGGATTCTGCATCTCCGTTTGACGTTGTGGCCTTTTTGGATAAGGCGTCCGCTTCTTCGTTTTGCGCTCGGCAAATTTTCTCAATCTGGAAATAGGCGAAGCATGGTACTATTTTCTCACTATGGCTTGGTATTTGATCATGTTCTTTTCTTTTGCTTCAAAGCTGCCTAGGGTGTGGCTCACGACTAGCTACGAATCGGATTACACATGCGGTTTGAACTTCAGAGCCCCGGGCGAGTGTAATCCGGCAAGGAGTGCTTCATATCGGCCTCATTGTTGAGTAACCGGAATTGGAACTTGAAACTTTATGCGCCATTTTCCATTTAGAAGGAGAATAAAGGACAAAACACGCTCGACCTTTCTTGATTGCCGACCCATCAGCGTATAAAGACCACGGGATGCTAAGACACTCTTACGGATTACGTGAAGGGAGTTACGCCCTCATTCGCGGGAAAAGTTAATTACTGCGATGAAATGCGGCGATACTTGGGCCTTGATTGCCGTTCGGGGTTTGTAGGTGAGATCAAACTTCGCCTAATTCTATTACCCACTTGGCTAGGCGTCCGGAATTTTTCGGTTTATGAAGAACTTGCTTTAGTGGCGATCAGTCCAATATTGTGATCTGTGGGCTTGAAAATATGGTCTCGATCTTGGCCTTGAGATGTAATAAGAGCAAAGGCCAATTTTTCAAGTGGCAGATATCTTGATTCCGCATCGTTAAGGATCTTACTTGTGTAGTAGACTGGCTTTTGAACTCCGCTATCTTCTCTCAAAAGAACCGCGCTCACCGCTCGTGGGGCAACGGCCAAATAGATGTAGACTTCTTCTCCCACTTGCGGCTTAGCCAATAGCTGAGGCGATCGGAGATAATTTTAAGCCCTTGAAAGGCTTTTTCGCATTCCTCCGTCCAATCCATTTTTGGCGCTTTTCGCAGGGCTTGAAAGAGCGGGAGATTTTTCTCTCCGGCTTTGGAGATGAATCGGCCAAGTGCCGCAAGGCGTCCATTAAGCCGTTGAATTTCTTGAAGACTTTTGGGTGATCCCATGTCAAGAATAGCTTTGATCTTTTCTGGATTTGCCTCTATTCCTCTTTGTGTTAAGATAAATCCCAAGAACTTCCCTGATCGAACACCAAAGGAACATTTATTCGGGTTTAACCGCATCGTGTAACTCCGGAGTGACTGGAAAGCCTCTTGTATGTCTGATAGATGTTCATCGGCTTTTCGGCTTTTCACCAGGATATCATCTACATACGCCTCAACATTTCTACCAATCTGCTCTTTGAAGACTGTATTTATGAGCCTTTGGAAGGTGGCTCCAGCATTTTTTAGGCCGAACGGCATCAGCATTATGCTTGATAAGTTCCGATGCTTGTAATGAAGGATGTTTTTCTTAAATTAAGCCTTTGGCCATTCGGATTTGGTTGTAGCACGAAAAGGCGTCTAAGAAACTTCGGCATCTCATGCCCGTTGTAGAGTCAGCAAACCATCAATTGATGGCAAAGGAAGCGAATCTTTTGGACAAGCCTTGTTCAAGTCACGTAAAATCAACACACATTCTCCATTTTCCGGACGGCTTTTTACTAGAACAACATTGGCCAACCAATGCAGGTAATACACCTCTCGGATAAACTTAGCCTTTAGGAGGTTTGATACTTCTTCCTCTGCTGACCTTACGCCTTCAGGCGGAATTTCTTCTTTTACATTTCATAGGCCTAAATGGTGATCTACATTAAGGTGGTGTTCTATGATCTCGCGTTTCGCTGACATATCTTCGATGACCAAGCGAAGAGATCGAATTTGCCCTTAATACTATTATGAGGTCTTCTTGTTTATGCGGTACGCCAAGTTTGCCCCAATCCGCACCGATGCAGGTCCGCTCTGCAGTTGCGTCTAGGGGCTGTTAGCAATTCTTCAAGCTGGTGTAGGCGAAGTCCTTCATCTTCCGATTCGGCTATTCTGGCGACTAGCATGGCCACGAAACCTTTGTTTTCCTTTTATTTAGGACTTTCCCTTTGAGGGTCGAGGCGTAACATTCTTAGGAGCTAAGGGTTGGTCTCCTCTTACCTCTCCACTACCACTCTCAGTTGGGAATTTGAGGAGAAGATGGTAAGTAGAGATGATGGCTTTCAAGGCGTTGAGGGTTGGCCTGCCAAGGATCACGTTATAACTTGAGGCACAGCGTACAACCAAGAATTTCGTTGTTACGGTTGACGATCGTGGTGAGTTTCCTACTGTAACTGGTAGAGATATCATCCCTTCTGGCTGTATCACCCCTCCGGAGAATCCTACTAAGGATGATTTTACAGGAAGTAAATCATCCGCGTCGTACCTCATTCTTTCGAAAGCACTCCAGAAGAGGATGTCAACTGAACTTCCACTGTCTATCAAGACTCTCTTCATTTGGAAACTGGAGACCTTGATGGCAATAACGATCTTGTCATCATGGGGGTGACGAACTTTACTAACATCGTTATCATAAAAAATGATGGGAGCCGCGGGTCGAGACCTTCTCCGTGGTGTTTCTGTCTCTTGCGTCGTTCCCACCATTCGGGCATAACTTTTTCGAGAGGCGGAACTTTCCCCTCCACAGCCAGGGCCACCACTAATAAACCCCACCATCTCCCCTTTTTCTTCTTCAGGCTGTGAAGCTTCAGGTTCCTCCTGAATCTCAAGGTTGATATATTGCTCAAACTGTCCTCTTCGAACGACATCTTCTATCGCATTCATCAAGTGGGTACACTTTTCCGTGTCATGTCCTTTAGACTGACGAAACTGGCAATATCTCTTGCTATTCTTTTGCCGTTCGGTATTTCTCGCAGGCTCTGGCCATGTCAGAAGCTTTTGCTCTTTGATTTGCATAAGAATATGGCTTTTGGTTTGATTTAGTGGGGTATGATGATCATATTTAACAATCTTTCCTTCCTTTGTAGGTTCTCGGGGCTGCAGCATATGTCGTTGAGGGCGTGTCGAGGTTTCAGATTTCTGTTTGTGCCCTTGTCGTCCCTGTATGATCTTCTTTCCTTCCGTATAACCGGGGGCCTTCTGTTGACACTTTGGTAGGTTTTCCTTTTAGGGTGTCTACAGGCCCACGTCGAGTCTCTTCTTCCCAACCCGTATAAATTTCATCGGAATTGATGTATTTATGGGCGTGGCTCATAAGGGCGGGAATTGTCTTTGGTGGATCCAAAGTGAGGGAGAAACGAAAGGGGGAGTCTAACAGTCCCTCCATTAAGAAGGTTACGGCCATTCGCGGAAGAAGGTCCGCAACATTTGTTGTTTCATCTATATAACGATTTAAATAGGCTTGGAGTATTTCTCCCTTTCGTTGTTTAACGTGCAAAAGGGTAGACGGGGTTTTCTTTTGCTTTGAGTAATTAGCAAAGTAGGCTAAAAAGCGATCTGCTAAAATCTGAAAAGAAGTAATTGTGCTAGATGGAATATCGACAAACCAGTCTTGCGCTTTTCCCTCTAAGGTGGCGGGAAAAGCTCGGCACATACGAGCGTGGGTAATTCCAATGAGGAGCATTTTTGATCGAAAAGACTTGGGTGGCCAGGACGGATCGGTTACGCCTTCATATGCGGTCATAATAGGTGGCACAAGGTATCGAGAACTTCGTTCTTCCAATATCTCCTTGACAAAGGCGAACACATATTGAGAATATGCCTTTCGGATTTCTTGTTTTCTTGGGAAAAGTCACGCATTTGGGTCCCTCTATTCACGGTTTGTATGGATGGGCTATTTTGTTACGCTCTTGTCAGATTCGGTTCTTGTAGCGGCTTGCTCTCTACGTCGAGCGGAGGGTTCCGAG
Source organism: Dioscorea zingiberensis (assembly GCA_026586065.1). Taxonomy (NCBI): domain Eukaryota; kingdom Viridiplantae; phylum Streptophyta; class Magnoliopsida; order Dioscoreales; family Dioscoreaceae; genus Dioscorea; species Dioscorea zingiberensis. The sequence continues at coordinate 13,356,165 of CM048823.1, read as the reverse complement.
CTAAGCGGAAAAGGCGGTTCTTTCTCTTTTCTCCTTATGGAGTGCGGGTTCTTGTCCTCCCTCTACTTTGGAATTAGCTAACGGGACCGTTGATACGTTCGGTGTTGGGGCTTGTGCGGGAAGAGGTGGAGGATGGGTCAAAGTGTGGGCGGCTTGAGCCAATTGTTCCGATTGTTCTTTGCATGTTAAGGTAAAACTCGGAATGGACCCTTGGGGTTGGACGGACGGATTTTTACGATGGGGTAAAATGGGTGGATTGTCCGTCGGATTTCTTCATATCTTTGGGTTTTAGCCAAGTTTGTGAGGTTCTTGAGGGGCTAGTAGGTGCTCCTTGTCCTTGGATTCGTTTTGATCTTACGGTAGTGGTCATTTGGCTTTTCGTAAGGGTCCCTACGCATCTACGCCAAATCGTTGATGCCAAAAACTGATCCACCTCACTCTTTGGCTACTGTGGCCTCGTGATCTGGTCTCAGCCTTTGATAAACGGTTAATATTTATAGTTGGTGTGGACGCTTACTTCTGCTTGCGAACAAGGAAACGCGGATGGCACTCAGCAATTCCGTCCGGAATTATCCACTGATAGACCTGTGAAGAGGAGAAATAATCGGAATTGGGCCTTTCTGCCCGGATTTAACTCCTATGCTTAAGTCAGAAATCAGGGTAAGAAGTTCTAGGAAATGCTTTGTGTAATGTGTAGTGAGTATTTTTCGGTCCCTTTCCTTATTATCCTTCCTCTCCTTTTATAGCAAGTGAGAGGCGGTTTAAGCAAATATCTTGCAAGGCGGTGGGGTAAGGCGGTGGGCTAGGTGAATATCTTCTAAGGCGGTAGGAAAATATCACCTAAGCGTGTAGGTGCTTCTGTAGGCAAGTAGGGTAAATATCGCCACTTGTAGTAAGTGGATAAGGCCTACTTACTTGTAGAGGCGTTAGATATTTTACTTCTCTCCTTCCACCCTACGCCTTGTATAAGAGGGTCATGATAATTATAATTCAGGCCGGACTTATTCGCAGGATTTATTCCTCACGTTATTGCCGAACGGAATTGTGCAAGGTTATTTGGTGATATTGCCACGTGGCCAAAGATGCTACGTGGCTGAGAACACACGGTCCTGTGTGTGACAGGTGGTCCATAGGTCACTGTCATCTGTCTTACCAAATATATCCGTAACAATATATATATAGGGTGATAATACTATGAGAATATCTGCCTAGCGTGTAGGTGCTCTGTAGGCAAGTAGGGTAAATATCTGCCCACTGTAGTAAGTGGATAAGGCCTACTTACTGTAGAGGCGTTAGATATTTTACTTCTCTCCTTCCACCCCACGCCTTGTATAAGAGGGTACATCATAATTATAATTAGGCCGGACTTATTAGGCAGGATTTATTCCTCAGCGTTATTCTTAGAGCGGAATTGTGCAAGGTTATTTGGTGATATTGCCACGTGGCCAAAGATGCTTCGTGGTGAACACACGGTCTCTGTGTGGCCATGGTCCCTAGGTCCTTTGTAAATGCAATGCCTTACCAAATATATCCGTAACAATATATATATAGGGTGATAATACTATGAGAATAGCCGGACATCGGGTTGCCTCATAGTATCATCTATAATATTATATATATATATATATATATATATATATATATATATATATATATATATATATATATAATATTAGATAATTTGTGAAATCCAGGATTTTTCCTAATAAATGGATTTTTTAAAAGTTTTAGTGGTTGAATTAATTTTCGCAAAAACATAGTTCTTGAAGATGAAGGTTTTATATTTTAAAAAAAAGCCTAATTGGGTTTAGTTACTTACGTCAAGGGCATTTTGGTAATTTGGCATTTTTGGAGGACATGAAAAGGATAAGTAATTAAATATTACTATTGGTTAATTAAATGGTTGATTTAATTTAAATGCATAAGATTGGGAAAATTCTTGGAGTTGATTTAAAAGGGGAATGAATAATTAAATCAGTAATTATTTAGTAATTGATTGATTTAATTAATGGTAAGTTCTAAGTTTAGAATTTATTTGAAAAAGGATGAGAAAATAGAAGAATTGGTAAATTCTTAAATGGAAAAAATTCATGCAAATAGATTGGTGATTGATTAAATATCTAAAATGGAAATCCCAAGTTTAGAAGTAATTGAGGTTTGTTTTGATAGAAAAGAAAATTAATTTTAATTCCTAAATTAAAATTATTGGACTGCCAAGGACCATATGGTGATTTTAGAAAAGTTCGGGGATTATTCAGTAAGTGGTATCCTCTATGAGAGAAGGACCAGATTGCAATAACAAAAGAATAAGGGACTAGAAAGAAATCTTTCTCTCTCTCACGGGGAGGACCTGCATGTAAAGATGATAAGGATGAGGGGTTAATTGCAAAATATCACGAGTAAATCTTGTATAGGTTATAATAGAAAGCAATGAACGGCCGAGATCAAAGGATCTTAGAGTTGTATGGATCACAAGGCATCATTCAACCGTCCTATCTCTCAACGGATTAGGCATGCACATACCCTTACCGTGCGGGTCGATCAGAGACGTCCATCTAAGATTGACGATTATGTTCGAGGCAGACCAATGATATCCATCAGTCCATCACCGCGTAATCATGACCCTTCATCTAATTGGTCAATGGATCCGAGAGGCCATGATCAAATCCTCACCAATGGATTATCGTGTGTCATCTGTTGTCGTTCGATAGATCAGAGAGTGATCCCGAGGCAGCCCGTCCTGCTCCTCCATCGACGCCGAGAACAGCGTGCGGGAGAAAACCCTAGCCCGTCGTTGTTTATGGGAAGAAGTCGTTTTGGAAGGATTGCGTGTGATTTTGCATGGCGCATGACAATCAAGAGATCTTGATTCTCTTAACAGGCACCCTCAGCCATTATATAAGCACTCGTGGAGAAGCACTGGAGGCTCACCGGGTAGTGGCGAGATTTCCTCCATTGTGGAGGATTGAGAGATAGAGAGAGAGATAGAGAGAGAGGTATTATTCTCGGGTGAGGTCAGGGAAGAAGGGACCAGTGCCTTTGGGGAACGAGCGCCAGGGAGTGGCGTCGAGGCCGGTGAGGCTTCACCGGAAGGGATAATAATGGGCAGCTTCTCCGATAAGTCTTCGTTCCATAATGATCGCCTGTTCAATGTTCAGCATGCATGTTAAGGTTAATACGTTATCGAGCGAGAAGGGGGGGAGAGGAGAAGAGCTCTCTCTTGAGAATTCTCAGTCACTGGACGACATCAAGGTGGAGACCAACTGGTGACATGCATTTGTGGGAGGAGAGCGGAGACCACCGTGCGTGACTTAGCGCTTCTCAACCCCGACGGCCTACAACTGAGAAGAAGAAGAAGAAGATTGTTTAGGAAATAATCAAGTTAGTTAAAAACGGTTAGATAGTTAATTTGTAAATGGTTAACTTTAATTGTTTTAATTGTTTAGTTAATAAATCAAGTAGGTTGGGTAGGCTTAGTCAAATAAAAACCTGGTTGGGTTGGATCAAGTTAATAGAAATTAAAATCTTGGATGGATTCAATCAAGTAGGAAATAGGTTGGGCCAACTTATTAACAATGTTGGTTGGGTTTAGTCAGCTCGATTTGGTCTTGGCTTGGGTCTGATCAAGTCTAGATTGGCTGAACCAAATCTCTGGATCAAGTCAATTAGATCAGTTGGGTCCAAACCTGTTCTAGCTGACTAGACCAAGTCAACTAACAAAAACACAAAAAAAAAAAAAAAAGAGAAAAGAAGATGTGAGAGGGGGGATTTGAACCAAAAACCCCTCAAGTGAGCTTGGTGGGCTTTAACCACCAAGGCCCTATTATTCTTGTGGTAGAATAAACATGGAATATTTAGTTAAAGCATGAACGCCAGATTAAAGAAATAAAGAGAATAAAAGGCAAGTAAGGAGAATTGAACCCGAGACCTCTCCAAAGGGATTAGTTGGTCTTAACAAACAAACCACCATTTTCTATTTATGAAAATAAATAAATTTGGTCATTTAAGGTAAAATGGCATAGGAACACAAGGAAAGGCCCACAAGTTGGACTTGGGCCCGTTTAGAGCATCTTCCATGTTCAACTTGATAATTTCATATATTACCGACATTAATATAGAATTTATTATCAGGTTTTAAGATAAAGTCGTGACATGCGGGATCTTTGCTGTATAATCTAGGACAACACTGTTGAGGTCAGTACACTTGCCTCATACCTACTCTTCTGAGTATTCTTTGGCTTTATTTATATCATATTATTGATATTATTGCTTTTTGATACCATACATGCTTCCTCTATTTGTTTGGAATTCTTTTTTGCATGCTTGGTTGTTTCAGGATGTTGGTATCCTTGTTTTGTTGTTTGGTCTTCCTCCCGGATTCAGTGGAACGTGGGGGCTACGTTTGGGAAACGATTACGGATGGGACACCCTAGCGTTTCGGCTTGCCATGCCAGTGGGACGATACTTTGGTTGTCCTACCAATCAGTAGGGTTGATTCGCTGGCCGTGTCGACACGTACAAGAGGTGGCGCTACTGACATACGACCTGAGGGCCGTACAACCGGAGGGTCGAGTTTGCAGCAAGTTTGCTGATGAAGTTGGCCGGGGAAGACGATTGTTGGGCTTCCATTGGAACTCTTATTGAAGCTCGAGGGCTTCAGTAGTTAGGGGTCATGCCTTGCTTGTTTTTATGGTAGACTCCTAGGAATTGCTTGAGTGGCGTGACCCCAAGATTTGACATGATTATCATTTTTACTTGATATTATGATTTTCTTGAACCCCTGCATGGGTACTTACCGGGCTTTCTATCCGAAAGCTCACGCACTTGTTTTTCTTCCTATTTTCGGATCCTGTGGAGTAGGAGTCTAGCATACAGGAGCCGATCGAGGGTCGGGTTGATAGGAGAGGTTCGAGGATCTCATTTATCTTTAATTGTTTGAGTGCGAGACTTTTTATTTGTTGGACCCTTATAGGGCCTGGCTTATATAGGGCATTTGGACCCACTTATTTGATTTTGTTTCTGTTGTGACCAATTAATTAAGTTTTTTATTTTGAATATATGTTATCTGTTGTTACTTACTGAGGCCTTGTACCCGAGTGAGATGCGTCTTACTTGGTTATGACCAGTCTGTTCGCGTGCTCAGGGTCCCGGGATCTGGGTCGGGGCGTGACACATTAAGGTGGTATCAGAGCAGTTTGATAGCGGACACCCTAGTTTCCCTAGTGACTTAGTTAAATAGTTAAATTGAGTGTTGGGTTGGGTAGTTTACTTGCAAAATTAATGGACTGACATTTCTGCTATATTGCAGATGTCTAGAGTCATGAATCGTGGACGTAGGTATTTCGAGATTTAGTCGTCTTCTGAGGAGGTGGAGTCGGTCCGTGAGAACACTCCACCGCCGAATGTTGAGGTCTTTGGGAGTGCTATGGTTGAGTTGAGGATGGCTGTCGATGTCGCCAACCAATGACTTGTTAGGATACAGGCTGTTGTGGAGGTTCTGCTTCAGCATTAGATGAGTAAAACCCAGAGGGTTCACCGGTGTGTGAGCAATGCCCGGGATTATCGCAGGAGCCTTGCAGCCCCATATAGGGTCAGGAGGGGAGGCCCAACAGCTGTGGACCGTCCTGGACCAAGCCGCAGGCCTGCGAGCATGAACGGGTTTCTGCCATCAGATAATGATGGACAATATGTCTGTAACGCCCCAAATTTTATAAGCGAATAAATAAATTTTTTTTTGATAATTAATGAGATTAATTAGCCTGGAAAATAAATTAAATTTGTTAAAGTCCAATTAAAGGAAAATCAAGGTGAAATAAATTTAAATTCAGTCTCGCAACTAATGGGCCTAGGGAAGGCCTTATTGGGCCATGCCGCTTACACTTGGAATAGTTGGAGGCAGACGGTAAATATAACCTCGATTAATTAATTTAGAGATTTCGTGAGTGTTAATTAATCAAGATTAATTAAGTAGGAGAATCAGACAATGTTCAAGTTCATGTAAAGTAGATCAGGCGAGTCAAAAGCCGGTATTTGCGGATCTTGTCTGACGAGAGACAGACCCCGTGATACTACAATACACCCATGATGACTGGAATCATTGACCTGGGTTTCCGGATCTGGGTCGATGATTGATTAAAAAGATAATATTAATTAAAGGATGATGGGACATAAAGCTAAGGGATAACTTAGATTAAATAAACCCATGTGACAATTGTGTTATGATAGGTTCAATAATTAAAAGCTTAGAGATAAGTTATTTAAAGCATGGGATATTATAATATAGTGTTATTTATAGCTTTATATTGGACAGACCTAAGTTAGAAGAGAAATGAAACTCAATTGAATTGGGAATCATCGTGCCCTACTTCCCAACCTTCTTCTTCTCCTTCCCTTATTCCCCCCCCCCCCCCCCCCCCCCCCCTACCCCTACATGTGCTCGCCGGCCTGGACCCGCGCCCTCGCACCTCCTAGCCATCGGGCCATTTGCTCATGCCTGCGCCTGCCGTCTTTGTGCGGCGGTCTACCCTCCCTCGGTAGAAGCGGCCACGCCACCATGTGTAGCCGTCTCCATTATTCTTGTGATGCTTTGGCATGAGCCCCAGCCGCTGCGACGCTCTGCTGCAGCTACCCCACGCCCCTGTTGTTGAACCGCCGGCTCAGACCTGCAGCTCTGTCCGGCCGCGACCACCACCCGCCAGCAGCCCTCCAAGCTCCCGGCGACAGCTCCGCCACCCCAAGCACAGAGCCGGCCAGATAAGTGTTCAAATGAGCATATTTACATACCATATATATACTTATTTTCATGTCAAATGTAATGATTTGTAGCCCGCCGGTACTTAAAATGCTTTATATTTTGTAAACAGGGCATAAATAGGCCACCCCGACGAAAAGGAAGCATTTATCAACAAAATAAAGAACAAACGAAGATATTTTGAAGTAAACAGGGGGGTGAACGGCCTTGTGAACGGCCGTTCACACCTGGGCACAAAGGCAGGCACAAAGAGAGGGTGAACGGCCTTGTAAATGGCCTTTCACCTGCCGGTTCAGAGCAAGCTGTGAGGTGAACTGGCTGATGAACCGCCAGTTCACCTGCCGGTTCAGAGCAGGCTGTGAGCTGAACGGACTGATGAATAGGCCGTTCACGAGGCCGTTTATCGTAACCTTTGCAGTTTCATGGGCCCAATCAAGGGCAATGTTGTAATTTTTTTAATGGAGCCCTAATTCATGGGTAAAAATAGTTAAGTATGAGAGTTTAGAGAGGAGGTTGGCTTCGGAGATAGGATAGAGGAGAGATTAGGGCTTGGGGGTCATCACCCCCAAATCTTGAGAATAGAGAACCATTGGAGCTACAATCTTGGAGGTGATGGTGTTCTCTATTACCTTTGCATTGATTTGTAAGCTTTACTTCTTTGGTTTAAGTTCCCCATTTATGGGGAACTAATCTATTGGTACTTGGGTATGTTGAACTTTTGGATTGAGCATTAATAGCATTGAATGTTTATGATGATTTGTTGGTACCTTCTTGAATGTCTAATGAATATTATGTATTGATTGTAATTTCATCACTAGAAATTACTTGTGTGCAATACAAGGGTAGAGCTAGCGCCTCATTGTATTAGGAACTTGCTTCATTAGAGAGTTTTATGAGTATACCGAGGAATCGGGTATTAGAAGGGTGAACGACTCTTTCATACGAATTCACCCCCATGATTCTTCCAATATATATAAATTTCCTTGAGCCTCATATCAAGTCCTAGGAGACTAGTTATCCAATCACCTTGGAAGAGGGATTAGATATAATTTAGGGACTATTGGCACAAGAAATACCAACTTTGATTCATAAACATCTTTGCTCATCTTTAGAATTGAAATCCAAAAGGGATACATACCCAAGTATCCTCTCTTGCCATTGATTCACCCCAATCAACTCTCAATTTTCAGTTCTTATTCGCAATCCTTTGTAGCTCTTTAGTTTTGAAAACCAAAACTCCCCCCAAATTGCCATTTAGACTAGGTTATTGAAGCTTGGTTTACACTTAGCAATCTCTATTCCCTGTGGTTCGACATCCGACTTCCCATAGTCCACTTTATTACTTGATCGCGACCCGTATACTTGCGAAAACCACCCATCAGCCGCCCAGTCCGCCGCCACCTTCCCCTGCACGTGCATCCCAGCACGAGGCCGACAACCCCCTTGCGTCGCCTCTTCTTCGATCCGGCGAGAAATCCTCCAGATTTCCAAGCTTGAACCCACAGTGAGCCCTAATTGGGATTAATTTGATTTTAATTATCTAATCGAAGTTTAGGGTTGGGGAAAACCCTAAATGAAGCATGATTATGGTTCTTACTTGAAGAAATTATATACATGAATGTGGGTTGTGAGAGTTTTGATGGAATGTCTTAATTAATGATGCTAATGTGTGGATGATTGTATATTTTCGGGGCCCTCCAAATAGAGAAGGTGCTGTCGAATTTTTGTAGGAAAAAATTAGTATTAATGCTTGATTAATCCCCATGATCAAGCTTGACAATTAATCACATGTAAAGAGCATGTTAGAAACTTTTAAATCATGCTTAGGATGATCCTAGCCGAATCATCTAATTTAGAAATTCCGTGTTTTCATTCTTTGGAAATACGCAATTCATGTTTAGAGAAATCGTACCCTATTTAATGAATTTATCATACTCTAACGAGTCTAATTAGTGTATAAGATAAGAATACGGGTTCTATATTCTTATGAATTTTTGGAACCATGTATTAGATTTTCACTAAGAATCATGCTTAGGGGTATTCTAAGAGTTATGAAAGCATGTAAAACTCCTTAAGTAATGAAGCATGCTCTGTATTTATAGATTTCGTATTTCGATTCTAGGAAAGTGAAAAGGTCCAGCGGGAGCTGGTAAAGGACTGAGCCAATCCTAGGGATTTGCGAAGGACTTAAGGTGAGGGGACTTCACCGTATATCTAGAGTCAATTCATGTATTTATCTGGATTTCAGCTTTATCGTATTCTTATGAGTTTATTTCGGTTTGTGGATGCCGATGAATTTATCGTTATACTTGCATAGTATTTTCATGCTTGTATAATTGATTTAACTTTAATGAGCATGAGATATGATTGAAGAAACCCTAAGGGGTAGTTAAAGATTATTTTATGTATCATAAGCTGCACCTTAGTTAGTTATGTATAGGGGACCCAGCTAGGGGCTCAGGATAGAGCCCCAGATATTTGAGTAGATGAGACCGGGCTAAGGAAGGGGATTTGTTTTCAATTGTTTTTTTTAAAACTAAAAATGTTTGCGAAAGTCATTGTTTTATAAAAACCCACTTCTTATCTCTTGAGAGAGCTCGTATCGAATGCGAGATGCTCGCTTGACATACACATGTAGATGTATTCCTCTAGTCGTTAGGCGCCAGGTTCATGTAGGTGTATGCCTCTGTTCCCGGCATCAGGATCATGTAGATCTATGCCTCTGTTCCTGATGATTGCTGGATTCGTTACGGAGATATTTTAACTAGGGGTGTATGCTTTATGATATAAGGCCATCGCATATACATACTTTCTATATACTTGATATGATATGAGACCGCTTATGTGCTTTCTTCGGATTTCTGATCGTGTTAACATTCTTATCAAGATTTAAGATAACTATGTTGACCTTCATGATTTAGACTTGCATTGCTTATGTTCCAGTATTTTAATACAGATGACAGGTATGTATAATACCTAGCGGAGAAGTCTTACTCACTGAGCTTGTATAGCTCAGCCCTCTCGATTACTGTTTTCCTGTTACAGGATCTAGACTTGGATCGGGATAGTAGCTCGTGTCTCTAGCATGGATCGAGGTTTACCTGGCTCTGGCGTACCTATTCTTATGTTTATTGTTGTTGAGTTGTATTAAACTCTAATTAGGGAAATTTGTCAAAATGGTTCTGATCAATTTATTTTATTATTTTTTTGACCCTAGGTTAAAAATATTTGCCAAAATGGCCCCGGAACTGCCCAGTCAGCAACTAAACTGCTGACTGGGATAGCAAAATAATAATAAAAAAATAATAATAAAAATAATCGGCCTTTCAAATGCCGATCAGCCCATGAAGAGGACATCTTTGAAGCTAATCGGCCTTTCAAATGCCGATTAGCTCCATAGAGCCCTTTTTCATGGAGTATGGAGCAAATCTGCCTTTCAAATGCCGATTAACTCGAACCAACTCTCTGGAGCTAATTGGCCTTTCAAAGGCCGTTTTTAATCTGAGTCAGCAAGGTGACTGCTGACTGAGTAGCTGCAGGGCCATTTTTATAAATATTTTCGACTTAGGGCCAAAAAAAATAATAAAATTAATAGACCATGGTCATTTTGACAAATTGCCCCTTTAATTATGTTTTCTTTCAGCTATATTTGGGGCCCTAGTTGCCCATGACTCTGAGTGTTGTACTCTATTAATGACTTAGGTTTAAATATGATTCCCGGTGTGTAACCGGTTATGTTACGTCATATGAATCTTATTTAGAGTATATGATCCTTGATTTCAGGTTTAACTGTACAGCTTATGGGCTGGGTGCACTCCCGGCCCAACTGGTGTGACATCTGTTTCATTAGCGAAATGGGTGTTACAATGCTACCTACACCCTGTTGACTTTAGACAATGGACCTTATGTTAGCTATACCCCGTTGTCTGCTGACAGAGGGATTGAGTCTAGTTTGATTTGCTGCTAGGGAATAAATTTTATATTCTTAGAAACTATTCCAGTTGTATGAACTACTAGTATTTTTATTTCCTTATGAAATAAATGAGATTTTTATTGATCATTAATGCTTGTCTGGGTATTATTTATAAAGCTAACTCTACCGGTTGTCTGGACTTCTAGGATGAGTGGTAGAGGTGGTAGTGGACTGCCTCGTGAGTGGCCTCACCGCGCAGTAATTCCCCAGCCTCCGGTAGAGGAGGTACCCCCACCACTGGTGGAGGAGGTTCCTCCACCGCCAGCTTAGATAGAGGTCGAGCAGGAGCTGCCTGCTTAGTCTAGGAATATAGGGCCATAGGCTGCGGGCTCAGATCCGAGGGTGGAGGTGCCCCCTGTCTCTATGATGGACCTCATGAGGGAAATGATGGGTTACATTCAGGACCAGAGGCAACAACATCAGATGCCGCCACCTCCACCTACCACAACTGCTACCAGTAGAGGTTTATTGGGAGAGATTCGAAGGCCATCTCCTCGTCAGTTCGACGGTACCCCTGATCCAGAGGCAGCAGAGCTTTGGATTAGAGAACTGGAAATAACTTTTGAAATGTACCTGACAGAGGATTCTGAGATGGTCAGAACAGCCACATACCTGATGCAGGGCTGTGCTGAGGATTCGTATCTCGGGGAGACACGCTGGAAGAAGGGTGTGCCCTTCCAAACCTGGGATGAATTTAAGAAGGCGTTCTTTACAAAATACTTCTCCAGAGGCAGGCTCCTTCTTATGGCACAAGAATTCAATACCTTGGTACAAGGAGGTTTGACTGTTGAACAGTACGAAATAGAGTTTGATATACTTGCACGATTCCTCTTAGATATGGTCCCTACTGAAGAGTGCAAGGTCAGAAAGTTTGAGATTGGTCTGAGGCCTTTATTGAAGAAGATTGCATCCAGCCATTTGTGTACTAGTTATGCTGATGTTGTGGGTAGGGCTAAATATATTGATGCATTTTGCCAGAGTGATGTTCAGGGGCCGATAAAGAAGGATAAACAGAAGAAGGGACAGAATAGTGGACATGGACAGACATCTTGAAAGAGCTCGGGAAAGCAGAAGTGAAAGCACAGGTCTCAATGTTACAACAGGCCACCATGGACATCAGCCTCATTTGGAGGCAAAGGAGCTTCGGCCGGGGGATCACAGACAGTACGATGCTATGAGTGCAAGGGCCCCCACAGGAAGTCACAGTGCCCGAGGCTCACTGGAGGATGTTTTGTTCTCTGTAGTCTAGATCACAAGAAGGCGCAATCCCCGCAGCGCCAGGGTAGACAGAGTTCAGGGGGAGTAGCTCAGGGTCCACAACAATCTTATGGAGCCACCAAGCAGTCTGCAGCGTCAGAGTTGAAGCCACATGGGAGTGACAAGAAAGGGAAGGCAGCAGTGACTGATCAGCCTTCCACATTTGGACAACAATCGACCCAGCAGAGGCCCATGACACACGGGCGTAATTATCACTTGACCACGGAGGAGGCGCAGGCCTCAGCAGACGTCGTAGAAGGTACGATTGCTGTTTGTTCATTTTATACCTGCACATTATTTGATCCTAGTGCCACGCATTCTTTTGTTTCTTCAATGTTTGCTCGGAGACATGTACTGCCAGTAGTAGACCTATTCTACGAGCTGAGTGTAGACACCCAAGTAGGAGCTGCCAGGTTGGTGAACATGATGCTCTCGGCATGTCCGGTGTTGATCGAGGGTCAGGAATTACAGGCGATCTGCACGTTATAGACATGAGGGATTACAATGTGATCCTCGGGATGGATTGGCTCGCTTCAATTCATGCCGTGGTGTATTGCCGCGAGAAGAGAGTGCATTTCAGGATTCCAGGCGACATGGAGTTCAACTTTCGAGGCAGTCAACGCTGTTCACTAGTTCGGGAGATCTCAGCTCTCCAGGCTCGGAGGCTACTTGACAGTGGGTACATAGGATATTTATCCTCGATCTCAGAGGCGAAGCAGGGGAGTGGACCAATGATCGCGGAGGTGCAAGTAGTGAATGAGTACCAGGATGTGTTCCCAAATGAATTACAAGGATTACCCCCGGAGAGGGAGTTGGAGTTCTCTATAGACTTAGTTCCTGGCACGACTCCTGTATCGAGGACACCCTACAGGATGGTGCGCGCAGAGCTGAAGGAACTGAAGTTATAGTTGGAGGAGTTGCTAGAGAAAGGTTTCATCATACCGAGTATGTCACCCTGGGAGCACGGTGCTATTCGTCAAGAAGAAAGATGGATAGATGAGGCTGTGTATCAATTACCGGGAGCTGAACAAGGTAACGATCAAGAATAAGTACCCGTTACCTACGATTGACGACCTTTTGGATCAATTAAGAGAAGCCTAGGTGTTTTCTAAGATTGATTTGAGTTCTGGTTATCATCAAGTGCAGATCAGGGAAGGGGACATCCCGAAGAGTGCTTTTCGGACCAGATATGGGCATTATGAATTCCTCGTGATGCCGTTAAGGCTTACCAATGCCCCGGCGGTGTTCATGGATATGATGAACCGGGTCTTCTGACAGTACGTAGACCAGTTTGTGGTGGTCTTCATCAATGATATCTTGATCTATTCTCCAAGTCAACAGGCACACATGGAGCATTTGAGGATCATACTAGAGACTTTGAGACAACATCAGCTTTATGCAAAGTTCTCCAACTATGAGTTCTGGTTAGATAGTGTCGCCTTCTTGGGGTATGTTATCAGCGTTGCTGGAGTATCTGTGGACCCCAAGAAGATAGAGGCAGTTATCGACTGGAGGAGACCGACCACCGTTAGGGAAATAAGAAGTTTATTGGGATTGGCCGGCTACTATCAGAGATTTGTTGAAGGCTTTTCCCGGTTGGCAGCACCTTTGACCAGATTGACCAGGAAGGATACCAAGTTTGCTTGGAGTGAATCCTGTGAGAAAAGTTTTGTAGAGTTGAAACAGAGATTGGTGACAACACCAGTTCTTACCTTACCGCAGAGTAGTTAATGGTATACAGTGTACAGTGATGCATGCAAGACTGGCTTGAGATGTGTTCTGAAGCAAGAAGGATGAGTTATAGCTTATGCTTCCCGACAGTTGAAGCTCTATGAGGAGAACTATCCCACATACGATCTGAAACTTGCAGCCATTGTGTTTGAATTAAAGATCTGGCGGCATTTCCTCTATGGTGTACCATGTGACATTTACACAGACCACAAGAGCCTCAAGTATATCTTCTCATAGAAGGAACTGAATATGAGGCAACGGCGATGGTTGGAGTTGATCAAGGACTATGATCTGAGCATACATTACCACCCAGGAAAGGCTAACGTGGTGGCCGATGCACTGAGCCTGAAGTTCAATTACGGGGCCGTCGCTTTATTGTCATCACAGAGGCCGTTGTTGGACGACATGAGGAGATTAGAATTGGAGGTTATATTGCCACAGATGGATGTTAGTTTGGCCAGCTTGCACATACGACCCTCGGTGTCGGTGATAATCCGAGACGCTCAGATGAAAGATCCAGATCTAGAGGAGATCAGGGGTCAGATGGACCAGGATACACAAACACGGTTTCGGATTCATGAGGGTGGTACTCTCAGATTTGATGAGCGAATCTGTGTTCCCAATGTCCCAGAGTTGAAGAGGTAAATTCTGGAGGAAGGCCACTACTCAAGCTACGCGATCCATCCCGGGAGTACCAAGATGTACAGAGGATTGAAGGACCACTATTTGTGGAAGGGTATGAAATAGGAGGTCGCTGAGTTTGTGGCGCAGTGTATCACTTATTAGATGATAAAGGCAGAGCATCAGAAACCAGCAAGGAAACTGTAACCTTTGCCGATTCCGGTATGGATGTGGGAGCACATCAATATGGACTTTCTGACCAGATTACCTCAAACTCAGAAGGGGCATGAAGTAGTTTTGGTGATAGCAGACCATTTGACCAAGTTGGCTAATTTCATACCCCTGAGGATGGGGGCCACGTTAGAGCAGTTAGCGTGGTTGTACATCGACGAGATTGTCATGCTGCATGGGGTACCCGTATCGATCACCTCAGATCATAACATTAGGTTTGTTTCGAGATTCTGGGAGAGTCTGCACACAGCCGTGGGCAGTCGTCTGTCATTTAATACAGCTTTTCACCCACAAACGGATGGTCAGTCGGAGAGGACCATACAGATCTTGGAGGATATGTTAAGAGCTTGTGGCTTGGATTTCTCTGATTCGTGGGACAAATGCTTGAGTTTGGACGAGTTCGCCTACAACAACAACTATCAGGCAACTATTCAAATGTCTCCTGATAAGTGTTCAAATGAGCATCATTTATATATAAGATTCATGTATATTACTATAAGTTTCGGAGGAATATTGGCCCGCTTGTACTCAAAATGGCTTTGTTTCTGTAAATAGGGCAGAAAATAGAGGTTCCAAGAGAAGAGAAGCGTTTTCAAGAGAATACGGGCCAAAACAGTGGAAACAGGTAAGAGAACCAGCCCATACGGAGTCCTATATGGACCCGTATGGACCTGGAGAATTCAGATCCAACCTCCATAGCAGTACGGACACCTAAAAGGACTGACAGGACCCCGTATACGGACCCCAGAGAAACATATGATCCCGTATGGGAGTCCATATACTGGGTCGTATATCATAAATCTGCAATTGCGTTTTGATCGAACCAAGGGTAAAATCGAAAAATACACCCAAAACCTTAGTGTGGGTATAAATACAAAGCTTAGTTAGGGTTTTGGGGCATCTTGGAGCAAGGAATCAAGTCTTGGAGGAGTTTTCACCATCTTCTCTACCACCAAGGAGGAGAGGATTGGAGGAGCTCTTCCCATTCAAAAGCTAAAGGAGGAGAAGAAGGGGCAATAGGAGCAGCGAGGAATCCACCAACGGAGCATGATTAGGGTTTTTCCTCATGAACTTTGTGATTTCCTTCCCTAATAGCATGGATTGTTGCTCTCCATTGATGGAGAGCTAATTTCTTGATACTTGGGTGATGATGAACCCTTGGATAATGTTTAATTGATATTGTTTTTTGTTATGTTAATTGCTTGGTTGAATTCATTATGGTCTATTGAATGTTATGTATGGTAGTATTAACCTCTCTACATTGCGAGATCTCGGAGAGGTTTCTATAGTCCATATGGGGGAAGATACGAGCGCCTCCCTTTGTGTAGACAATCTCCAATAGAAAGGCCTATGAGTATACCGGGAGCCCGGGTACTAAGGAGAGTGAATCCTTTAGATGTCTTATTCCCATAGCTCTTCCAAGAGATAGGTTCACTAGAACATAATCAGTAAGGGCACTAGGTTTAGTAATCACCCTCGAGCGAGGGGATAAAAGCACATTAGGAACCTTTGGCCAATGATTCACCAAGAATTGGCATAGATGGCACTATCCATCCCTAAGAAAATCCAAGGGAGATTCAATAACCCAAGTATCCCCTTCACCAATTGATTGTCTCCAAGGTCAATTTGCTTGTTAATTTGTGTTGTTAATTTTAGAATTTAGGTTTAGTCACCACCAACCAATCTTGATCGACTAGATAATAGATGAATAGCCACTACTAGTACTTCCTTTCTCCCTGAGGATTGACAACCCGACATTAGTCCACTTTATTACTTGATTCGACCCGTATACTTGCGGATTCAGTGCATCAAGCTTTTGGAGCCGTTGCCGGGGAGATTTAGGACTACTAGGAAAGCTAGAAGTTTATTAATTTAGTCATTTATTTTCAATTTTTTACTTTGTTTTAATAATTGTTTGATCTCTTGATTATTAATTTTTCTCACAATCGTTTGTGCGAGGTGTTGGTGCATGACCCGGAAAAATCCTAAGAATCTTGTTGAAACGGATAGTGAAATCGATAGAACCTTCCATAAGAGGTTGAGAGAAGTGGAGGCATCAAATCCAGGACTCTTCGGGGTCAGAGAACACCTTGCCCACTGAGCGCAGTGTTGAAATCATAGAGGAACTTATCATGGCAGGAAGAAGACTAACACTCTCTGAGCATGAAAGGTCTCACTACAAAGGGGACGAATTCAGTGTGTACCCCCAAATGTCAATCTGAACAACTTTGAAATCAAAGATAGCACATTGTCGATGATTCAAAATACAGCTCAATTTGATGGGAGGCCGGACGAAGATCCACATGCTCACATTGCTAAGTTCGTCCAGATTTGCAATATGTTCAAGATTAATGGAGCTCCCGATGATGCTATTTGATTGAGGTTATTTCCGTTCAGTTTGACAGATGGAGCCTATAGATGGTTGAATTCCCTTTCAGCGGGATCTATTCGGACTTGGGCTGAAATGCTTGATAAATTCCTTGGCCGATATTTTCCACCAAGAAGGGCCGCGAAGCTCAGATTAGACATTTCTTCATTCAAGTAATGACATATGGAAACATTTTTTGAAGCTTATGAAAGATATAAGGATCTACTATGGCGATGCCCCACAACATAGTTTGGATCCTTGTGCCAAGGTCCGTACATTTTACAGTGGCTTGGATGATTCAACAAGACAATTGGTAGATGCGGCCACCGGAGGTTCTTTGGGAAACAAGTATCCGGATGAGGCCGAAAAGATTTTTGAAGATATGTCGAGCAATGAGGCACACTGGTCTACTAGAGGCAAGCAAGTCAAATCAGTAGGCTCCTTGGATGGAACCAATGCAACCGATACAATTCTCGCCGACAGACTAGAAGCCTTGACAAGAAAGATTGATGCACTAACCACCGGTAGTAGCTCAAGGCCAACCCCTATGATGTCTTGAAACATGTGCGGAGGAGGGCACGATATGACTCATTGTCCCATTGCAAGCATTGATGCCATACCTCTGGAGCAACTATAATATTTGGGCAACAATCAAAAGCAACCGAATGGGAAGTATAGAGCTTTTATGTCAAAGTGGAATCATCCCGCTTTATCTTATGGGAATCCCCAAGGGGGGCAATACCCACCGGGTTTCCAGCACCCCCCAAAGCCACAGGAACGGAAGCCCAACACGGAGGAAATGATGTTGAAAATGTTACAAAACAATGAAGCATCTATTCGGAACTTGCAAGCCACGGTACAAAATTTGGAGAACCAAATGGGCGAGATGGCCAAGACCCTTTCAGAGAGGTCCCAAGGTAGTTTACCGAGTAATACCGAAGCAAACCCTCGCGAGCAATGTAAGTCAATCACTTTGAGAAGTGGAAGAGAGGTTAGTTCCCCAATGCAAATATCTCAAGAGAAGAAGATAATTGAAGCAGAAAACTCGGCACCATTAGCAAATTCTAGAGAGGGGACAAAGGAAAGGGAAGAAGCACCGCCTTCCCCTCCATATAAACTGAAGATTCCTTATCCCGCTAGGTTGAAGAAGGATAAGGAAGATGCTCAAATTGCCAAGTTCTCTAGCATGCTGAAGCAATTGCACATTAATTTGCCATTGGTGGAGGTTCTAGCCAAGATGCCAAAGTATGCGAAGTTCATGAAGGACCTCCTCTCCAACAAAAGGAAGCTAGAAGATGCGGCTGCAATCACCCTCAACGCCCAATGCTCGGCCATTGTACAACAGGATGTTCCCAAAAAGTTAAAGGATCAGGGTAGCTTCATTGTTCCTTGCACACTTGGAGGAGGAGTGACAAAGAAAGCATTGGTGGATTCTGGTGCAAGCATTAATGTAATGCTA
Source organism: Dioscorea zingiberensis (assembly GCA_026586065.1). Classification (NCBI taxonomy): domain Eukaryota; kingdom Viridiplantae; phylum Streptophyta; class Magnoliopsida; order Dioscoreales; family Dioscoreaceae; genus Dioscorea; species Dioscorea zingiberensis. The sequence continues at coordinate 13,337,774 of CM048823.1, read as the reverse complement.
TATAATCTATACATGAAGCTTGGGCTTGAGGATCCAAAGCCAACTGGAATGACGTTGCAATTGGCGGAATTATCCGTGAAAAGACCAAAGGGATTAGCCGAAGATATCCTTATCACGATCAATTACTTTGTGTTTCCGGCTAATTTTGTACCCTTTGATGTAGACGGCAATGTTGAGGTCTCCATCATCTTGGGGCGTCCCTTCCTTGCTACTGCTGAAGCACTCGCCGACCACGCCCAAGGCAAGTTTGCGCTAAGAGTAGGGGATCAAGAAGTTGTATTTAAGATTTTCGAGGCAATGCAATATACTATGGCTCAAGATGACACGTCGTATAGTGTGGATGATGTTGATTTGATCACCTCCGCTTGTATAGAGGACCTCTTGGTGATAGACCCGTTGTATGATGAATTAAAGGAAGAGAAAGACATGCTAAAAGAAATTCAGGAAAGTTTTGCTGCACCAAAGAAGAAAACTCGGGCCGAAACTGAAAGAGCCAAGAGGAGGAGGAGACCTATCCCAGCCTTGAAGAAGCGCTGGAAGAGAGTGCAAAAAGAAGGGGTAATTACCACATCTTCCCACTCCACTCCTTCAAATGAAGACCAGGTATGAACGCATTCTTGGGTGAACACTTGTTCGGACGATGTTTTAGTGCAAGAGCCGGTGGAAACTCCAAGGCATTTGAGCCCCCATGAGGTAAAATGAAGGTACGTCAAGCTAGTGACGTTAAACAAGCGCTTCTTGGGAGGCAACCCAAGTTCTAAAACTCCCTTTTATTATCTTTTGCGATTTTTATTTTTGACTAGTTAGTGGTTTTGGAATAAATGAAAGATGTGTTTCCGTCCAATTACTTTTATTCTTGTGCTGGATGTTGTTATTAGAGGTAGAATATTGATTTTTATCAGGCCGTATAAAGGGAGGGACATGAATGAACCCTGGAAAGGCTGTGTAAGCCTCAACCTTGGCGTATACGGGGTCCCATACGGACTGACAGCAGTCCATATAGGGGAGACAGAAGGCCATATGGACTTCACTATAGATTCCATACGACCCCGTATAAGAGTCCGTATGAAATCTGAAAAGGGCATGAGTGCGGGCGCTGTAAATAGCGCCCTATTTCACCAAAAATTTCATTTTCACCTCTTGCCCTACCGACCCCACACCCCTCTTTGCGACGCGGTGACCATCCCTCTTCTAATTAAGGCCTAATCGTTTCTAGGTATGCGCCAATAACTCGATCTATCTATTGCTTACATCTTCTGCATGTTTTAAAAACCTAGATTTGCATCAAATCGATTTCGAATGAGGAATGTTGTGAATAGATGAAATTTTGCGCTATTTTTGCTATGATGCCTCTATTGGATGATAGCAGTGTGTTTTGAGGATGTTTTGGATGCGAAAAATGTAAAAATGGGGCCAAGTTCCATCGTTGCCGTCGGTGCGCCCGCGGCACGGTCCATACGGACCCCCATACGGGGTCCCATACAGACTCGTATAGGGGCCGGTCCCCCGTATATGAACTTCTTACAGTCTGTATACTACCCCGTATAGGGGCAGTTTAGCGCCTTTTCTTCCAAAATTTTGCCATGCCCCATGAGTTTCATTGACACTAACATCCCTTACTTAATTGCAGAGATGCCGAGGAAGCTAACAACGACGAGGAAGCACCGAAAGGAGGGCGAATCATCATCACCCGGGCCGCACTTCACAGACGAGACACACCGACCGCCCGTTTCTCTACAACATTATTGAGCGAGTCCCGATCTACTTACGGTATGTGCTCGACGACTATCTGGCGCATCAGGGGCAGAGCACCAGACTCACCGACATCCATGCCGGACCCTACATCACATGTCTGATTATTGGCATGGGTCTCGAGGCGGATCTTGAGGGAGAGCAGCACCATCAGCTAGTCTCCCCACTTGATATGACCTTCCTTGCTTAGATTGGGCTTATGCGGCGAGCTGGCGGGCGCTACACACTTGTCGGCCATCTCTCAGACAGTTCAAATGAGGAGGGATCCGATTCTGATGACTCCAACGCGGTCGAGCCTGCTGCACAACTACCCTCCACATCCAGTGGCCCCTCTACATCCAAAAGCCGATACACGAGGCTAGAGGAGTAGATCACAAAGATCCGTGCTGTCCAGGACACCATTCTAGCGGAGCATCGACGGCTTGGGGATCAGTTTACCGAGCTCTCGTTGTAACTTCGCGGACATGCAGCCTTTGCACACCCTATGCCTTCAGCACCAGCAGATGATGAGCCCGCGCAGGGCATTTGAGACACCACTTTCATATTTTATTTCTCTTTATTTGGATCTGTGTTATTTGAACCTGTTATTTCCTTACTTTTGTGCATCGTAGTACACTGAGCAAGGGCATCGCCCTGCTATTTTACATCTTATTTTTGTTATGTGGATTATATTGTTCTGCATTTTATTGGAGTTGATGTCTTCTCTATTTTCGCAGAATTCAACTATGGATCCAAAATCCCCGATGAGCAAAGCACTCCTCCACTCCCACGAACCATTCTTTGCAACTACATCTAGGGGAGTATCGTTCACCTTTCTTCACTAATTACATGCGCTTAATTTGATTTTCTTGCATTGAGGACAATGCATAACTTTAGGGTGGGGATGGGTGGCTACCTATCTCTTCTTAGGGTCATTGCAAACCTTTAAGTCTGGAGATAGGTAGCTATTAAGATCATTCATTGCAGATATTTTTGTTCACTATGTTTGATATGCATGATAACCTTGTGGATAGATAAATGTGACATGAATTTTTTTTCTAGTACACCATCTGTGATTTGAAATGTTTCCAATTGAAACACCATAGGCATATAGAGACCATCCTTGTGACAATTATGATTGTGAAGGATAATAGATAACCCATTACCATGTTCTTTTGACTTGACTAGATAAGCATGGTTTTCAATGACTTCAAGAAATTTCGTGGCACTAGTTCAAATCTGTTAACCCCTTATAATATACATAGTGGACAAGTACAATGAAAATAAAATAGTTTAGCACATAGTGTAAGTTAAGAAAGACAGTGTTCCGCTGCTTATGGTGATGAACTAGTTTGGAGTTCTGGATCCTAACTAGAGTGTTCTCCATTTCGAAAAATCACTACCTAGCGTGAACATCCACAATTAAAGTTGTAACCACCTGAGTAGCTAAGGGTTCGGGTGCCTAATCAGCATGGATCCTCTGTAAAAGGGGGGAATTACACTCTACCTTGATCTCTAGCACGGGAAAGTCGGATCTAACAAAGATGCCCTACCCAAGTTAAAAAAAAAGAGAGAGTATTAATTTTGTACCTGTCCACCGTTCATCTAATAGGGAAGTAACTCTTTTGACCTTAGGGCCTCAAGGACTTTCTAGAGTCTATTGAGAGCATGCTTACCTTGTTAAGACTTTAAAACATGGCATGTGGAGTGAACAAGCTTTGTTTAGTACTCTATCGAAAAAGTTATAGGATCAATCAAAGCCCTGGTGTGGAGATAGGAAAACATAATGAGGTGGTGCACTTGGACTAGAATTCATGTATAGTCTGCAGAGCCCAAGGTTGAACACTTATCTTCTTTTGTTAATTTCTTTTCTTTGCTTGAGGACAAGAAAACCTTTAAGTGTTGAGATATGTGATAAGTGTTCAAATGAACATCATTTATATATAACATTCATGCATATTACTATAAGTTTCGGAGGAATATTGGCCCGCTTGTACTCAAAAGGGCTTTATTTCTGTAAACAGGGCAAAAAATAGAGGTTCCAAGAGAAGGGAAGCATTTTCAAGAGAATACGGGCCAAAACAGGGGAAACAGAGCAAGAGAACCAGCCCATACGGAGTCTGATACGGACCCATATGGACCTGGCGAATTCAGATCCAACCTCCCCTGCTGTACGGACACCTAAACGGACTGACAGGACCCCGTATACGGACCCCCGAGAAATATACGACCCCGTATGAGAGTCCGTACACTGGGTCATATGTCGTAAATCGGCAGCTGCGTTTTGATCGAACCAAGGGTAAAATCGGTAAATAAACCCAAAACCTTAGTGTAGGGTGTAAATACAAAGCTTAGTTAGGGTTTTGGGGCATCTTGGAGCAAGGAATCAAGTCTTGGAGGAGTTTTCACCATCTTCTCTACCACCAAGGAGGAGAGGATTGGAGGAGCTCTTCCCATTCAAAAGCTAAAGGAGGAGAAGAAGGGGCAACAGGAGCAGCGAGGAATCCACCAATGGAGCACGATTAGGGTTTTTCCTCATGAACTTTGTGATTTCTTTTCCTAATGGCATGGATTGTTGCTCTCCATTGATGGAGAGCTAATTTTTTGATACTTGGGTGTTGACGAACCCGTGGATGATGTTTAATTGATATTGCTTTTTTCTATGTTAATTGCTTGGTTGAATTCATTATTGTTTATTGGATGTTATGTATGGTAGTATTAACCTCTCTACGTTGCGATAGCCAGGAGAGGTTTCTATAGTCCATATTGGGGAAGATGCGACCACCTCCCCATGTGTAGACAATCTCCAATAGAAAGGGCTATGAGTACACCGGGAGCCCGGGTACTATGGAGAGTGAATCCTTTAGATGTCTTATTCCCACAGCTCTTCCAAGAGATAGGTTCCCTAGAACATAATCAGTAAGGGCACTAGGTTTAGTAATCACCCTCGAGCGAGGGGATGAAAGCACATTAGGAACATTTGGCCAATGATTCACCAAGAATTAGCATAGATGGCACTATCCATCATTAAGAAAATCCAAGGGTGATTCAATAACCCAAGTATCCCCTTCACCAATTTATTGTCTCCAAGGTCAATTTGCTTGTTAATTTGTATTGTTAATTTTAGAATTTATGTTTAGTCACTACCAACCAATCTTGATCGACTAGATAATAGATGAATAGCCACTACTAGTACTTCCTTTCTCCCTGAGGATCGACAACCCGACATTAGTCCACTTTATTACTTGATTCGACCCGTATACTTGCGGATTCAGTGCATCATGTCCGTATGAGGCACTTTATGGGAGGAAGTGTCGAACGTCCATATGTTGGGGAGATGTGGGAGAAAGGAAGTTGGAGGAACCAAACTTCGTTCGAAAGACGGAGGAGCAAGTCCGGATGATTACGTAGTCCTCAAAAGAGTTATGCAGATCTGAAGCGTTCTGAGCTTGAGTTTCAGGTTGGTGATGCAGTTTTCCTGAAAGTGTAACCGATGAAGGGAGTCGTCAGATTTGGAAAGCGTGGGAAGCTTGCTCCACGCTATATTGGACCCTTTGAGATCCTAGAGCGGATAGGAGCAGTGGCTTACATGTTGGCTTTACCTTCAGACTTGGCGCAAGTTCACGATGTATTCCACATCTCTATGTTGAAGAAATGTGTTCGAGATCCGTCTCAAGTGAACCCCTAGATTCTAGTGGAAGTTCAAGAGGATATGCCTTACGAGGAATGCCCGGTAGAGATCGTAGACCTCAAGGATTAGCAGTTGAGGAAACAGGCCTTTCCATTTGTTAAGGTAAGATGGAACAATCACTCAGACAAAGAATCTATATGGGAACGCGAGGAAGATATGAAGAAGCATTTTCCTGACTTATTTACCACTGGATGAGACCTTAGGATGCGAATTTTAAATTTCGAGGATCAAATTTTTGTAAGGGGAGAGGATTGTGAAATCCAGGATTTTTCCTAATAAATGGATTTTTTAAAAGTTTTAGTGGTTGAATTAATTTTCCCAAAAACATAGTTCTTGAAGATGAAGGTTTTATTGCTAAAAAAAAGCCTAACTGGGTTTACTTATTAAAGTCAAGGGCATTTTTGTAATTTTGCATTTTTGGAGGACATGAAAAGGATAAGTAAATAAATAATACTATTGGTTAATTAAATGATTGATTTAATTAAAATGCGTAAGATTGGGAAAATTCTTGGAGTTTATTAAAAAGGGGAATGAATAATTAAATCATTAATTATTTAGTAATTGATTGATTTAATTAATGGTAAGTTCTAAGTTTAGAATTTATTTGAAAAAGTATGAGAAAATAAAGAATTGGTAAATTCTTAAATGGAACAAATTCATGAAAATAGATTGGTGATTGATTAAATATATAAAAGGGAAATCCCAAGTTTAGAAGAAATTGGGGTTTGTTTTGAGAGAGAAGAAAATTAATTTTGATTCCTAAATTAAAATTGTTGGGCTGCTAAGGACCATATGGCGATTATTGAAAAGTTCGGGGATTGTTTAGTAAGTGGTATCCACTTTGAGAGAAGGACCAAATTGTAATAACAAAAGAATAAGGGACTAGAAAGAAATCTTTCTCTCTCTCACAGGGAGGACCTGCATGTAAAGATGAAAAAGATGAGGGGTTAATTGCAAAATGTCATGAGTAAATCGTGTATAGATTATAATAGAAAGCAATGAACAGCAGAGATCAAAGGATCTCGGCATTGTATGGATCACACCGATCATTCACCGGATTAGGCATGCTCATACCCTCATAGCGTGGGTCGATCAGAGACATCCATCTAAGATTGACGATTATGTTCAAGGCAGACTAATGATATCCATCCGCCCATCGCCGCGTAATCATGACCCTTCATCCGATTGGTTGATGGATCTGAGAGGCCATGATCAAATCCTCACCAATGGATTATCGTGCGTCATCTGTGGCCATTCGATAGATCAGAGACTGATCCCGAGGCAGCCCGTCCTCCCCCTCCATCGCTGTCGACCGCGCCGCCGTGGGAGAAAATCCTAGCCCGTTGCTGTTTATGGGAAGAAGCCGTTTTGGAAGAATTGCGGGTGATTTTGCATGGCGCATGACAATCAAGAGATCTCGATTCTATCGTGCGTCATCTGTACTCATTGATCATAGCCTCCTGTTGTCGGACAATTGACTATGGAGACAAGCGGTACTTGTGTTGGTTAGGTAGGTGTGTGTCAGCTGAGTTTCTTCTTCTGCTCGGATTAGTGGAGCGTGGGGGCTCCGTTGGGGAAACGTTCATGGACGGGACACCCTGATGTTTCGGCTTGCTGTGCCAGAGGGACGATCCTCTGGTTGTCCTGCCCATCAGTGGGGATGATTCGTAGGCCATGTCGACACGTATGAGAGGTGGCGCTACTGATATATGACATGAGGGTCGAGTTCCAACAGTTGTTGATGATGTTGGCCCGGGGAGACGTTTTGCCGATTCCATGGAATTCTTCTCAGAGTTTGAGAGCTGCTGAGATTAGAAATCATTATCGTTCTAATGTTTGTGGTTGACCTAGAGTTTGAGTTCCCACTGGTTGATTTGTGATTGTTGATCATTTTATTGATATTATGATGACTTTATGATCACCGTAGGGGTACTTACTAGGCTTTCCATTCGGAAGCTCACGCATTTGTTCCTTTTTCTCTTTCAGATCCTGAGGAGTAGGTGACTCGAGCTCAGAAGCCGTACGAGATACGGGGTATTCTGCAGAGGTCCGAGGATCTCTTTTATTTTCTTTGTGTGAGAGACATTTGTTATAGGACCCTTGTAGGGCCTGGTATTCTATAGGTCATCTGGACCCTTATGATTTTTATTCCGCTGAGACTCTGTTATTATTATCTTATATTATTTGAGATTTTTTTATTTTCTTATCTGCTTTCGATTACACAAACCTTGTAATCAAGTGAGGTGCGCCTCTACTTGGTTAAGGTCGGTCTGATCACGTACCCAAGGTCCTAGAATTCGGGTCGGGACATGACAGATTAAGGTGGTATCAAAGAATAGCATGCAGATAGTTATCTGAAGTGCTCAGATTAAAGTACCTTCAAAGCAAAAGCAGATAGCAGACACCTTCGTTGCCCTAGTGACTTAAGCAAATAAGGATAGACTGAGTGTTGGGCTGGGTAGACCAGGTTTTGGAACACTTGACTGATCTGAATATCAGTTGAGTGATCATCGATGGTCCCGGATGAGGTTACGGGAACTGATTATAAATTTCGCGGACAAAATTCTTTTAATGGAGGGAGGGAGGATTGTAAAATCCGAAGATTTTAGGTTATGATTTTTCTAATTTTTTTCTTAAAATCATTGGTTAATGAATGAAAGTCCCTAAGATTGGACATAATTGAATTTTAATTGGAATAAATGGATTCTAATTTTCTTTAATTAATTTGATAAATAAAGGGATTTCGTAAACTTTGGTTTGAGTGGAAAAAAGGAGCTAAATTGGTTAAACCGTTAATTAGGTGACTACCAAGCACCCAAATATAATTTCAGGAAATCAAAAGACTTGTATGTAAAATCCCATTATATGGAATTTTGTTTGGAAAACGACTTGCATGTAATAATATTATAGAGTGGGGGTTGAAAGGCAAGCTTGGGATGATTAGATAAAATAATATTATGAAAGGATAATGATGTTACTCCAAAGTTTAGATAATGTGTAAAATAGTAGTTTGATAGACTCAACTTGGACACCGTTAAGGTAGTAATTAAAATCCTTTTGAGCTTGCACTATATATATATATATATATATATATATATATATAGAGAGAGAGAGAGAGAGAGAGAGAGAGAGAGAGAGACTTTCATCAATGAGAGGGTGAGTCATGGTTGATGGATAAAAATTGTATATATATATATATATATATATATATATATATATATATATATAATTATAGGGGGGGATGATACTATGATCCGGTTGGCCTCATAGTATCATCTATAATATATTTTAAATATATATATAATATATATTAGATAATTTATATAAACTATAAATATATATCTACAATTATGTATATATCATCTATAATTTGTTATATATATATTTATAATTATTATATTATCTTCTTATCAGAATCTATATATTATCTATACATAGTTCTATATAATTAAAAATATATATACATAATTGTAGATATATATTAATAGTTTATATAAATTATGTCACGCGCGACTCGGATTCCGGGACCCCGAGCACGCAAACAGACGGGCCGTAACTATGTAAGACGCATCTCGTTCGGCTACAAGGCCTCAGTAAGTAACAGCAGATAACATATATTCAAAATAAATAACTTAATTAAAAGGTCACAGGGAAAGAAAATCAAATAAGTGGGTCCAAATGCCATACATAAGCCAAGCCATATAAGAGTCCTACAAATAAAAAGTCTCACACTCAAGCAATTAAAGATAAATGAGATCCTCGGATCTTTTCTATTAACCCGAGCCTCGATCGGCACCTGTACGCTAGACTCCTACTCCATACGATCTGAAAAAAGGAAGAAAAACAAGTGCGTTAGCTTTCGGATGAAAAGCCCAATAAGTACCCTTGCGGGGGTTCAAGAAAATCATAATATGAAGTAAAAATGATAATGATGAGGAAAATCCGCAAGTGCACGGGTCATGGTCAAATAATAAAGTGGACTAGGGTTGATGAACGAGCAGATGTACGGCCGTACACAACCATACAAGTGAACGGCTTCAGTGCAGCTTACTCTCTGGCGTTCAACATCTCGTTTATGATGAACGGTCAGGTGAACAGGCTGATGTACGGGCGTTCAGAAAGCCCTGCATTCTGAACGGTCTGATGTACGGGCGTACCGCGAGGCCACGCATGCATGCGAACGCGTGTACAACCCGTTTACGAGCCCGTACATCGTAACTCTCTCTTAGTTGCGAGCTCTAGAAAGGGCAATCTTATAAATATTAATACTAAACCCTAGGTACATGATATAAATAGTATTTTGGAGGGTTTAGAGAGGGGGTTGGCTTGGGAGAGAGGCTATTGAGGAGATAAGGGTTTTGGGGGATCTTCTCCCCCAATATTGGAGCTAAAAAAGGAATCGATCATCTTGATTGCAATCAGCGTAGGTAATGGTGTTTTCCATCATGCTTGCTATCAATTGTAATCTTTTTGTCTTAGATTTGAGCTCCCTATTGATGGGGAACTAATTTCATTGATACTTGGGTGTGATGAACCTTTGGATAATGCTTTAATTTCATTTTGATCTCTATGCTTTGATTGATTGGAAGCATGCTTATTTGTCTAATGAATGTTTGTATTGATTGTAATCTCTTTACGTAACGAATTGTCCGGAGAGATTACTTGTGTGCGATACAAGGGTTAGAGCTAGCTCCTCCTTATATTAGGAACCTGCTTCATTAGAAAAGATTAGGAATACACCGAGGAATCAGGTATTAGAAGGGCGAAAGACTCCTTAATATAACTCCACCCCCCCAATCTTTCCAAAACATAAATTCCAACGATATTAAGACAATCCTAGGAGATTAGTTATCCAATCACCTTGGAAGATGGATTGGATATAATTTAGGAATTTTGGCATAAGCATCACCAATCCTCAATTCATAGATTTCCTTATGAGTTCTTTATGTTTTAAATCCAAAGGGGATTTATACCCAAGTATCTCCCTCTCTCGATATATTCAACCCTCAATTTAATCCCGATTTCTAGAGTCCACCAAAATTTCATTAAAATTTCTAGGTATAGATGAAAAACCCCAAATTCATCGATTTAGACTAGATAATAGGAAGAACCGTTTATACTAATAAGTTCTATTCCCTGTAGATTCGACACCTGACTTTCATATATAGTCCACTTTATTACTTGACCATGACCCGTGCACTTGCGGATTTTCCTCATCATTATCATTTTTACTTGATATTATGATTTTTTTTGAACCCCCGCAGTGGTACTTATTGGGCTTTTCATCCGAAAGCTAACGCGCATGTTTTTCTTCCTGTTTTCAGATCGTATGGAGTAGGAGTCTAGCGTACAGGAGCCGATCGAGGCTAAGGTTGATAGAAAAGGTCCGAGGATCTCATTTATCTTTAATTGCTTGAGTGTGAGACTTTTTATTTGTAGGACCCTTATAGGGCTTGGCTTATATATGGCATTTGGACCCACTTATTTGATTTTGTTTCCCTGTGACCTTTTAATTAAGTTATTTATTTTGAATATATGTTATCTGCTGTTACTTACTGAGGCCTTGTAGCCGAACAAGATGCGTCTTACATAGTTACGGCCGGTCTGTTCGCGTGCTCGGGGTCCCGGAATCCGAGTCGCGCGTGACATAATTTATATAAACTATTAATATAAATCTACAATTATGTATATATATTTTTAATTATATAGAACTATGTATAGATAATATATAGATTCTGATAAGAAGATAATATAATAATTATAAATATATATATATAACAAATTATAGATGATATATACATAATTGTAGATATATATTTATAGTTTATATAAATTATCTAATATATATTATATATATACATATTTAAAATGTATTATAGATGATACTATGAGGCCGGATCATAGTGATATATATATATATATATATATATATATATATATATATATATATATATATGTATATATGTATATACAATTTTTATCCATCAACCATGACTCACCCTCTCATTGATGAAAGTCTCTCTCTCTCTCTCTCTCTCTCTCTCTCTCTCTCTATATATATATATATATATATATATATATATATATAGTGCAAGCTCCAAAGAATTTTAATTACTACCTTAATGGTGTCCAAGTTGAGTCTATCAAACTACCATTTTACACATTATCTAAACTTTGGAGTAACATCATTATCCTTTCATAATATTATTTTATGTAATCATCCGAAGCTTGCCTTTCAACCCCCACTCTATAATATTATTACATGCAAGTCGTTTTCCAAACAAAATTCCATATAATGGGATTTTACATACAAGTCTTTTGTTTTCCTAAAATTATATTTGGGTGCTTGGTAGTCACCTAATTAACGGTTTAACCAATTTAGCTCCTTTTCTCCACTCGAACCAAAGTTTACGAAATCCCTTTATTTATCAAATTAATTAAAGAAAATTAGAATCCATTTATTCCAATTAAAATTCAATTATGTCCAATCGTAGGGACTTTCATTCATTAACCAATGATTTTAAGAAAAAAATTAGAAAAATCATAACCTAAAATCTTCGGATTTTACAATCCTCCCCCCCTTAAAAGAATTTTGTCCCCGAAATTTATAATCAGTTCCCGTAACCTCATCCAGGACCATCGATGATCACTCAACTGATATTCAGATCAGTCAAGTGTTCCAAAACCTGGTCTACCCAGCCCAACACTCAGTCTATCCTTATTTGCTTAAGTCACTAGGGCAACGAAGGTGTCTGCTATCTGCTTTGGCTTTGAAGGTACTTTAATCTGAGCACTTCAGATAACTATCTGCATGCTATTCTTTGATACCACCTTAATCTGTCACGTCCCGACCCGAATTCTAGGACCTTGGGTACGTGATCAGACCGACCTTAACCAAGTAGAGGCGCACCTCACTTGATTACAAGGCTTGTGTAATCGAAAGTAGATAAGAAAATAAAAAAAATCTCAAATAATATAAGATAATAATAACAGAGTCTCAGCGGAATAAAAATCATAAGGGTCCAGATGACCTATAGAATACCAGGCCCTACAAGGGTCCTATAACAAATGTCTCTCACACAAAGAAAATAAAAGAGATCCTCGGACCTCTGCAGAATACCCCGTATCTCGTACGGCTTCTGAGCTCGAGTCACCTACTCCTCAGGATCTGAAAGAGAAAAAGGAACAAATGCGTGAGCTTCCGAATGGAAAGCCTAGTAAGTACCCCTACGGTGATCATAAAGTCATCATAATATCAATAAAATGATCAACAATCACAAATCAACCAGTGGGAACTCAAACTCTTGGTGTCAACCACAAACATTAGAACAATAATGACTCCTAATCTCAGCAGCTCTCATACTCTGAGAAGAATTCCATGGAATCGGCAAAACGTCTCCCCGGGCCAACATCATCAACAACTGCTGGAACTCGACCCTCAGGTCATATATCAGTAGTGCCACCTCTCATACGTATCGACATGGCCTACGAATCATCCCCACTGACGGGCAGGACAACTGAGGATCGTCCCTCTGGCATAGCAAGCCGAAACGTCAGGGTGTCCCGTCCATGAACGTTTCCCCAACGGAGCCCCCATGCTCCACTAATCCGAGCAGAAGAACAAACTCAGCTGACACACACCTCCCTGACCAACACAAGTACCGCTTGTCTCCATAGTCAATTGTCCGACAACAGGAGGCTATGATCAATGAGTATACATACTCCGCTGACGCATACCTACCCAACCTGCACACAAGCACCACGAGTCTCCACAACATCGCCTCGGTCATAAGCCGGTTTGCACAGTGAGCATTCAACAAACAGATAATGAAACTAATACACTCCTACCGCGACGGAGCACATGCTCACGTATTTTCACGACCACGTGCTAATCAACGGATGATTGTGTTCAGTTAACACTACCTCTAGCTCATCAACCATACACATACATAATGAATGAGCAATATAAAGAAACTGGTATGTGTATGACATCAACAATAGATCATCATAATTCAAGAAAGCATGCTAACAAATAGCAATATCAAAATCAAAAAACCCAAAGATGGGTGGAAACTAGGCAAAAGCAGTTACGAAGAGGGAAACAAGTCAAAGGTACTTACGTCTATCGAGATCTACTCAATCCATCTGAGTTCCTCTTGACGCGTCTCAACGCTCCACGTCGGTATATAATAACACAACCTATATTGGTATGTGTATGAAATCACGTGTCACGCCCTGACCAGGATTCGGGGACGAGCAAGTGAGCAGACCGGCCGTAACCAAGTAAGGAGCACCTCACTTGGCTACAAGGCCTCAGTAAGTGACAGCAGATAATATAAAATAAATATAAATATCTCAAATAACTTAATTAAAAAGTCTCAGCAGAATCAAAATAAAATAAGTGGGTCCCAAATGCCCTACAAAAACCAGGCCCTAAATGGGTCCTATAAATAAAAATAGTCTCACACAAAGAAATAAAGAGATCCTCGGACCTTTGCAAAGTACCCCGACCCTCGTCGGCTCCTGAGCTCAAGTCTCTTACTCCTCAGGATCTGAAAAAGAAAGAACAAGTGCAAGAGCCTTCGAATGGAAAGCTCAGTAAGTAACCCTAGCGATGTTCAAAAATCATGATATCAACAGAAATGATAAATCAAGTCAAAACAATTGAGATACGCCCCTCAAAACATTTCCTAGGAGTCTACCACAAACAATCACAATGGCAAGACCCCTATCTACAGTAGCTCTCAAGCTCTGCAACGAGTTCCAAATGAAGCTCATTAAGACGTCTCCCCTAGCCAGCATCATCTACAACTTGCTGGATCTCGACCCTCCGGTCATGCTGTCCTTAGATCGCATGTTGGTAGCGCCATTTCTCGTACGTGTCAACACGGCCAGTAATTCATCCCCATTGACAGGCAGGACAACCAGAGTATCTCCCCTCTGTCATGGCAAGCCGAAACGTCAGGGTGTCCCATCCATGAACGTTTCCCAAACGGAGCCCCCACGCTCCACTGAATCCAAGCGGAAGACCAAACAACCAAGTAGGGATACCAACAGCCCGAAACACCAAGCATGCTCAAGAGAATTCCAATCAAATAAAGGAAGCATGTATGGTCTAAAAACAGGCAATAATATCAATAATATGATATAAGAAAAGCCAAAGAAAACTCCGAAGAGTGGGGAACACGGCAAGTGTACTTGCCTCAATAACATCGACCGGGATTACTCAGCAAAATCCCGCCTGTCACGACTCTATGACTCAACCTGATAGTAAAGCTTATTTCTGTGTTGGCAAAATAACTTAAAAATTCCTAATTGAACATGCACGATGCATTAATTAAACCGATTGGGCCCAACTTGGTCGAACTTTATTTATTTATTTATTTATTTATTTATTTATTTAAAATACCAGTCTCCATCACTGTGGCTTTCCATGTCCTGGGGGTTAGGGTGCTATTATATATATTTGGGAGGTTATATGTTCCAATCCCACTACCTTCCATTTTAGCTCTTTTTATTTATATATCTGGTTGGACAAGCCTTAATTTAATAAACCTTCTTCAGTTAACAAAAAAGGCAACATGGCCCAGGTGGTTAAAGCCCACCAAACCCATGTGACGGTTTCATGTTCAAATCCCCCCTCTCACACCTTTTTCTTTTGTTTTATTTAAATCCTTATTTAATCTATTATGTGTAGGGTTTTGTAGAAAATCAAAAGCATGAATTATATACATGGCGCAACGGAAAAATTAAAATTTTTTAAACCCTAGCCCAAATGGATCTCCATACGTTTATCAAAACACAAGCAAGTAAAGTTGAAGGGCATGTACCTTTTGAAATCTGTACCGAATTCCTTTCTATAAGTCGGAGAAGACGTTGCGTCAACCCCAGCAGTCCGTAAACGGAGTACCTCTAACGGTGATCCACGCGAAGATCCGCAGAAGCAGCCTCAAAGGCGACGGGGTGATTTTCCACACAAGGTGCTAGCTATGGTGGAAGATCTTGAGAGGATTTGGGAGAGAAGAGAAAAGAATATTGATCTCTATCAATTACTAAGAAGTTGTGTATCTTTATGGCCTAGAGTATCACATATTTATAGGCCTCCCTAATCAGATTAGGGTTTGTTCGGGTTGGGACTTTGATTGAAGCCCAAATCAAAATTTGGCTAACAATCTAATCAAATTTGACATATAATCAAATTCGACTTCCAAGCAAATTTGACTTATAATTAAATTCGACATATAATCAAATTTGTCTTATAATCAAATTCGACTTACAATCATATTTGACTTATAATCAAATTCGACTTACAATCTTTCTCTTCCCTTTAATTCTCTCGTTTGAGGATCTATTCCTAAAAACCCATTTTATACCTCATTGATATCTTCTATGCGTATGACACATTAGGTTCCCAGTTATGTTGGCCATTCATAATCAACCATTGATCACAAATAGATCATGAGTGGCATCTAGCAATACATCATGACCCCCAATTGACCGGAAAGTCAGGTGGTCTGACTTGGAACCATTCAGCAGCCAATGTTAGTATGCAATTTATTCTTTACCATCTTATACCAACTTGGTTCGGAGTATGGCTTATGTGTTAACTCCCACTAGACTAACTATGTCACACCTAGCTCAAGTATTAGTTCCTCGTCCTATGGGATCTATTACTCAAAACTTATGTCATCGAAGACCATCTTCATGACAAGTTACTATGGCCAGAGATTCCTGAGTAATGACCCGACAAGTGGCCATGGGTATATTCTCCTTCTATTAGGAGAGGTAAATCCTCTATTGGCTACCCAAATACCTTCGAATACTTCAAAGCTGTACCCAATAACCACCCTATCAGTAACCCCTGAAGGGAAACGTACAAATGGTGTCAAAGCACAGGATCCATATCCAAGATAACTTGTGTAC
This sequence comes from Dioscorea zingiberensis, assembly GCA_026586065.1. Classification (NCBI taxonomy): domain Eukaryota; kingdom Viridiplantae; phylum Streptophyta; class Magnoliopsida; order Dioscoreales; family Dioscoreaceae; genus Dioscorea; species Dioscorea zingiberensis. The sequence continues at coordinate 13,321,429 of CM048823.1, read as the reverse complement.
CTCAAGTCTAAGGATATTTACACCATTGCTGTAATAAGATCTTCACTGACATTTTAATAAGATAACCATGTGAAGACTCATGGTAGGTCATCCAATGAACTTGCTACCCTTAGCAAGCATCCACATATTAACTCAAAACATCTTCATGCTTACAGCTTGTGAGAACAACTGCTTGATTGGGTCAAAGAGCATAACATGTACTAGTCTTGATAGATCAATGATGTCCCGTCTCATTGATCCTTCGACTAGGGATATTTAGATACGTACATAATTACACATGATAGGAATCCCACATTATGATCTCTATCATAATTTCCTTCATGCTATGCGTTGTATCATGGACTTCATTAATTAGATTTAAGATCTCACATCATATTCATAGTAATGAACATCTAAATAATGAAGAAGCCTTTTATTAAATAGATAAATTTGTACATAAAGTGCAAAAGATGATTGTCTTTAGAGCACTTCTCCAACAATCTCCCACTTGAACAAAAGCCAATCGCCTTTGTATCTAAGACCATAGGCGTTTGCAACTAGATTCTGATCAGTGGGAACTCGCTCTATCTTTACATCATTCCTACCAATGATTTCTCCAATAAAATGGTATCGCCTGAGTACATATTTGGATCTTTGATGAGACCGTGGCTCATTTGCTTGTGCTATGGCTCCATTATTGTCGCAATAAACCGGTATCACATCAATAATGCTAGGAACCACTCCTAGTTCAGTGATGAACTTCTTTATCCATACTGCTTCCCTTGCTACTTTAGAAGCTGCAATGTACTCTGCTTCAGTTGTTGAATCGGCAGTCATATCTTGTTTGAAACTTTTCCAACTGACTGCTCCTCCATCAAAGTGAAAATATAACCGGAGTAGGATTTGGAATCATCCTTGAAGGTCTGGAAGCTGGCATCAGTATACCCACTTACTACGAGATCATTTTCCCCATATACCAAGAATAAATCCTTAGTTCGTCTCAAGTACTTAAGGATATTCTTGACAGCCAACCAATGACCCTCACCGGGATCAGACTAGTATCTGCTCGTGACACTCAGAGCATATGATACGTCGGGTTTCGTACATAACATAGCATACATGATGGATCCTATAGCTGAGGCGTATGGGATCTTATTCATGCGAGTCCTCTCATGTGTTTTTGGATACAAAGACTTTGGGAGTGTAATCCCATGTCCCATGGGGATGTACCTTCTCTTAGACTCCTCCATGCTAAACCGCTTCAATATCTTTTCTATGTATGTAGACTATAAAAGACCTAGCAACCGTTTAGATCTATCTCTATAAATCTTTATCCCCAAGATGTAGGTCGCCTCTCCAAGGTCTTTCATGGAGAAATTCTTGGATAACCCAAATTTTGACTGATTGAAGGACTGATATGTCGTTTCCTATTAAGTTTTACTATGGTTCCTTTGCTTCTCCACTAACTTAGCAAGGTTGCAGACCTCCCTGCAGGGCTCGTGCGACAGCACAACGCTACAGCCGATTCTGTGACGAAAAAAATAAAGAGAATCTCCAACCTATTTTTTGACTTTATTCTCTCACAACCCAAGCTAGAAGGCATGTACTCAAGGAACAGGGATTGAGATTCTTACAAGAATCACTGTAGCACCAAGATAGCTCCACCCAATCAACCACCTTCCTCCCCGTTGCGGTAAGACGATGGGTTCCTCTTTCGCAGTTCGACAAATGCACAGGTTGGCCGTGATAGAGATCATTAGTGTCTTAACATACGCTTAAAACTCTGAGGAACTCAATTGTCTTCTGGTGGCCTGTGGCGTTACTTCGGCGCTGGTCGACACCGTAGTCACGTTTTCTTCATTTCTCTGTCTTGGTTTCTCACGAGAGAAGTGGCTCTCACCGCTGCCTGAAAACAAGTTAGGGTTCTCGGGATTTCGCGGCCTCTTATAGGAGTTGATGGTGGTGGTTTGGACGAGTTCAAAATCCCAATAATCATGGCGAGGTTACTACTTACCAACAATGGCTAATTGCAAAATCATCGGGAAATCTAGGGTTCATGAAGAGACTCTGTTTATTGGGAAAGAGACGGGTGCCTCATGATCAAGCTTTGGCGGTGAGCAGCGCAGATGATATTAACCCCTTACGTTCTCTCCCCTCGCATCGCCATGTGTCAACACGATCGTCGTACGATCATTTTAATCCCTTCAACTGACGATCCTACCCGCCAGTTTAAGTTCCACGTGCATGGGTTCAGTGTTAGTTTGTAAAGAGCCCTCAATTACATAATATTACTAGCAGGTCCCCGTATGTTTGGAACCATGAGAGAGTGTAAGTTTCCCATCAAATCCCTTGATTTTCCTGGAATTACGAATTAGTCCATATTCATTCCATTCAACTCCCATTAAGGAATTTAGCCAATTATCCCTTTTTCTCCAATCACATACAAGAAATTTTAAACTTGGAACTTTCCTTTATTTGATTAAATCAATCACCAATCCATTAACGTTGATTTATTCCAAAAATTCATTATTTATTTTAAGTACTTCCAATCACTCTTAAGTACCAAAACGACATTGGTAATCACAATTAAACCCATTTAGGATTTTTAATTATCAAACCTCCCTTTTCGAATAATTCATGTTTTAAGGAAAAATAATTCAACTACCAAAATAATAAAAATCCATCTTGTCTAAATAGCAGAAATCTTGGATTTCACATCACAAGTACACCCGTCCCTATTAAATGGTATTTATTTGTGACTCCCATTTAATTAATTCAACCCAACTAATAGAGCAGAACCACTCAAGGGTTTCTAACTCTATTCTCACAAAATCTGCCCCATTATCATATTTACTTATGCATCAGACTAGGCCCAAGGTTGATTGACATTAAAGATGGGCTAGAGTCTAAAAAAATTAACTTTGAACCCACCAACCTCACTTGGTTCAGTTGGGTCATGAGCCCATTAGAAGTTCTTCGTAACTAACTAGCCTTTTCATGCCCATTACATCCCACTGTTATTATCCCACTCCATATTAACGAACTGATAGCTATCAATCTACTCTTCATAAACTCTTGTTGACCATATGTGTTCCAAAACCCATTCATGTGATAGTCAAGCTAAAGAATTAACTCTTCCCTCTCACGGGACAAATCAACTATCAAACAATTTACTATGAAACAAATCATCCACTCAACCTCCATCAACAGACCATAGGTAAGCAACTTGCTACCCCAACTATACTTATGAATTTGAGAATCCTTAAGGACTAAGCACCAAATTAAGTTACAGCATTGACTTTTAGTTTCCCTAATACATGAATATTTATCTTTCATCAACCTACACAACAGAAATCCTCTATTGTTCCTAATTTAAAGATTCTTATTTTCTCATGGTTTCTTCATACACCCATTCCATAACCAATAACTAGTGTGGGTGGTAGCCCACTACCGAATTCCATTTCCTAAACCATGTGACAATCTAGTATTTTAATGGATGTCATCCATTATACATTTTTCAACTACCCTTGCTATTTTTAAGAGGACCAAGATCCAAGTTCTTTGTTTCCAAGGAATGGGTCATAGCCCTCTGTATCATTTTCCTCAACCAAGCCATGGGTAATGGTTTGGTTGTTCAATTATACCAAATCCCTCATATATTTTACCTTTCTAGGCCATTTAATATCCTGATTATTTAGTGATTATTATCACTCATGCACTTCCTCACAGAGTTTAATCTAGTGGGATGCAAACATGTGATACTTGGACCCATTGACCACTTTAGTTAATTGTCTTCACTTAACCATTAACTATTTGACTCTATTTGTAACGCCTCGGATTTTTCATAAATAAACATCGTTTTATTATAGATATCTCAATGAGTTTATGAGTAATTAATGAAGAATTTAAGTTTAATGAACTTCAAGTTTCATGATATAGTGGAGATGGGCCTTTGAATGAGCCCAAATAAAAGTTAAGTGGAATGAAAGTTTTGTGGCCCGGGCTTTATTACTCATCAAATTTTAATTAATCTAAATCATTAAGGGAAGGTTATTCAATTAAGCTAAGAAAAATAGGCCAGCAGTCTAGTGTTAGAAAGGGGCTGAGAGATGGGCTTGGTTCAAATGGTGGCTTTCAACCAATTAATTAATAAAACTTAATAGAGGGGATTAGGTTAGTTAAACCTTAATTGAGTTAAACCTATATTATTTTGACAACCCTCTATTATTGGATGAATGTGAGGAGTGAGGGCTTTCAACCGCACGCCGCTAGATGACGTGCGATGTGCAGATCTCGGTCAGACTCTAGCCAGCGAGCGAATAGAAGGCTCGTGACCCTTTATGCGGTTGATAAAGAGAGAGAAATAGGAAGAGACTCCTCTCTTGCTCTTCCACTCCTAATTCCCCTCCCTTCCCTCCTTATCCTTGGTGTCTCTGAAAGCGACGGCGAACTGAGATCAGGCCACGAGCGTACTTTTCTCCTCTTCTGAACACACGTGCGGCTGTACGCTACCAACACCTAGAGCTTAGCCTTCTTTCACCAGTCCAGCGACCCAGTCCAGCCCCCTTCTCCTTCCAGCCAGTAGCAAAGGGCTCAGCTGAGCTACACGTCGGAGTGTCGGAGCGTTCTTGTCATGAGGGAAGAGAGAAGCAAGGGAGTAAAGCTTCAGAAGCAACTGTGCTTTCACATCAACTGAGTGAGTTTCAGAATCACCTTAAATAGATCTAGTGATGGAATGTCAAATATATGTTGAGATGAAATCAAGGAAATTGTATATGATTTCTATTCACAGTACGAATAGGAATGCTTGTAGAATTTAAGAATTTCCATGTTGTCCGATTGTAGAATCTTGTTTTGTAAGCTCATGCCTTCATGGTGTTTGTATTAATGCTCAAGTGAAAGCAATAGGTGTATGTTTGTATGTGTTTATTATGATTTATAGAGCATGTTTGTAGAAAGGTTTATCCCTTAGATACAAAGGAGATGTTGTCCAAATTTTATTAGAGAAACATGGTGTTATACATGAGCATTTATACTAGCCCTGCAAATTGCTGTCCCCTTCGAGAGAGAGTTGGGTACTATACACTACTTTGTTCGAGTCAGGTTATGCACCGATTGAAAGTTCCCGAAAACATATTTCTATAGAGCCATAGATTAAAGAATTCTGATTTACGGTTTAGAAGTTATGACTAATTCTTTCCAACTGCACTGGGCAGGCAGATTTCTGCACTTTCATATTTTGGCTTGTAGTATCTAGTATTTTATGCTGGTCGTATGTGTTTATTTTATTGAAATCATGATCTTGGGAGACTTCAATGTATGATAAAGCTTGAAGAATGTAAATTTTAGAGTTTCCATATCGAGTTGTTGTAAAATCAAGCTAAGTATGTTCATGCCTAGCTATAAGATGTTTGTATAAATGCCTCTATGAACTAGGTTGTTTTTGAAGCTAGTGTTTTATGGCTGCCTAGGTATCGTACTTGTGGGTGATTATCTCTTGATCATGGAGATGTAATTTCAAGGAGAATATGGTTGTCCTAAGGTAGATCTTTGAAATGGATGACGTTGCTTACCAAATGTTAGATAGTATGCGTTTATGAAATCTATGAACCTCTAGAGCTTTGAAGGGTAGTTTTCATGCTTAGTAACCATTCATGAGTATATGGGTTATGTGCTAGAGGCAATCTGCATGATTATGCTAAGTATGGGGGTTGCCTAAGTTTATATCTAATTATTTGTGTTAATGCCTCATACTTAGATGTATGTGTAACAGGCCTGCAGTTGATAGTCCCTTTCGAGGGACAGCTGCGTTCTGTGGACTACTCCATTCAGAGTGTGCTATATATCAATGGAGAGGCCTTGAAATTATCTTTCTAACAAGCACTAGATTGGAGGAATCCGACGTCTAGAATGAAAGTTATGGACAGAATGATCGGACTGCGCATAATTGGTAGAAAATTCCTTCATTTTAATTTAGAACTTACATCGCTTAGATTATCATTGAAGTAAGCATGTATTATAAGCCAATTAAGGAATCTTAGAAATTCATATTAAATTCTTATTATTATTACTAGGAAGAGGAAAAGGCCCCGTGGAAGCGGAGCAAGGACCTAGTCACATTTAAGTTTGTGAAAGACCTCATGTGAGCGGACCTACTAAACATTCTCGTGTTTGATCGAGTTTTATCATTTTTTGATATTATTTTCCATATATGAATTTCATTCCAGTATACGAATGATTTGATAAGTATTTCTGTTGTAGAATAATGAAGTTCCATATAAAAAGATGATGATAAATGAAAGAAATGATAAAGACATTAAGCATCGATATTTGCATCCTATTAGATTATCCTTGCTATGCAGATGTGACTCTATGTTGAGCTGATGACTTGCGCGATACCGAGTAGGTGAAGGATTTTCTTGCTTTCAACTGAATTTCTTTTACTTTGTTGAAAACTTTGCTTTCAAAATGTATTTATTATTAAAACCCTTCCCAATTCTTTGTGGTGCTTGGTATCGCGAGTGAAGACCCCGATTGGGGTAAACCACACGGCTTTACAAATAAGCCCAAATTAGGGGGAACCTGACAGCTAGATCAATAAGCCTAGATTGGGGGAAACCTAATAGCTAGACTATTGAGCCCAAATTGGGGGGAACCTCAAGGGTGAATTATTTGATGACCTTAGTAAGTAATTCCATAGGGATGCAATCTATTCAATATGATGCTTAATTATCATGTACAAGCATGGAACCATCGAGCGTGATTGTGATTGATAATATTCTCGGGTTTTGCCGATATTGCATTGCATGATATCTAGACTGAAAGATAATGCAAAGACTTCCATGCTATGAGTATTTTCCTCATTATTTATGTGTACAGATTACTTAGATATAAACGCTTATCTAGTTTGTTGATGGCACGGGCAGATGTCTTGCCTTACAGTAGGGGTTACATTTCACTGAGCTTTGTTGCTCAATCCTCTTTTCATCCTCTTTACAGGTAGTCGACAGGTTTGGCTAGTGTGGCTAGTACCCACGGGCGAGGCTTGATGTCGGGTAGATGGCTCTGGCCTCCCTTAGACGTCTTTATTTTTTCAACACTGTTGTATTGTATATGTATTCAGAGACTAGACACAAATGTATAATCTGTGGTTTGATGTATTTGTGAGACTCTCCTCTATGGTTGAGCTTATGACTATGCATGGTATTTTATTATTGCCTCCATATTTTCCGCATGATAGGTTATTGTTTGACAGCCTTGGACTAAGGACACCCTCCTATGCTGGCTGATGTGACATCCGTCCCATTTGGGAGAAGGTTGTTACACTATATCCACATGGACTACCATTTATAAATTACAAAAGTTTTAAACACATTTCCCCCATGAACAATTCTTCTCTCTATTATACATCCTGCAACTACGTACATGCAAACCCATCCATTATTAGCCATTAGTGAGATCATCAATCACTCTCTCTAAAGCCAGCATGTTTGCTTATTCGTAATTCATAGGCTGACCTACTCTGATTATCATACAACCCAAGTACGATTTCACTAAGCCTCTTTACCTCACTAAGCATGCCATCACCCTCAGTAATATTCAAAGGGCATAACTCAACCACATATCTGCAACTTAACAATATAACTCAATACTCTCAGACCCTGATTATCATTAAACCCAATTGCACTTCATGCCCGCCATTCCCAACTTGTTTCTAAGAATAAAGTAAAACCTCTTGAAATCTACAGCCTATCTACAAACCATTCTCATGGACTCAATCAGTAAACACCCACGCGTGCACCTATAGACAACTCAGTTCTTCATACCACATGCATGCTCTCACAGACCCAACAATACCCACAAGCTCTTGACAAATGTTTTTTGGAAACTTACAAAACTGTGGTGTTCTCAGGGTGGTGCTCAACCGGCGACGTCGTCCCATAAGCTTGCCGTGTCCGCCTGCTTTGTTCCCTCGCCAACCAAGCCTTACCGGCTCCTATCAATCTGGTGGTGGGTGGCTCATGGAACTCCTATTCCTCTCGGTTTCTTTCTCGGAGGTGCACCGCCTCTCAAAGAAATACTCGTAGGGTTTGGGTGTAAAATCCAAGGATTTTTGTGATAGAATGTGTTTAAATTCCTTTAAATTTATTATTAATTAAAGAAGGTTCCCCATGTAATTAGTGATTTAATTAAGAAAGGAAAATAAGGGATAAAAGGTTTAAAACCCTAATTAGGGTTAGTGGAGAGTCCGGAGGACCTTTTGGTAAGTTTTAAAAGTTTTAAGGACTAAATGACAATTGTCCTCCCTCTCAGTGGTGGATCTATTTGTAACCTAAAAAGGAAACAGGGATCTCTGGATAATTTTTCAGAGAAAACCCTTATAGAGGAGGAACGAAAGGCTGAGATTAAAACATCTCAGATTGGTGTTGATCGCGGTACGTTATTCAGCCATCCATGTGACAATCTATCCATCTGAGGGAGAGTCGGATCCGAGGCATTGACAGATTATGTAGTACAAATGACCTCATGATGCGGGCGGTTTAAGACCGTTCATCTTGGGGATTGTCTCAAGATCGAGATAGAGCGGTATAATCGGACCGTTGAACACGATCTGATCTGGATCCCTTATCTGAGCGTGTGTGTGGATCCGAGGTAATATGGTGGAATGTCCACAGTTGATTTTGATCAAGTGGTTCTGGCCGTCGGATCGGATTAGGTGATGATCCCGAGGCAAGCCGCCTCCCCTAGCAACGGAAGCGGTTCTCCCGGGAGCTGTAGCGGGCGCCGCCGTGTGTCTCGCTCTCTTCTCCGGCCGTTGCGGTTGTGGAAGCGTTTCGATTCTCCTGGCCTATAAAAGGAGGGCCTGTCTTCAGGCTTGTAGAGGCAAGGAAAGCGAAGGAAACCGAGAAGGACGCCATAGAGGTTGGTCGGAGAAGGGAAAGACGGTCACGGGAAGCCGTTGCTGCCACTGACGCCACCAGAGGGACCGGAACTAAGGTAGGAACCCTTTCCAGGCTTCAATTTTGGGTTTAATGCATCTATGCTAGGGTTTCGAGCTCGTCGGAGTGGTTAAACGAAACCGAGAGTGGTGCGCGACGAGAGGGGAAATCAGAGGTTGTCGGTGCTCGAAGTCGACTAGTGTAGCCGAGACGGAGCTCGGTGCGCAGTTGCATGGCGACGAGAACCTCCAGGCGGAAAACGAGCTTTTCCGGCGAGCTTCACCGGTAGGTCTTGGCCGCGAGAGGGAGAGGAAGAAGAAAGAAAAAGTAAAATAACCACTTATTAATCAGTTAATAAAACTAGATGTGACTTTATAAAGTTGATAAAATAAATCGATTAATCTAGTTAGGTTTGAAATTTGATTTAGTTTAATCATTTGGACTCATCGGTTGGGTTTGGCCAAAGTGTTGGGTTTAATTAGAAAAACCTAGGTGGTGGACTAAGGTTTAAAAATAATAATAATAATAAGCAATTAGTTATTTAATTAATTAATTCAGATTTATATTAATTAATTAAATAAGATAATGTAATTGAACTTGATTAGGGTTAATCAAGTTTGGGTTCAAGATGGACTAGGTCAACCTAGTGAGCTAAATTAAATTGGATTCATTGGTTTGGGTTGGTCCAATTTAAGTGGGTTTGGGTCTAAGTCGGATTGAATTAAATTGACTAATTTGGTTAAGTTAATTGATGGAGATTATTAGACTTGTTCAACTAGCTAATAATTCTAGACCCAAAAGTAGATCATTAAATCAATTAATTTGATTAATTAAGTGGGTTGGACCTAGACCATAAGGTCGGGTTAATTGACTAGTTAGTCAATTGAAGGGAATAAAGTAACTTAGGTCTAACAATTGTTCTGGGTATAATTAGTTAATCAAATTTAGATAATCTAATGAATTAGATTGGCTAGATGGCTAAGGTAGACCAAGATTAGAATGAATTTGATTAGATAGAGATTGAGTCCATTGGTTTGGAGGCCCAATGGGCTGGGCTCAAATAGCTATGTAAATCACGTTTTATTATTAAACTGTAATAATAAAAATAAAGTGAAGGAAAATGGTTGTAGGTGGAGGGTGTTGAACCCTAGACCACTTAAGTAATATGGTAGAGCCTTAAATCTTAGGGACATGGCTAACCATGTGATAGAGTTGCCCTCTAGAAATTTAAAAGGGGCAAGGTTAAGCTAAATAATTTAGTGGGCTTAGGAGATGGGCCCAATTTGGCTAAGTTAACTAGAGATGAACAATTAGGGTTCAGATACGACAAATAAAAGTAAAGTTGACCAGGTTTGTACAAGTAAAGGTTAAGAGACAACTAAAGGACATGGAAATGGGAAAAAGGGCCGGTAACCAGGTAGATGGTCTTTAGGACCCGTTAGTGGGCCTAGGCCCAACAAGAGTGAGAGTCATGCATGAGCTAATAAAAACTTTATCTGTCAGATACTCTCGGGGACACTTAGAGGCATTATAGGAAGAGACTAGGAAAGGCTTCTAGTTCCAGCAAGTGGTAAGTACACTTGCCTAGTACCTACTCTTCGGAGTTTCTCTGGATTTGCTTATGCTTTGTGATATATGTTTTATTGTTATCATACATGCTGTCTTTATCTGTCTTAGATTCCTGTTGAGCATGTATGCTTGTTTCGAGATGTTGTATCCTTGATTGTTGTGGTCTACTGCCCGGACTCTGTGTAGTGTGGGGGCTCCAATAGGGAAATGTTCAAGGATAGGACCCCCTGGCATTTCTGCTTGCCGAGCCAGAGAGGCGATTCCCTGGTGGTCTTACCTGTCAGTGGGAATGATACGCTAACCGTGTTAACATGTATGAGAGGTGGTACTACCGACTTACGACCGGAGGGTCGAACGACCGGAGGGTCGAACGACCAGAGGGTCGTGTTTTCAGTGCATAGCTGGGTATACTGACCGGGAGTAAACCTTGAGTTTTCTTTGAAACTCAACACAGAGCTTGAGGGCTTCTGTTGTTAGGGGTCGTGCCTTTGGATTGATTTGTGGTAGACTCCTAGGGTTATGTTATCTTGAGATGTGGTCCTTTTACTTGACATGCTGTTATTATGTCTTTGTGACCTCGCAGGGGTAGTTACTGGGCTTTCCATTCGAAAGCTCACGCATTTGTTCTCTCTATTTTATAGATCTCGAGGTTTAGGGGCTGGTGCTGTGGAGACATCGATTAGGAGATCTGCGGTCTGAGGGTCTCCCTTGTCTTTTATTTTGAGAGATGATGTTTTGTAGGACTCGTATAGGGACCTGACTTTGTATAGGGCCTATGGACCCTTTTCACTCTTTGTTCATTTGAACTTGAGTTTATTTTATATTGTGGTTTGTTATCTGCTTATTCACAGTTAGGCCTTGCATTCGAGTTGAGCTTGTCTCTACTTGGGTACAGCCGGTCTGTGCACATGCTCGGGGCCTGGAATCCGGGACGGGGCGTGACATTGGGTGCTCTCGCTTGACTTTTATAGAAGCATCGCTGAGCAGGGAGGTCCCTTTCATTTAGGTTGACGGGCGAGATCTGCTCTGTTCCATAACTGACCTGCAACTGAATACTCCCCGTAGCTGGCCAGTGATGATTGCAGAGGAGAGAAGAATCAGGTTAGAGATATATATCTCTCTCTCTATATCTCTCTATATATAAATTTATCTTTTACTATATTTATAAATCTATATTTTTTATTTAAATATGGTTACACCCTCAATCATGCATGTCTATCTCCTTTCACGCGTTATAATTTGATTACAAAAGGAATTAACCAGCGATGCACATCCTTTTACAATGAATGTATTCCTTATTTATATATTTCTTACTATAGATGCATTATGCCCATACTTATCACATTACATCTCCTTAACTGAACCACACTTATATAATATATATATATATATATATATATATATATATATATATATATATATATATATATCTATGAATCCCATTATAATGCAAGCTCAAAAGGATTTTAAAGGCTGCCTTATTAGTTTCCAAATTGATTCTGTCAAACTACCATTTTACCCATTATCTATGCTTTGGAGCAACATCATTATCCTTTCATAAAAATATTTTACGTAATCATCCAAACCTTGCATTTCAACCCCCACTCTATAATATTATTACATGCAAGTCGTTTTCCAAACAAAATTCCATATAATGGCATTTTACATTCAAGACCTTAGATTTCCTAAAATTATATCTGGGTCCCAGGCAGTAACCTAATTAACGGTTTAACCAATTTAGATCCTCTTTTCCACACAAACCCATGTTTACGGAATCCCTTTATTTGACAAATTAATTAAAGAAAATTAGAATCCACATATTCCAATTAAAATTGACCAAAGTCAAATCTTGGGGACTTTCATTCATTAACTAAAGATTTTAGGAAACTAATTAGAAAAATAATAACCTAAAATCTTCGGATTTTACAAATAAGGTTAGAAATTTGGTCAATGCATATGTAGTTAATGAATAATTCTATGTATAAGCTAACTTTTCAAAGATAACCTTAAAAGTATAATTAAGATAACCTTTGAAAGTTCAATCTTTTTAAGCTAAAATATTTTAGTATTGACTAAATATGTTAGCTTATATATATAAGCTAACATATTTAGTCCATATTGTTTTCTTTGTTCCAATATTATTGAATTCAATAACAATCAAATCATTAGCAAAAAGAACCTTTGCTATTTATACAAATCTTCATTAAAAACATCACATTTTATTCATGACTATATATACCTTGAAAGTGTCAAGCTTGGAGATTGCAAGAGGACAACCAATATAGTTTATAACCTTTTGATCATCGAACGATAAGTAAACATGTACCCTATTTACTTGCTCGTAGAGGAGATAAATTAACTGTTTACTTTCTTTGTTAAAAAATAAAACATGATGTATTTCACAAGAATGAAAGAGAAGATATTATGAACACGATTCACAAGTGGAACCCAACAATGCCATTAATTAAGCAGTGCAAAGGTATATGGAAGCATGTATGGTTCATTGTAACAATAACAAGTAATAATCTAAGACAAGTGCACTAATATTATGTCAAAAAATATTAACGATAACAAACCCTAGATATAGTTTTCATCATAAGCACGCAAATATTTAGTGACATTTCCTAACATCAAAGGAATATCCAAAACCATCGTCTGTGATCATCATAACCACCATTACCATCATTGTCCTCATCATCATCATTATCTTCATCTTCTTCTTCTTCTTCTTCTTCTTCTTCTTCTTCTTCATCTTCTTCGTCATCTTCATCTTTTTCTCCTTCCTCGTTTTCTTCTTCTTCATCCTCCTCCTCCTCATTGTCATTCACTTCATCATTATCTTCTAAATCATCATCTACTTCTTCAATATCACCACGAACAAGAATTCTTTTATTGTTAAGATCTTCTATATAGATGGCATTTATTGGTCTAGATCCTTCAACTTCGTAGTAAACCCCTTCATTTAAATCAGGTACTTCTTGATTGATACTAGTAATTAAGGCGAAACCTACTTCTTGCCTTGGTTTTGAACACAACCCACTAATTCCTTTGATGATAACTTGATGATAACTTGATGATAAGGATTGTAATACACTTGGTGACACTTCTCGACCAATATAAATTGTTCATTATTGGCAAGTACTTATTTCTAATTAACTTCCACAAGCCCATGGCGAGGATCCACACGAACTTCTTTATCTATATCAAACCATTGGCAATTAAAGAGTACAATGTGGTTTCCAACACCAAAATATTCCAACTCAATAACCTCTAGCAAGGCACCAGAAAAGTCCCGATTGTAATCACTGTAAAAAATTGCATTTCACGCATACACCGCAATTTAGTGTCAACCGATTACTGTTGTATGCTTGAGTATGAAATCTGAAACCTTTCACAAAGTAACCCTTATACCACATTACCAAACGAGATGGACCATGACCAAGATGACAAATCAGACGATAAATTTGGTAAGAATGAACTTCAACATAAGAAAAATATCGAATTTGAATTATACCATACTTGTCCAAAATAAACTAATGAAGGACACATAGTTTGATACATACATAATGCTTAAACCATGATGTAAATGTAGTCTCCCGTACTTTTTCCAATTCATTATTAGTAAAATGTGGGTTATTCCTCCTCAATATTCAATTGAATGCCTTAAATTCAAACGATGTATAATTTATGGTAAGCAATATTTTCCATATATATGTATTATGTAGTCGAACACATAAATAAATATTACCGACTCAATGTACGGAATCATCTCTTTATAATTCATCAGGGCATAAATTTATGCAGCCAAATACTCATGTGATGTCAAATATTGAGTGGTTTTTATTCTTCGGTCCTAGTGGTCATCCTTGATGTTTGAAAATCAAAAGACGACCCGTGGGATCCACCTCACCTCCATCACCATTATGTGGCAATCAAGTAAACTTTGTTTCAACATCATCTTCGAAATAAAAGGAAAAGAAGGATGCAATTTCCTCAATAATATATACAGAAGGATGCAACTTTGTTTCAACACACGCTAGGTTTTTCACTTTCTTTTTTAAATGTTGCAGAAACCTAAGTATAATATCAAAATAACCATAATTTAGTAAAAGGGATATTAAACACTACCAACATGCTAAATATTGTAAATGTATAAATATTATACCTTTCGACACATACATCCAACGATAATGGACCGATCCACCCATTTCAGCCTCGTTAGGTGAGTGGATTATCAAATGCTCCATCAAATCAAAGAAATTAGTTGGGAAAACCTTCTCTAATTCGCTAACTATTTAAATGCTATTTTTTCCCAACAATTCCATATGATCAACAATTAATTCAATGCAGAAAATATCTCAAAAGAAATTTGAAAGCTCAGTAATTGCATCCCAAATTGGGGTGGGCACCAAATCAGGAATAGCAAGAGGAAGCAATCTTTGCATAAACATATGGAAGTCATGACTTTTTATTGCATAAACCCTGCATTCTTCATATTAAAACATCACCCTATGTTGGACGCAACGCCATCAAGTAGTCTAAGCTGTTTCACACAGTTGAGCACTCTATATAGATCCTCCTTCGTTAAAACGTATGAAGCTGCTGGCTTGAATATTTTCCCATTCCTTTTAATCAAATGTAAAGCTGGCCATTTGTAATACTCTGCTATATCTAAGCGAGCCTTTACATTGTCTGTCACGCCCTGACCCGAATTCCGGGCCTCAAGCACGTGCACACACCGGTCGTACCCTAATAGAGGCGTCCCTCATTCGGATACAAGTCCTAGGTAAAATAGATAAACATAAAATAATTCAAATAATATAAGTCATAATAAGAGTTTTACAGCGGGAAGAATAATAATGAAAGATTCAAACACCCTACACAAGTCCAACACAATAAGAACAAGAGTAAGTCCAAACACACGAGGGTTACTATCCAAGGAACACAACGAGGAGTTCAATCAACTAGGAAGAACTATCGAGTCATCTCCCCGGCAATCATCAATCTCGGCCGATCGTTAATTTGAAACACATTCAGACTGTTGAATCTGGTAGCGCTCCTACATGTACGTACACGGCCAGTGTATCATCCCACAGAAGGGTAGACATCAGAGTTTCCTCCCTCTGGTAGGACTATAGGACGTCCAGAGTGTCCTCCCCCTGGACGCCCATACCAAATCTGCACTAAGCGGGAGAATCCACAACACAAGAAGAGCTGACACACCAACCCGGACGGAGCACAGGCTCACATGTTTCTACGACCACGTGCCGATCAATGGGAAGACATATTCTACCTTCACAAGCGTACTCAACGGATGCCCACACATCAATATACATACACTAACATGGAAAATCAACAAAGCATGAGAATGAATACGTGTATGCAATCCAAGTAACAGTATACCAAACATGGAGAAATCCAAGCAAATAAGCGTTCAAACAATAGAGTACGAATCAAGCATAATCAACAACATTGAAGCCAAGAAGTACTGAGCAACAAGACAAAGTCAAGAATACTCATCAATGGATAAAGGTATTAGGCTAAAGTACTCACCTCTATCGAGACTTGGCGGGAATTACACGAGACTCCCTTCAGGCGTGTCTTCGCACTCTACGTCAGTATCTGATATTTAAGTCTATATCAGCAATAGAACTAGCTTATAAACCTCACATTCTAGATGTATGAGTATGACCCTCTGATAGTCTATTCAAACCGACATGCCCATCTTGTTGGACACGGCCTGACCTAGCCTTCTTTTTAGTTGAATTTGTCTTAACTTATCAAACCTGACTATTTAATAAAATAAATTATCGTATTCTGGTGGTTAGGACTCTCCATTGTGGCTATTAGAGACTTGAGTTCCAATCTCCACACTTATCATTTTATTTATCTCTCTTTTATAGTTAACCATCTCCGAATCTTGTCAAACCTAATCCGTTTGTACACAACCATACCTTGACAAATTAGGTTCCTCTAATCGCTTATGCTTGATCTTCTTGGAAGCAACTAAGCTCAGCCTTACTTTTTGTGATCTAATTAGAGACAATACACAATTCATGTCTAACAACCCTTT
This sequence comes from Dioscorea zingiberensis, assembly GCA_026586065.1. Classification (NCBI taxonomy): domain Eukaryota; kingdom Viridiplantae; phylum Streptophyta; class Magnoliopsida; order Dioscoreales; family Dioscoreaceae; genus Dioscorea; species Dioscorea zingiberensis. The sequence continues at coordinate 13,304,869 of CM048823.1, read as the reverse complement.
ACTTATATTTTATCACACATTATAGTTTACTTACACATATTCACCTTAAGAAGATTAACGAAACTAATCTCCAAGCATTGACCCAAAAGAGGATTTGCTTCCTCCTTGATTATTCATTTTCATTTCCCCCCCATATACTATTACGAACAATATTCTCCTATGTTAATAAATTGACTATGAAATGCTACTATCACCCCCACCTGATGATATTTTCTCTCTCTTAATCCTCTGTAAGCTAGAAGTACAGCTTGTGTCTACTATCCATGCATACCTTGGAAACTATATAAGTATAAACCTGGCTGAGCCAACAGTTAGTTATTATGTGTATAATGATAAACCCTAATCACTGCCATTAACCTGATAACAAAGCTCATCAACAACAATACCCAAACCCCAAATAACCAGATAATAAGGCTGGGATTCCTACCAACCATTATTCATATTTCGTGTTAAATTACATTCCCATCTATCCTTAATAGATATCAAACTACAAACGTAAAGAGTCCCCCCCACAGTCCATAAGTAATCATACAAGTAAATACCATCCATGAACAAACATCAATTTTCAGGAACCTAAACACAGGCATTCATAACCCCCAGCTTTGTTCAACCATATTAACCATGCCACTACATCAGGTAAGTATAAGAAAATCTCTACAACCACACTACTCATTACTTTGAAAGGATTTTCATTAGAACATGGTTTACAAACATCCTAATGTATCCATACCTAAGCTTTAATCACTTAGTCGATAACAATGATTTGTAGAAGGTATTGCCAACATATAGTCTATTTACCTGAACCTACACATGTGAATCAACAGCCCTTAAACTAATCTTGTTTATGATTTCCTTACATTTAACAAAGAACACAGACCATCAAATAGAAGTTTTAGAGAGCTTACCGAGCTGTGGCTTCTCCATATGATGTTCACGCGGCGTAGTTGGCTCGGATGCTTGCTATCTATGATCCAAAGTGCCTCCCATCCTCAGCCCTCCCACCTCCTTCCCAAGTGACAGAGGTCGTCCCCGTGCTTGCTGCGCCTCGAACGGAGGTTTTGCACATCATTGTGGGGTCCCCAAGGGGTTTAAGCGATTCTGAGCAAGCCAGCACCGTCCTCATCCTCCTGCTGTCTCCAATGTCCGTCGGTGGCTCTCTGCCTCGTCGTTGGTTTTAACGTTTTGACGATGAGGTTATATAAGGCTCGAGGTGGAAGCTACCGGAAACTCAATCACACTGATCACGGTGACGTTATCTTTTCCCAGCGCTGGCTGATTGTGCGATCAACAAAGCAGCTAGGGTTTACGCAGTGGCGCGCCAGTTGGCGGAGGGAGACGCTACTCTACCTCGTGATTGGGATACCTAACTCGGATAAGTGGAGAGGATTGCGTGCATGGCGTGACAAGCTGTTCTCCATACGTGCCTCGGGATCGGTCTGCTCCTGGAGATAAGCTGTGATCTTGTCGTCGGTCCTCCGATCTAGATTTTTTCTTCGGATGGACAACAGAGATCTCTTGTGGTTGAGCGGTTTGATGAGGCCCCTTTGTCTCGAACTTACTCGTTATCCTCTTGATGAACGACCTTGATTAATTACATCTGATGGAATGGTTAAACGGTTTGGATTTATCTCACAACCTCGAACTTAAGACATATCAACAGATGAGCGATTTAGATCCGCCGGCATGGTAGGGGCTTATGCACCATCATTATGTAGATCATTACGGACGACCAGATCTTCTCTATCTTATGCATCTACGAATCTCCAAGTCCAACCTGCATGCTTCACGTGCCCCTTTTGTGCATAAGTCCTCTTATAAAAGATTACATGCAGGTCCTTCCTTCTCTAAGACGGACACAATTCCCTCTAAGTCCCCAATATTTCTTAAATTACCAAAAGGTCCTCGACAAACCCAATTAACACCAATTTAGGAATTTAACCAAATTTTTTCCTTCTTTTCCAATTTTGTCAAAGTAATTCAAAACATGGGTAACTTGTTTAATTAACAAATAATTAAAGAGCAATTTAGAAAATATTTATTAATCAACCAATTGCTTAAAGAGCAAATAGAAATTTTCAAATTTCAAAAGTTCAACAAAAACAACTTGGGAATTTTTCTTTATTAATCGAACGACTAAAGCAAATAGCTAGAAAAAAATTTATTCCCTAAAATCCTTGGATTATACACTTAATGTGCTAGATAACGAGTTATGAAGGTGATGATTAAGTATGTGTAAAGAATTGTGAAGAGTATGGAGAAATACGAGCATGTTGTAGTTCATCATAATTTTTATCATATTCTTAGCAATAGAACTAAAGCTATGAAATGAAATCATAGTATTTATTAATTTACGAAGCATATATTATATGTTAAGTAAGAATCATGCTTAGAAAGCGTAATGACTTTACAGTACTCTATCGGGTTTAAATTAGAGTACAAGTTAAGAATACAGTCTTCATATTTATGATTTCCTTATTTCGATTATTAGGGATAGGTAAAGGAAAGGGCAAGGACAAGTCAACCGCTGTCGAAGGACCGAGTCAATCTTAAAGCTTACTAGACTCAGGTCAGGGAACTAGCTGTATAGTTCATACTTTTACTATATTTTTATACATTATTGATTTCAGTTTGAAAAGCATGATTTAGAAAATTTTATGAAACTTTCCCGAGTTTTGGGAAATCATTACATGTACAGTAATCAGTAACAGAAAAGAGAAATAGATATAGAAAGAAATAGATTACACTTTATTGATATACTTGCTTGTATCAGTGCTGGCTCATAGGGAGCCAGAGAGTATGGCATTAGGTTAGGAAATGGGCGATTTAAAACTCTGATTTTCATTACTAACCTATCTGATTTTAAAACATTTCATTTTATGAAAATAAAACCCCATTTCAATACTCTCGGACTGCCTAGTGTACATATATATGATTAACCCCGTGTAGCGTGGATAGATCAACCCGTTCATCGCTAGTCATGCCGTATTGAAGTAGACGTGTAGTTAGTGATGATAGTATTGTGATGATCAAATGCCTCCATATTACCCACCTCCCCATAGCGATTAGAGATCCACCATAGAGGCGATTAGTACAGATTACCAAGGATAACTTTGAAAATCATTCACAATACAGAGAAACAGATAATGAGATACGCATATATGAGATTCTATGCATATTGACATGATTAAAATAGATTGAATATAATGCATTGACCAGTTTCTTTAATTACGTAGCATTACTTTCAGATTTTAGTATTTATTTTCAGTTTTATGCATGAGCTTCTACAGTTTTTCTTATTATGAGTTTACAGTTTTTTACCCGACAGTACTATTCCTGGATCACTGAGCTCCAGTAGCTGAGCCCCTTTTTCGTGACATTTTTATACAAGCGATAAACAACAGACCAAATAGAGGGCTTTGTCTAATTTCCAGATTATGTGGAGTGTAACACCCTATCCTGACACCGGGACAGAATGTCACACCAGCTGAGCCAGGAGTGCAACCAGCCCATAAGCTATGTAATGTAAACCCTTGTTAATAATAATGAAACTAATTAACATAGTTGAATAACAAAATATTTGAAATCTTATACAGACTTTACAAATCTTGCGGAAGCGTTCTAAAATTCTATACATTAAATAAAGACAAGCTATTCTCTTCTGCTAAGTCAAAGCCATCTACCGGAGAACTCAATCTCGTCTACCTGCACATTTCACTTGAGTGAGAATCACTATACAAAAAAATACGTGTATACGTACTGAAATATAAGGGTACTGAAATAATGCTAATCATATGCATTATCTTCAAATAACTTTAACATGCCAAGCATTTCAATAAAATCTGGATAAATCCAAACAAGCATGCAATCATGGTGTCATAACACCTAAACAATACGAGTATCATACCGACCTCGCGTGCACCCCTACCTCAATGCCCCAGAATAATACCAGATAAGTCCCGGGCGGAACGTATCACCGTCCCTAGCGACCTTCTTGTATAAACAGGTATGTCTTGAATAAGGTGCACGTTTGCCGATATTTTTCTATATCATCTATACTCTCGATGTCATATCATAAACATCATAAAGGTCTCATATCGACCTCGCATGCACTCCTCCTCAAAACTATTGAAATACTAGATAGGTCCTGGGTGCACCGTATGCCTTTCCCAGCGACCTACTAATAAAACTGAATGTCTTGGGTAGAGTGCACCGCGGTCGATAATTCCAACACCTCTATTTTCTTATTCTTGTTCATTAATTTCTTACTTATGTACACGTTCATCCATAGTGCAAGAAAAAAACAATCTGGCCGCTAGTAATATGATCATAATATCAAACCAGCGACATTGCACAAACTTTGATATAAAACTCATTTAAAATCGTATAAACAAAACCGTCAATCAAATCCAATCATAAAACCACTCCAAGTATAGTGTAATCACTCACTTGAGGTCCATCGCGATTTCCACTTGACTGGATCCCCCCGCGGGATCCTTTACTCATATTTTCCTATACAAGTAAAAGAAAATATTAATCTACTTGTATTTATTTAAAGGTTGTCGTCCTCTTCTGAATTTTTAATATAACTAAATTTCTGAACATCTACATCAACGTTTTCATATACAAAAAATCCTTGAACATATTGTAACCTTATGTTTGTCTATAATATTGATGTCCTTGTAAGAGCTTTTTACACCTCCTTGATATCTTGATGGTGCATTTATACATGATAACTATATTGTTGTGGCCTGAAATGGAAGGTTTACATTCATGCATTAATCAATCTATCTAATGGCATGTCTTAAATAATTATATATATCACATCTTAAAAGTAATATCATTACAAGGCATGCCCAAATACAAAATGCAGAAATTCTGCCTGTCCTGCGCAGTTAGAAAGAATTGATCATAACTTCTAAACCATAAATCAGAATTCCTTCATCTAATGCTCTATAGAAATATGCTTTCGAGACCTTTCCATCGGCATATTACACACTCCAAGTGGAGTAGTATACAGATCCCAGCTGTCCCACGAAGGAGGCGACAAAGAATCAGAGGCTGCAGCCCTCAAATCAATTGCGAGAATTTACGCGGTTATGCGTGATGCGACCATTCTATCCATAACTTCTAATCTAGACATCAGATTTCTCCGATTTGGATTCGTTAGAAAGATAATTTCAAGGTCTTTCCATTGACATATGACACACTCCGAACGGAGGTGTATAGAGAACGCAGCTGTTCCGTGAAGGGTACAGCCATCTAGAGGACTGTCCATACATTGTTCATAATCTCTTACTACCAATTCTCCTAATTTATCCATGGCCCAAGACAATGAATCTTGGTGCTCTATTTATAAACATACAATTAATTCTCATTAAAGACTAACTACAAGGGAATTTCATGCCTCCTCTATTTACTTAATAATAAATCTAGTAACGAAATACTCCAACTCAATTCTCCGAATACATAACTTGCAATTACAACAAGAAGCCTTTAATTATAGCATCCCCTTGTCAAAGTTAGATAATACAAGTATTACTTTGGCTCATGGCTTGAATAAAATTCTAATAAGTACAATCTCAATATAACTCGTATTCTTGAAACCAATGTCTTGCCAACTGTTAAGTAACATCATGTTAACTAATTACTTATCAACTAATACGGAAGTTTCTACTTGTAACCATTCTTCTCTTGTGGCCTTTCATTCAAGTATTTCATAAGCATTTCGGCAAGCACATGAAAGGCATGATTAACTTGGGCATTGCAACACGCTAATTCTTTCTACAAACTCTTATCATACATCATAACATCTTATGGATGGTTTCCACACTTGTAAACTTCTAAATTAAGCCCTCTAATTGTCTCATGGTTCTATGTGCCAAAACATCAAACACTTGATGAGCATGCTAAATTCAAAAGAATAGAACATCCATTCTATCATTGGCTTTTGAATTTCTTTACAACATGCATTCACCAAAGTTAACCTAACTCCTTCATAGTTTGCATAACTAAAAGCCTCTAATCATACTCTTGTAAAGTAATTAAAAGCTATACATAATCATGAAGATTAAAAGTGTATTTTCAAGGAAAATTGGGCAGTATATCGCCTATATATAGGGCCTCCAAAATTATACAATCACACTTAAGCATTTAAAAATCAACAGATACATCCTTGCATTTACCCTACAATCCCTCCCTTCTCCATTCATGGCATCAACCATCCCCTAATCCCTCACAATAATCCCATTAACATGTTCATGCAAATCATCATTGTTTCAGATAGGAATTTCCCCCAAGTTTAAAGCTCACTATAATGGGAATGAAGGAGGTTCGGGTGTAGGCACTACAGGAAATATAACCTATAGAGGCGGATATGTCCGCCGCTATAGGTTATTTATCCGCCGCTATATATATATATATAGTGGCGGATATCGCACGCATAATACCAGCCACTAAAGCCTCAATCGGTATAACTTTTAGCGGCGGATAATCCACCTATTGCGGCCGATATATCCGCCGCTAAAAAGATGAATGTAGTGTTGCTAATGCGATTTGTAGCGGCCAATATATAGCGGATATGTATGTATCCGCCACTAAAAAGATATATCCACCGCTAAAAAGATGAATGTAGTGTTGCTATATGCTAATGCGGATATGTCTCAGTGCTATAACGCCGTTAACGGCGACCTATAGCGGCGGATATATCCGCCGCTATAGGTCTCGATTGCAGTTAATAGACCTTATAGCGGCGGATATATTATTATTATTATTATTATTATTATTATTATTATTATTATTATTATTATTATTATTATTATTATTATTATTATTATTATTAATACTATTAATTTTTATACACAAGAGATCAAATTAAGTAATAATAAAAATCTATTTTATTGCGAAACAAATGTTTGGTATTACAAAAAAATCACTATCCAATAATATACTCCAATGGCTTGCAGGGAACAGAGGAGTGTGAAATTAGCAAACCAATGAAATAGGCTTTCCATGAAAACACAAAGTCAAGTACAGAGGATCAGATGTGTAATCAAGCACCACCTTCTTTTCTTCATCCATGGGCACACTACATTAGCACATGGTCCTCAACATTAGAGATGGGAACTTGAGAGAAAACTGAAACAAAAAATTGACATAAAGACTTGCACCAGAATAATCTTCTAAATCCTCCCCATTAGAATCTGACAGGAAAATCGGTTTGCTTGGGTAGCTCAATACCTAATAAGTAGAGAGGATGGAATGCTACAAGTGAGCAAGCGCAGCAGATTTAGGCAAGTTAAGCATAGTGTATAAATGCCTTGGGAGAGTTGAGACCATTTCAAAAGACACTGGCATCAATAATTATTAAAATTAAAAATGATCATTTAACATAAATTGGAAGGGAAGCGTTGTTATTACTTACAAGTTCAATGGTTAAGCAGTGAATGTTTTCTTCTACCCGTGCTTTATGGCCTGTTCATGTTAACAAGAATCAAAGAAGTGAGAAGATATAATTAGTTAAAATTTTAAGTTATAACGGAAAAAGACGTATACCTGTATGATTTTTTCAAGAATTGTATACATACTTTTGTGCAGTACTTTAGTCAAATCCTTGTATATTACTGAAGGCTACCTTCAAGTTTGGCAGCTTATATTCCTCAATGTTGGCACTAGTAAAACTATTTGATCCGTACCAAAGAACAAAAAAAGTGTTAATTATAGACTTAGAATTTGACTTTTAAATGCCTTCACTAGAGTCGCAAAAGAAAGTAGGCCAACATTAAAAATCAACCTAACAATAAAACAATTTTCAATTAAAAACATATACCTTTTTAGATAGGTTAGCCATAATATCATGAAGATCACCTTCTACACCAGTGAGTTGACCAAGAATTGAAGTTACCATATCAAATTGCGTTTTTATGCCTTCGTTATCAGCCTTCAAGCTTTTATTCTTTTCTAATAGCTCTCGGCGCGTAGGTCGTGGTCCATGCATATCTTTAGGTGAAACACCTAGACCATATGATCCGCAACGCCCATGACTATATTCTCCCATGACTTGAGAGAAGATTTCATCCCTAGCTGCAGGGATACCTTGGGACTCTTGTGGCAACTGGGACACTAAAGCATTCATTTGAGACTGTTTAAAAAAAGATACAATTTAATTTGATGATGTAAATATTGTATACGGAGAGAACGCAAAATTCGATAGATACATACAAACTTCTCTTCCGCTGCTACATCGACGAATGTGCCATCTTTTCTTTGATGCAGTTTACAAAACATGTCTACGCGAGACGGTTCCAGTCCATCATTGTTTATCGTCTAGTACAAAATAGATAATATCATATTTTTAAATGAATTAAAACTATTCGTTTATTACCAACCATAAATGATATTTTTTTACCTCTTCGTCATTTCTCCTTGCAAAGCTTTTTGTTCCAGAAGTGTGAGGCATGGCTTGTTTTCCACGATTTAATTTGCCTTTTTCCTCACGCATCTAAACTCAAAAGAATATAAAAAATTTGTTTAATATTTAACTATGGCATATAAAAATTTACTTGAATAATGATACAAACAAGGATATTAAATATACCTTCCCCCCGTCGCTTCCCCAGAAATCTACAAGCCAATCCCAATCATCTTGGGTAAGCTCCAAGGGTCGGTTCCTTTTGGCTCTTACTACATCACCCCTGAAAGGGGTGTAATTAGCCATTTTCACTTGGGCTTTATAATCTTTCCACTTCTTACTAAAAGATTGCAACACCCAATCCTTAAGTGAATCATGAGGAAAAAAAAACATCCTAAAACATGATAAAATGAAAAAAAAAAATCATGAGTTCAAATTATCAAATTTTGAAAAAAAAATTAAACTTTAAAATGTTACCTGCACTCAATGCCACACCCTCTCCTTATCTTCGTGGGGGCACAAACCTCCAATCAGAGTATCTGAACGAACAAAATCTAGGTTTATGAACCATAGTACCTAGAAATTGTCCCAGATCTCTAGCACCATCACCAACTGGTTGCCCCTTATTATTACTCCGGACAATTTTTTTTGGTACATTTTCTTCTCTATTCCAGAGTCTCTCAAGCCGTGTGTGTCCCCTAACATTCCTTTGAATTTCTGTAAAATGCTTTGATATATCAAATATTGAATTTTAAAAATTTTATAAAATTTATAAATATGCAAATGAGTATAATTATAAAACTTCTTGAAAACTTTTATGAATACTTAATGAAGATATACTAGCCTGGATTAGATGAATTTCGTTCTTCTGAAAGAGTATGACTCGAGCTAGGATTTGACTGGGTAGGGACTCCTCCTCCACTACGTACCCTATTGCGCCTTGTAAAGTTCCACATTTAGCTACACTATAAAAGAAGCAAAATTACCAAACATAATACCACCCAATAATAACATCATAAGTTGCAAAAAGAATACAAGTATTATCATTAATATAACAAAATAAATGAGCAATGGAATGTTAATAAGATAATAATGAAAAATGGACAAATTGTCTTTAAATATATAATAAGACAGATGCAAACAAGGAAAGATTATTGAACATACATAAATCAAATTTCTTTTTCGCTATCTTCATCAAATTCCTCTAGTGTGTCAGTCATTGAGATGTCCCTACTCATAGGGATGCAGGGTTCATCAATTGTTGCCCCTTGTATATCCTGTCTTTCCCAATTAATATTCTCCTCATTATTAAAGAGGTTGTCCTCCAAACTTGCATATCACCACCTTTCATGACATTTCATGCAAGCAAAGTATATTATTGAAAGAACAAATATGGATAGTTGGGTGAAGAAAGCTATCTACTTTCTATATTGAAGAAAGCAATCTACTTTCTATATTGAAGAAGCTCAAGAATTGTCTCAATGATATACAGTCACTTCTCTCTTCTTAAAGCTGGAATCCAAACTTTCATGGGAGAAGATTGAAGGCTGCAAAGCATGACTAGTTTTATCAAAGTGGAGACCGACCTCAGAGCTTTTGGTGCACTAATAATCAACTCTCACTTGATGAAAACAACTAAAAGTACTGTTTGATTAACAGAAGTATTATTAATTAAAAAGAAATTAATCCGTAAGACTTACTGAATGTAAGTAATAAACAATTAACAAATTGCTTTAAAAGTAATAGAAATAAAACCATTACGTACTCTCAAACCAGAAGAAACAAACTGTTTCAATATCATAGGCATCATTAAATGACTGAAGATATGCGAAAGGAACCATAATTCAAATAACTGCGAGCACTACTCATGAATCCCGAATCACAAGGAAAAAAATCACCACAATTCAAAAGCTAAGCTTGAAATGTAACGATTGAAAACAATCCTTTGGATCGGGAGAGAGATGAATGATAGGAACTAGAGCCAATCCGCACGAATCTCGCTGTCCCCAAATTCAAAGCAAAGCTAATTTGGCACTACACGTCAATTCCCTTTGGAAAATCAGAATCAGGAAGCCGAAAATCATAGAAAACCTAACTCCCGAGAGATTAGAAAATCAAAGAGCGTAGAAGAAGAAGGAGATTGAGAACCCTAACCTTGTGAGAAGGTCGCCGGATGACGTCCAGAGGAAGAGCTGAAAAGGGTTGAGGTTTCCGCCGGTCTTGAGCTGAAAAGGGGGCTAGGTCCCGGGCAACCCTTTCCACCGGTCTTGAGCTGAAAAGGGGGCTAGGTCTCGCGGGCACGGGATTATTTCTCGGTCCTATAGCGGCGGATAATATTATCCGCCGCAATAGAGTTAACACTGTTAATTAACTTTAATTTCTTAATAAGGTGGGTTGGCTAATAGTTGAGTTCTATAGCGGCAGATATAGTTTTCCGCCGCTATAGACGAAAAGCTGTAGGTTTTTAGCGGCAGATGTTAAAATCCGCCGCTATAAACTACTTTATAGCGGCGGTTATTATTATCCGCCGCTATATCTTAAATATAGCGGCAAATTCTTAAATCCGCCGCTAATAACAGCCGCAACAGGACAATTTCCTTATAGTGAGGGGACCAACCAAGGAGAGAGGGAGGCCAAAAAGGGGCCGTGGTGGGGGTCGACGCCGGCTGTAGTAACTGGCAAGGTGGCGACGACGGCGCGGTGACGGCCAGGCGGACTGAGCGACGCACGTGGTTGCTCGCGGCATACTCTGACGAGGTGCAGCACCAGGCGACGGAGGGCGAGACACGGGCCGATGTTCACTCAGGCGGCGGGCGATGACTGCTCCGGCGTGTGGAGGGTGTGGGGAAGGGAGAGGGCAAGGGTTCGTGTGAGGGAGAGGGACGATGAAATCCCCAATCAATTTAGTCAATTGATTTTCCATCAAAACATAAGTTCTGAACTTATAGGGGGAGTTATATATATTTCCAACTCTTTTACTCATACTATCCACCATGCTTTTTGTCACATGCCAATTAATCAAATTGATCTATTTAATTATTTTACCAAAGTTTAACTCTATTGATGATCACACATATGAATGACTAAATGAAGCTTCATTTTCTCATTCATCCATCGTATCTTAATATATATATTTTTTTATTTATTTTTTTTTTCTTTGAAGTAAAATAATCAATTAATGAGAGAGGTGGGTTCACATTAATCTAAATTAAAAAGGAAATGAAAGTGGAATGGTTACTCCATGGGATAAGGCTTTCTCTTTTCATTTTTCTTAATTCAATATACCTAACTTTATTTAATATAGATCAAGTGGTTTTATCACACTTGATTTATTACAAACAAAGCTTTTATTTCATTCAATTGTCCACTATTTGTCACACTTTATTTATTTATTTGTTTTCCATACCAACAATGGCCATACTAGGGCTAAATTTAGTCACCAATTTAAATGATTGGGTTGGACTTGGCCCAATGAGCCAAAAATATTGGCCAATTCCCATTCCATTTTATTTACTTATCTTTAAACTCTTGTTTATGAACTAATAACCCCTTATTTATTTTTAAACAAATTAAAAGTAATTACTAGAAAAACTGGGGCGTTACATGGAGAGTACCTATAGCTGGCTCTGACTCCCTGTTGATGATTATGTCCTGTTATGAGTGTATTTGAGATAATTAAGTCTAAGACAGTATTTTATTTTGTGTTGTATTAAATAATATCTTCAGTTTGAGTTTATGATATGATTTGTTTCCTTTAATAGCTTCAGCATTTACTTGATTTACCTTTGATTACCAGTTTTACAGCCTTAGGTTCAAGGTTCATTACCTTGACCTGGCTTGTGTGACATGTATCCCCTGTTTAGGAGATGGGTGTTACATTTAGTGGTATCAGAGCCGAGTCAATCCTAGGAAGTCCTAGGGTTAGTTAGAGCCTTAGGGTGGGAGTATATGTCAGTAGAGTAAATGTTGATAATTTCTATAAGTGTTATAGGATTATACTGACACATTCCCTTTTTCAGAATGCCGCCCAAGAGATGTGGTACACCACCTTGGGTCCCACGTGAGCAACCCATAGAGGAGCCTGATGTGGAGCCTCCGGAGCAAGAAAAAGTACAAGCGGAAGGATCCCATTCCCAGCATAGTCCGAGATACAACCTAGGAATGCAACCTGAACTGGGATATAACCCGAGAATAGAACAAGGATCGGGGTATAACCCAGGGATGCAATAGTTTTTCAACCAGATGGCGCAATCATTTGTGGATTTTCCCAACTACCAGCAGTTGATGCCCAAAGAACAAGACTTCGTTAGCAGAGCTCGGCATATGGAGGTTGCCCAGTTCACTAACACTACTGACCCAATCAAGGCAGAAAACTAAATCACACACCTCGAGCTAGTTTTCCAAGCATTAAGGTGCCCCGAAGAGGAGAAGGTGACTAATGTCACATTGCTATTGCGACAGGGGGCCCTACTCTGGTGGTTGACCATCATGCGGTGTCGTACAAATCAAACGGCTTTATTTGGACCGAGTTCTGACCAACATTTGAGCGAAAGTTCATGTCCCGAGTCAACAGAGATGTGAAGCATCAGGAGTTCTTGCGTCTGGTTCAAGGGAATCTCTCAATGGCCAATTATGAGGCCAAGTTTACAGATCTGGGGAGGTATACACCCTCCTATATAAATGAAGAATATGAGAAATGTCAAAGGTTTGAGCAAGGACTCCGGGATAAGATTCGAAATATTATCACAGTATCTGGATTTACTAATTTTACTGCCTTAGTTGAGAGTGCTCTCAGAGTAGAAATAAGTTTTGAGAGAAAGAAGAAGCTCGTAAACAAATTCAAGAAGAGAAATACGCCCAGTTTTCAGACGACCGACAGCATGAGGCCGTCCAAGAAGAGCAACAGCAGCAGCAGTGGTGGCTTTTCTTCACAAGGACAGGGACAAAAAAGGCCTCAATGTCAGACCTGCAAGAAATATTATTTTGGTGTCTGTAGAGCCGGTATTGGAGCTGGCATTTGTTATCATTGTTAGCAGCCTGGACACCATGTGAAGCAATGTCCCCTATTAACACAGGGAAGTGATATAGCTTTCCAATTACAAGCAGGAGGCTAGAGTGCACAACAACCGCCGGGATAGTTTATCGTGGTCAGCAATTGGAGCAACAGAAGAGGATCTTCCGGAGGAAGGTCCAGAGGAGGAGGCAAAGGAGTTTCATCCCAGCTGTAGGGCCCAGTCTTTCTCGATGACATAGCTAAAGGTTGTGGACACACTAGATGTGATTGCAAGTACGACCCAGATTTATAGTATCGATGCCTGCATTCTTATTGTCCCGCCCCGACCCAGAATCCGGGACCCCGAGCACGTGAGCAGGCCGGCCGTAACCATGAAAGTAGGATGCATCTCTCTTGGCTGCAAGGCCTCAATAAGTAATAGCAAATAACAAAAAATAAAGATAAATAACTTAATTAAGAAATCTCACAGCAGAAAAAAAATCAATAAGTGGGTTCAGATGCCCTACATAAGCCAGGCCCCATAAGGGTCCTACAAATAAAAGTCTCACACTTAAATAAATAAAGATAAAGGAGATCCTCGGACCTCTGCTATCAACCCGACCCTCGATCGGCTCCTGTACACTAGACTCTTACTACTCAGGATCTGAAAACAAGAAGAAAAACAAGTGTATGAGCTTTCAGATGGAAAGCCCAGTAAGTACCCCTGCGAGGTTCAAGAAAATCATAATATCAAATAAATAAAAAAAATGATAATCAAATCAAGTCTTGGGGCCACACCCCTCAAACAATTTCTTGGAGTCTACCACAAAAAGAAGCAAGGTACGACCCCTATCTACAGAAGCCCTCGAGCTCTGCTAAGAGTTCCAGTGGACCCTCAGCAAACATCTCCCTCCGCCAGCATCATCAGCAAACTTGCTGCAAACTCGACCCCTCCGGTCGTATGGTCCTCAGATCGTATATCGGTAGCGCCACCTCTCGTACGTGTCGACATGACCAGCGAATCATCCCCACTGATGTGTAGGACAACTAGAGTATCGTCCCTCTAGCATGGCAAGCCGAAACGCCAGGGTGTCTTGTCCCTAATCGTTTCCCAAACGGAGCCCCCACGCTCTACTGAACCCGGGCGGAAGAACAAACAATAAACAGGGATACCAACATCCTTAAACAACCAAGCATGCTCAAAAGAATTCCAAACGAATAAAAAAAGTATGTATGGTCATAAAACAATGATATCAAGAATATGATATAAACAAAGTCAAATAATACTCCGAAGAGTGGGTACGAGGCAGTGTACTTACCTCAACAGTGTCGTCTGGGATTAGACAGCAAAGATCCCACCTGTCACGACTCTGTCGCAAAACCTGATAATAAATTCAATATTAACGTTGGCAATCATCTTGAATTTCCCAACTATTTATGCAAGATGTTCTAATTGGGCCCGACCCAGCTTAATGGGCCTCCCCCATGTTACAGTCTTTAATTACTTATTCCTGACCATTTATACAAGTATGTCCTGGTGGCCTGGTGGTTAAGGCCCACCAATCTTTTTGGAGAGGTCTCGGGTTCAATTCTCTCCCTTTTCCTTATTTCCTCTTTTATTTCCTTACTTATCTTTATTTAATCAAACTTCACTTACTTTATCACAAATGAAATAGGGCCATGGTGGTTAGGGCCCAATAATGGGTTGTAGGGGATCTTGGGTTCAACCCTTGCTAATTACCATTATTATTCTTTTATTTCTTTTGTGTAACCTGGTTGGACTAGTCCAATCCATCTAATTGGGTATGACCCAATACTAATTTAGTTGATTAACCTAACTCAACTTAATTGGATCCAATTATATTAGCTTGACTTGTTGACCCAACAACCCAATTAGGCTAAATTTGATTCAAACTCATGTATATATTATGATTGAGCCCCGCCCTCGATTATATCATGTCCAGATTTTGATTTTAATCAAACCTGTTTTAATTGACTAACCCTACTCAATTTAAATCATTAAGTCCAAACTTTATAGATTAATAATTTAATCAAAATCTATTAACCAAACTTATCAATTAATTTATTTAATCAAAATCCAATTAACTTTCTCTCTCTTCTATCCTGCCTCTCTCTCTCTTTCCCGACAGCGCTCCGCTGAGAGGAAACCGCATCCATCGCCGTGATGGAGCCTCCGTCTCTGCACGGTGGTCGTCGGCGATGCCCGGGTGACCCGAGTCGTTCCCATCGTGGTGTCTTCCCCGGCCGAAGAGGTCCTGCAGGTCACTGCCATCCCCTAAAAATAGACCAGGTTCTCCACCTGTCCTCGCGGCTTCTTGGTCGGGCGCCTACTCTATTTCTCTCCTTACCTAATGCTCAGACCCTCGATAGAGAACACCTACTTCCTATCTGCATGCGTGTACACCGGAAGAAAAAAGAGGGAGACGCTATTTAACTGTAACCGTGGGTGTCTGACAGCGACCTCACGCGGCTCTGGTGAGATGAGGAATTATCGGTCAGAACTCCGTGGATGAAGCTGCGATCCCCCCTGTGGACTCATCGCGGCTCCTTCGCGATCTATGACGGCTACTCACTATGCTCCTCAGTCTGCTTCAAGCTTAGCTGTCGGTGGGTAACCAGGGAAGAAGAAGATGGAGTGAAGGAGAAGAGGAGAGGGCGTGCTGTCACGGCTCCTCTGCGTGGTTTTTTTTTTATACAGTGTCGAGAGCCCAAACAAAGGGAATTGAAATCTTCTCGATTGGAATCAAGCATACAAGGAAATCCTCCACCTTCCTTAATTGTCTCGGTAACTGTGAAGACGTCCTCATCGGGCGGCGCGAGCAGCTCAACGACGATGACACACCCTTCCTTTGTGTTTATATCGTCGACCATCCTTCAGCCATTGGATCATCGCTTTTAAAATCAACGAACTGATCTCAGCCGTTGAGCCAACGATGTGCATGAGTAGCTCTGAATTTTTGTGTAAGTACCCATGGAGTTTTTCTTAATTTTGATGCAGTCCCATGAGAGAGATGCAAAACTCCATCAAAGTCCTCCTTATTTAATAACTTTACATGCAGGTCCCTGGCTTGTGAGAGAGGAAAATTTCTATCAAGTCCTTTATTCTTTCGATATTACGAACCGATCCCTCTCTCGGAGAGAACACCACTTTCTAAATAATCCCCGAATTTTTCTAAATTCACAATATGGTCCTTAGCAGCCCATTTTTTTAAATTGAAATTTAAATAAATTTATGCTTCAAAACAAATCCAAATTTATTCTAAACTTGGGAATTCCCTTTTATGTATTTAATCAATCATTAATTAAATAAATTTAAATGCTTAAATTTATTTATCCCTTATTAAGCCTTCTCATTCCCATTCCAAATAAATTCTAAACTTAGAATTTTCCATTATTCAATGAATATATTACTAAAAAATTAATGATTTAATTATTTATTTCCTTTTTAGTCATCTCCAAGAATTTCCCAATCTTGTACATTACTAATATTTCTTTATTTCCAAGTTTCTCAATTTTGCTTTATTATCAAAGTACCCTTGATAATCAATTCCAAGGAATTTCCACTTTTGGACTAAATCACTTAACTAAATAAACTAGTGTTTATTTACTTGTTCCCTTCATGTTTTCCAAACATGCTAAACTACCAAAATTCCCTTGATTTTAATATCTAAGGCCAACTAGGGTTTCAATTATTAAAACCTTCCGTTTCAAGTAATTTTGGAAATTAATTCAACCACTAAAATATTGAAATCCATTTATTCTAAAATAAAAATCTCGGATTTCACACATATCGATTTGGATTCTAAGAATTCCTACATAGCTACATCATTTGATATGCCAGAGGATGTGTATGCTACTAGATTAGCTCAACCTATGGTTGTAGCATCATCCATATGTAGTTCCATCATTGTAAAAGTTGTGTATGAGGAATGCAATGTGAGGATAGACAATCAGGAGTTAGCAATAGATTTGATCCCTATGAGGGTCCTAGATTTTGATGCAATCCAAGGGATGGATTGGCTATCAATCCACCATGTCACCGTCAATTGCTACATAAAGGTGGTGAGATTCAAGAGACCAGGTGTTGACAAGAAAACTTTAGTGCAAGCACTCAAGCCTCCGCACGCAAGTGTACGTGGTCGCAAGTAATAAACTGGTGAGTACAGGGTCGAATCCATAGGGAAGGCTTACTAGGTTTAGATGAACACTAACCTACTAAGTTTCTTGGTAAAGTCAGTCGATCAATAAGTGGAAAAGGTTACTAATCTAAACTAAAGTACTCAAAGGATGTGGTGAGATAACGAAGGGTGCGGGGGATTACTCTCTATGATATGCTTCTAGAGTTGTATGGCTCTAATGACTTGTATTGATTTTTTCCTTGGCTTACTAAGTTATCAAGGTTGTGCATATGGGTGTGTCACTGATAAAGTATTGTGCTTGTGTGCACTCCGGGTTTATCTTACGGGACCTTATATCTAAGGATAATGCATCTAAAGTCCATATCTCTATGGTACATTAGACACATTATAGGACAACACTCTATCACTACCATGGAATTGCCTAACCTGATCTCTCAGTGATGTTCAAAACGGTGTCTCTTCATCCACCCTAATTCCCTACTCTACTCTCATGCCTAGATCTCTCATAGTGCATGGAGTTAAAGATACTCAATGTCTTTCAACAATTGAGAAATAAAGAGAATAGATTCAAAGGCACATCCACATACAAGAGAACAAAGCATAACAAGGATAATAAATATATCAAGTCATAGCATCCATACAACTCTAGCTTAGATGTTCAAGCTACCATTACAAAGATAGATTTCATAATAATGCAAATAAGAAGGTAAACATCCATGTATAAGTACAAAGGAATTGTTAAAACACTAGAAATCAATAAGAGATAGCTTCCCCCTTTGCTTTGAGCTTCTCCCCTCAAGATTTGGCCTCGAAACCCTCCTGATCGCCTCCTTGGAGCCCTAGCCGTCTCCCCCAAATGAGAGATGATAAACCCTAGCAAAATAGCCCCTTTTTATAGCCCAGCGCCCCCGACATCGTGATGTCGACAAGCAACATCGCGATCTGTCTTTTTTGTGAAAATTAGCGCTCTGTCAAGATTAAGATCGCGATGTCCATTCTTAACATCGCGATGTTATGCAGTGTGCATATCGATGTCTTCATCAACACAACGGTCAGATGACCATTTCAACTCGGATTGAGCTGAAATTTTAAATAAGTGTTCTTGACTTGTTGATCTTCAATCTGACTAGAGGAAATTGGATTTAGAGTCCTTTAGTGCTTCCAGTAAATTCCTGAGCTCAGCTACTCTTTCAGGCTGCCACAACCCTTTCTCCTTTCACTACTTTCGCTCATTTGTCATTGAACACCTTCCTCTTTTGCCCAAGATCATCCTTATAGCTCCCCAATGGTCTTATTATCTGTAAATATTAAAACACTTGCATTAGTGCATAAATTAGTATAGAAATTCACTAAAACAAGTGTACATGCTAGTTGAGGTATAGTTTATAAAAAATAAAACAAATTGGCTCTTGAATAGGTCATTAGATGGTCATATTTGGTCTCAACCTAGCATAATATGTCATCTAAATAGCTCTCTTTTGAGAGCTATCACCAGGCGAGGCCGAAATTCTCTTTTACCGGAGACGAGCCAGGTGGAGGAGTGGAAGAAGCCTGCTTTGCAAACATAATAGAAGCTGAAGTCCTTAAGGGAAATGTACTGGAGATCGTAGTAGCGTGTGAATTCCTAGACATATTTCCCAACTAGCTACCAGGATTTCCCCCACATAGAGGCGTGGAGTTCACTATTGATTTGTTCCCAAGAGAAACTCCAATCTTTAGAGCGCCATACAGGATGGCTCCAGTAGAACTGAAGGAACTGAAGGTTCAATTAGATAAACTACTAGAGAAAGGGTTCATTAGACCTAGTGTCTCCCCATGGGGTGTGCCCATACTATTTGTGAAGAAGAAGGAAGACTCCATGAGAATGTGTGTGGATTATAGACAATTAAATGGAGTTACCATTCACAACCAGTATCCATTGCCACGTATAGATGACTTGTTCGATCAATTGTGAGGAGCATGCGTGTTCTCCAAGATCGCACATAAGTCAGGCTACCATCAGTTGTGGGTACAAGAGAAAGATGTACCGAAGTCGGCATTTCGGACCCGATACGGGTATTTCGCGTTTCTAGTAATGCCCTCCGGGTTGACGAATAACATAGTAGCATTAATGGGGATGGCAAATAGGTTGTTCGCACCCTACTTCGATCATTTCATGGTGGTGTTCATCAACGATATTCTGGTGTATTCCTAGCGCGTGGAGGAGTACATTAACCACCTTAGTATAGTGCTGCAGACGTAGAGGAATATGAGGGATCTATATAGATTAACCACCTTGGTATAGCCCAGCAAATGTGAATTTTGGCTATACCAAGTTAACTTCCTAGGTCATATCGTTTCAGCATCAGGGATCTATGTAGATCCCGAGAAGATCGAAGAAGTAGTTAATTGGCAAGCCCTAACCACAGTTAACGAGATCATGAGCTTCCTTGTGTTGGCCGGTTACTATAGGCGGTTCGAGTTAAGGTTTTGCTTCAATCGCCCAGCCTATAACCAAGTTACTGCAGAAGAATGCAAGGTTCGAGTTAACCGAGAAATATGAGCAGAGCTTTCAAGAGCTGAAGAACCAACTGGTGTTTACACCTATCCTGACCATACCTATCACAGACACAGGTTTTGAAATTTATTGTGACGCTTCATATAAAGGCTTGGGTTATGTCTTGGCGTAGCATGGCAGAGTTATTGCCTACGCATCTAGATAACTCAAGACTCACGAAGTAAATTATACTGTTCATGATTTGGAGCTAGCGGCGGTGGTCTTCGCTTTGATGATATGGCGACACTATCTGTAAGGTGAAGCCTAAAATCTTCACCGACCACAAAAGGCTGAAGTACTTGATCAGCCAGTGGGAGCTGAACATTCAACAAAAATGATGGATGGAGTTGCTGAAGGATAATGATTATACTTTTGAGTACTACCCAGCAAAATGAACGTAGTAGCTGACAACTTGAGCAGGAAAACCATGGCACGGTTGTAGACCACCAACTTTGCCCAACATTATGAGTTGAGATCCACTGGAGTCTATTTCTCAGTGGATGAGCTGGGGGTATTATTGGCGAATTTTTATCTACAGCCGACACTGATATCTCAAATCAACGAAACGCAGCGGCATGACTCCAGATTGTTACAATTGGTTGCAAAAATGCAGAATAGACTACGTGGCGATTTCTTCTTATCCTCCGATGGAGTGGTAATGCTAGATACCCGGTTATATGTACCAAAGAATGAGAGCCTCAAGTTGCAGATCATAGAGGAAGCTCATTATTCATCCTATGCAATGCATCCGGGAAGTACAAAGATGTACCGCAACATCAAAGAAAACTATATCTTGAGGAAGATGAAGCAGGAGATAACCGAGTATAGCTAGGTGCTTGATCTGTTAGCATATCAAAGTTGATCACAAGAAGCCACTAGGGTTATTGGTACCTCTAGAGATCCTTAATGGAAGTGGGAAAGGATAGTCATGGATTTTGTGACTAGTCTTCCTCGAACTAGTCAAGGCAAGGACACCATATGGGTTATCATAGATAGACTGACCAAGTCTGCCCATTTCCTCCCGATCAAGACAACTTACTATCGAGACCGGTTGGCACAGATGTAGGTGGATCAAATTGTAAGACGACATAGAGTGCCTATATCCAACGTATTAGACAGAGACCCGAGATTCACCTCTCACTTCTGGAAGAGTCTATAGATGTCCCTTAGGACTAGGCTGAACTTTAGCACAGCATTCCATCCATAGATAGATGGACAGTCGGAGAGAACTATTCAGATACTCGAAGATCTACTCTGAGCATTTATTATGGAACTTCTCAGGAGTTGGGATGAGAATCTGGGACTGTTGGAGTTTGTATATAACAACAGTTACCAGACCAACATGGATATGTCACCGTATGATGCATTATACGGTAGAAGATGCAGGACTCCATTATGTTGGATCAGGAAGGTGAAAGAAAGATTTTAGGCCTAGAGATAGTACAAGTCACCTTAGAGAAAATCAAACTCATCAAAGAGCGTCTTAGGAAAACTAAAGATAGGTAGCGAGGCTATGCCAACACCAGCAGCCGGGATTTAGAGTTTGAAGTAGGAGACGAGGTGTTCCTTAAGGTATTCCCATGGTAGGGTGTACTAAGGTTCTAGAAGCATTGAAAGCTGAGCTCACGGTACATCGGGCAGTATAAGATAGTGGACAGGGTAGGTCCTGTAGCTTACCAGCTTATCCTACCAGAAGAGTTGTCGAGGTTACATGATGTCTTTCATGTATCGGTGCTTCGGAAGTGCATCAACGATCCAAATCAAGTTTTGACGAGACCAACAAAAGAACTAGCACTAGACATAACATACGTGGAGAGACCAGTATATATTCTCAATAGGAAAGAACAAGTATTGAGGAATAAGATAATACCTCATGTAAAGGTGCTGCGGAGTCATTACCAAGTGGAAGAAGCCACTTGGGAAAGAGAGCATCAGATGAGGGAATGGTACCCTCAGTTATTCTAGTTACCTATAGTAAGAAAATTTAGGGGACAAAATTTCCTAAGGGTGGGAGAATTGTAAGACTCCGAATTTTTCTAAATAAATATTTAATAAATTATCAATTTTTTAATGATATTAATTAGCACAGAAAATAGTTTAATTATTTTAACCTCAAATTAAAACAAAATCAGGAGTTAATGGACCCGAAATCCAGCCTCGCAGCTATAGGGCCAACAGAAGGCCTTATTGGGCCATACCACTTTTACATAGAATAGTTGGAGGTGGATAGTTAGCAAAGCAAATTAATTAAATGAAAAATTGTTTAATTGTTATTTAATCCATAATAATTAAGTGGGAGATACGAAACAAAAGTTAGAGTCATGATTAAAGTAGACCCGGCCGAGTCAAAAGCCGGAAAAAAATGGATCTTGGTCGGGAGAGAAGACAACGCATGATGATACAGTAAGTCTGTATTACTAGGGTCGTCTGACCAGGGTTTCTAGGAACTGGGTCGTGGATAGAGGCGAGACAGATGATTACTTAGTCGCCCACGTGATGGCACAACAACAAGATAAGATCAAAGAAACTCACTTGGTTTTAGTAGGAGATATTTTAGAAGATATCATAAATTAATCGGATGCTTTTTAAAAGATAAGTCATAGAAATTTATTAAGTTACAATAATAATAATAATAATAATAATAATAATAATAATATTATTATTATTATTATTATTATTATTATTATTATTATTATTATTATTATTATTATTATTATTATTAACAACAACAACATAAGGGTTAATTTAAGTAAATGAGAGAGAAAGAGAAATAAAAATCTCTTTCTCTCATGAGTTCAACCTTTAGAGCCCTATATGAGGGATTTTCCCTTCTCCTTCCAATCTCCTTCTGCTCTGACGACCACGAGCCGACGTCTATATCTCGCCGTCCGTCCTCGTCATACCACCCCCATCTCCACGTGTGCTCTCCTACAGCCACCTGACAGCCTGCGACGCTGCTGGCAATCCCTTGCTCGCCTCCACCGCCAGGTCACGCCACCGGCCAGCATCGCCGTCGTTCGCAGCTATTCGGACCTGCAACGTCCCCTCCTAGCCAACTGCACCACCGTCTCCCTCTTCAGTCCCCTTGCGCTCAAAGCCGATGACCAGCTCCTTTGTCTCGTCCTCCGTGCATAGGCCACCAACCGAGAGCAAGCTCACAACCATGGTCAAGAGCCAATAACGCAGCCCTGCTGTTTCTGAGATCTGACAGCCATCTTCTTCCTATTCCCTTGGTCAGGGAGAATCACTAGTGAGATTAACCTAAATGATGGGTATTTGAAGATAGGCCAAATTAGATGACAGGACTTAGAGTATTACTCAAGTATGCAGGTCATCCATGTTTGTAGCAATGAAAGTATGATGTGTGTATGAACATTACGTTTTATGGTGAATGTTTGTATAATTTTTGGAGCCTACAAATAGAGGAGATGTTGCCAAATTTTTCATGGAAATTATAGGAGTTAAGGATCTATTAATCTCTAGTTGCATGCCTTTATGTATAA
Organism: Dioscorea zingiberensis; assembly: GCA_026586065.1. NCBI lineage: Eukaryota > Viridiplantae > Streptophyta > Magnoliopsida > Dioscoreales > Dioscoreaceae > Dioscorea > Dioscorea zingiberensis. The sequence continues at coordinate 13,281,270 of CM048823.1, read as the reverse complement.
TTAATTATCTTTTCCATGCTTAATGTACTAGATAATGAGTTATGAAGGTGATGATTACGTATGTGTAAAGAATTGTTAAGAGTATGGAGAAATACATGCATGTTGTAGTTCATCGTAATTTTTATCGTATTCTTAATTAGCGATAGAACTAAAACGATGAAATGAAATCACAATATTTATGAATTTTAGAAGCATGCATTTTATGTTAAGTAAGAATTATGCTTAGAAAGCTTAATAGCTTTACTGTACTCTATCGGGTTACAATTTAAGAATAGGGTCTTTGTATTCTTGATTTCCTTATTTTGATTATTAGGGAAAGATAAAGGAAATAGAAAGGGCAAGTCAGCCGCTGCAGAAGGACCAAGTCAATCTCAAAGCTTACTAGACTCAGATGAGGGAACTAGCTGTATAGTTCATACTTTTACCGTATTTTTATACATTATTGACTTCAGTTTGAAAGGCATGATTTAGAAAATTTTATGAAATTTTCCCGAGTTTTGAGAAATCATTTCATTCACAGTATTCAGTAACAGAAAAGAGAGACAAATATAGAAAAAAATAGACTACACTTTATTGATATACTTGCTTGTACCAGTTGTGGCTCGTAGAAAGCGAGAGAGTACGGCATTAGATTAGGAAATGGGCGATTTACAACTATGATTTTCATTACCAAAATATCGAATTTTAAAAAATTTCATTTTATGAAATTAAAACCCCCTTTCCATACTCTCGGAGTGCCTAGTGTACGTATATAAGATTGACCCTGTGTAGCGTGGATAGATCTACCCGTTGGTCGCTAGTCCTACAGTATTGAAGTAGACGTATAGTTAGTGATGATAGTATTGTGATAATCAGATGACTCCATATTACCCATCTACTTGTAGTGATTAGAGATCCACCTTAGAGGCGATTAATACAGATTACCAAGGGTACTTTCGGAAATCATTCACAGTATAGAGAAACAGATAATAAGATACGCATACATGAGATTCTATGCATATTGACATGATTAAAACAAATTGAAGATAATGTATTGACAAGCATCTTTAGCTGCTCGGTATTACTTTTAGCTTTCAGTATTTATTTTTCACTTACTTATATATGCATAATTTTATGCTTCAGCTTTTACAGTTTTATTTTATTATATGTGTACAGTTTTATACCCGATAGCACTGTTCCAAATCACTGAGCTCCAGTAGCTCAACGCCTTTTTCGTGACATTTTTAATCAGGCAACCAGATAGAAGGCTTTGTCTAATCATGAGATTATGTGGAGAGTACCTTTAGTTGGCTCTAACTCCCTGTGTCCTAGTTTAGGATTATGTACTTTTATGAGTGTATTTGATACAATTAAGTCTAAGATAGTATTTTATTTGGTGTTGTATTAAACGGTATCTTGAATTTGAGTTTATGATATGATGTTTTTGCTTTCATAGCTTTCACAATTACTTGATTTACTTTTGATTACTAGTTTTACAGCCTTAGGTTTAGGGGTCATTCCCTTGACCTTGTTGGTGTGACACGTGTCCCCTATTTATGAGATTGGTGTTATATTTAGTGGTATCAGAGCCGAGTCAATCCTAGGAATTTTTGGGGTTAGTTAGAACCTTAGAGTGGGAGTATGTGTCAGTAGAGTAAATGTTTATAATTGTTATAAGTGCTAAAGGATTAGAACCTTAGAGTGGGAGTATATGTCAGTAGAGTAAATGTTTATAATTCCCTTTTTCATAATGTTGCACAAGAGACGCGGTGGACCACCTCGGGTCCTACGTGAGGAACCCATAGAGGAGCCTGATGTGGTGTCTCAGGAGCAAGAAAAAGTACAAGCGGAAGGATGCCATTCCCAGCATGGACCAGGATATAACCTTGATATTCAACTTTGGGCGGGGTATAGCAGGGAATTTAACAAGGGACGGGGTATAACTTGGGGGATCACCGGCGATTTTTGACCAGATGGCAAAATCATTTGTGGATTTTTCTAACGACCAGCAGATGAGGCCCAGAGATTAAGATCTCGTTAGCAGAGCTCGGCAGATGTGAGTAGCCCAGTTCACGGGCATCACTGACCTAGCGGAGGTAGAAACTTGATCACACACCTGGAGCTAGTTTTCCAGGCGTTAAGGTGCCCCGAAGAGGAGAAAGTAACTACTTTCACATTGTTGCTAGGACAAGGGGCCCTACACTAGTGATTGACCATCATGCGGTGTCGTACAGATCTGAAGACTTTCACTTTGACTGAGTTCCTAGCAGCATTTGATCGGAAGTTCATGTCCCAAGTTTACAGAGATGAGAAGAATCAGGAGTTCTTGTGTTTGGTTCAGGGGAACCTCTCAGTGGACGATTATGAGGCCCAGTTTACAGATTTAGGGAGGTATGCATACTCCTATATAATGAGGAATATGAGAAATGTCAGAGGTTCGAGCAAGGACTCTGGGATGAGATTCAAAATATTATCACCATATCTGGATTTACTGATTTTACTGCCTTAGTTAAGTGTGCTCTTAGAGTAGAAATGAGTTTTGAGAGACATAAGAAGCGCCTGGACAAATTCAAGAAGAGAAATACACCCCGTTTTTCAGATTGGCCACAACATGAGGGCGTCCAAGAAGAGCAACAACAACCGCAGTAGTAGCTCTTCTTTAGGAGGACAAGGACAGAAGAGGCCTCAATATCATACTTGCATGAAATATCACTTTGGAGTCTGTAGAGCCGGTATTGGAGCTGGCATTTGTTTTTAATGAGGATGTGCGTGACTCCATTAATCCCGTGATTGGCTAACCGTAGAGGAGATGAGATTTCCCCAAGATCGCGTCATCAACGGGATCGCCTCTTCAGCGCGGGTTTCTTTAAGAGGACTCCCATCCCAAATCCTAACGGCGCCACTGTAGAGAAGAAGGGCGAGGGAGAGGGAAACATGAGAACCTCGCCAAAGTTCTAAACCTGAGCCCTCATCCTTCTCGTCTTGTGATGGGCATCCGGGACTCACTGTTAAACTCCCGGAGACCGAGAAGGAACAAAAGTCACATTCATGGACTTGGACTGTGGGAAAGGCTCGCCAGACAGCCTCGGAAGGACACCAATGCCTTCTCCACAGTTGAATTGCCAGACCACCATCGTAGCCCTTTCCTTGGTGCAGTCCATCGCCTGAGCAACTTCTCGAGAACGCCGTGAAACGCTGCTCGTCGGTAAGCACCTTGAGATTCTACAAAGATCACGGCATGCTCAGTCATTCATAATTATCTGTGTACATTCAAGCATAATTGGGCGATTAGAGGTTAAGATGTTGATAACTTCATAATTAACTTGCTAATGAATAGAGTGTATCGGGTGAGGTATGGACTCTTTGATTCTTTTCTTCTTTTATGTATACCAATGTATAAGCCCAGGTGAAGGTCATGCATGGGTTTGTTTATGATTGCTCGATGATGGATGATGGGATGCCATGCATATTAGCATAATTATTAGATGAACGAAAGCTAGGCTTACAAAAGGGTTGCATAAATGAAAACAACCTGTGTTGATTATAGGCATGCATGGGCTCAATTATGTGTGTGAAAAAGGGCACGAGTTTTCTTTAGTATGAATGCATGAAACTTGTGAGTTGCAGGAGCACAGTGACATGTAGTGAGATGGTGAGTTTATCTTGAGTATGAAATTAGGAGCTGATGGCAATACTGGTATGGTTTATCAGGGGTGGTGTTAGTGTTCAATGAGGTTGTAATCTAGTTTTCCATAGATGGTGAAAGATGAGGGAAGGTGGGAGAAGTTAGGCATTAATAATTATCAGAATTCATTAAATGAATGATAAACTAGTGTTTCGTACAGCCGTTCATTTAGTTGCATTTTTGTTTTCATTAACAGTTATGTTTGATAATAGTGGATAAAGAGAGAGAAGAGGATTAATAGAAAGAGATGATGTTGGATTTATGTATATATATATAGTTGTGATACTGTGCAAGTGTGGTCGCCCTATTTTAGCCTACTTGCATAGTATTTTAAGGAAATCCAACCGTACAGATAGAAAGAACATAAAAAAATAAGCTAGCATGTCAAATTTCAAACAATTTGAGAAGGTGTAAGGTCTGCAAAGGGTATGGAAATATACTAAAAAATAAATATATAATTATGCACTCATCAACACACTTCCCATTTAGCATGAGAGATGGAGCCCACCGATAGCTCACTTCACTTCCACATAAATCTATTCGCACTTAGGCTGCAATACTCGATAGATTCCTTGGTTGTTACTTCCCACCAAGCAAGGCCGCAAACTTCCGACTGGAGATCTCCGCCATCAAGCAAGGTGAATTAGAATCATTTTCTGAAGCTTATGAGAGATATAAAGATTTGCTTCGTTGTTGCCCTCAAAATGGTCTTGATCTGTGTAAAAGGATCTTCACTTTTATAATGGGCTAAACAACTCTACAAGACCGCTCAATGATGCAGTCGCGGTTGGATCATTGGAACACAAATATTGTGAAGATGCCGAGAATTTGTTCGAGGGCATGGCCAACAATAAATCCCCCTAGTCAACAAGAGGAAAGCAACATAAACCAGTTAAGGCCCTTTAGGAAGTTACGATTACAGATTCTATACTTGCTTCTTACATCCAGTGGTAGCTCACATCTCGTTGAAGCCAGGCTTAGCTTCATATGTAGGAGGACATATGGTATCACAATGCCCAATTCCAAGCATTGAAATTGCCCCCATTGAACAAGTATAATACATGGGTAATGCACAGAAGCAGCAGAAAAGTCAATACAAGCAGTACATTCATAAATGAAACCATCCTGCACTTTCTTATGGAAATCCACAAGCTGGACAGTACCCTCCTGGTTCCCAACATCCCCCAATAATACAAGAAATAAAGCCTACAACGAAGGAACTCTTATTAAAATACATACAGGGTATTGATGCGGTAATCAGGAATTTGCAAGCCATAGTTCAAAACTTGGAAAACCAGGTGCGGAAAATTGTTAAGACTCTATTGGAAAGACCCCAAGGTAGTTTTACGGGCAACTCGGAGGAAAACCCCCATAAGCAGCTTAAAGCCATTACATTGCAGAGTGGCAAAGAATTCGAGCTGCCTATACTAAAACCTCAAGCTAAAGGAACTACTGTGGAAGAATTTGAGCTAGTTGCTAGTTCTGAAGGAAAGCACAAGGAGAAAGGAAAAGAGGCTAAGTAGCCACCTATGTCCGCATATCAACCTCAAATTCCATATCTACCGAGGTTGAAGAAAGACAAAGAAGATACCCAATTTGTAAAATTTTTGGACATATTGAAGCAGTTGCACATCAATTTACCAACGCACAATGTTCAACAATTCTACAGCCGAAATTTCCCATGAAAGTAAAATACCCAGGAAGTCTCATCGCTTCCTGCGTACTTGATGAAGGGATTACGAAAAAGGCAATAGCAGATTCAAGAGCGAGCATAAATGTAATGCCCTATAAGCTTTACATGAAGTTAGGGCTTGGGGAACCAAAGTCAACGAGGTTGACTCTATAGCTCGTTGACAGATCGGTGAAATGGCTAGAGGAATAATCGAGGATATACTTGTTCGTATCAACATATTCATTTTCCCAGCGGACTTTGTATTGTTAGATGTTGAAGAGGATGTCAATATCCCAATTATACTAGACCGACCCTTTTTAGCTACTGCTTTTGTCTTGGAAGATGATGTAGAGGAGAGATTAGTACTGAGGGTTGGCGATCAAGAAGTGGTGTTCAAATTTCCCGAAGCTATACAGCACACGATAGATCATGACAATACCTAATATAGTGTCGATTATGTTGATTTGATTACATCTAAGTACCTGGAGGAGTTACTTGCTATAAACCCCCTGACACAATATCTAGGAGAGTTTGATGATGATCCTACAGTAACTCGAGAGGATTCTGCTGCACTGAACACTGATACATGAATTGGGAGGAAGATGAAAAAGATGATAAAAAATATCATAGTTGGATTAACTGTTTGGAAGGAGGTAAACAAGGAAAAGGACAACAATATTGCTTCAGCTCGCACTAAAGTAGCAAGAGGCCCAGGTATGAACCAGAGTGAATGTTTTATTTATTCTAACTTGGTTTTATTATTGTTTAGCGATTGTCACAATGGTGGAGGTGGAGAGAAATTTCATGTTTTTGAACCTCCTTATGGTAATCTCAGGTACATCAAGCTAGTAACGTTAAACAAGCGCTTCTTGGGAGGCAACCCAAGTTTTGGTAAAATTCTTTTTGTTTTGCAATTTTTCTTATGTTAGTTAGAATTGTTAGAATAAATTGATGGTATTCCTTGGCCCTCACATCTGCATCATTAGAAACATCTTGGTAGGTGTGATTCTCTTTAGCCTAAATTTAGACTTTAATGGTTGCATAGTGATCATAAGAGCAGCGCCCCATTGATATTAGTGCATAAGTCAAGCAAAGGCGTGTAGGGGGACCCATACAGTCCGCTTAGGAGTCTGTATAGGATGGCCTGAGGAGTAAACGGGATAGCATGCGACCTCGCAAGATTCGAATTGCCCTGAACCGCTAGTTTCATACGAGGCCATACATTCCCGTATGTTTGGTCGTATATAAGCCACGCAAGGCCATATGGGGGATTATGTAGTCATATGTTTATCTGTATAACTTTAACCGTCTATGAACTCACGAAATCCAGATTCATACGGCCCCGTAGGGATTTCGTATGGGCCTGTAGGGTGGCACATGCACACTTAACGATCTATTATACGACCAGTATAGAGTCATATATGGTGTCACCTATGGATTAAGTATTCTCCATACAGCCTATGTAGGTTCCTGTATAGTGGTATCTAGTTATAAATAGAGTGGAAGTTCAATCCACCTTCTCCATCTCCTCCATACTATCTCTCCCACTCCTCCACCTTCGCCTCCCACATTAGGCACTTCCAAGCACTATTTCGCATCCTCAAACGCGCTAGTAAACATCCATTCTAGCATTTAGCAAGCACCTAGGTATGCTCTCGATTTTCTCAGTTTGTCAAATGGTTTTCATATACACATTCCTAAACCTAGGATTTGAGCTAAAACTAATCATAGGATAGGTGTAGAGGATTTTGCGCTCCATGTGATCAATAATAACTAGAGTTTGTATCATATCTAGGTATGAAATCATAGGAAGGGCGACGTTTCACCACAAAAGACGCTGTATAGGCGCCTGTACAGCCCGACTGATACCTCCCGTATAGGCGCCTATATGGAGTCGACGGTGAAGTAAATGGAGCTTCAAACGGCCTGTATATGTGACCATATAGCTCCCACTAAGGGGTGAATGGGCAATCGTATGGCCCGCATGGGCTCGCATGGCAGCCAAAGTGCAATATACCATGTTCTAAATCTTTGAATTACACTAGCCTTCCAATTCTTTTGAAGACATGTCGAGGACAAAGAATGTTAATAGTGGAGGCCCCAAATGCAAGCGAGGTGAGGGATCCTCCTCAGGAGAACCAGACTTCACTGAGGATTTCTGCCGAGAGTGATAACATGCCTTCTGACTTGGAGGTTCGATCGCACACGCATTATAGACTGGACGTCGTTCAGTAGCTCCGCATTGAGAACCGAGTATAAGAGCTTGTTTCAGACGGCGGCTGGGAACAGGTCGTCTCGATCAACTACCCAGTGTTCAGAGACCCACCTTGAAGGTACTGAGTACGTTCGAGGCATACCGTAGCCCAGTCGCTGACCAGCAGCCTGGTGCCTTTAGATTCCAGCTTTATGGAGAGATGAGCCAGACGAGCTACATGCAGTTCGCCTTATACATGGGCTTTTATGACAACGAGTTCATTACGACCGCCCATTACAACAAGCTCTTTACCGCCTTCCCATAGTACGTCATCCCATCCGATAGGATTTGGACCAAGCTCAGTGGGTGGGGGCGACATGACTCTTAGAAGGCATCATTCTTGATCAATTTGGTCCATTGCTATATCCACGCACTTATTAACATGGAGAGAGTGCAAGCCGGGCTTCATGACTCATCCACACCTGCTCTTCCTCTATAGCATTCTCTAGCATGCAACCCTTCACCAAGGATACGTGCTCACTGATTACTTGGTACATCAGGGGCAACACCTTCTGTTTCACACCATTAGCGTCGGACCTTATATTACCACGTTGATCCGACGGATGGGAGTGAAGCTACAAACAGACTTTGTGCATAGGTTGATCATCGTTGCACTCCTCGGGATAAGCATGCTAGTTCAGATGGGACTGGTTCGTCGCTCCGGCAGCTGTTATACTCATTCACCACTCAAGCCACCACAAGCCCGATAGCGATGATTTACAGAGTCCCGACGCAGTAGGGTTAGGATCAGAGGACTCTCCATCTTCAGCCGCTGCAGCCCCATTGCGCTTATCATTGCGAAGCCGAAGCTCGAGACTCGAGGAGCAGATCACTGAGATGTAGACCGTGTAGGACACCATATTGCAGGAGCAATGTTGGATTCGAGCTGAGCTTACAAAGTTACTCGCGCACCTGAACAACCTACTGACATCTACACCTATACCGCCACCATAACACGCCGCACCATCACTATCTCCTCCATCACCTGCACCAGCTACAACACTACCCGTTGCCGCGGCAGAGAAGCAACCACATCCTTGGATTGAAGATATACCATCTTGTTATTTTGTTTTGTTGTGTTTTTAATATTTAGTATTTTGTGTATCAGTTGGCAAGGGCTTTGTCCCTCCTAAACGTATCTTTCTTTTTCTTTTTTTGTGGCTTCTAGTGATTTGTCATATTTTGGAGCTATGATGATCTTTCTTGTCTTGCATATTTGAGAGATTGATATTCACTCACCCAGTATATACCCACAAGATTACAACTTGCGATTTAAGCAACCTATCATCAAACTGCGGAAGTTTCAGTTATATTTCTCTGTGATTACTATTACTAGCTTTATCTCTATCATTCTTTATTAAGTATATTAAGGACAATGTACAACTTTAAGTGTGGGGATGGGTAGCTAACTTGCTAATTGTGGATTCTTTTAAAATTTCTATGTGTGGAAATGGGAAGCTAGATATTCGTTTTAAATTCATCGAGAAATTCTTTATAGGAAAAAAAAATAATGTTTAGTACACACCGATAAAGTCTTTGTTGGCAAAAATTTCAAGTTTAATTTCTTCTTAGTGTACCATCTTAGCATACAATTTTTTTTCAAATTCTAGTATTAAGTATTATGGGCACTTAAAGAGCATCTTTGTGGCATTCATAATCTCTGGTGATAATAGATAACCAATTCTCATGCTCTTTTGACTTTAATTTCTAAGTATTAATTTCAATAGCTCTAAGAGGCTTCATGAAACTAGTTAAAGCTTCTACCCCCATAATTTAACTTAGTGGACAAGTAAGAGAATAATAAAGTAGTAGTGTACATAATAGTTGTTAAAGCACAAAAGACAATGTTCCTCTGCTTGGTGTGATGAAGTAGTTTAGGGTTCTTACTCCTAATCAGAGTGTCCATCAATTCGAAAAGTCACTTCCTAGTATGAATACATCTAGGTAGAGTTGTGATCTTTTGAGTAGCTAGGTATTCTGGTGCCTAATCAGCATGTGCATCCCACAAAAATGAGGATCTACACTCTACACTGGTCGTTAGTTTGGGAAAGTCAGATCCATTAGGGATGCCCTATGGAGAAAAATTATATTATGTTAAGCTTGTTTGTTATGGAATCCCTTAAACTTGTCCATTAATTTTTTTAAATGAAGGGTTGTGTCATCCTTTTCTTAGGGCCCCAAGGACCCTCTAAAGTCCATTGAGGATATGCTTGTCTTGCTAATACTTCAGAACATGACATGTGTAGTGAAGATGTTCATCTAGAGTTGCAATGGAATATACTACAAGTTCAATCTAGGCCCTCATGTGGAAATAGGAGAATCCACACTTTGATGGTGAAACTGAGTGAAAAGTAGCATCAATTATTCCTTGGTATGAGGTTAAACACGTATCAACTTTTTGTTAACTTCTTTTCTTTCCTTGAGGGCAAACAAATCTTTAAGTGTGGAAATATTTTGATAAGTGTTTAATTAAGCATAATTCCTTATCATTTTTATGTATACTTTGCATGCTAATTTAGTGAAAATATAGCCCGTTGGTACATTAAAATTGTTATTTTTTGTAAATAGGGCATAATAATGATGCACCAGGATCAGGGAAGCTTTTGAAGATAATTTATGGCCAAAATGAAGTAATTTTGAAGCTCAAACAACCTCATACCCATATGACCCGTGTGAACCGAGGTAGCAGAACAGTCCCTGATTTGATTCTCCCGAGAGCTATATGGGGTCTTATACGGGATTTATAAGGGCCCATATAGATCGAGGAACGCAAGGATTGATTCTCCACGTGATTATACGGGCTCTCATGCGGCTTGTTTGGATTTCTCGTATGGCATGCTGAAAACTCTATTTGTCATTACACAATGGGCTTAGAAGGTGCAGTAGAAGAGGCTGGACACCCTTCTACCGGGTTGGAGATATAAATAGGACTTATGAGGGTTTTACGGGGATATTTTTGGATATTGGAGGATTAGGGATTTGATTGGGAGCCTCTTGTCCACTACTCCATGACCGATTTGGAAGACGAGGCTTGCCGATTAGAGAAAGAGACTGTATTTAAAATCCAATCACTAGAAGCCGCCAACGGCTTAAGGAAAAACTTAGTTCATTGTGTCTTTTTCCTTCATTAATCCCTTTGTAATGGATTTTTGTTCTCCTTTAATGGGGAAGTAATTTTATAGATACTTGGGTGCGATGAACCCTTGGATTATGGATTAATATTGACGTTGATTTCTATGCTTGCTTGATTGATTTATTTTTGTGTGTCTATTAAATGTTTAGTATTGCATTGTCTATCGACGTTGCGACAGCCGAAGAGGCTATCATAGTCCACCAAGGAAAGAAGCGAATGCCTCCCCGTGTATAGGCCTTCTCCAATAGATAGGATTGTGAGTACACCGAGAGATCGGGTACTAAGGATAGAGAGCCCTTAATACAAGTTATTCCCACAATCCTTGCAAGAGATTGTTTCCATAGAATGTAGTGCAATTGACGGAATTAGGTATTAGTCACCTCGAGAAAGGGAATTAGTACACCTTAGGAACCCTTGGCCCAAGCCATATCTGTCATCAACATAGAGATCTCCATCTATACATTATAGTAAAATTTGAGGGGGATTCATTGCCAAAGTATCCCCTTCTAATGAGTAATTGTCATCAAACCCAAATCCCATTCTCCATTTCCTTGATTTTTAGCTTTCTCTAGTTATAGATTTAGTTCTCAACACTTGATTTCTTGGTCGACTAATTAATAGAGGAATAGTTAGTACTAGTACTTTTTGGTCTCTATGGGTTCAACATCCAACTTCTAAGTCCATTTTATTACTTGTTGACGACCCCTACACATGCGGAGAAGCATCAATTAGGTTAATCACCAGATCAAAAGACGGTGAAATATATTGGGCTTCATGGCATGTGTTGGCTAGTGTAGGAGATTGTGCATTGGCAGGTGCAAGTCGGGGTGATATCCTGATAAACTCTATTAGTATAGACATATGCACTAGTCTTTCATGGTAAGGATGGAGATTAGATCCAATAATGCTTCGTGTCACACCCCAGACCTATACATACTTGTAGACCTACATGTGAACTGGAGTGTCAGACAACACAAGGTATGGTTGTCTTCTATGCCTAGCTTTACAACCATATCTAAGATTCACATAATAATATTCACAACTCTATCATATGATTTCATAAAGCGATTCTCACATATATCTCCACAGACATGAGAGGGTTGTGCTCAAGTATTTTTCAATATTGTTTTACATTACTTCCAACTTTCCCCTAGGACAACATAACAAAAAACATCCACATCAGCTCAGAGCCCTAATACTACAAAATAGAGACTTAATACAATATCCAAATCTTCCTTGAAGCCTAGCGATCCCGTTTGAGACTATTCCATCAATCTAAGTAGGGAATGGTAATGAGCTTTGTAAGCTTAATGAGAAGAAAATACCTCCCACAGAGATTAGTATATCAAAAATATGTTAATTCACATTTAGTATACATAAACCATGCTGATTATACATGTAGAGTCAAGCATACATGCTAGTCTTTCCATCTCATGAATCAGGTTAAGCATGCTAAGCCGTTCATACATTATAATCAAGTGAATAAGCCATTCAACGAAAACCCAACGCAAAATGAGTAAAACATTCCGATATAATATGCAATTGTTCAAGCATATCATTCTATCATCATAAGAAAGAGAATCCATACTATGTATGTACCCAATATTGTCCATATAAGTTATAGCTGTATATTTCGGATCGTGCCTATCCATTCCATAATTATTTTTTCTCGGATCGTGATGGACCATCCCATAAATATTGTTCCCCAAAACATGTCAGACAACCCAATAAATAGTTTTTATAGCAGACTTTGTCAGGTATATATATAAATAGTGATGTACATAACAAATGATGTTATACTCCTAATGAGTGTGGAAGGGGGTTTTAACAAAATATTTTTTTTTAACTTTTGAGACAACCGTTTAACATCATGTCTGGTCCTAATAACCTATACAAGCTCAATCATAGAGTCGCGGTATACTCAATGTGAACTGCACTAAGCTGCAAACATAACTTATCTTTATACACTTCCTTTCATTCCTGATTTCATTTTCATGTCTTGACAACACCTTATATGTACAGTGTAACACCCCGAATTTTTCTAAATAAATATTTAGTAAATTTTTAAATTTTAAATGAGGTTAATTAACACAGAAAATAGATTAATTATTTTAGCCTCAAATTAAAGAAAATAGGTTGTTAATGGACCCGAAATCCAGCCTCGCAACTACAGGGCCAAGAGAAGGCCTTATTGGGCCAGGCCACTTTTACATAGAATAGTTGGAGGTGGATAGTTAGCAGAGTTAGAATAATTAAATGAGAAATTATTTAAATGTTAATTAATCCATATTAATTAAGTGGTAAATATCGGACAAAAGTTAGAGTCTCCAAAAAGTAGATCTGGCGGAGTCCAAAGCCGATAAAAACGGATCTGGGTTGGGAGAAAGGACGACCTATGATACTAAAGTACTCCCTTGTCAGTGGGGTTGTCTGATCCGAGATTCCCGGATCTAGGTCGGGGATAGAGATGAGCCAGATAATTACATTAGTCGCCCTCATGGCAGCACATTAACAAGATAAGATCAAATAAAGTTGTTTGTTCTTTAGTAGAAGATATTATTGAAGATAATTTATTTAATTAAGTTTAAAAGATAATTTAGTTAAAGGATTAAAATATTATTTTATATAAAATATAATAAACCTAAAATATCTATTCTATTTATAACAGATGTGAGAAAGAAGTAAAGATGAAAAAAATTTCAACTCTCACTCTCTTTTTTTCTCTCGTGCTCAGAGGAAGACGTTTCTCTTTCATCACTCCCTTCTACCTGACGATCCCCCTCACTCGCACCCCCCTTCCTAGTAAAGCTCGCCGGCCAGCTGCACCTCTCCTCGCACGCGCCTGCACTAGCCAACGCCGCCTCCCATACCACCGGGCCCTCCTACAACCGCTCCCGCGCGACGATCATGCTTCCCCGATGTCCGCCTCCAGCCCGCGGCTATGCCCGTCCATTCAGCTCCAACTGCTGGCCGCTTAGCTCCGGCCCGCCAAGCCGCACCTCAGCCTCCACCCTCGCGCGACAGCAGTGGTTGCCGACGACCAAGCTCAGCTGTACCTTTCCTGCTTCGCCTCGCAACTATCCACCCCAAGCTACAACTAGTCTGAGCACCCTCAATACCAACTAGATCCCCTCCTTCTATTGTGAGATTCATGGGAAAACCCTACTTTTAATTAGTTAATTGAAGATTGAAATTGGGGAAACCCTAAATGATTTCATGAATTTAGGGTTTAGAGTTGGATGGTTTATGTGCATGTGCAGGCTTTGAAATGATTGAGGATTAAGGAGGGTTTACTTGTATGGAGCTATCTAATTAGTTGTTTTAATTAAGCATGTTAATTTGGTGAATGTTTGTACTATTTCGGGAACCTAAAAATAGAGGAGATGCTGCCTGACTTTTCATGCACAGTAATCAGTAACAGAGAAGAGAAATAGATGTAGAAACTAATATACCACAATTTATTAATATACTTGCTTGAATTAGTAGTTGCTTGTACATAGCAAAAGATTGCGGCATTAGGTTAGGAAAGGTTTGATTTAAAACTCTGAATTTCATTACCGAACTATCTATTTTAAAACAGTCCATTTGTACAAAATTAAAACCCCCTTTCCATACTCTCAGAGTTCCTAGTATACGTATTTAAGATTGACTCTGTGTAGTGTAGAAAGATCTATCCATTAGTCGTTGGTCCTGTAGTATTGAAGTAGATATGTAGTTAGAGATGATAGTATTGTTATGATCAGATGACTCCGTATTACCCACCTCTTGGTAGCGATTAGAGATCCACCGTAGAGGCGATTGGTACAAATTACCAAGGGTAATTTCAGAAATCAGTCATAGTACAGACATACACATTATAAGATATGCATACATGAGATTTCTATGTATTTGACATGATTAAAATAGATTGAAGCTAATGCATTGACCAACATTTTTATTTGTTCATATTTTTATTTGCTCCGCATTACTTTCAGATTTCAGTATTTAATTTCAGTTATTTATAAATACATATCTTATGCTTCAGTTCTTACAGTTTTATTTTATTATACGGGTACATTTTATACCCTATAATACTGTTCCTAAATCACTGAGCTCCAGTAGCTCAACCCCTTTATTCTCGATATTTGTATGCAAACGATAGACAATAGACCAGATAGACGGTTTTGTCTAATCGTGAGAGTATATGGAGATTCCCTATAGCTGGCTCTGACTCCATGTGTTTTAGTCTTGATCATGTATTGTTGTGTTGTATTTGAGACAATTAAGTCTGAGTTAGTATTTTATTTCAATATTGTACTAAACAGTATTTGAGTTTGGAGTTTATTATATGAGTTGGTTGTCTTTATAGTTTCTGCAATTTCTTTATTTACATTTGATTACCAGTTTTACAGTCTTAGGTTTAGGGTTCATTCCCTTGACCTGGCTGGTGTGACACGTGTCTTGTAAATTGGGAGATGGGTATTACATTTATTTCATTCAATAACTTATTTGTGTCATGCCACATTATTAATTTAATGAAATATTTACTCATGAATGCACAACCATATCAATGCAAGCCCTCAATGCAATTCGTAGGAAAACTTCAAATAACTTTATTGTTGTTGTTTATAAAATCATGGTAACAATTCATAACTAGTCCCTTAATATAAATTAAATCTTACATATGAAATTAGAAATTAAAACACTTATAAAACCCATAAGGAAATCCATTTAAATCCGAAAACAAGATAAAAACCCGAGGTTCTTGTATTTCCTACTCACCTTGGAATTATAGCATCCTAATGTGCCTCCGATGCTTTTTGAAGCTCATGGATTGCTTTACCTTGTCCTAATCATAAAAAATAATGATTTTTCATCAACACACACCTTTTAGAAATGATTTATTTTTATTGCGTACAATGCATATGCAATTCCGCAAAATGTAGGTTTGTCTCACTATTTAGTACTCTAACTATTCAGCTTCTTTCATTATCTCAAACTTAGTGTTTATTAACTACAAACTTGTTCCCCACCTAGTGAGACACTCGAGTATCTATTACACCATATTTGCTTGTTTATCCCATGTATTATTTTCATTTTCCTAAAACCTCAAAACCTTTGCTTTTTAATTAGTAACTAAGCTCTCGGACGCTTTCAAAGGCGTACAAATACTAAATTATTCATCTCCCAAGTATTTTCTATCCAATAAGACCTTTTCGACTTATTTTGAAAATTTCCCAAAATGCTACAGTACTGCTACATTATATATGCTATAGTAATTTTCTACGGTGCTAATCTTCTCTAATTTTCCTGAGAATTTGCCAAGCATCTCACAAATTGAGTCATGCGTCTTTCAGCTTGAGTAATACATTTTCATCTTGAGGGACGCGTCTGTAAATGCTACAGTAGCTGTTAAACTAATTTTTCTACTTTCTACAGTATTGTTCTGATTTCTCCACAGATTTTGTGACGCATTAGTTTCGCTCAAGAGATGCGTTGCTTATCGTCTGCTGGTCCAATTTGGGGTATTGCTACAATAACTGTTACAGTAATTGATGAACTTTCTTCACTAAATCAAACCCTAAATTTCATACAAATCTTTCTAAATCACTCTCAAACTACTAATACATTATTTTACATCCATTTTCATTCATTTATATACCATCTCACTTATTAAAGTCCATGGATTCATCATCATATATCATATATTAAACCCTCATATTAAACCCTATAATGCATGAAAAATAGGGTTTTAACTATTCCAAAGCATTTATTTTGTTTCTTTAACACCTGGTATATTTATAGCGCCTCAAACCCGTATTTCTTTGCTTCCACTTATTCTTTATTGAATTTCCTCCTCAAACCCTAGAATGTGGTTTTCATCACATGCTCCTCAAAATCAAATCTGAAACTTATAAAATATGTTCGAACACCATATAACCCTAGCTTATTATCACTTATTGTCTTCAGCAACTTTAGTCTCCTTGTTAATCACATAATTAACTTTTAAGGACTTTTTGGTCACCATCACTCGATTTTATTTGCTGAAGCAGTATTGTCCTTAGTAGGTTTTCGTCTAATTAGACTCCCACTCCCTATGGATTAGACCCGGTACTTTATAGATAATTTATTACTTTGACAATACGTGCACTTGCGTGAGTGTGCTACGCACTTAAGCGTACAGGTGCAGATAGACTTGCACATTGATGGGCCACTATCATATGTGCTATGCTAAGCATGTATGTTAGGTTGTGCCTGCTAAATCTGGAGAAAACACAACATGTTGTCAAAGAAAGTATGATGAACATTGAAGTATTTTATTCTGAAATCTCACAAATATTGTTGACATCCAACTAGTAATAAATGGCTATCGCGTACTCCTCAAGAAATCTAGTTCCCCTCAAATATCTTGTGTTCATGGTAGACCTCGACCTTTATGGATAGTAGTTTCCCTACATATACCATGAGTTGGGTAAGCAATCTTAGAGGAGTTGTGTACCAACGAATGCATGCTACAATTTAATATAGATATGAGATTTACTTACCAGATTTCATGTAAACACCTTAGAATATTGATAAGTTTAACAGATTCTAATGTAATTATGGGCATGGGAGAGCTTCCTCACTTTATTCCCTAACCTTTGTGATCCTTACTAGAATTTCATTATAGTCAATCATTTCTGGTAGGTGCCTGGTACATCACTCTCACATTATATATGAAATTATTTTGAATGTTATTAGGTTAGTTCTATCATTTTTGAAACAAATGGTTGTGTTTATCTTACGAATTGAGGTTATGAACCTCGAACGTCTTTGTTTACCAGCAAGATCTGGATATGTTGGAAAAGAAAGGGGTAAATGATTGGCCTTTTCATAAAGCACACAAGTAAATAATCCTCACAGCTAATATTAAATCCTCACCTTGATTGTTTACAAGGTCTCGGAAATGATGCGACAAATAGATCTATGAAAACTCCAGTACCACAATTGGAAATAGCAAATTACGTGTCACTACATCTTCCCGAGGAGTTACGATATGACCCCAGAAGAATACGACTATAAACCTAGTCGAGAACGCAGCCACGTGAGTTTTGTTTAAGCTAATTGTAGTATATAATGTGCTTTGAAGACATTGACTTTTCCACTCTCCATTATAGATATGTTTTATTAGGCACAATAGATGGGTTTAGGGGAAGCTGAGTTCTATACTCTATATAACAAGTGATGTAAGTGATGACTTCGCAGGACACTAGGTGCTCTACAACTGGCTCATTGAAGAAGTGCCTATTGACATCAACCTTGAAAAAGTACCTAGTGAGTAGGCTCGGGGTAAAGGATCATCCCGGTGAAAGTGAGTTATAAGTATGCCATATAGGGTTAAGTAAGAGAGTTGTCCCCCTTGCCCAAATAACTTCTATAAATACTTACGAGGAGAAGCCTCTAATTGACACTGGAATGTTGAGGTTCATACATTTTGGCTTTTGCCTGTTGTATATGAGTGATTCTTTTCTATTTACAAGACTATAGGAATTTATGTTATATTGCACACTAGATTCACTTGTTGGTGCCAAGATAATCTTATGTTTGATGCATGCATGGTAATTTCCTTTTGGACAAAAGGTATATATTATTTACTTAGAACACATCATTTGTGTGAGAAGTTTATACTTGAGAGCGTGTTTCATACATGTAGACAATGTTTGCATGCATGTCACACCATGCCCACTTCAAACCCCAAAAATTATATTCAACTTTGCAAATAGTATTTCTAAAATGCAACCTTCAAGGAGATAAACATGAGGCATCATTCATATTACAACCTTACTATATTAACATGACACACCATCCATTTCATATGCTAGCAAATTATATTGTGCCAACTTTTCATCGTGTGCTTATCCAATTTGGTGATGGACTTGGTGGTTGGCCATTATAGGCAACAATAAATATAAGAGGTAAACCCTACCATGATGTTCCTTAGTATATAGAAATTGTCACAGTATATGATGTAGGGGTAAGGAGTTGACCAATGTGATTCGGCAAGCCACATTAAAATAATTTTACATGCCACCAACCATCTCCCACCCACTACCACACTTGAGAGAAAATGATGCAGGAGAACCCGAGTCAGATGACGTTGAACTATCTGATTGCACCATGCGGGCTTTAGCATATCACTAATTAGTGGACCGATGTAAAGGCCAAAGGTGATCCAACCAATTCCATGATATGGGAACAGTTTTGGACACCGTTTGGTTTATTGGCCATAACTTTGGCTACAGGCTTTGGATTCGTGCGGTCAACTCCAATTCGGAAAACTCGTCTCGACACGCATGTGTGGTCAAAATAGCTTTGCTCGGTAAACCTTTCATTTATTATCAAATTCTGCTATTTTCCCCGTCATTTCCTTATTTTTTGGTTTTTCTATTTTTGGTGATATTTCGTATGCCAATTAAGGATAGGATTTGCATCCGATTTGATATCAGATTTTTAGGAATTATCTTATTTGTTTAGGTTTTTTAAATTATATAAGTTCTAGTTTTAAATCAAAATTTGCCACTTTTGGTAAATTTGGATAAGATAATAGGTTTCTAAGTTAGTTTTTGGAGCTATTTAAACACTCCTTGTGGGTTGAATATTAGTCATTGAATATTGAATAATACTTTTCCTTTGAAATTTCAAAGACTTTCTTCTCTGTTTGTCTTCCCCCTTGCTTGTTCTCTTAACAATTCTCTGGTCACCACCGCCCTTAGGTTAATCATTATTATGTCCGGCCTCAGTTGGTATCAGAGATCGTCTTCTTTCTCTGGGATCAGCATCAATGGCTAGAGGTCATGGAAGGCATGGTGGTCTTCATGGTGGACATTTTCCAACAGAGGAAGACCAGTCTCGAGACCCAATCGCCTTGGAAGCTATGAACAAGGATCTACAGAGACAGGTCTCGGGGTTGACCTAACGGTTTGCAGCGCGAGATTTATAGGATCGTGAGGTTTCAAACCATGACTCCTACTCCATCTTTATCAACCCCTATTCCCGCATAGGCAGTGTAGAGAGCACTGTGCATAAGAGGAGCGTCACAGAAATTTCTGCTTTCGGGTGGAGTTGCCCGAATTTACTTACTACAAACTACATGTTGAAGTCTTCATCGACTGACTGAATGAGGTAGAGAGGATATTTGAGTACAAGGAGGTTCTCGATCATATGAAGGTGAAGCGAGCTGCCATCAGGTTGAAGGGCGGAGCATCTGCGTGGTGGGAGGAGCTGCGGCGTTTACGAGATCGGCAAGGCAAACCGAAGATCGCTAATTGGGACAAGATGAAGAAGAAGATGAAGGGCAGCTCCTACCCTTCAGCTATACCCATACCTTGTTTCAACTGCTTCATACGTTGAGGTAGGGCATAAGATCGATAGATAAGTACACAGAGAACTTCTACCAATTAATTGTCCAGAAAGACTTATTCGAGACCGAGGACTAACTGGTGGATCGATATCTGCGAGGTCAACGCCAACCATTGCAAGATGTTCTCAGTCTTTACACATTATAGACTGTTTTGGAGGCATACCATCACGCCCTTACTGTTGAAAAGCAGTAAAATAGAAGACCACCAATCAGGATCGATCAGAGTAGCCGACCAGCTCACCCTCAGGCACCCCGCCTGGTCTAACAACCACCTTTGGTTAGTTCTAACTCTGCTGTTTGGTGTTATTGATGTGGTGAACAAGGATATAATCCACCTGAGTGTCAAAAGCTTGCTAGTCAAAAAGGCAAGAACCTGATGATTAAGGAGAACGAAGTAGGTGAGGTTGACCTGACATGCTGAATGGGGATGGCCATGAGATTCTTGTTGTTCGGAAGAGTCTGCTAGCACCCATGAATTATTCAAGGGATGACTGGCTTAAGAACAACATCTTCCAAACAACTAGAATAGAGGCCGACAAGGTATAGAAGGTGATCATCGACAATGGTAGTTGTGAGAACGTGGTGTCTAAAGACGCTGTCGAGAAGTTACAATTGACGATGAAGCATCATCCTAAGCTCTACAATCTATTATTGTTGAGCAAAGGTATAAAGGTAAAAGTAGATCAACGATGACTCCTATCTTTCTCCATTGGCATGAGGTACTTTGACAAAGCATGGTGAGACGTCATGTCAATGGATGCCTGTCACCTACTACTGGCGACCTTAGCAGTATGATCAGAGCGTAGTTCATGATGGAAGGAAGAATAGTTATTCCCTTAGAATCAAGGGGAAAAGGATCGTATTGGCACGCTGTCCAGGAAGAAAAGCCTCCTACCTCGGTAACCAATACTAACTTGCTTCTATGTCTAGGTTTTTAAGCGGGATCAAGTAGGGAGATGTAGTCTATGCACTGTTACCTTATATGCATAGTACCATGGACATGGATCTAGTCTGCCCATAGAGATGTAGGAGTTGCTCATGGAGTTCGCAGACTTGATGCTAGAGAAACTTCCTTCGAGACTCCCACCTATGAGGTATATCCAACACCAGAGAGATCTTGTCCCAGGATTGAGTGTGCCGAACCGACTGGTATACTGCCATAGTCCCAAAGAGGCCGAGAAATTGCATTGACAGGTGGAAGAGTTATTAGGGATGGGCTATATCCGAGAGAGCATGAGTTCCTACGTAGTTCCGCTTTCCCATCCCCCGCCTAGACGACAAATTAGACCAACTATCCTTCTCAAAGGTTTTCTCAAAAATCGACTTAAAGAGCGCATACTACCATATTAGAACATGGCTTGGAAATGAGTGGAAAACGGTGTTCAAGACACGCCATGGACTATACGAGTATATGGTGATGCCTTTTGGGCTATCCAACACACCCAGCACGTTCATGCGATTCATGCACCAGGTTCTTCATCCGTTTATGGGGAAATTTTTGGTGGTCTATTTTGATGACATCCTCATCTATACTCTGAGTTGGTCCTCACACTTTGACCACCTTCGCGTTGTCTTTGAGATGCTGAGAACGAAGTGCCTGTTTGCCAGCCGAGAGAAGTGTTCCTTCTTCACCACTTCTGTGACTTTCCTTTGCTTTGTTGTTCCTAGTGGTGGTATTCATGCAAATCAATTAAAGATAGATGCGATCTTGGAGTAGCCTAGACCGAGGACCTTGCATAATGTTAGAAGCTTCTATGGACTGGCCTCGTTCTATAGATGGTTCATACGGAACTTTAGCACGTTGATTACACCCATCAAACTCAAGAGGCGTGATTTCCAGTGGACTGATGAGGCCGAAGCTAGCTTCCACCTGGTCAAACAGAAGATGATTGAAGCACTAGTTTTAGCGCTTCCCGACTTCGACAAGGTGTTCGAGTTCAAATGTGATGCATCTAGAGTTGGTGTTGGTGGTATTCTGAGCCAATCAGGGTGACTAGTAGCTTTCATCAGCGAGATGCTGTCAGGGTCAAAGAAGAACTACTCCACTTATGACCTGGAGTTCTAAGAAATAGTTCAGTCTCTTAAGCATTAGCACCACTACCTTGTACAGAAGGAGCTCATCCTGTTCACCGATCATGAGGCCCTAAAATATATCAATGGCCAATACAACTTAGTTGGTGGCATGCAAAGTGGGTGGCATACTTACAAAAGTTCACCTTTACCTTGAAGTATCAAGCAAGTAGCCTCAATCTTAAGTAGATGAACTGAGGCATCACACTTCTCTTCTTACCACAATGAGCGCCAAAGTTACAGGGTTTGAAGCCTTCACAGATATGTATATGGCTAATCCTTCCTTCGCGTAGATACTTTAGAAGGTAACTGATGGGCATCGTCACGATTTTATTTTGCATAATGGTTACTTGTTCGTGGCCAGCAGCTATGCATCCTCGACAGTTCATTGTGATAGGATATCATGAGTGAACTCCATAATGAGGGGCACTTTGGTCGTGATAAGACCTACTCCTCATAGTTGCTTACTTTTATTGGCCGAAGTTGTCTAGCGACGCGGCTCACTTTATAGAGCATTACTTTATGTACTAGTGGGACAAAGGATTTCTCACCAAAGCAAGTATGTACTCTCCCTTACAAGCCCCTGAAGCTCCTTCGCTTGACGTCAGCATGGATTTTCATCTTGGCCTTCCACGTACCCAGCAGGCCTCGAATTCTATTTTGGTGGTGGTCGATAGGTTTTCAAAGAAGGTCCACATTGTAGCCTATCAGAAGACTATATATGCTACGAGCATTGCTCATCTTTACTTTCAAGATATTGTTCGCTTGTATGGTGTTCCTCACTCCATCACATCAGAACGTGACACAAAGTTTGTCAGCCTCTTCTAGAAAGCTTATGGGCGAATTGGGGACATAGTTGAACTTTAGCAGTGGATATAACCCCCAAATGGATGGACAGACCAAAGTTGTGAACCGGAGTTTGGGCAAGCTTCTGAGGTGCGGGATAGAACAAAACCGAAACCTTGGGATTTGGCATTACCTCAAGATGAATTCGGGTACAACAGATCGAAGAATCGGCCTACCGGTTTGAGCCCATTCAAGGTTGTCTACGATCGGAACTCATCCGAAGTACTTGATTTAGCCCTTGTTCCACGCGTGGGCATGTTCATCCCCGAGCTGATGAGATGGTAGGACATGTCAAGAGGGTCCAAGGGCAGGTGAAGCACGTCATTCATGAGCGCAATACAAAATACAATACCAAGGCAGACAACCATCGCCGCCAGATACTTTTTGACGAGGTGACTTTGTTTGGGCGGTACTGACTTGTGATCGCTTTCCTTCTACTGATTATAACTAAACAAGGAATGAACGATGGGACCCTGTGAGGTGCAGCAAAAGATTAATGACAATGTATACAAGATGCGCCGCCCTATTCACTTGAAGGCTTCAGAAGTCTTCAATGCGAAACATTTGAGTCCTTGCTATGTGGAGTCAACTGACCCAACTTAGAACTCGAGGTTGAGTTCTTTCCAACCTAGGCTGACTTATGCAGGATAACCTGACTCAGACAATGCTAAAATATTTGATTACACCATGTGGGCGTTAGCGTATCACGAATAGGAGGACCGACATAATGGCCGAAAGTGATCTTGCCAATTCCGTGATTGGGGAACAGCTTTGGACACGATTCGGTGTTTTGGCCATAATTTTGGCTACATGCATCAGATTATCTCTCTCAACCCCAATTCAGAAAGCTTGTCTCAGCACACACACGTGGGGTCCATCTATCTTTGCTTGGTGGACGTTTTCTTAATCCTCAAATTCTACTGTTTCCCGTCGTTTCATCATTTTTTTATGTTTTATATATTTTTGTTAATACTTCATATGCTAATTTATGATAGGATTTGCATCCGATTTGATCTCGGATTTTTAGAAGTTATCTAATTTGTTTAGGTTTTCTAAATTAGATAAGTTTTAGTTTTGAATTAAAATTTGCCACTTTTGGCTAATTTTGATAAGATAATAGGTTTCTAGGTTAGTTTTTTTATGCTATTTAAACCCGCCTTGTTGGTTGAATATTAGTCATTGAATATTAAATAATACTTTTCCTTGGAAGTTTCAAAGACTTTCTTCTCTGTTTCTCTTCCCCCTTATTTTCTCTCTTGACAATCCCCTGGTTGCCACCGCCCGCAGGTTAATCACTATCCTGCCCTGCATGGGATTTACAAATGATTGTTCAACTGTCAACGGACCATGAGGCTTGTGACACCACTTGCAATATGAGCCACGTGTGGCGCTTCCATGTCCAGTTCACATTCATTATTTCAATGAATATCAAAGCCATTTTTTGAAAGGCATGTCCCCGATGACATGCTTGTCTATATAGTTATGGATAACCAAGTATGCGAAGACAATTTCCCGCTATATCTAGACTGAGAGTGATGACACAACATGCAAGATTTTGACAAGCAGCTTTACTAGGCCAAAAGCTTTCCCTATAACGTTCTTCAATCAAACATGCATGTGGTTGAATTTGTCTTCTGATTGTGTTATCTTGTTCAGCCCTTATAGATCGAACCTAAGTCGTATTTCTCTCCTTTGTAAGGTCCTAAATTGGTCACTGTGTTCGCATAGCCTCCTTCTCTGAGATAGAATTTACCTTGGGAGTAAACATATTTTAGGCTTGTGTATAATGTGGCTATCTTTCCTTGTGGGAAAAAGAAGCTCCCATTCTGTAAATAGTGTTGTATTACCTATTTGTTAGCAGTGGAACCCTCCCATCCAACACAAATAAATTGGAAATACATGTTGAATGACACAACTCCCTTAACCTTCTGGCTAATCCATCCATATCTTTAATGGAACCATTCTTGTATATCTTTCTCTATGTTAATGGGTGCATGAGTACCATCTATCCCCCCATGATGTCACTAGAGATTACTTACTATTGTAAGAAGTTTCCCACCAACTGTCACACATTATAAACTAAGAAATATTACCTCGAATAGAGTGTTGCGGGGTAGAAAATGTTGTGGCTAAGCTCTACTCGGAGACTTGATGGCGCCCTTAGTAAGAGTGAGAATGGAAAATAGGATCATGTTGGAGACTGCATGTCCCACCTCAACCATGAAGATTTTTTGATGTTCTTGCACATTCATGAAACAACTTCTACACAAAATTCCTCATGTTTCATGTGTTTGAGCCAATTCTTTGAAAACCTGGGGCTCTTTTCGGAAGAAATTGTACGCGTGTCATGGATGGTCATCTAACATGTCTCTAACTAAAGCATGTTTTGTGAATGGTCACGTATGTGGGGGTCACCAGATCAACAACTATTTTTTAG